>CM040422.1:80031930-81231930 GCA_022702705.1 Papilionanthe hookeriana x Papilionanthe teres | reverse complement strand
TTAGTTTGAATTTAATTTTTATGTAATTTACACTTTTGATATTTTAGATTTTAAGATTTGATCTCGGTATAGATGAGATTATGTGTTGTTTGTCTATATTTAGCGTTTTGAGTATTGTGATTTGGATTGCGACGCTGAATTTGGTGTGTTAAGGTTGTAAAAATACCTTGTTAGTAATGTGGTGTACGAATATTGTAAACACTTGGATTTCATATATAAAATTTGTGATGTTTTGTGTTGTGTGAATTTAATTGAGTTAAAATAGTATCTAATCACAGTAAAATATATTTAATTGATTGATCGGACATTAACGAGATTTAAAATGAATTGAAAAAATTATAAAATATTAAAAATATTAATTTCTTAAAAATCCCGCCTACAGCGAGATCGAAGCCGCCAACGGTGACATTTTCCAGAGACTTTAAGCCTATTTGAATTAATTAGCTCACCGACGGTGAGATTTTTCCGGCTGACGGAGATATCCTGAAAAACACTTTATTTGATCGGTCAACCGTCACTATTCATCATCCCTTCCTCAAACTTCGAAAAAACCGACCTAGGGCTTGAGAGATCTTGGATTTTGAGTAATTTCAACACATTTTGACACCAGATTTTATCTTCCCTTGGTAAGAGCTTCACTCCCATGCAAAAAATTTTTATTTTCACTGTGTATTTTTTCCACATTTGGGGATTTTGGAAAAAATTGAAATATAGAGAAAATAGTTGGAAGAACTCTATGGAATTCATTTTAGATTATTTTAAGTTACCGTTGGAAGCCATTCTAGTATTATTTTGGAATTTAGTTGAGATTTTTATAAATTTGATAGATCGAGAAATGGCTCCAAGACAGAAGAGGCCACTAGATTTTGATGAGATAGGATTCATGAATGTTAAAGCTTAATCAAGATATAACTTTAATATCAAAGCAAGAAAATGCATTCAAGATAAAGTTTTTAAAAATTCGGGAGGAGAAGTGGAACAAACGATCAAAGAGAGAAGATGGAAAAATTTCTGTTATACGACAAATAAAGCTGCTATTGAAGTCGTAAAAGAGTTTTATGCCAATTTGACCCAGATAGAGGATGAGCCAATAAAGGTTAGAGGAGTTTTAGTCGATTTTAATGCTGCACGAATAAATTCTTTCTACGAAGTACAAGATCTTCATACCAGCGAGTACGATACATTCGGAACAATGGAAGGACAGCTGGAGGAAGTGATTAACTTTCTCAGTGATAGGAAAGGGATTTGGAAAATTAAGCAGCTTGAACGGGTAAACTTCCCCCTTTCTATGTTAAATGCAACCTCTAAGGCTTGGCATTATTTTATTTGCTCTACTTTTCTACCCACTTATCACCATAGTGAAGTTACAAGAGATAGAGCAATTCTGAATTTTTGTATTCAGAACCACAAAAGTATAAATGTGGGGAGTATTATTTATAAAAATATATTAGCCATTGCAAAAAGTGAAAGTGGAGGAGGACTAGGACATCCTGGTCTAATTTATGCACTCTGCCAATTATCTAGAGTAGAGGCTAGAGATGATGAGGAATGGGTTAAACCTGTGAAACCCATTACCCAGGCTAATATAAAAACTTATGAATCCCACGAAGGATGGAGATCTGGGTCTAAGAGCTATGCACCTTCAACTAGTAGGGATATTCTCTCTACCAGCTATGACCCTCCTACCTATAGTTCTCCTACCCTTTATGATTTGATGAATTAAATGACTATGAAGAAGAAAAATTTTGAAAATATTGAAGAAAATTGGAGCATATTCATCAGAGAATTGGAGGATTAGAGCGGAGGCATGATTATGACTGTGATTATCTCCAGAGGCATTCTGAATTTGAGATAGCCTACTATGATGCTGAGAATCATTATCGGAGCGGAGAGCTTGATGTTATATTTTCTGAGTGCCCCCATTATACTCACTACCAGACTACTCCACCTGTTGAACAAGGAGACGAGGATATAGTTTGGGATTTTAATGTTGATGATTAGATTCTATGATTAGATATTTATGTTATGTGTTTGTTTAATTGTTTAGTTTATGTATTTTGATTATTATGTTGTGTAAGACATTTAAACTTTGTTGTATAAGTTAAATTTGTGTAGTTTTAAATTTTAATATTTCAATTTGTGATTGTAACTCTGAAACTGGATTAGTGAAAGGTATGTGGATGTTCTGTTAAATTGTACTTAGTATTATAATAGGTATAAATTGTGTTAGTATTTTGTACTTATTTCAAAACTTCTTTACCCAGCAATTTCTATGGTATTATATATGTGTAGAGTTATTAACAGTACAGGTTAATTAAGTGATGAAAAGAACCTACAGAACCTCAAAAGGAGAAATACCTAAAGCACTAAGGTATGATTTAAATTTATAGTTTGTTTTCTTTTCACCCTATATAAATAGATAGAAAAATTTAAGTTTGGGGGAGGAAAAAACAAAAATTTAATTTTTAAATTGTTCTCAATTTATATTTTCAAAAATTTATTTATATAAATAATTTTCTGTAGTAAATTTAATTCAGTAAACTAGAATTAATTTATTTAATTATTATAGAAAGTTAAAAGAAATATTTTTAATGATTAAAAAAATTTTGTAGATTAAGATATTTGGAATAAAGGATAAGAATATAGTTAACTATTTAAAGTAAGGAAAAATATATATTAAAATATTAAATTCTGAGGTATTTAGAGGAGAAAGAAAAGATTGAAACTCAATGAAGTGAAAACTATGAAATACATATAAGATAAAGAAATATTTCAAGTTTCAAATTTAGGAAGAGGAAAATGAAGTTCAAAATTATTAACAAGCTATCCAGATACAGTAATCCTCACTTGAAAAAGAAAAAAAAAGAAAAGAAAAAGAAAAGAAAAAGGATTGAAAATCATTCCAAAATAAAAAGAAAAGAAAATGTAAGTGAGGAGAAGCTTGAGGAGATGCCTTATCAAAAATTGGCTTCATTTGAATCAACCTAAAGAGTAAAACTTAGTTATATTTCTAAACTTACATATATGGATTAGTATTTTACTAAATAGTTTTTTCATGAATTTTCTATCATCTGAATATGCTAAGTAATCTAATATTGTAAATATAGTAATTCTTGAAATGAATAGAATATTAGAACTTTTAAACTTGATAACCAAATAGCCTTATATCTATAGAATTAATTTAATTATCTAAAAATATTTCTAATAAAATTTACTATAATATTTATTTAAATCAAATTCATAGTAATTCTGAATTATAGCTTTACTACAAATAATCTTTACTTTTATGTAGTATCAAGATTACTTGAGGGCAAGTAATAGTTAAGTTTGGCGGATTTTGACCGCAGGAAAATGTCTTAAGAAATTCATACCAATTTTATATTAAATTGCATGTTGAAGAAATATATTTTCTATGTTTTATTGCAGGTATGAAGATTTATAGGTAATGGGAGCAAAAAGATCAAAAGAAGCGAATCTGGAACAAAAATGACTAAAAGAGATGAAAATTGAACTATCCTGCCGACGGCGAGGAAGAGGCCGCTGACGGCGTGATTTTTCCGAAAGTTTTTGAATATATTATAAAAGAGCCCGCTGACGATGAGATTGAGCTCTCCAAGAGTGAGCCTTAGCAGTTGGCCAATGTTCTAGAAGCCTGCCCACGGCGCCATCGAGCCCGTCGACGGCGAGAAGGTCGGTTCAAGCAAATGTTCAATGAATCTGGACGCTTTTTGAAGAGGTGCTTAAGAAACCTTTAGAAATTTTCTCCCTCTTTAAATAGAGACGATTTTAAGCCAAGTGTGTGTCTTTTTAGTGTCTCAAAGAGTTCTTTTAGTGTGTGAGTCGGAGTCTGGAGAGTCTATAGTGTGTGAGAGTGTTCTATAGAGTTTATTAGTAAGTTTAATTGAGTGTGTTGTACAAGAAGGAAGAGTCAGAGGAACTTCAAGAAGTCTTCTTGGGGAGAAGATTTGAGATAATTTTTTGTTTATTGTTTTATAGCTTTAAATGAAATCCATATTTTGTGTTATTCTTCCTATGCATTCTGAGAAGTTATCTCTGTCTTTCTCCTTGTTGATGAGATTTTGTGAAATAGAAAATTGAATTAGTTGTGCCTTAATTATTAAAAATTGTGATAATCTTTTAATTAAATCTTAATTTACTTTCAATTTGGCCAATTAAACTGTTAAAATATGTTGAATTATCAACTATAGTAAAGATTACATCCAAAATTCAGGGAATTCAAAAGCCTTGAAAGGAGGGTGCAAATAAATAGGGAAATATTATTTATCGGGCGTAGAATTGGATATTTTATTGTGACAGGCGAGGGGAACGTGGGAGCTCCAAAGTGGCAGCCGGTATCCTCCCAGCCTAGCCGCAGATTCAATAACCAAGCATAGAATCAGTCAATGTTCTTTATGCCTGGACCAAAGGATAACGAATAGGAATGCTCCTATTTGGCACAATATAATTCTAACTAATTTAATTATTCATTAACTTAATTCTCTTAACAAGGAGAAAGATACTTTTTCTAAATTGCAATCTTCCATTTAAAAATTAAGTAATGGAGTTTAGTATAAGTGTTCTTTGTTTCCGTATACTAAATAGTAATTGCATCTGTTGAAATTAGTTCTTAATCTCTAAACTTCCCTGTGGGATCGATATCTAGGACTCCATTAGATCCCTTTATTACTTGAATGATATGTATACTTGCATTGATAAAAGGGGGCACATTTGCTATTTTTACTCTGTTAAACACTTATATAATTATAAAGCTCCGCAACATATCCACCCTGTGTCGCCCCCGTGGTCAGTACTAGCCAAACCCTAACATGAGGCTAACAGCTTGGGAAAACCACTTGCATGAGTTTCTAGAGAATTAGGGGATCAAAATGGGATGTGTCTATTTTAGGGTTGTGAGTGTGTAGTGTGAGTTCCAAAATTCTCGGGGTAGATCTTGTGGTCTGACCACCTATAGCAGACTTCCCTTGGGCTTCCTTATGCTTGATGTCTTCCTCCCAAAAACTAGAGGTTAGGCCTTAAGCATATGAAAACCCCCAGTGAAGTGAGAAAAGTTTGAATTTCTATGGGGAGGGTTTCCATGACTAGTCTTCTAAGAAAGACACCAGGAGAGTTGTACGACTAGACCCTAGGCTATTCTAAAGACAGACTACACCTCAACCAAAAGTGAGGTCAATAATGAATTCTCATTAGATTTATTTTTCTTTCTTCTTTCAATGAGATGTGGTGAAGTAGTGATGTAGATTTGACGTGTCATTTGAAATGCTAAGAAATTGTGATGATTTTTCACTTTGAACTTCATTTACTTTTCGATCTGGCCAATTGAATTGTTAAAAATTGTTGTGAAACATTCAATTCGAAAGGATTAAGTGTTCTACAATAATAGTGGATAATTCATTCAATGTCCATGAATGAGTTGTGTAGTTCATGGGAATTGAGTGCAAATAAATAGGGAAATGTGGTTTAATGGGCGTTGAATTGGAGATTTTAGAGTGATAGGCTGAAATCCTCAATTTGGCCCTAAAGTTTGGTAACTAAAGCTAGGGTTAGCCTTCAAGTGAAGGGAAGTGGGAGCTCTGAAGTGAGAGCCAGTATCCTCCCAGCCTAACCATGGATTTAGGGACTAAGCCTAGGATTTGCCAATGTTCTTTACATAACTCTGAAGAGGGGGTACTCTGAAGAGGGTAAAGAATATAAATGCTCATATTTGGCAAAGTACAAGTTTATTATCATTCTATATCACTCACTCATCATAGAATCATTGCAAGAGGAAAGATGCTTTTCATAGTTGAACCTTTCAATATTAATGTTAGTCTATGTAAGTTAATTTTGTCTTGAATTTAGAAAGTAATTTTACTTAATTTAGCTTTAGTCATCTTTACACTAGAAACTTAAATATTACCTAAACTTGCATTGTGAATTGAGTATTGGATTTCAATTTTATACTATACTTTGAAAAGTTCTAACCTTCCTCGTGGGATCGATAACCAGGACTCCACTAGAAACCTGTATTACTTGAATGATACGTATACTTACGTAAATGAGAGATTTCCTAATTATTTATTTAATCTTATTTTGAAACTAAATTGAAACTATCTTTTGAATATTTACATTAGCGGCAGCGCACCTGAGGTCACGCACCTCGATCAGTTTGCAGGAGAGATCAGAGTCTCTTGGCTCTCATTCCTAATTGATCAATGCGAACATGTCATCAGATGCAAAGTAAGTTCTGCTCTGGCATTCCATCTCAATCTAGTCAACCTGCTACCACTTAATGTGTGATGTTATGCCTCACATTCCTTATTAAAGTAGCAGGTGGCTCCCTAGCCAACCTGCCTTTCGCTCATGTGTGACATGAAGCTCAACGGTCCTCACCAATGATGTGCAGACATTTGAAGCTTTAACCCCTCAGTGTTGTGTGGTCACGCCTCTATGACCTCTGAACTCAACTCTAGGTCACACTTCTATGGCCTCTGACCATGTTTTTGTGGTTATGCCTGTACGACCCCTAAACCACATCATTGGGTCATGCTTCTACAGCCCCTGAACCCATTCGTAGGTCATGCCTCTATAGCCTCTGAACCTACCGAGCGTGGTCATACCTCTACGGCCTTTGAACTACTTTATTTAGTCATGCCTCTATGACTCCTGAACTCATTTGTAGGTTACGCCTCTATGGCCCCTGAACCTATCGGGCGTGGTCATGCTCTACGGTGTCGGAACCACTTTTCTAGGTCATGCCCCTACTTCCTCTGAACCCACTGTCGAGGTTGGACGTAAGTCCAGTGTTCATTCCTCCCCACCCCCCTAGGAGTGGATATGACTCATAACATTCCTTCCTAGGGTACTTAGCACTTTTTTGTTGCTTAGGCTGTGTAACTTCATTAAAAACCTGGGCTTGATAAAAAATTGAGCAGCTTCCAACAAGTGCTCTATGCCTTGACTTCATGGTACACTTGTTGGGGGTCCTTTGTTGGTATCAATTTTTGATGTCACGCGTGTAGGCTCTCCACCTGCATGACTGCGGATAGCTTACGACCCGTTTGTAACATCTGGTAGTTCAGACACCAACTTAAGACCTTTTGGCGCGTGTTGAGGGGCACATAGTTAGTGTCATTATGCTAGGCTTTGGATTTCGCTTAGGAAGTGAAGGCCGATCAACTTTTTTGCACGTCAGACAACTCCGAACAGGTGAACGAATATTATTCATTGCGCCGCACATGAAATTAGCTTGAATTGGTAAAATCGTCAGTGAGCTTATTAAGATAACCTCGAATGGAGAAAGGGACCATGCGAGTGTGTCCGGAATGCCGATATTACTTAGGAAGGGTTTCCATGTCACTATTGCTACGTGTACGAGCTAAAAAATGAGTCAATTATCATTTTTGGCTCGATCACCAGAAAGTCACTCGAACGACTCCAGATGATGAAACATATCGCACGAATGTGTCTTGAACGTCGATTTTTCCTGCGGAGGAAATTCATCTCATTATGGCAGTGCTTCCGAATTAAAAATATGTGAATTATCGTTTTGGGATCAATTACAGAAAAATTGGTCTGAAAGACCCAAATGACAAAACGAACCACATCAGTGTGTCTGGAACGTCGATTTTACCTAGGGGACGCTCATTTCACCGCGATGGTACATCAGTGAAAAAATACGTAGAGAGGTTTAAATAATAATAATAATAATATTATTATTATTATTATTATAAGAATTAAAAGAAAGAAAAAAAGATTGTCCTATCTAATCCCATGCTTTTACCTACCTCTCTTCCTTATTTTTTTACCTCTCACATGTGATGTAGCTACAAAAAAATATCTATCATCATATTAAATGTCACGCATGAGCCCCAACTACTCCCTCTCTTCATCATCTTATTGTTATCTTATCACTCTATCAAAAATAAAATAAAACAAAATAAAATAAAATAAAATAAATTTAATTAATAAAAAAAGCATGCTCCTTTCCTCTCTCTCGAGCCACACACCCCCTCTCTCGTATGTTTTCGTGAAAGGCACTGGAGCTCCCTCTTTGTTTTGGGAGAAGAAGCCCGGGCTATCACATGTGGTCACTTGTTCCTCATTATTTTCATGTGTATGTCTTACATGACATATCTCGCACTTGCACTTGCACCTTACTCTTGCATTTGCACCTTGCACCTTGCACTCGTATCTTGCACTTGCACCAACACTACGTGTGCCACAATCGGTTGTCCCAAACCTGTCGCCACTACTTGTGCCTCAATCAGTCATCCCGAACCATTCGACACTGCTTGTGCTTCAGCAAGCTACCCCAGCATGGTTTGCACAACAATTTTGGTTGACCGAACACCTCGACCCGGTTAACCAGTCACTTGCATCACCACATGTCGTGTGTGTACATTGTTTGAATGTTCACCTACCTATATTACATATCCTCAGGTCACTACTGCCTCAGTACACACGCCTCGGGTCACTGCAACCACGGCACGCCCATCCCTATAGGTCACTGCCGCCTTGGCACACCTTCTTCGAGCAGCTGTCCCCACAGTACGCCCATCCATTTTGCTCACTGCAGCCCCGACACACCTCTTTGGGTCACTGCCATCATGGTACGCCCATCCTTTCAGTCACTGCCACCAAGACACGCCTTCTTCTGGCCGCTGCCGCATGACGCACCCATCTCTTTTAGTCATTATCGCCTCTGCACAACTTCCTCGGGTAGCTACCTCCACGACACGCTCATGTTCGGGTTACTGCCTTCACGGCAAACCCATTTTCGAGCCCTTGTCTCCACGAAATGCCCACCCTTCATGTCACCGCCGCTACGACAAACCCATTTGTTCAAGCCCCTGCCTCCACGGCACACCAACCTTTGGGTCACTGATACACCTAAGATATATAGTATTTTTATGCACATTTTTAAACCAATTTTTGATGATATTACATTTTAATGGAAGGTATTATTATGTTTTTCTTGCAGGTATGATTAAAATGACTAATTATGATGAAAGGACAAAAAAAGAATCAAATTTGGAGCAAAAATATGAAGTGTGCAAAATTGGCCTCTAGCGGCTAAGTGCCAAGGGCTGACACATAACCGCCACACTTAAAAAATACAAATTAACTCAAATTTGGCTCCATTTTCAAGGGTTGTTTGAAGAAAAATTTGGTTTAAACTTCCTTAACTTCTTATGGGTGGCAAATTCGAATGAAGAGGTGCATTCTTTGGTAGATACATTGAATATGGACATAATTTGAAGAGAAACCAAAGCACCTTTTGAATAATTATTAAAATGATGACTTAAGATCAGAAAAAGAGAAGACTTTTGAAGAGAAGTATTGGAGGGAGAAGTTGGAGAAAAGCTTGAAGTGGTTAAGGAAAAGAGGAAGAAAGAGAGTCTTCTTCTTGCTATACTTTTTTTTACTTTTCCACTTTATTTTATCATAGTTTGTATTAGAATTTAGGAGAGTCAATCCTTAGAGTTCGAGCGCCAACCTCTAAAGAGTTATCTAGTGGAAAGCAAAAGTTTTAGAGGAACTTTAAGAGTCTTGTGGAGAGGATTTTCAGATAAGTCTTTATCATTATTTTTACATTTGATTTTTAAGTAAGACTTGTTGTGTTTTTACTACGATTTCTACTTTCAAATCAAATTGTGCTTGTGTTTTCTCCATGAGTTATGAGTATTTTTCTTTATCTTTTTCCTTTTAAATGAATAAGTAATTAAAATATAGAAGGAAGTTGTGTGAAGTATAGGTGTTTAATGTTGGAAGAAGTTATGATGATTCACTACCTTGCACTTCATTTACTTCTTGATTTGGCCAATTGAGATGTTAAAATTTGTTGTGAGAACATGTAAGAGCCAATGCAGTATTGTCTCAATCAAAAATCAGAGAGAATCACATGAAATTGTATGGGTGAGAATTTTAGTCAATATGATTGAGTGCAAATAAATAGGGAGATATGCTTTTTAATGGGGAGTAAAATTACAGGACTTTATAGTGAAAGGCTAAAGCCCCCAATTTGGTTTGATATTTTAAATTTTGTTATGAGTTGTTAGTCCCCTGGTGGAGGGATAAGAGGGAATTTTAGAGTGAGAACTAGTATCTTTCCTTCCTAACCCATCCACAAGATTTCAAAACTTCAAATTAACCAATGTTCTTTATATAACCAAGTAAGGGTAAAGAATATATTTGCTCTTATTTGGCACAATACATTTAGATACTTCCATAATGAAATTTCATAATTATTACTAATTCATTAAAAGAGGAAAAAGATATTTCATTCTCATTTGTTTTCATTTATCATTTTATAGTCTTGTTAAATTTAGTTGCTTACTTTACAATTTCTTAAAAGAAAATATTAAAAACAAATTTAAAACTTTCTATCTTAAAACATACTTTAAAAAATGTTTTTAAAAAGTAAAAAGTTGTTTTTGTTCTCTCTTTAAAATTTTAGACATTTCCCTGTGGGTTCGATATCTCAGGGCTTAATCAGAAAGCTCTATATTACTTGATAAATGATACGTATACTTGCGTAGAATCCTATATTATAAAATAAATAAATTTGATTTCTTACTTGCTTCGGAATCAAGTTTTTGGCGTCATTACAAAGGAAAAGATATTATCATTGAAAAGAAATATAAAGTGTAAAACGTAAGCATAAATATTCGGGGATGAAATTTTTGATGTCTTTATCGGGGAAATTAATTAAAATATCATTTAAAGAAAGTTTAAGAAAAATCAAAATTTTTACTTTTCCTTATTTTTTATTAGTGTATCTTATTTTATTTTATTTTATTTTTGTGTATGAGTAGTTCAAGTTCTGATGGACTTGTGCCTTACGATTCTGAATTAGAAAGAACTATCAGAAAAATTAAAATAATTAAAAATACAGAAAAAGATAAAAATAATCAAGAAATGACGAATCAAGAAAATCAGAATGTTGAAATCCATCAAGAATTTAGAACTTTAAAAGATTATGCTAACCCTATAGTGGATGAACTTTGAATGTCATAAGTAATAGGTCAAATGGTTTATTCTCACTTTAAAAAATTATTAACAGGCTATCTAGATACAGTACTCCTCACTAGAAAAATAAAAGAAAAAGAAAATAAAAAGAAAAGAAAAAGGATTGAAAATCAATCTAAAAAAAAAGAAAAGAAAAAGTAAGTGAGGAGAAGCTTGAGGAGATGCCTTATAAAAAATTGGCTTCATTTGAATCAACCTAAAGGGTAAAACTTAGTTATATTTCTAAACATATATATATGGATTAGTATTTTACTAAATAGTATTTTCATGAATATCCTATTATCTGAATATCCTAAGTAATCTAATATTGCAAATATAGTAATTCTTGAAATGAATAGAAGACTAGAACTCTTAAACTTGATAACCAAATAGCCTTATATCTATAGAATTAATTTAATTATTTAAAATTTTTTCTAATAAACTTTACTATAATATTTATTTAAATCAAATTCATAGTAATTCTAAATTAAAGCTTTACTACAAATAATCATTACTTTTATGTAGTATCAAGATTACTTGAGGACAAGTAATAGTTAAGTTTGGGGGATTTTGACCACAGGAAAATGTATTAAGAAATTCATAACAATTTTATATGAAATTGCACTTTGAAGAAATGTATTTTCTATGTTTTATTACAGGTATGAAGATTTATAGGTAATGGGAGCAAAAAGATCAAAAAGAAGCGAATCTGGAACAAAAAGGACTAAAAGAGATGAAAATTGAACTATCCCGCCGACGGCGAGGAAGAGGACGCCGACGACGTGTTTTTTCCAAAATTTTTTGAAAATATTATTAAAGAGTCCGCTGACGGTGAGATCGAGCTCTCCGACAGCGAGCCTTAGCAGTTGGCCAATGTTCTAGAAGCCCGTCGACGACGCCATCGTGCCCGCCGACGGCGAGAAGGTCGATTCAAGCAAATGTTCAATGAATCTGGACGCTTTTTGAAGAGGTGCTTAAGCAACCTTTGGAAATATTTCTCCCTCTTTAAATAGAGACGATTTTAAGCCAAGTGTGTTTCGTTTTAGTGTCTCAAAGATTTCTTTTAGTGTGTGAGTCTGAGTCTGGAGAGTCTATAGTGTGTGAGAGTGTTCTTGAGAGTTTATTAGTGAGTTTAATTGAGTGTGTTGTACAAGAAGGAAGAGTCAGAGGAACTTCAAGGAGTCTGCTTGGGGAGAAGATTTGAGATAAGTTTTTGTTTATTATTTTATAGCTTTAAATGAAATCCATGTTTTGTGTTATTCTTCATATGCATTCTGAGTAATTATCTCTGTCTTTCTCCTTGTTGATGAGATTTTGTGAAATAGAAAATTGAATTAGTTGTGCCTTAATAATTAAAAATTGTGATAATCTTTTACTTAAATCTTAATTTACTTTCAATTTGGCCAATTGAACTGTTAAATTATGTTGAATTATCAACTATAATAAAGATTACATCCAAATTTTAGGGAATTCAAAAGCCTTGAAAGGAGGGTGCAAATAAATAGGGAAATATTATTTATCGGGTGTAGAATTGGATATTTTAGTGTGACAGGTGAGGGGAACGTGGGAGCTCCGAAGTGGCAGCCGGTATCCTCCCAGCCTAGTCGTACATTCAGTAACCAAGCATAGAATCAATCAATGTTCTTTATGCCTGGACCAAAGGGTAAAGAATAGGAATACTCTTATTTGGCACAATATAATTCTAACTAATTCAATTATTCATTCACTTAATTCTCTTAACAAGGAGAAAGATACTTTTTCTAAATTGCAATCTTCCATTTAAAAATTAAGTAATAGAGTTTAGTATAAGCATTCTTTATTTCCATATACTAGATAGTAATTGTATCTGCTGAAATTAGTTCTTAATCTCTAAACTTCCCTATGGGATCGATATCTAGGACTCCATTAGAGCCCTTTATTACTTGAACGATACGTATACTTATGTTGATAAAAGGGGGGCACATTTGCTATTTTTACTCTGCTAAACACTTATATAATTATAAAGCTCCGCAACATATCCACCATGTGTCGACCCCGTGGTCAGTACTAGCCAAACCCTAACATGAGGCTAATAGCTTGGGAAAACCACTTGCATGAGTTTCCAAAGAATTAGGGGATCAAAATGGGATGTGTCTATTTTAGGGTTGTGAGTGTGCTGTGAGTTCCAAAATTCTCGGGGTAGATCTTGTGGCCTCACCACCTATAGCAGACTTCCCTTGGGCTTCCTTATGCTTGGTGACTTCCTTATGCTTGGTGTCTTTTCCAATATTGTTGTGATTTTAGTTATTTAAAGTTTGTGTGGATTGCTTTGAAAGTCCCCACTACTATAGAAGTCGTTTGAACTTTTTATTTTATAAAAACTGAAAAAATTGAATTTGATTTATTTTTACTCTTATTTTTTTTTAAATGTTATACTTGCATATTTAGGATATGAAAATTCCTGCAACCATGTTATTCTAGTTTTTAATTCTTACCCATGTATCATTTCTTATACTCAAATGTTTTATCCAAACTAAAAATTTAGAGTTTGGGGGGGGGAATTTAAGAACAAATTTTCAAAAAATAAAATTTTATTTATTCTCAAGAATACTTAAAATAAAATTTGATTTTTAATTGAAAATAATTATGTATATGAATTTATATTAGGGAAGCAAAATTTTGAATATAGAAATGAGTAAGAGAATTTAGTTAAAATTTATAGTAATAATGAAAAATTTAAAGTTAAAATTTTCTTAGTAAAGAAATTTAAATATTGTTAAACTATCTTTTGTAGGAAATGTTGTATTTTTATAAAAATAAAAGATTTGACTTTTATTTTTCAAAGCATAAATTTTTTTTATTAAAGAATAACTTTCAACACTATTATTATGATTTTAAGTGAAAGATATATATATATATCAAACCTTTATTTTAAATGGAAGGGTGGAATTCAAAATCATTAAAAGCCTATCTGATACATTAATTATTGCCTTATAAGAAAAAAAAACAAATCCAAAAGAAAGAAAAGAGAAAAAAAGAAAAAGAAAAAGAAAAAGAATAAGTGAAAAATAGTATGTGAAGAGGAAGGAGAAGCTTAAGTATTAAAGGGTCTAATTAAAAATTGGTTCCATACCTAAAGTTTAAAATACAAGTTTTGAGAAAATCTAAAGCTTAAGATTATAATATAGTAAGTAAAATTATTTTCAAATAAAAATTTTTAAGTGAGAAAAATAAAATGTTTAAATCTATTTTGAAAAATCTACGAGTATTTCTGAATTAGATAGGAACTCATATTTTTCATGATCCTTTACTTAAGAAATTTCTAAACTTTAAGTTGATCATATTTACTAAATTTTTTTCTAAATTGGACCTTTTCATTTCTAGAACAAAATTTTGAAATCTTCCTAAAGAAACTCATTTATATAATTTGCATGTTAAAATTTTCTATGTGATTAAGTGTCACTTGAGGACAAATAACATTTTAAGTTTGGGGGATTTTGATACACCTAAAATATATTGTGTTTTTATGCACATTTTCATACCTATTTTTGTTGATATTGCACTTTATTACAAGGTATTTTTTGTTTTTCTTGCAGATATGATTAAAATGACTGATTATGATGAAATGAGCAAAAAAAGATCAAATTTGGAGCAGAAATAAGAAGTGTGCAAAATTGGCCTCCGGCGGCTATGCGCCAGCCCTTAGCGCATAGCCGCCACAGTTAAAAAATATGAATTAACTCAAATTTGGCACCATTTTAAGGGGTGTTTGTAGAAACTTTTGGTTTAAACTTCCTTAACTTATTATTGGCGGCAAATTTGAATGAAGAGGTGCATCCTTTGGTAGATACAATGAATCTGGACATAATTTGAAGAGACATCAAAGCACCTTTTGAAGAATTATTAAAATGAATACTTAAGATCAGAAAAGAGAAGAGGTTTAAGAGAAGTATTGGAGGGAGAAGTTGGAGAAAAGCTTGAAGTGTTTGAAGGGAAAGAGGAAGAAAGAGAGTCTTCTTCTTGCCATACTTTATTTACTTTTCAACTTTATTTTATCATAGTTTGTAATAGAATTTAGGAGAGTCAATCCTTAGAGTTGGGCATCAATCTCTAACGAGTTATCTAGTGGAAAGCAAAGGTTTCAGAGGAACTTCAAGAGTCTTATGGAGAGGATTTTCAGATAAGTCTTTATCTTTGTTTTTACATTTAGTTTTTAAGTAAGACTTGTTGTGTTTTCACTATGATTTATACTTTCAAATCAAATTGTGCTTGTGTTTTCTCCATGAGTTCTAAGTAGTTTTCTTTATCTTTTTCCTTATAAATGGAGAAGTAATTAAATTATGGAAGGAAGTTGTGCGAAGTATAGGTGTTTAATGTTGGAGGAAGTTGTAATGATTCACTACCTTGCACTTCATTTACTTCTTGATTTGGCCAATTGAGATGTTAAAATTTGTTGTGAGAACATGTAAGAACCAATGTGGTATTGTCTCAATCAACAATTGGAGAGAATCACAGGAAATTGTATGAGTGAGAATTGTAGTCCATATGATTGAGTGCAAATAAATAGATAGATATGCTTTTTAATGGGAAGTAAAATAAGAGGAATTTAGAGTGACAGGCTAAAGCCGCTAATTTAGTTTGATGTTTTAAATTTTTTTGTGAGATGTTAACGGGAGAAAAGAGAACTCTATAGTGACAGCTAGTATCTTTCCTACCTAACCCATCTACAAGATTTCAAAGCTTCTGATTAACCAATGTTCTTTATAGAACCAAGTAAGGGTAAAGAATATATTTGCTCCTATTTGGCACAACACATTTAGATACTTCCACAAAGAAATTCCATAATTATTACTTATTCATTAAAAGAGGAAAAAGATATTTCATTCTCATTTTCTTTCATTTATCATTTTATAATCTTGTTAAATTTAGTTGCTTACTTCACATTTTCTTAAAAGAAATTATCAAAAATAAATTTAAAACTTTCTATCTTAAAACATACTTTACAAAATCATTTTATAAAGTAAAAAAAGTTGTTTTTCTAATCTTTTTAAAATTTTAGATATTTCCCTGTGGGTTCGATATGTCGGGGCTTAATCAGAAAGTCCTATATTACTTGAAAAATGATACGTATACTTGCTTAGAATCCCATATTATAAATAATAAAAATTGATTTATTATTTACTTCAAAATTAAGTTTTTGGCCCCATTGCAAAGGAAGAGATATTATCATTGAAAAGAAATATAAAGTGTAAAACGTAAGCATAAACATTTGGGGATCAATCACTACCTCTACGACACACCCATTTGTTCGGGCCGCTGCCTCCATAGTATGCTCATCTTCTCCTGAGTTACTAGCCCATCGTACACTCATCACTTTTGTCACAAGATTGTTTGCACTTTAATTTGCATGTTTGCATTTGTAGCTAGCCAAACTTGTTAGGAGAGTGACCCCGTGTAGGTCGTGATGCCTTAATGAGCATTGCTTATTGGATTGATGTCGGTAAGTAATGCGAGTTAGGTCATCGGGATTGACACAAGTATGAACATGCAAAAGATCCCAGGGATCTAAATTGTGTCACCCCTTCATGACGCCCTTTATATCCTTTGGATCTTTAGGACGGGGTTGGTTCGGTGACCTCGTCAATGTCATACTATACCTAGACTTACCCCGCACTTAGGCACTATGTTTGTGCACTTTTTGTTAGATGGTGTGTTAGGCTAGGATTAGGTTGCTAGGTAGTCTTTTTGATGGTTGGCTATTGTTCCTTAATGGATTGGTATCCTGGCCAGGTATCCTTCTTCCACATTGTGCTTGAGATGTGACTACATGCTGCATATGTATGGTAGTGTGTTAGGGCGCTTTTCTGCAGGGAGTCATGCCTCCATGTGCATGTCGGCATATATTTAGATTTGTGTTGTATTTTGAAAAGGGGGTCCCCTACAGAAATTATCGGCGAATTTTTAATTTTAAATTTAATTTAAATATATATATAATTTGGAAAGTAGCATTTGATTTTGAAAATAATTTTAAGTTTGAAAATTTTAAGATATGAAATCAAACCGATCTCACATCTCGGAATAGTTTATATAAACGAGCACCGCACCACAAACCGTGCATCTATCCTGAAAAATAGACACACTGCTTGATGATGGGGCTCGATTAAATAAACTAGAAGATTTGTGACATCAGTTTGGTCTCCGAACCAATTTTATAAGCCGACAAGTTCCCCTGTTTAATATAAAGAAATTAAACAGGGTTTATATTACTTGGGTTCTTAAAGTTCCCTATAAGGGCAAGCCCCTATAATTAATTACATCTTAAATGATGGGAATCGTTTAAGAAAACTCTCGATAATGATTAGTGGTTTTGCTCTCAAGAATTTCAAAGTTTAAGGTTTTCAAAGGATTTGAGTTTTGGAAATCTCAATAGGGAATGGGTCAAATTTGGAACAATTTATTTCAGGAGTCCAAAGGAACAAAAGGTAGGGGATGTCATGGATTTGAGACAAGTCTCGGTGACTTCCCAACTATCCTATTTGTTTGGCTTGAATTTTCGGAGTTTATTTAATGTTGCAATCCTGCCAATTTTATTTATTTAGTTCTTTTATTTGTATGACATAATCACACAAATAGCCTTGAATATGTGAGGGTTTATGTCGTACCAAACGACCACCTCGGAGTCCTCAAACCGGTTAGGGCTTAATTTGCATAACATGATTATACAAATGCCTAACAAAAAGTTGAGGAATTATGTTGCACTAAGCAAACTACCTCGAAGTCCTACGGCTTGGTTATTTAAAACTAAGAAATGTTTTGCTGAAGTAGATCCGAGTTTTGCTGATGACGATGGCCGTGCTGCCCACTGTGCTCCAAGCTCCTTGTTGTTGTAGAGGTTTAGTTTTAGAAGTCATAAATCAGGAGATGAGAGAAGTGTTTTGGTTTAGATAAAATCTTAGAGTCCAAGTGTTTTTAATATTTTAATTAAAATAATTCTTAAAGTTGGTTAAACAGAACCAATTAAGATCCCACGGTTCTGTCATCCCGGCACCGATATTTTCATTGAAGTCACTTAGTCTAGATGAATTTGGTAAACTCAACTGAATGAGTTCCACACTTTCATTTAGACCATGGGAAATCCCGTTAGCAATACGTAGGTTACATCATCCGAGGTATTCCCGATCATTCAACGAGACGTTTTAATTTAGTTGTAATTGTAGTTTTGTTGTTCTGTTTGTGATTAAATTTTGAGTTGTTTTATATTTTAAAATGTTGTGGCGGTGAATTTTATCTTGCAATGACTTTTAATTTAGTTTTCGTTTCAGTTCAGGGACTACCCTAAAGGTTTTGGTTTTCATGCAACAGTCTTGTTTAACATGCAAGAAAAGTAAAGTAAATTGCAATAAAGTAAATTGCAATAAAATAAAAGCATACCTGGAGGGTCTTCCCGTCATCCTAAGCTGCACTTAAAACACATGTTAAAGCATTTAAATATTTCAACAAGTACCTAGGTAAAGCTAAGGGAAGGGTTTTGGTTGTCTACCAAATTCCTAATCCTATAACTAGTCATCTCCTATGACGTCTAGGTTCTTGTGTTTTGTTTAAGGATGATTTTCTTCATCAAAGAACAATTAAATTTAGTTGTTCTTCTAAAACATCTCGCCATATTGAGGAAGTGCTTAGGACAAGTCCTAAACATCTTTTCAATATTCTGGGATTATTTTGAGTCCAAGTAAATTTAGTTGTATAGATGAATTAATCATCCAGGTTGCTCTTACTCAGTGAATTAGGATGTTTGATTATCCTTGTGAGTAAGGAGAAATTTCATTTAATACACTATTTAAGAGTTATAATAATTAAAGTCTTTAAGGGCAAGTTGGTTTATCGAGAATTTTAATCATAATTAATTAAAAGTTTGAGTTAATGGTTTAAAGTGTTTTAATTTAATAATCAAGTTTTAATTAATAATTTTAAGTTTGGAATAGTGTTCAAATTATTTTAGATTTAATTCTTAATGATTTCATTTAGATTTGTTGTTAAATGATTTTAATTCAATTTGATTTTAATTTAATTTTAATTCAATTTAATTTTAATATAATTTAATTTTTAATTTTAATTTAATTTAAATTTATTTAATTTTTTAATTCAATTTAGTTTTAATTCAATTTAATTTTAATTTAATTTAATTTTAATTTAATTTAATTTTAATTTAATTTTAATTTAATTTAATTTTAATTTAATTTCATTTAATTCATTTTAATTTATTTTAATTTATTTTATTTTATTTTAATTTATTTTAATTTATTTTAATTTATTTTAATTTATTTTAATTTATTTAATTTATTTTAATTTATTTTAATTTATTTTAATTTAATTTAATTTTAGTTTTAATTTAATTTAATTTAATTTTAGTTTTAATTTAATTTAATTTAGTTTAGTTTAGTTTAATTTAATTTGATTTAATTTTTGTTTTAATTTAATTTAATTTTTGTTTTAATTTAATTTAATTTTAGTTTTAATTTTAATTTAATTTTAGTTTTAATTTTAGTTTTAATTGTTAATTTTAATTATCAATTTGAATTATTATTTTAATTTTAAATTAGGAATTAAGTATTGTTAAAGTGACTTATTTAGGGATTTTTAAATTAAAGAATAAATATCCTCTTAATAATATCTCTATTTTAATGATCCAAATTTAAATATATTTTTTCCAAAATTTAAATTATTTAATTAATTAAAGTTTCATTTTTGATATTTTCATAATGTTTAGTGGGTTTTTACCCCTTAATTTTCCTAAGTTTCAATCATCCAAGATAAAGTTAAAATCAAATATTTTAACCCCCCCATTTTGATTAAACCTAAAGTTTTAATTAAGGGTTAAAATTTTTAATTACCTTTATGCCCTTTTAAGCTTAATTATTTCATAACTCACTAAATTGAGCTTAAATGAATTTGAAATTTTTATGTCACCTCACTCACATGTCTATTAAGACATTATAGGAGAAAATGTGATTTTTCTAAATTTAATTTATTTATATAATTATTTTTAGTAGAAAATAGGGGTTTTGCAAAGAAAATTCAACAACATGACCAAGGAAAGGTTTCTATCCTTAAGAAAATTATGGTATGTTTCTAATGACTAGAGGACCACTTGGACCAATTTTGGTGAATTTTTTATTTATATTTTATTTATTTTAATTATTTTGAGTTTTAGAGTATTAATTAATTATAGAATAAAATTAAAGTTCAAAAATAGTTTTTATATTTTTCTTAAATCTCTCTAACCACAAGGAGTTCAGAGTAATAAATTTTCTAATTTTCTAATTTTTTTTTATTTATTGGAATTATTTTAGTGAAAAAGGTTAAAAACTCATTTTTTAATATTAAAAAATACATTAAGCCTTTAAAATTTAATATCTCGCCCTAGGGACTTAGGAAAAATATTTTGTTTGTTCCTAAGTGATTAGGCATCAAAATGTGATATTTTTATGATTTTTAATATTTTTATGAATTTTATTATTTTTAATTATTAAAATATTAAAATATTATGGAAAATCAACTTTTTTAGAAAATTCAAATTTTAATTTTCCTAAACTCTCCTGATATCAGAGAAGCCCCAAAACCATTTTTATGAATTTTTGAAAAGTATTTTTGGAGTTATGAATTTTTAAAGTTCCATTTTGCTCATGAGGCTTAATCAATCCATTTGGTAGGGTTAATCAAGTCTAATTGATTTTAAAATTTTATATGAGGTCTCTCTGATCCTAAAGATCTGTGGAGAATTGTTTTCAAATCAATTTGATGTGTGGTTATCCTTAATTAATTCAAATTCAATTTTAGGGGTTTAGGCCAATTAAGGTTATTATGAATGAATTAACTCAAAATATATTTTTCATAGGGTCCTCTGGTCCTAAGAAACATCACCAAATTTTCATCGAATTTATTTCACAACATGCTAATTATTGAAATTAAAATACCTAAAACAGTGACATGAAATTAAAAATTCAATAACTTTTTACAGTGATGGCCTCTGACCTTGAAAAATTCAGGGAATGTTCCCAAGATCAGAGGCTGCAAAAGCCCTATAGTCTCATGCCATGGTGAATTTTCTATGCAAATGAAAAATCAAAATACTGAAATCAGTAAATAAATTATTAAAAATAAAATATTCATCCAATTAATTTGATTTCTTTTCCACATTATTCTCCTCTGTTCACTGAGTAAGAGAGTATTTTTATTTTATTTTTGTGATTTTTCTATGCAAAGATATAGATTTTTGAAGTTCTGGGCATTTAAATAATTCAAAATTACTTTATTTATCTACTTATCCACGCGGCGCCAGCGCAACATCGGCAGCTCTGAAAGCCCACGCGGCGCATTCCCATTCCACACTGCCATCCGACTCAGCGCTCCGGGGGCCCGCGGTTCATGTAACATTCCCTGGTCCGGCGCAATCTGAACCTTCCGCTCGATACACGCGCGATCCAACGGCTCCGGTCATCGTCTACGACCGGAGTGCACCCGTGACCGTCCACACTAAAACCACTAAGATCTCGCTCGATTCTCAATGGATTTTCGTGTTCTTATGCTCTATGGATTCGTCTTGAAGAGATGAACACATCTATACGATTTATAAGCTATGAAATTAACTTAAACAAAATGGAGAATCGCTGGAAGCTCGGGAGGAAGAGTGAGTTCATACCTTTGCTCAGAGAAGTGAAGCTTCGATCTGAGAGTTGTGTCACCTTTGATTGAGTCCAGGCAAGCTCCAGATGAAGTCCCTAGCTACGGGAATTGTCTAGGTATGAAAGTGACCAGGGCCGATCACAAAGCTTAAAGGCTGGAAGAAATGGCTGGTCTGGTGAGGGGGCTTTTGCTAGGGAACTTCTCCTCTTGGTCTGGTGAAGGTTTAGGACCAATCAATTTGGAGATTGGCTCACTGTGGTGAAGTGTCCTATTTTTTGGGTGGATTTTCAACTCAGAAATCGAGCTCGCAGAGAGGGTTTTAGAGTTGGATTTCAGTGGGGATCAAGTTCTCTATGTCTGGAGAGGGGTCTGGAATGATTTTGGCAGAGTTTCCTTAAGGTCTGGTTCAACTCCTTTTTGGCCGAGAGGTGGTGGTGTTTAAATAGGAATGGCTGGAGGGCTTCTCAGGGGCAATTGGAGGGCGGGATCGACTGCTCGGGGAGGAGAAGAACGGCTATGCTTGTCCATTTGGGTTGAGACTAGTCGACGAGGGAGAATTGGAAAGTTTGGCTCACATGGAGCTTTCGGCCAAGGCGTTTTTCGGCGACTGTGGTGGCTGGCCGGCCAGGCATTGGTCACCATCTTGACCAGTAAGGTCAGGGCTGGGATTTGGTGCAAGCAATTGGCTATTGCCATGTGTATGGAGGTTTGAATAAAATGGCATGGGGTAAGGGTCATTTTGGCTTGATTTTGGTTAACTCATGTATTTGGGTTTGGTGCACCCACCAAGGGACTGATTTGGGCTGAGGGAGGTCAGATGAGTCAGCTATGAAAGGGTAGTGAAGTCACTATCCATGAATATTTGGATTAATCATGGATTAAGGTGAAGCATTAAAAGGGTTACAACCTTTTAAGGGGGTTTAAAAGAGGCTCCTCCTTTTGCAATTAATGGTATGATGATGTGTAAATTGATTCCCATGGCTTCATGTGGCTTATGCATGGCTTCAAAGCTTGCTCATGGCTTGGGAATGGCTTGGCTTACTTGCATGAGAAAGCGATTTTGGGATTTTTGGCATTTAGGGGTGATTTGGCTTGAGGCTTGATTTGGAATCATTTGATGATGGGATTGGAACTTAGGGAATGACTTTGATTAAATGGGTGGCAAATGAAAATGTCATATGGGCTTTAGGATAGATTTTGGGCTCTTTGAAATGGTTTTAGATGGGCTTTTGGATTTTAGGATGGGCTTTTGGGTGAAAATTTTGTGAAGGACCATGTCAAATAAATGTTGCAATTGGTTTAGGGATGTTTCATGAATGGTTTGGAATCAATTTGGTGTGAATTGGAGTAGAATTGGGTTGAATTTGGGCTTTTTAGTTAAAGGGGCCAAAGTGGACCAAATTGGGCTAACTTGGTTTAAGATTGGGCTAAAGTTGGATTTGATGTAAAATTAATGTTGAGAAATTTTTATGGGAGTCTCACAAAAAGTTTTCAACTTTGGTTGGGCTCTAATTTTGGGATTTAGGCCCATTTAGGTTAGGTTTGGGCTTAGGTCAATTTAAGGGATTTTGGTTTTAGGTTAGGTTTGGGTGGATTTTAGGTTCAAATTTTAGATTCAAATTTTAGGTAAATCAAGTTAGTGTTTTGTTTATGGGGGTGTTAGGAAGGTTTTAGAAAAGATTTGGGGCCAGTTGGAGTTGAATTGGATGGGTTTGAGCTAGGATTAGGTCATGGGCCAAAATTGGGCCTTAGGCTTCAAATTGAAATTGGGCTCAAATGTCAATGAAATTGGAGTTGAATTTGGTCTAAATTGATATTAGGGATGTTGAATTGAAGTTTATAATTGAATTGGACTAAAATTGAGGTCAATTGAAGTGGTTTGGTTTGACATTAGGTTCACTTGGGTTTAAAATGGGTCAAATTAGGGGTTTTGGTAAAAGTGGGATAAATTGGCAAAATTAGCCCATAGTTTAGTTGAAAAAAATTAAATTGAGAATATTTGGATTTTCTGAAATTTTTTGGGAATTTTCTGAATTTTTAGATTTTTGGGCTAAGAAGGGCATGTTGGGTATTTGGAGGGTATTGTGGGGTACTTTTGGAATTTTTGGTATTTTTGGCTATGGATGATCAATTTGAGTGGGGTGAAATGTTTAGGATTGATTTTGAGGAATTTTGGGTAATTTAGGTGATTTTTTAGATTTTGGGTAGTTTCAAGGGCTTTTGGTAGGTTCAGTAGGTGTAGGGCCCCGGGGTCAAAAATTGAAATTTTGGAAAAATGAAGATTGATCAAATTTGAGTAGAATGGAATCACTTTGGTTGAGCCATGAAGCCATATTAAGCCCATATGAGCCATGAGATAACTCATTTGAGGCATTCATTATGTTGTTCCTAACCCTCTTAGCCAGGGGCTTAGGGGTTAAGGACCATCCATGTGAATTACCTACATGAGCCAGGAAGTCAAGTTGGGTGAGATTGTGGTTTTAGGACTTGAAATGTGTGTGAGAGTGTAGTGTATGTGCAATTCAACCCTCACCAGACCAGGCCACCCAGGGTATCCCTAAGGCCAAGAAGTCCTATAGGGAACTCATCCTTTAAACCTCCACATTTGATTTCAACCCTCTAGGTGATTAGTGGTCTACAATCAGGCTTGTGGGGTTTGCAGTCAAGAGGTGTTTGAACTTCTAAATGGTGGGTTCCATTTCTAGTCCACTAAGATTAGTCAAAGGAAAAGTCTAAGGCTAGATCCTAAGTACTAAAAGGAGAGAAGAGAAGCGACCTCATCAAAAATGAGGTCAATAAATTGACCCCCAATAGGTGGGGTGTGCTAACCAAGCACACCGCGCGTATTGGCATTGATCGAAGAGATCGACAAAACCAACACAGATGTCTAAGTAAAAAAACATAGGACGAAGTAAAAGAATTTTCGCTGGGGAGTATCAGGTATATTTCCAAGACCGGAGATTCCTGAACTCCCGCTGGAGAATGGAAAAGGAGGTGAACTCCAAATCACAAGATCTGGGGAAAATTCAATTTAGATTTCAGTTTACTTTTAACTTTTAAGTTTCAATGTGTGAGTTTGGATTTTGATTTGAAGTTTAATTTAAAATCGATTTAAGAAAATTTTAAGTTTGAAATTTGGATTTGAAATGAGAATTGAAACCTAGGTTTCAATCTCGGGATTTGTGAAGAGAACTGGAATTTAGGCACCAGCCTCGGAGTGAGGATTGGAGTTTAAGTATCAATTGAAAAGGATGAGAGTCAGAATTTAGGTACTGATCTCGAAATGAGAGTCGGAATTTAGGTACCGACCTCGAAGGAAGAGAACTGGAATTTAGGTACCAGTCTCGGAAATTTTAGAATTGAAATTTAGGTATCAATTCAAAAGAGAATCAAAATTTAGGTATTGATCTCAAATGAGAGTCGGAATTTAGGTATCGACCTCGAAGGAAGAGAACTGGAATTTAGGTACCAGTCTCGGAATTTAGAATTGAAATTTAGGTATCAATTCGAAAGAGAATCGAAATTTAGGTATCGATCTCGGATGAGAGTCGGAATTTAGGTACCGACCTCGAAATGAGAACTGGAATTTAGGTACCAGTCTCAGAATTTAGAATTGAAATTTAGGTATCAATTCGAAAGAGAATCGAAATTTAGGTATCGATCTCGGATGAGAGTCAGAATTTAGGTACGACCTCAAAATGAAAACTGGAATTTAGGTACCAGTCTCGGAAATTTAGAATTGAAATTTAGCTATCAATTTGAAAGAGAATCGAAATTTAGGTATCGATCTCGGATGAGAGTCGGAATTTAGGTACCAACCTCGAAATGAGAACTGGAATTTAGGTACCAGTCTCGGAAATTTAGAATTAAAATTTAGGTATCAATTCGAAAGAGAATCGAAATTTAGGTATCGATCTCGAATGAGAGTCAGAATTTAGGTACCGACCTCGAAGGAAGAGAACTGGAATTTAGGTACCAGTCTTGGAATTTTAGAATTGAAATTTAGGTATCAATTCAAAAGAGAATCGAAATTTAGGTATCGATCTCGAATGAGAGTCAGAATTTAGGTACCGACCTCGAAGGAAGAGAACAGGGAATTTAGGTACCAGTCTCAGAAATTTATTTGTATCAAGAGGGACCCAGTCTCATGCCATCAGAACCAAATCGAACAAAGTTCGTGGCTCCGTGTTAATAGAACTGGTCGATCCTCCAAAATACAGAAGAAAAAGAATTGAAAGGAGCTAGTAAGCGTACTAAGATGAAAAGACTTGACTTAGCAATAAGTCGAGGAAAGTATTCAAATTTTAAAAGAGTTTTAAGCAGATTTCGATTGAGAGAAGAACTGAAAGGTTCAAATCAGAGGATTCAGATCGGGATTCAATTTGAGATTTAGATTTGTTTTGTTTGTCCTTTATTGATCCCATTTTTTTTATTATTATTATTATTTTGTTTATTTAATGTTCATGTGAATTTTGAAGTTCATTTTAATATTCAAATTTTTTTTAAGAAAAATTCTCATTCATTTTCTTTTCTTTTCTATTCTTCATTCAAAGTTCATTTAACTCTAATGGTGTTTCCCAGTCAATTTGCACAAAAAGAGGTGAAGGCAAAATATGAGGTAGTCATTTTCATTCCAATTTGCTGAATGTACATCATACAACTTGATCTAGTCATGATGACATTTTCCTTAGAAATTTAATGTCTTATACAATCCATGTAAATCCAAAATGGATTGTGTAAGATTCTTGTTGATCCATCCAAAAGCGGTTGTCAAAAATCCATGACTGAATAGTAAGAAACATGGGTAATAACATCACCTTCCAAGCCACCCTTGGCAGGAATGCCGCATGGATGTGCATTGGAGGTGTGCTATTTCCGTGTAACTCGCGACTCGTAGGGCCGGAGACTCTCCAATTCTGGATCTGGTTGAAAGTGGTAAGCCTTTTTCTGTCATCCATTCTTCTAAAAGTAACTGAGATCTGCTCCACAGGCACTCCTGGAATGCAATAATTCGCAATGTCTGCTCTGTTTCCTTTTAACACCAGGACGGAATCTACCGGTAGTGGTATCTCCACCGGCCCTCGGAACTCACCGGGGCCTGCAATCCGGAGGTCGGATCCGAACATGATGTTGCACTGGCTGAGGAATGATACCGTGCAGAAGGGTCTAACAAAGTCATGATGGTCTATATGTGGAGGTATGCAATCACCTTCCTTATAGATGTTGATAATGCAGCTGTTGGGTATGCAATCTGCAAGCAGTACCCTCCATGTTATCATCCTTTTCACCATTCTCTTGATAACTCTTGGCATTGTATCCACCTCACTAAGATGGAGTATCCCTAGTGGATTTCCTTTTCTGTCTATGGAAAAATTGTAGCAACATTCGCATTGCATTGTAACTCTTCCCTTCCCTGGCATCCATCTTCGGGGTTCTGAATATGACTTTTCTCTCAGGCGGCCAGCTCGACCCATTTTCTGCAATTCAAGGATGCAATCTACAATTTGTTGTTGCTCATAATCCGAGAAAACATCTGTATGTAGCTCGAGGCCTTCCAAAATGTTGACCATCTTGTTTCCAATTCTTTAAAAGTACTCAAAGGTTTTCTTCTCAACTAGTTGCATTTTCTACAGCTCGTATTCCGGGATTATTTGAAGTCCTCGGTGTCTAGTAACTTACTGCGGGATGTATGGCTCAACCCCAGCACGTTCTTCTACATGTCTTGGCTCCTCGGGGATAGTCTTCGTAGGGACATCCTCCGGGGTTGCTTTCGCAACAAGACTCTTCGGATTCGGTACATATGCTTGGCGTCGAGGTACCGACTCTATTTCTACTTTTCTTGGTATCTCTTTTATCTGTTCCGACCTTCTTGGAATTGACTTTCTTCTTTCTGGTTCCTGACGAACAGGTCTCCTTGGAGCATTTGTATTAACAGTATCCACTGTCTGTTCATATTGATCTTCTGCTAACTTGGTTAGCATTTTGCGAATGAGACGATTCTTATTTCTTCGTTGGGTAGTAGTGAGAGTAGCTCTCCTTACTCCTCTAATTTCTGCGGGTGCGGCGCTGACAAACCTACCCTCTGCTGTGGAAACTACAGATTTAATTTTCCTATCTTCTCCGGTTGCATGTGTGGCGTTTTTTTTTTCTTTTCTTGTTGCTGGATTGGCGGCTTGGGCCACCCATTTTCATCACTGTATGGCTGTGAAGTTCTTCTCGATCAACTGGGATCCAATCATTTTCTTTGTATTGTAAGCCGGCTGGTGTGAAGTCTGAGTCAATCTCTATCACTACTCCATCCCTCACACTCTTGTCATCAAGTGCTAGACTCACGCCATTTCTAAAGTTTAGAACCAACCGCCCGTTCAACATTTCCCTGCAAAAAACAAGGAAAGGATCAGGGGCTGTACTAAGAATAAGAACAATAAGAAAACACTTAAAAATTTTTATCCACTTATTTTAAATTTAAAGGAAGTAGGAAGGGATGAGGAAATATCAGGAATGAATGGATTTAAGAGGAAAAAATTGACATTTTATTATTAAGATTTCCCATGTTTTCTTTTTTAACATTTTTGTTGATGAGATTTTTTTTTATCATCCATTTTATTTTGTTTTGGGTTAGGACCCAGTCACAAAGTGATTACTTCACCCGTGTTTCTAGGGATAAGATTCTACTTTAGAGGCCATCCTTCGAAACATCAGGTTGCGTAATACTTCTTTAAATATCGTCCATTGATTGGAAGCATAGGTGGTTCTCCACGCAATTCACCAGTTGGTAGGAACCTCCAGAGTAGACTGTCTCGACCACAAATGGTCCCTCCCAGGTTGGTTCAAATTTACCACCTATCTTGTGATGTGCAAGAATAGGTCTTCTGAGAACAAGAACTAAGTCACCGACTTTGAATGTCCTGGGATGGACCAGTTTATCATGGGCCTAGATCATCTTGGCTTGATACAGTTCCAAATTCTGCTGTGCGGAAAGTCTTTTCCCTTCCAAGCTTTCTAATTCTTCCAGTCGTAGTCTAGCATTTTCTTCTATAGTGATCTTTTCTGTAACTACAATTTGGAGTGACGGAAGCTGAACTTCCAGGGGTAAGACGACCTCAGACCCGTACACTAAAGCGTAAGGCGTAGACTGAGTAGGAGTCCTAAAAGTTGTCCTGTAGGCCCATAAGGCTTCTAACAACTTCTCGTGCCAATTTCTCTTATTTTCGTCCAAAGTTTTCTTTAAAATTTGAACGAGAGTTTTATTAAAAGCCTCGGCCAAGCCGTTTGCTCTTGGGTAGTAGATCGTTGAGTATCGCCAATCGATCCCATGTCTTCTGACAAAATTGTTGATCTTTATACTTTTGAATGCAGACCCATTATCTGAAATGATTCTGTGCGGTACCCCAAAACGGTAGACAACTTGGTTCTTGAAAAACTATAAAACGTGGTGTGCCTTCACTTCTCTGAGTGGTATAGCTTCTTCCCATTTAGAAAAGTAGTTTGTAGCTGCTAGAATGAAGCGATGTCCTCTTGAAGAAGGTGGTTCTATCGGACCCAATATATATGTGCCCCAACACTCAAATGGCCTCGACGCAATTGTCGGATGTAGCACATTTGGAGGCTGGTGTAGAACCACTCCGTGTACTTGGCTCTGGTGACAACTTTTGGCAACTTTCATACAGTCGGTCATCATTGAGGGCCAGTAGTACCCTAGTCTTTTAATCTTCATTTTCATTTTCGGACCCGACTGATGAGCGCCATAAAGTCCTGAATGTACTTCATTAACGATTTCACGAGCCTCGGACCCGCTCAGGCATCTTAGCCATATCTGATCGAAAGACCTTCTGTATAATGTATTGTTTATTAATGCGTAAGACAGAGTTCTTTTCTTGATTTGATGGGCTAATGACTTATCATTTAGTAAGTTTTTTGTTTACAAGTAGTCTATTAATGGCTGCCGCCAATCTTCTGTATTTTCTGTCACTGCTGCAATTGTTTCTCCTGCCTTTTCTGCTTATTTGTGTATTGTATCCATGTCAAGCTGTGATAGGACCTGTCGTCCTTGAACTGACACTTCAACTGACTCATCCTACAAGCAGGAAAATTCCTTTGCAAGGCGGGCTAACGCATCTGCAAGAGTATTTTCTTTTCTGGGAATCTTGTAGATTGTTACGTTTGGAATTTGTTCCAACAATTTCATGGCGTACTGAAAGTACTGCTCGAGCCTTGGCTTTAAAATTTTGTACTGTCCTGTGACCTGTTGAATGATCAACTGAGAATCACCGTAGATGTTGATGTTCATTATTCCCATCTAAATGGTTAATTCCAATCCGATTATAAGGGATTCGTATTCTGCCTTGTTATTTGTACATGGTTCTGTTAAGTGGTAGGAGTATCTTAACATTCCCCACTCCGGTGTTATAAAGATTAGTCCGATTCCTGCCTTACCGGGCACTATCGTTTGCAATTCTTTGTTCTTCTGTGCTAAGGACGCACCATCGAAGTACAGTTCCCAATGTCGATCATCAGGGTCTTCTAGGCTCATTATCTCGCTCGTCGTGCAAATCGTCGTTGAGAGGCAAATCTGCCGGTAAAGGGTGTCTTGCAAGGAAGTCGGCTAGGACTTGTCTCTTTATGGTGCGAAGAGGAACGAAAGTTATGTCGAATTGTAATAGTATCATAGACCACCTGGCAAGTCTGCCAGAAAGCGTTGGTCGGGTCATCAAGTATTACAACGGATTAACTCTCGAAATAAGGTTGACTTTATGAGAGCAAAGATCAGGGCCAAGCAGTGCTTCTCAATCAGAGGATACTTTACTTCCGTCGGGATTAGACGATGGCTTAAGTAGGAGAGAGCATTTTCTTTTCCCTCATCATTAACCTGGGCTAGCAGGGCTCCAAGGGAGTCGTCTAAAGCTGTGGTATAAAATATCAACGGTCTACCTGAGACTGGGGCTGCTAAGACAGGAGGTGTCATTAAATATTGCTTAACGTCCTTAAAAGCCCGCTGGCATTTCTAATCCCAAACAAATTTGGCGTCCTTTTTAACTAAATCCGAGAAGGGCTGACACCTACCTAACAAGTTCGAGATAAAGCGTCGAAGATATGCCAACTTCCCTTGAAAGGATCATAGTTGTTTCAAAGTTTTGGGAGGAGGCATTTCTAAAATAGCTTTAATCTTCTCCGGATCAATTTCAATCCCGCGATGTCGGACAATAAATCCTAAGAATTTCCCAGAGGTAACTCCAAAGGCGCATTTTAAGGGATTCATCTTAAGATTAAATTGTCTTAGTCGCTCGAAAATAATTCTCAAATCATACAAGTGATCTTCTTTCATTTTGCTGTTGATGACCACATCATCCACATAGCACTCGACTTGGTTGTGAATGAGATCATCAAAAATCTTCGTCATCGCTCTTTGGTATGTTGCTCCTGCGTTCTTTAGTCCGAATGGCATTACTGTGTAGCAATACACTTCGATCGGCGTTCTGAATGTCGTGAGCTTTTCGTCTTCTGGTGTCATCTTTATCTGGTTTTATCCTGATGATCCATCCATGAAAGAGAATATTATATGTGTTGAAGCAATGTCGATCATCAGTTCCGGGATTGGTAGTGGAAATTCATCCTTTGGACATGCTTTATTTAAATCTCTGAAATCTACGCAGATTCTGATTTGTTCATTCTTCTTTCTGACTGGTACCACGTTGGCTAGCCAAGTAGGGTATTGTTCTTCACGGACAAATTTAGCGTCTATTAGCTTCTTAACTTCAGCTATTACTTGTTGCTCAATTTCTAGACGCATTCTCCTGGGGGCTTGTCTGACTGGAACGGAAGTAGGATCCACTCCTAATTTATGAACTGCGACCTCTGGAGCTAATCCTGGAATTTCATCGTAACTCCAAGCAAAACAGTCCTTGAATTCCATTAATAGCTTCATTATGTTTTTGGAGTCTTCTTTATTGAGTAAGGAGCTAACAAAGGTAGGCCTAGGCTCTTCTCTAGTACATAAGTTAACTTCCGTTAACTCGTCTACTGTAGATTTGATTTCTTCTTCGAATTCTGGTGGAGCATTGCCGATTGATAGATCTTCAAGATCTTCTGAGGCTTCCAAGCAGTCTTTATTAAGTTCGCAAGTGACAACCAAGCAAAATCTCGTATCGTCAACTGATCCTACTGTGCCGAATCCGAGACCATATTTTGAATTGGGAGGCCGACCGTCATTATTCAATAATTTTTCAAAGTATTGTGATTGGCCTTTTGTCCACTGTCGAGGTAAGACACCACATTGAATTAAATTTTGAACACAGGGAGAGTACCACTCAAAAGGTAATTCCATTAATTCAGATGAAGTAACATCTTCAAATTGTACATCTTTTTCAGTATTGGAAGAAGAAGCACCACGGTAAAACTTGATTGGTTTAGTACCACCACCATGTACTTCCTTGACCACCATACCCTCGATCTTATTAGAATGGATCGGGATCAGGGTCATAGTATGTACATAATGGTTAATCTTTTCATACAATTATTTGTATCCTTCATTCCTTTCATCTTCGAGAGAGATCTTGAACTGTGATTTCTTCTGATTTATTGTTACTGCTTCTTTCTTAATTTCTTCTTCTTCTTTGGAATTGTTCTCCCAATCAACGTCGATGATCGGTTTCTTCTGTCCAACTGTTCCAACATTTCTTCCACGTCCTCGTCCCCAGCATCGACCTCGGGTGCGAGTTTTGGAGAAATATTCACCATCTCGTTGTAAGGGAGTGGCCAGTAACTATTGGACTAGAACTTCAGGTTCTTCATCGTCTCAAATTTCTTTTGCTTCATTTGGTTTGGTATTTCTGGAAAAGATTGTTTTCTTCTGAGGCGCATAGTAGGCCGCATCTTCATGAATTCCAATCTCGTGTACGGAGAATGGTTGCAAGTCACCTTTGATACACTGTTCCCCTCCTTCGTAATACTTTATGAATTGGTGCAGAGACGACGGTACCATACAATTTTCATGGATCCATGGCCGACCCAATAGAGCGTTGAACGATGTTTCAGAATCAATTATGTGAAATTTTCCGGTTGTCTTTTGCTAAATCACCGGTCTTCATTAACAATGTTATCGATCCAATAGCTCTTTCTCCTTTTTGATTGAAACCTCTTAATAGCATTTTTTCTACTTCAAGCTCGCGAGCATCAATTTCCAAATATGCTAGCATCCGAAGAGTCATTATGTTGATTGATGCTCCTGGATCAACCAACACTCTGGAGAGCGTAAAGTTTCCAATAGTGACTGAAATGTATAACGGTCAGTTGTGATCTGCTGTTCCCAGTAATAGATCATTGTCTATGAAGGTAACACCTCGCTATTCTCTTAACGAGCAAACCTCGTCGAAGGAATTACCGGCCATTTTGGCTAAACAAATCTCTGGATCAAGTAAAGCTTTGATGAGAGCCTCCCTCATCTCCTTTGACAGGATCAGAGCGTCGTATATTCTTAGTTTAGCTGGTAGCTTCCTAAGATGGGCTAGCACGTTGTATTCTACTCTATTACCATGTTCCTTGGTTTCTTCCCGAACGGGCAGTTCCTCTGTTGGGGTTGGCTCTTCCTAAGCAACCACCTGCTTTCCTTTATCCTTTGGACCCACTCTCGGGGGTAGAACGTTTCCACTTCTTAAATTTAATTCAATTATTTCTTCTGAATTTGGTGTTTCCTTTTGAATCGGAGTAACTGGCTCTTCTGAAGTTGCTTCGGTGTCTGATGGTTCTAGTTCTATCGTGATCGGAGCTCCTCGGAATTCACAAATAGACTCATTGCTTGTCGAGCTTTCGTAGCCACCTTTGTGAACATCTTCTTCATCGTGGTCATCGAGGTTATGTATGATTTGAGAACCGTTATTTGTATTGGAATCGAGATCCAGATTAAGTCGGTTGTCGCTAGTTACGTAATTGTTAGAAATAGTCAAAACATAGCCAACACCATAACCCTTATCATTATAAGATCCCGCCGGGGCGAGCAGATAATCATATAGAGTCAGGAGTTCGAGGGATTTCTCCCCCGAATTGGAAATAACCATCCTAGGATAACCAGCCCCTAGTCTATCCTTCGGAGCCTCGATCTTCTTTTCTTCCACGATCTTCTCCTCCTTCTGGGGCGGTTCTTCAATCGCAAGTGATAGTGCCGGCTCGATGGGTTTGAAACTTTGAGTTGAAGCGTGTACCGAAGCGGTTTTGATGTGATCCAAAATTTTCTTTGAAGACTTTGTCCAGACCGTACTCCATCCATCATCAGTCGCGTAAGGGTCTATCGGAACAATAGGCTCTGTTGAAATAACATTGACGGAACCTCCTTTCTGGAGTTCCTTCATGTATTCCTTTGGGATCGTTATGTTCCCTTTCCGAAGATTGTCATCAAGCCAACTCTTGAAAGTGATGCAATCCTCTATCTTATGTACAGCATCTAGTGGTAAGGGAAATAGTTCGGATGATCTTTCTTATTAACTTCTTCCGGCTTCTTGGGCTCTAGCAGCTGAAAATCCAGTGTCTTCATTAAGCTGCGGAACATCTTCGCTACTGCTTCAGTTTTGAATGGATATTCTTTATTTAGGAGTTCTCTTAAGGTATGCGATGAACGAGGTGGTTGTTCATAATGCTGAGGTGACTGATAGCTCGGACGAGGTTGTTGATAGCCTTGCTGAGGTTGCTGATAGCCCTGCTGAGGTTGCTGATAAGTCCATTGTGGTGGTTGATAACTAGGTTGTGGCCGCTCTGACTGTATCTGAACCGGCTGCTTGCCCTTATCTACAACCGCGACGATTCCAGATTTCTTCTCAAATGTTTTCACAGGCTTCTGCTTATCAGTCTTGTCTACGAAACTTAACTGCTTTGCCTCTTCTTGCAAGCTCCCGGCCTTGCTAAGCAACTTCTCGAAAGTATTGATTGTAAACCCTTTAAGGAGAAGTGTTATCGGGCCATGGATTCTTTTAAGTAGGATGCCGACTGCATGTTGTTCTTGAAGCTGTGGTTCACACTTCATGCTTAAGTTTCTCCATCGAAGTATGTAATCCACTAAAGTCTCATTCGGCTTTTGTTGCTCCACCACTAGATCGCCGATAGTGATGTGGTGTTAAGCTCCGGCAAATCGTTTCACAAAGAGATTTTCTAGTTCTGAAAAGGTCTTTACTGAACCGTTCGGCAATTCTGTGTACCAGTCGAAGGCAATCCCTGATAAGCTGATGACGAACTGTCGGAAGAGTAAAGCATCACTCCCACCGGCATTGCAGCAACTAGCACGAAAATGTGCAACATGTTACCGGAGGTTTCCTGTTCCATCAAAAGTCTTAAACAGAGGTGGTACAAAGCCTTTCGGGTATTAGACTGCATCAAACTCTTCGGGGTAAGGTCTACCCGTCTGAATAGATGCTCCGCTCTTGGATTGTGCTAGGGCCTCTCGTACCTGCTGTTCTACCATGCTCTTAATGTCCTTTTCTGGAATCATGCTTTGTGCAGGATCTTTCTTTGGTTGTTCGTCTCCGTTGACGGATGTGATTTCTTTTCCTCCATCTGCAATATGGATAATTTCTGGGGGTGTTTCTTTTTGAGGTTGTACCTGACTCTGGAGAGTGGCTAAGGCAGCAGCCATCTCTTCCATCCTCTTTGCCATTTGGGAAATTGTGTCATCTCTCTCCCGAATCTGTGCTCTCAACACCTCTGGTTCATCTCTTTCTGCAGCAACCGGAGCACCTTGTGAAGCCGACGATGCTCATGTCTCAAGCATGTTGATCTCGGTATACTCCTCATCCATGAACTCAGATGAGTCAACTTCATCTCCTAATTCTTCTTCTCTTCCTTTGCTAACCATCGGATATCGGTCTTTAACTTGTCCATGGCATCCTCTAGTGGTCCTTTTCGCACGGTCTCGCAGTCATCTCGTGATGGTTGTTGAATTTCCTTCCCGGGAGTCCCCTTTATTGCAGTAGCACTTTCTTCTGATTCAAATCTCCTGACGAGACTTTTCTTCTCAGGGCACTATTTTGGTCTTAACTCGCCAGTAGTAGGTCGCCATACCATCCTTCTTGCAGCCGGAAGCCTAGGACCGGATGGTCTGTCTGCTATATGCTGGAAGGTGGTATCCTCCCTAATTTGTAGACCCGATACAACAACGGGTGGACTGGCTTTTATCTTCTTCTTTGGTTTCTCTGTGGCAGCAACAGGCTCTATTTGCGGTCCGAGGCGGGATTTAGCTGGCACCCGTCTTATCCTTCTTAAGATTTCTGACACAGGGCATCTTTCTTTCTTTGCCAATCTTTCTATCACAGCTTGCGTACCGAGTCAATGGCGTGGTCTTATCCCTTTTCCTTTTGTAATTGTTGTAGTACGCAGGTCGGGGTAATGCAGCGGTGATACTACGGACATTCTCTTCATCTAATGCGGTAAAGAGAGGGTGAAACCTGCTCCCTTCCAAGAGAGGTATATACTCAGGCAGTCCTTCTCTTTCCTCAGGAATTTCTTCTATAAAAGCAACTTCAGCAGCTCTGGCTTTCTTGGCGATCTTTCTGCTTCTATTTCTCCTTTGAGTCTGAGTTAAGAGTGCAATTCTTGAACTGAACCCAATCTCAAAAATAGATGGTATTGTCACAAAATCTTTACCCTCCACGATGACAGGCTCATCACAAACTTGGATTTCCTTCCCCTTCAGTTTAGCAGAAGTCGGGGTAGGTGCAGAGATGACTAGACCGATGGGGGTAGAGACAACAGTCCTCCTACGAACAGTAGTACTTTTCTCAGCTGGAATCCTTTACAGGGGAGGGAATTCTTGAGTCGATTTCAGATTGAACTCAATCACGGGCTCATCAGTTTCTGACACTTTGTCCATTAATGTGATGAGAGTGACATCAGCAAACTTGATATCTGTGTTGCCGAACCCTTGTCTGAAACGGATGATCCCATTGTCGGGCGACTCATCCTTGTAACTGGCAAAGTCCATTCCATTGGTGAAGGAGAAGATTAGCTTTGGGGCAGTCATTTTCTGTAGGGCAGATTCCGAATGTCAGTCCCGAATTATGCTTCTTTTTGTCATAAAGTTTAGGACGAAAAAGAAAGATTCCGAACACATTTTCTTTTATCTTAGTGTATTTGTGATTTTTAAAAGAGATTGTTTATTAGGAGGTTGTTTATTAGCAGGTTCGTTTGTTAGAAACAAAACGATTAAAGGAAAAAGGCTATAGAAAAGGTAAAGGGCCCGATTTAGAATTAGAAAGGAAAAGAAATTCTTATGCAAGACTTCCCGACTCGAAGGACTGCTCCTAAACTAACACCTATTGGGGTCCACCCCACCTCAGAAAAGAGGTAAAAGGATCTCGAAACCTCTCTGTTTAGGGGTGTCTAAACAGTGGCTCCTAAATCCGAGATAGTTGACAATACCCGTTCAAGACAGAAATAAACGTGGTATTTCAATGGAAGAATAGTAGTTTGGTCCACTAGGGGCATGGACTCACTACCTATTTATGAAAGCAAAACCATCTGATCAAAATGGAGAGAGGAACTAATCCCCAGCGGAGTCGCCAGAAATTTGTCGGCATATATTTAGGTTTGTGCTGTATTTTGAAAAGGGGGTGGGTCGCCTACAGAAATTGTCGGCGAACTTTTAATTTTAAATTTAATTTAAATATATATATAATTTGGAAAGTAGCATTTGATTTTGAAAATAATTTTAAGTTTGAAAATTTTAAGATATAAAATCAAACCGATCTCACATCTCGGAATAGTTTATATAAACGAGCACTGCACCACAAGCCGTGTATCTATCCCGAAGAATAGACACACTGCTTGATGATGGGGCTCGATTAAATAAACTAGAAGATTTGTGACATCCGTTTTGTCTACGAACCAATTTTATAAGCCAACAAGTTCTCCTGTTTAATATAAAGAAATTAAACAGGGTTTATATTACCTGGGTTCTTAAAGTTCCTTATAAGGGCAAGCCCCTATAGTTAATTACATCTTAAATGATGGGAATCATTTAAGAAAACTCTCGATAATGATTAGTGGTTTTGCTCTCAAGAATTTTAAAGTTTAAGGTTTTCAAAGGATTTGAGTTTTGGTAATCTCAATAGGGAATGGATCAAATTTGGAACAATTTATTTCAGGAGTCCAAAGGAACGAAAGGTAGGGGATGTCACGGATTCGAGACAAGTCTCGGTGACTTCCCAACTATCCTATTTATTTGGCTTGAATTTTGGGAGTTTATTTAATGTTGCAATCCTGCCAATTTTATTTATTTAGGTCTTATATTTGTATGACATAATCACACAAATAGCCTTGAAGATGTGAGGGTTTATGTCGTACCAAATGACAACCTCGGAGTCCCAAGACCAGTTAGGGCTTAATTTGCATAACATGATTATACAAATGCCTAACAAAAAGTTGAGGAATTATGTTGCACTAAGCAAACTACCTCGAAGTCCTATGGTTGGTTATTTAAAACTAAGAAATGTTTTGCTGAAGTAGATCCGAGTTTTGCTGATGATGATGGTCGTGCTGCCCAATGTGCTCCAAGCTCCTTGTTGTTGTAGAGGTTTAGTTTTAGAAGTCATAAATCAGGAGATGAGAGAAGTGTTTTGGTTTAGAGAAAATCTCAGAGTCCAAGTGTTTTTAATATTTTAATTAAAATAAATCTTAAAGTTGGTTAAATATAACCGATTAAGATCCCACGGTTCTGTCATCCCGGCACCGTTATTTTCATTGAATTCACTTAGTCCAGATGAATTTACTAAACTCAACTGAATAAGTTCCACACTTTCATTTAGACCGTGGGAAATCCCGTTAGCAACACTTGGGTTACATCATCCGAGGTATTCCCGATCATTCAACGAGACGTTTTAATTTAGTTGCAATTGTAGTTTTATTGTTCTGTTTGTGATTAAATTTTGAGTTATTTTATATTTTGAAATGTTGTGGCGGTGAATTTTATCTTGCAATGACTTTTAATTTAGTTTTAGTTTCAGTTCAGGTACTACCCTAAAGGTTTTGGTTTTCATGCAACAGTCTTGTTTAACATGCAAGAAAAATAAAGTAAATTGCAATAAAGTAAATTGCAATAAAATAAAAGCATACATGGAGGGTCTTCCCGTCATCCTAAGCTGCACTTAGAACACATGTTAAAGCATTTAAATATTTCAACAAGTACCTAGGTAAAGCTAAGGGAAGGGTTTTGGTTGTCTACCAAATTCATAATCCTATAACTAGTCATCTCCTATAACGTCTAGGTTCTTGTGTTTTGTTTAAGGATGATTTTCTTCTTCAAAGAACAATTAAATTTATTTGTTCTTCTAAAACATCCCGTCATATTGAGGAAGTGCTTAGGACAAGTCCTAAACATCTTTTCAATATTTCTGGGATTGTTTTGAGTCCAAGTAAATTTAGTTGTATAGGTGAATTAATCATCCAGGTTACTCTTACTCAGTGAATTAGGATGTTTGATTACCCTTGTGAGTAAGGTGTCATTTCATTTAATACTCTATTTAAGAGTTATAATAATTAAAGCCTTTAAGGGCAAGTTGGTTTATCGAGAATTTTAATAATAATTAATTAAAAGTTTGAGTTAATGGTTTAAAGTGTTTTAATTTAATAATGAGGTTTTAATTAATAATTTTAAGTTTCGAATAGTGTTCAAATTATTTTAGATTTAATTCTTAATGATTTCATTTAGGTTTGTTGTTAAATGATTTTAATTGGATTTGATTTTAATTTAATTTTAATTTAATTTAATTTTAATTTAATTTAATTTTAATTTAATTTAATTTTTAACTTTAATTTAATTTAAATTTATTTAATTTTTTAATTCAATTTAGTTTTAATTTAATTTAATTTAATTTAATTTAATTTTAATTTAATTTAATTTTAATTTAATTTAATTTTAATTTAATTTAATTTTAAGTTAATTTAATTTAATTTATTTTATTTTATTTTATTTTATTTTATTTTATTTTATTTTATTTTATTTTATTTTATTTTATTTTAAATTAATTTTAGTTTTAAATCATCAGAAAAAACATCATATTTAAATGTAGCACACAATTCTAGAAAATTGGCAAGAAGTAAATTTGCATCTTCAGCTAGTGATCCCCCGCACTGATATTCGATACCATTTGGATAATAGCATGTTTAAGTTCAAATGAATTAGCTATTACATCAAGATTTTGAATACTACCATGAAATTCATCCACTCTAAGGTTTGCATAATCTATTAAAAGTCTTCATTCATGATGAATTTCAGCATTTTGATTAATTTGATTTGTCATTTCTTGAAATTTTTAAATTTATTCAATTTTTTTTATTTTTTAATTTTCTAATAGTTCGTTCTAATTCAGAATCGTATGGCACAACTCCCTCAGAACATGAACTTCGCATAAACTATTATAACACAACAATAAAAATAAAAATAAAAACAAATACACACTTAAACATATAAGGTTTAAATAAGATTTTCTAAAATAGAAAATTTGTTTTTTTGAAAATTCTTTTTTATTTTTCTTTTAAATTCAAATCCAAAGAAAATTCAACTTAATTTTCTTTTCCCATGAAACGATGCCAAAAACTTGATCCTAATTTTCTTTACTACCAGATGAATATTGATAAAATTATGCTTGTAGTAATCCAATTAAACTTATATTTTTGATATAAACTATTCTTCTTTACAACGGTGCCAAAAAGTTGATTCTGATGTAAATGAGAATGCAACAGTGATATTTAAATTTAGAGATTCTACACAAGTATGTGTATTGTTATCAAGTAATATAGGACTTTCTAATTAAGCCTCGAAATATCGATCCCATGGGGAAAACTTTTGGAAATTTAAAAGATAAAAAGGCTTTTAGAACACAAATTCTATTTAAAAAAGTCTCTTACTTAAAAAAGTTTTGAATTTTCAAATAACTTTAAAAATTTTCTTAAATTATGAAATAAAGTAAACAATTTACTAACTATAATAAGATTTTTGTAAGATTAAAGAAGAATAGATGAAAATTTCTTTTTTCTTATCATGAATAAGTAATAAGCACAAGAATTCTGTTGTGAAAATATTCAAAATGTGTTGTGTTAAATAGGAGCAATTTTATTATTTACCCTTACTAGAGATGCTATAAAGCACATTGGCTAGTTTAATGTTTGAATTGTTTTGAAGATGGGTTAGGTAGTGAAAATATTAGCTCTCACTCCAGAGTTCCCTCATTTCCCTCCACCTAGGATTTAACTCTCACATCAGAAACTAAAACAATAAACCAAAGTAGGGGCTTTAGTCTGTCACCCTAAAGTCTCTAATTCTAAACCCATCAAAGTTTATTTCCCTATTTATTTCCATAATATTATATGAATTGCTTTCTCATCCAAACAATCCTATGTGATTCCTACCTATTATTGATTGAGATAATACCTATTAGGATCTTATATGTTCTCACAACATATGTTAACATCTTAATTGTCTAAATCAAGAAGTAAATGAAGTGCAAGGATTAAATAAACACAACTTCTTCCAACATTAAAGAACAATACTTCCACAACTTTCATTCAACACTTAATTACTTTTTATTTTAAGGAAAAAGATGAAGAAGACTACTCAAAATCCATGGAGAAAACACAACAATAAATAGTATTAAAAGTAGAAACCATGTAGAAAACACAAGAAGTATCAATTAAAACCAAATGAAGTATAAAGATAAAATCTAATCTTAAGTTCCTCTCCACCATACTCTTTAAGTTCTTTTGAATCTCTTCCTTTCTCTCACAAGACTCCCTTGGACTAGTCGCCCAACCCAAGAGGGTTTAAATCTCTCTAGTAAAATGGATTTTTACTTAGGAATTCTTTCTTACCTTCTCTTTCACTGAGAAGGAGAAAATTTTGAAGAAACCCTAAGTAATAATCCTACAACTTCTTACTCTCTAAACACACTCATTCTACTTTCTAACAGCCTCTCTACTCTCCCTATACACACACACATTTCTCTTCAAGTCCTTTTTTTATATTTTCTTGAAAAGGTGCCTTGGTGTCTCTTTAAAATTTGTTCATATTCAATGAATCTACCTAAGAGATGCATCCTTTCAAGTGAAATTTGAATGTCTTTTGGTGCCCTTAATCAGTTACCTACGTTTGTACCAAAGGATGTCTTAAATACTTCTTCAAAATTCACCAAAAATTCTTTAAAATTGCAAAGTAACTACTTGGCGCTTAAGTTCAAGCACGGCCTTCTCTATCTGCTGGTGCTTAGGTGCTAGATCTGGCCGATTAAGTGCACCAGTTCATTTTTACACCTTCATTTTTGCTCCAAATTTAACCTTTTTTCACTTCTTTTGATATATTAAGTCCATTTAAGTGTACCTGAAAGAAAAACACACAAATACCTTCCATTAAAGTGTAATATCATAAAAAATAGGTGTAAAAATGTGCATAAAAATATTATATATTTTAGGTATGTCAGTGTTGAAATACCTTCGTCAGTAACTTTGAGTTAGGTCACTCTAATGTATTTCATTTAGCCTCAGGGGTAGGTTTCTTATTTTGTATGGCATAGTCCTTAGAACTAAATATGGTATATAACAAACTAACATAGGCTTCTATACTCAGGGGTAAGTGTGTGATCCTCGGTTTGATGTCTAAGTTACCTAACCAAAGGTTCATGTTAAATCTAACTAGGTTCTATTCTCATTCTTTATCTTGGTGTTTTAAAAATGTTATTTTAGGTTCAATGTTTTATTTATGTCTTGTTTCAACTCTTAGATTTGTCATTCACGGTGAGAAATCAGAGTTTTCCTAAGTTTTGAGTTTAATTTTTGAGATTTGATTTTGTCGGTGGTGAAACCATCTCGTGGGAGGTTTTAATCCTTCTTTTTATTTTGTATTTTTTTTGTTGTTGATTTATTTTGAAGACTATATATGTAATGAAACTTGAAATAAAATAAACATATATATTAAGACTTAGATTAGACTTAGGTCAAGATTAGACTGAGGTAAACTAGGTTTCTAGCTTGAATCATTCAGAATTGAGCTTAAATGTAATATTAATCAGTTGTTTTGGGGTTTGGTTTGACCTAGGTTGACCTAAATTAGCTTAGGTTGGGTTGGGTTGGTTTGGCTTGGATTGAATCAAGTAGGACCTAGGTTGGGTCAAGTCGAGCTTCGGTTGGGTTAGGTCGGACTTGGATTGGTTAGGCCAGACTTAGTTTGGGTTAGATCAAATCAAACCTGGGTTGGGACAGGTCGGTTCAAATTTGAGTTGGGTCGGGTGAAGCCATGGTCAAGTTAGGTCTGACCTGAGTTGGGTTAAGTCAGGGTCTAACCTTGGTTTGATCAGGTCAGATCGAACCTAGGTTGGGTTAGGTTGGATCGAACTTGGGTTGGTTCAGCTACAGCATTGGTCAGGTCAAGTCAAGCATGGCTTGGGTCAGGAAGAACTTGGATTGGGTCAGGTTAGATTAGGTTTTTGGTTTGGTTTAGGTTAGGTTAAGGTTTGGGTTCGGACTAGGTTTTAGGTTTGGGTTAGGTTATGTTAGGGTTTGGGCTTGGTTAGGTTAGGTTTTGGGTTTGGTTTAGGTTAGGTTAGGGTTTGAGTTTTGGTTTTGTTTCGGGCTAGGTTTTGGGTTTGGTTAGGTTAGGTTTTGGGTTTGGCTTAGGTTATGTTAGATTTAAGTTAAGTTTTAGCCTAAGTGAGTTTGGATTAGACTAAGTTCGAGTTGACCTGAGTTTGTGACTTAAGAAAAATAAATTCTTAAATTGAAAAATTAAAAAGGAGAGAAGCTCACCAGAGAGGAGGCTGGCCGAAGGATAAGAGACTCCGTAAAGTACTTCTTCCTCGGAATAGTAGAGAATGTTGAGAAAGGAATGTCTTATGTGGAAAGTGTCAAAGTGTGACCGTGAGCATGTGCGTCAGTGTGTCGAAGAGTGCTGAAGACTGCCTATTTATAGGCTAAAAAGGCAGTGGCAGAGCACTTCCTAGTTGTTTAATTAGGCGGTGGGTCAATGACCAGGTTGAATCAAATGATTGGAAGAGCCATGGATCACCGCCAATAAAATGACACGATGGTTTTGAATTTGTGAATGAAGACCACAGATCGGTGGTGTGTCACTGGGAGTGATAACGTGAAGTGTTCACCATAAATATACTTAGGTGTGGTCACGCCTAAGGTTTGCATGACCACATCTAGAAACTTTTGGGCATGGACATGCTTAGACTAAGCATGAGCATGCCTAGACTAGGCATGACCATGCCAAGGTATTTCTAAGCATGGTCACACCCAAACTTGTCGTGGCAAGTCTGGCCAAAAAAAGGCATGTACAATTTTTTTGCTAATGTAACTGCTACATACCAATGGGTGATTTTCCTATAGGTCCTATGCGACAAAAAATGAGGTTAACATATGGACTCCAAATATGTGTGGTGAACTGTCCAAAGTGCACTGCACATATTGGCTTTGACTAAAATGATCAACTGGTTTTAAAATAAAATAAAATTGATTTGAGTATTTTAGAGATTTAAAGTTTTGAAGTTTGTGAGTTTTAATTATTTTGGAGATTTGCTGGGAATTTCAAGCTTGTATGAGCATATTAGGGTGGAAACCAATATGGATTTACATCCAACCAAAGAGGTGAATAAGATGACTAGTCAGGAAGGACAGGGTGGAGCTTATCATTCAACCTGAGAGCTAGTCAGAGAAGAATCAAGAGTTTAACCATACTCAGGAGGAAAGTGTGGGAACTAACATCCAACCTTGGAGACAGATGGAATGACTAGATCAGGGAGAAAAACATTGCAGCTCATCATTCATCCTAAAATCTAGTCAGGGAAACTGAGAGAACTAGCTAGGAAAGCATAAGGACTAACATCCAACCTAGGAGATAGACTAAATGACTATATCAGGAAGGACAACATTGGAGCTAATCATTTATTCTAAAGCTAATCAAAAGAACAGAGAGAATGTGTTTATACTAGGAAGAAAAGCTTAGGGACTAAATTCAAAACTAGAGAATAGATGCAATGACTAGATTAGAAAGGAAAATGCAGAAGAATATCATTCATCCTAAATCTAATTAAAGGGTGAAACTCAAATGATTAAGTTGGTTCAATTTTGTTGGAGACTTTAGTTTGATTATATTTAAAATTTGTGATGAGAATTTATATTGTACTTGAACACATTAGGAAAGAGAATATAAGAACTTATTCTCAATCTAAGGGTTGTATTAGGGCGACTTGGTCATAATAGATGAGATAGAGATCTAAACGGAAGTCAAGTTAGGTGGTTTGTTTAAAGTGGGTAGTTCTTGGACTGGATCCAACCTTAAGCTCTGACTTGATTGTCTATGAAGTTGGCCATTGAGAACCTGCTTCTAAGAGTTCTTCTGTGGTGTGTAATGGCTATACTGGAGAGGTGCACGTACTATATTGGCTTTACAGAGTCAAGTTATTGACTTATCTAATCATATGTGTGTATTGAGGTCAATGAATCAAGAAATTGTGTAATTATGTTATTTGTGTTAGTTGTTGTGTAGGGTTCAATGACTAAAACTATGGAAATTTCATATAAAGTATGTTTTTTTCTCCAAACTTACTTTAAATTATCCAAGGCATTACTTTACTATCTAAAAAATACAGTGAAAGCAATGAACCAAGTTACTCAGGGTGGGGACCCCATCAGGGATTAATCTAGATAATGGAGAGCTAATACTAGCATGTTCCTCTTGTCCACACTAGAAAGGCTTAGCAATCCTAATGTGGTCATGTGAAATGGCTATACTAGAACCCATCCTAGATTTACAGAGCTAAGGCATCAGTCTGTATTGAGCTCTGCATGTCGAAAAGACTAACAAACATGAGTTATGTTTAGTGTCTAATAACTTAGATTGAGTTAATAGATTTAGCTCGTCACAGAATTACTAATCCAAGCAATTAACCTTTATCAATAGCTATAATTTTGATTAGATTAATGAACCCGATCCCATTGTTATGGTGTCATATGAGGTTTACTCCAACTTTTGATGGATCACTGACTAAATCTGTGGAAAGGAATGATAAAGGCCAAACCAAATCAAACCATCTTGTCCCAAGGTGTTCAATAATCGTACTAGAGGATAATGATTATACTCTAGTTGAATCAGTCAAGGCGTGGATTTTATAATCAACCTTTTGTTGATTAACAATTCCCAAACCCAGGAGAGAAAAGATATTATGTAGGCGTTCAATAGACTATATGATTAGAAAGATGTCCATTGACCAATCCTAGATTTACAAGTCTAAAGTGTTGAATTTATTGGAACAAAAAATTCATCGACATCAGCTAGCCCAATCGACTTTAATGAGTTATTCCACTCTAACTTCAAGAGCGGCATTCTGACATAGAGTCAGCAATGAACGACTCTAGGGAGTGATTATATAGACATAAACTATCTTACTTGTACTTAACCAAGGTGTTAGTTATGTTGGGGCTAGATGTAGACCAACAAAAACTGAATGGCTATGAAGGAAAGAACAAACATCTTATTGATGTGCAATAATTTGGACTAAGAGAAAGTTATTTGGAATTACTTTAACTCAGAATTATCAACTAAAAGGATTAATCCATTAAATCAACCTTGACTAACTGGGAATTAATCAATTTGATCACATCGTGATGATGTCACATGGGGCACACTTCAAATTCTAATGGACCAAAGCCAAACTTGTAAAAAGTTTTAATAGGATCAAACTAATTTCGTCGAATCTTTTCTAGTGTATGATGATCACACTGGATGAGAGTATTACATACTTTGACCCAAATTTACTAACTCAACAGATTGACAATTATATAAAAGTCAATCAACCTAATCGCAATGTGTTGGTTCCACGTAGGGTGTACTCCAAATTCCAATGGACCTGAAGAAGGTTTAAATAAAAAGGTTACAGTGGGATAAACTGAAAGGAGCATGTATGCTTCATCCCATTTCAGGTTTACTAGCCCAAAGGATTGACAACCAAAATCAACCTTGACAAAGCTGAAGTCAACCAACTTGGTCACATTATGATGGTTCCATGTGGGGCGTGCTCCAACTTTTGATGGATCAAAGCCAAACATCTTTTGATGTGTGATAACCTAGTTGCGAAGATATTTAGCTTAAATGATTGATTTCCAAAACCAACCCTAAATGGCTAGAGATCAATCAATGTGGCCCCTTTATGTTGGTGCCATGTGAGAATTGCTCCAACTTTCGACAGACTCAAAAAAGTGCAAATAAAATATTTTGTGCATTGTTTTCATGTCATGAGAATTTCTGGTTTGTTGATTCATTGCATTGTTAGTTTTTTGAAGTACTCCAATTCATGGGCAATTGTGAGTTTTCCAGTTGTGTTTGGATATAGGATACCTCAGGGAAAGTTACACCTTCTCCAAATAACAATTGGGATAGTCTAAATGCAATATCCTTAAGATTAAAAGAGTTTTAGTCATTTATTTTTGTAGGTTATGGTACGTTGTTGTTCTTAGTTAATGTTTCATTTATTGTGTTGGTGTTGTAGTTGATTTTGAAAAAGTCAATAACTGATTTTGTTAATGTTTGTTTTGAAAATGTTGATTGTTTTAGAAAAATATTTTTTGGTTATTATGTTTTTTCTTATTAGTTTGATTTGATTTATTTGAAGGTTTTTAGCCTGAACTAGATAGAATGGAATGTATAGAGACTCACATCCAGCCTAAATGGTGACCAGAGTAATTAGATCAAGTTAAAAAGCATGGGAACTCACATCTAACTTGAGATCTAATCAGAGAAGATTTGGTTTGATTAACTTAAAACACATTAGTGTGGAAAGCACAGGGACTCACATCCAACCTGAGAGGTGAACATGGTGAGTATATTAAGTTAGAAAGCATAGGAACTCACATCTACCCTAAGATTTAATCGAACGGAAAGACAACTTGAGAGGACATTACACTAGACTAAAAGTTGATTGATTTGACTGATGTTTGGTTTGAAAATTTTTTGCTTAAAGGTTTTATTTGAAACTGTGATTATTTGTATGAATGTTAATTATTTTGTTTGGAAAATTCATTGTTTTATTTGACAGTTGATTATTTTGTCAATGAGCTCCAAAATTTTATTGGGATAGATTCAAGATAAATCCAATCTCAAATTAAGCAGATGGATGATTCAAATTTTGATTGAAGGTTATAAAGATTCACCTGTAATTCAACTCCTATAGAGTTACTAGTCATAAATCTCTTTTGGCACCCTTTGATTGAAGGTATCAAACATTTGTCTCTGGAGTCCACTAACTAGTAAGAACCTCATGGATAGACTTTCTCTACTACGAGCAGAGTGAGGGATAAAAGGAGGCTCGATGTTCACACTCAATATGAGACTCAAAATGGAATGTAATCATGCACATTCATATCACATTGATCCCCCCTCCCCAATGGTTGATTACTCGTCTAATTAAATTCACATTTCAAGCTATGACTCTAATGGTGTATATAGTTCTCATATGAGACTCATTGATTTATATGAGTATGTAAATTTCCTTTTAGGATAAATTTTCATTAATATCAAATAACTGGGGATTTTCCTTAATTACTACGCTTATGACTCTAAGAAAATCTTATAATTCTTAATTTTGTGTATTTAAAATATCTTCACTTTTTAAGGTTATTTTAAATCAATTTAAGAGTTAACTAATCAGTTCAAATTTATCTAACATTTCTTATGAATGTAATATCATAGGATTTACTCAAAAAAGTTTGACGATTATTAATTAGGTGAAATGTTAGGCACCAATTTTTATTTTATGCTCACCTCAAGCTTCTCCTCAGAGAGATAGACTATTTACTTTGAGGATCAAGGCTTTCATTCGTCCCTCTTTTTTTATATTATTTTATTCATCTGAAAATTACAATATCGGGTTGTGCATTTTTAAGGATTTTGAATGTCTAACTTCTCTTAATGGATAATTCTCAAAAGTTAAGATTCAGTTGACTCAACTTAGTTACCACTTAAAAGGTTTTAAAACATCCTTGATTAGCCTATAATATTTTAATTATACACTTTTAATATCTTAAAAGATTTTAGGTTCAAGCAAAATTTATTAAAGTGAGGGGCTTGATTATTTAAAAGCAATGCTTATTTATCCTCTAATGAGCATTTACACCAAATCAAATGACCATAAATCCCTTTATGAGTCACAAAATAAAGTTCATAATTTTTCTATGTAAATTTCCTTAAGAAGAGTAAATAAAAAAAATTACATTCCCCAAGCATGGAAAACCAACATGTCACACAAGAAATAACAAAAAATATCAACAAATGATTACAACATAGCTCAAAAGTGGATAATAGCTCACAAGCAAGGAGATACAAGCCTAACCCGATACATGAATACAAACACAAATATGTCAAAAGAAACATTCATTGTGTCTCTACTCATCAATATCCTCACCGTTCATCTCATCGTCATCCATGGTGTAAAGCTCAAACAGCGGCTATGTCGTGGCCCCCTCACTTGTTTTGGATCAACTAGGACATACTGAGACTTCAATTAAGTACGAAATTTATCTGAACTTTATCTTTTTATGAATTTATCTTTTAATATAGTGTTGATAGAATTAAGTATTGATTCGTTAATGTCTCTTTCTTTGATCTCCATGTTCCTTAAGACGGACTCAGCTTAAGTTTCTATTATTTCTTGCATTTGTGACTCCTATGAATCATATGACATAGGAGGTAGTGAGGGTCTTACTTCTATAACACTCATTTAGAGAGGTAATATACAAAGTTCAAGTTGTGGTTTGATGGCTAACTCAAATATGTCTTTCTTGGCATTTTAAAGATGTTATGCTATACAAGGAAGAGAATCAGGTGATAGTTGAGGTGGAATTCAAGTTTTTCTAAGGTATTTTGAGATAAAAAGGGATGCTTAAAATAATAATCAATGCTATAGGTAAACTTACAATCGTGTGAAGACCTACCTTAATTGCCCAGGTGATATCTTTCTGGGCTTTAGAATCTTTCTTTGTCTTTTCGAGACATAATAACTCTCACGACTTGGAGAATTTGTGCAATATGAGATCTTTCTTGCTTTACAATATTTTCAAATATTATATAGAGTCAATTTCCTGGGATATTCTCCTTTACATATAAAGGACTTCACATTTGGGTAGAGGTGGAGGTAATTTTGTTATGTTGTGTACGCTTTCTTCTCCTTGTGCAATAGAGAGCGAGTGAAACTTACTTTTTTCGAGGAAAAAAGAGGTCTCAGGTTCAACATCATCAGTTTCCTTTGTTATTCGTGTGACTTTCTTACAAGGCCATCCATTTTGATTGCATTTTTTAGTCTTACTTAATTATGTAGTGATTTTGTTAGATTGGCCATTTTTGAAGACTTTTGGTGTCTTAAGTATTTCACAGATTGAATCAGGAGTTTTCTTGATTTCTACTTTCTCGGGATGCTGGAGAGCAGCAGTAGCAGTCACAATTGTAACAGTCTTAACAACTAAGAACATTCTTTTTTTAGTGTTGGAAAATCCTCTTCTGATCCATTGCTAAAGCAAGAAGAAAATAATTTGTCAACTGTAAAAGGATGGAATTATTGAAACCCATTCCAAACTTGATTGGGGACCCACCGTGCAGATAACTTGGGTCAAAGGCTAGGTTACTTCGAGTTCCAAGTGAGAAAATGAGTTTTGGAGGCATCTTGCCAATAATGTGCTTAGAAAAATATCAATAAAGAGTCTACAGTAGAAACTTTGAAAAATATTTTGAATGAATTGAGATCAGAATTAATTTGGAAAAACATTTGATGAGGAGGATTGGTGATGGAGCATGTCCCAAAACCCCACTCATTACACAAAATTGAAGTGAGTAGGCGGAAACATGAAGATTAAGGATACGAGATAGGACCAAAGATTCAATTAAGTTAGTTGGACCCATAAAAATCTAATATAAGAATAAATAATTTAACTTATTACAAAAAATGGAGAGAAGAACAACAACTCCCTAGTGGAGTCACAAGAAATGAGCTTTGGTATAGGATTTTTGTGTGTTGTCACATCATAGAACTTTTTGAACGACTTCTATCTAGATGATCAGACATGAAATTTTGAGGAATAATATATCTTCCCGGAGGAAGAAAATATTATCCTAAAAATTAGCTTAATCACCCGGATGATTAGAGCATTTGTCGGTCTACCAACCAGGTTTTTCCCTTTTCTCATGGGTGTAAGCTAAGATTTATTTTAATTATGGGGTCTTATTCTCTACAAGGGCAAGCCATCATAATTAATTACACGTCTAGAGCCATGAGCTCTAAAGAAAACTCTCTATTAATATAATGATTTAAATTATCAGAAGTTAGACTTTCATGATTAATATAGTAGAGGATCAAAATTGAAAGAATTAGGCTCCAAGGGATAGGACTTATAGTTTGATGACAATATGTCATGAGAAAGGCTTGAATGTATGGATTCGACCATCTGATGGAGGGGGTCTATACCCGAAGCATGTTGATTGATAAGTTTTAAAGAGAATGATAAAGTTTGAATCCATCAGGTGAAAATGAATTAAGGATACTTTATTTGAATGCCATAATTTATTAGAAACCCTAAGCAAAGGATAGATTCAGGTAGAAAAGATTTCTACATACAAAGTGAAAATTTAAACTCTATAAGGAATTCAAATGTGCGGACTAACCTAGACTTTGAAAAAGACGTCACCGATCAAGATGCCCATGGCTTTCTGATATCTTAGGAATGTTGGTATCCATCATCTAGGACTGAACACATAACTAGGAATCATCTTTAAGTGCATAGTGTGGAGAATTCATAGTCTGGAAGTGATCTAAAATAACTTCGTTAATAACCATGGGTTACATCTGATACACCCTTTATTTCAAGTTAACTCACACTTAGGGGCCTCATGTAATTGCACGTGTCATATCATTAATATCAAATTTTGAGTCTGGAATATCGATCCCATAGGGAGTGGGGGAATTATACTTAAGAGAAGTTTTAGCCTACTAAGTTTATTTCATAGCCTATAATTGAAATTAAGTAAAGGCTCTACAAACTTCTACTGAATTGAAATCTAGGTTAAAAGTTAAATCCTACAGAAACATTACTTATCCTTATTAGATTGGTGATTATCAAGTTATAAACCTACCTTACCTTGCAACGATTTAAGTATAATGTATAAAATGTAAAGTGTCAATTATGAATCTAGCTGGTGACAAATAGGAGAAAATCTTTTCTTTACCCTCTCCTAAGTGCATGAAGAAGTTTGGTTAAATTAGTTTTAATTCATTAAACCCCAACTTAAACCCATCAAAGAATATATCTCTAACATTTGCGTCTCCCTACAAAGTACTTTCACGATACCCTATATCTCAATGTGAATAACCTAGTTGTTCTACCTAACTCTTCTAGATCATTATGGATCACCAAATATTTTAATGATTCACTTGGCCAAAAAGAAAATTAAATGAAATTCAGAAGGTTACTCATCACATTAAAGATTAAAACTAATTTCAGAAAAACTTTGCACTCCTATATAACCTACGCAACCATTACAAGAAAAAGAAAAAGAGATCTACTTAGAAAACATGAAGAACACACCACAAAGCATCATTTCAAACAAGAAAATCCACTAAACAATTGTGTTTACAGAAATACAATAAGAAAGATACACACTTAGCTTTCTCTTCTTTATAAAGCTCTGAGAATGCTACCCTAAGGATCTCTTGATCCCTTATTGCTCTCCTAAATACTCTCCTCACCATACAACTCAAAATCTTCACCTAATGATCAATTAAACCTATCCTTCAGCAAACCTTGCCTCATCATCTCCTTTATTTCTTAGATCGGTTGTCCCCCCTCATCATAAGAGCTTTTTATATGGATGAATAACTCTCTAAATTGTGGGTATGAACAGGTGAAAGCCCATGCAGTTTTTGGTGCCTAAATGCCACGGGGCTTTTAGAATTTTATAATTTTAACAAAGATTTAGGTCAAACTAGTTAGATAGTGGGTAACATTGATAATCCTTTGAAATGATTGAATTACAAGGCTAAAAGGGTAGAAACCAATTCACTACAATTTCTACAAAATGGTGAACTGTAATTAATGAAATTGTTGAACTTTGGAAGAAAATTGAATTTAGATGATCCAAGTGTGAGGGGCATAAGTTAGAAGACTAATAATTCACTGATGTGTACCCTCAATCAATGGATTAAAATTCAATCTTTTTAATAACAATTAAGCACATTTCATAAGACACTTTCAAAAATTACAAATTTATTAAGCCTTAAGAGGTTGTAGTGAACTAGGTTTGATCTAACATCATATAATGAGGATTAGAAAATTAAACACAAGTAATCATGAACGCCTTAAAGCACTACAAGCTCAAGTCCAATCAAGACAAAGGGATATACAATTGTTTAATAACCAAATTTACCCTTAGGGGTGCATACTTACATAATTCTTGAACATAACATAAAAATTATTAATCACTAATGTGACATTTTTTATATGCAAGGATTTATGAACAATAGATATATAATAATTTTTATAAAATCACAATGATCCAACGCAAGTATACATATCGTATCAAGTAATACAGGGCTCTAATGGAATCTCATTTATCGATCCTACAAGGAAGTGAGGTAAGAGGTTCTTAGTCAAATTCTAGTTTACTACTAAGAGTCTTAGTTTGGAAGGGTGATATAAGTGGTTTTTCTAACAACTACTCCTAAATGCAGATGATTATATGTAAGAATAATAACTACTCCCTAATGTAAATATTAATACTAAAGATAACCCTTTTCTGGGAAATTGGTTTGGTGAATTTTGAGATAATAAAAACTACTATGCTCATGTAACGAATTGGATAATGTATAGGAATGAGATGCATTAAATATTGTATGTGTCAAATAGGAGCAATCCTATTCTTTACCCTCTTCCGAGTACCCCTTCTTCAAAGTGCTATAAAAAACATTGGCAAATCCAAGGCTTAGTCCCTAAATCCAAGGTTAGGCTGGGAGGATACTGGCTACCACTTCAGAGCTCCCACTTCCCTTCACTTGAATGCTAATCCTAGCTTTAGTTACCAAACTTTAGGACCAAATTAGGGATCTCAGCCTGTCACCCTAAAACCTCCAATTCGATGCCCATGAAACCATATTTCCCTATTTATTTGTACTCAATCCACATGAACTATGCAATTTATTCATGGACATTGAATGTGGTTATACTTTGTTGAGAATTACACTGCCCTTTTGGGTCAATGCAATAACAACAAATTTTAATACTACAACGAGCTCTTTTTGTAATGTAAATGAAGTGTGAGTAAAAATCATCATATTTATAATTAAAATTTTTTTTAGAAAGCATCTCAATATCCTAAACATGAATCCTGCTCATTGCAAAAGAAAAATAGAATGAAAACAATTATATAATTTTCTTATGCCACTATTTCCAAATAAGAAGAAAGAGTAAGAGAAAGACACCACAAAGCACGAAGAAGATACAACGGAAAACTTCATTTCAAAGAAAATCCACAAAATGAGTGTTTACAAAATAATAAGATAATGAAGAACACAATACTTAGCTTTTTTCCCCTTGAAAGAATAATGAAAATCTCTCCCATAAAGTCTAATGCGGATCCATGCAATGCTAGAACATTCCCTTACAGATTCTCTCAAAATCCCCTCACCAATCTCTCCAAAAAGATAAAAATCTACATTTATACTCCTATTCTAAGATCTCTAATCATTCTCTACGTTTTCCCTATCATCTTTCCCATTTTTAGCTTCAAATTCAGTTTAAAATAGTGTATGGACGAATTTTCCAAGATGTGCATGAAGAAACATTCTAAAAAGGGTCCAGATTCGATGTATATGGCCAAAAATTGCCCAATATCGCATCTCAACCGTCCGGAACGCCGTTGGTGCTGAAAAGGGCTCTGTCGGCGCCCTATTTTGGTGGTCTCGGGTCCTGCGCAGATCCACCATTTTGCTCCGTTTCGCTTCGTTTCAGCTCTGATTCCCCCCATTTCGGTTGTGTAGCGTTCCTAACTATAGCCCTACAAAATAAGCATAAAAACAACTTTTCTTTAAAGTTTAATCTCATTCAAAAATATGTAAGAAGTGTAAAAGAGATTAAACATAGAAAGACTTATCGAAATGTGTCAAACCAAAATTTGCTTTTTTGCTCGTTTTTGCTCCAAATTGCACCATTTTTGCTTCCTTTTGCTCCAATCACCATTTCTTGTACCTAAAACCAAAAAAAATACAAAATACCTTTATTTAAAGTGTAATATAATCAAAAATGAGTAAAATTATATAACAAAAAACGTATATATTTTATGTGTGTCAATACCCAAAAACTTAACTATTAATTGTCCTCAAGTAACACTATAACTTTAAAAAAAATATGTTGACTTGTGGTTGTGGGTTTCAATAGAGTTTCCTATAATTTCATCTCAGAAATATTATAGTATAACATAGAAGAAATTCTAGAATCAACCTAGGACTAGAGTGTAAGAATATCTCATATTCAACTTAGGAATCCTGATTTTCTATTTACTTCAAAAGTTATTGAAAAATGTCAAACTAAAGATTCATATAAAGTATAAAAACGGAATTTAAGCACATTATCTATACCAATTTAACCGATACCTTTTGAAATAAGAATAAGCTTAGGATTGTTTTTAAGTCTTTTCATTTAAAAAGATTTAAGTTAAACTAGTTTTTGATTAGCTTCCCCTCAAGCTTCTCCTCACTTATTTTCTTTTCTTTTCTTTTCTTTTCTTTCGGGATCATTTTCAATCCCCTTTTTTCACTTTTTTTTTTCTTTCTTTTGGGATCATTTTAATCCTTTTTTTTACTTTTTTTAATGTGATGATTACTATATTTGGATAAGCCTTTAATAATTTTGAATTTCACTATCCTCTCTCTAAATTCTAAAACTCAAAACTTTCCCTCACTTTTTATAAGTGTAAGTATTAGTTCGAAAAAGGTTTTCAATAAAGGCTCAATTCTCATTAAGTATAAATCTAAGAATTTTAGCTTTTCAAATATTCAACTCTTTTCTACCATAAATAGAAAAATTATTTTTCCAATGATTCCTACAAAATATCTTAACTCTAGAACAGTTTCTTCACATAGGATTTCAACTAAGTTATTTTTCTAACATTCTTAAAATTGAAATTATAGTAACCTAAAGGTAACACCACATACCACAAGTCATTTTAAAAGTGATATCAAATTAAATACAGGCTACTGAGGACAAATAAAGTTACATTTTAAAAAATTTTCTTCCCTCCAAACTTAAATTTTAAAATATTTTACAATTAATTCCATAACATATTTCAAGAAGAAAAAGTAAAGGTTCAATCTATTTATTACTACAACATCCTATCAAATTCATATACATTCATAATCAGGATAGAATGACTGTAAGAGAAAGTAAATCTAACCTAAAACATGCTTGTAATAAAATTACACTAAAAGGAAGTATTTTCACGTTAAAATTTTATTTTTCTTCCTACCCCCAAACTTAATTTTTAACATATAAATAGCATTTAGTACAGAAAATATAAGCAGGAAGAAAAACAATTTAGAAATTTTATCTATCACAAATGTCTATCAAAATCATTTACAAGTATTCATTAGGACAGAACAATATTCAGCAGAAAGTAAATCTAAACTACTCATGCCAGAATGAAATTCACTAAATAAAAGTTTAACTAGCATAGCAGGTATCAGCAAGGGAATATAAAAATGTTTTTCAATTATTATATAAAATTGTAACACAAACATAAACACACATAAGATAAATGAGGTTAATTCTTCCATTAACTCATCACATCACACTGATTTACTTCCAATTCTGAATGGAATCACTACACTAATAAATTAGGTATATTTTAAAATTACTTTATAGATTATAATCCCAAAGATAAGGTTATCCCTGATAAATTGGTTCCTAGGCACCAATATCAGGCATCGTCTAATCCATATAATTAAGCACCTCTAACTGTTATAAATCGTAGTGTAAGATCATCCACAAGTTATTCATCAAATAGGTTCATGACTCCTATCAAATGAAAACAAAGTTAGAGAAAGGATGTAACAAAATTGAGATGAAGCTGTCATTGTTCAAATTCATGATATCTCTTGTAAAACTCAAGTCCAAGTAAGACCTAAGTTATAGTGAACTCGTCAATCCAACTACTACAAGAGAACATACAAGTCTATCCATAATAAGAAGTTAAGGAATCACCTCCCTCATGACACACAAAGATCAAATCAAACTACTAACAATCCAAACATCTACCAATCAACAATCAAACTTATCAATCCATAATGACACATAAAGATCAAGTCAATCCACTCTAAAGCAAACGCCATATAACACTAACAATCATGACGCTCAAACACACTAAATTAAAGCACACTGATAACTATGGGTTGTCTCCCATAAAGCGCTTGGTTCTAACGTCGCGAGCCAGACAAATGATTCCTCCTGGATTAAAATTCCAATCAAGTAATCCTCGATCAATCGCCTAATCCTTTTTAGATCCAGGAATTCCTAAAAATCCTCAAATTGTAATTTTTCATTCAACTCTTTCTTTCCAGATGGATTTATATCATTGTTCCTCATATTTCTTTCTAGATCCAATATTCTTCTATTGATTTTCTGAATTTGTATATTAATATCATCCTTGAAATTTTTAAGAAATGGATCTCTATAAGATAATTCAAGATCTCCTAAATTTTGGATCGGATTCTCTCTAGATAATTCAGATTCAGGATCAAATTCTTCTATGTCACTCTTTTGTTTCAAGTTATCTTTCAATTCTTCCCCTTTATAATTATTAAATGATGGAGGATCTATCTTAGTTGAGGAAATAGGTTTTTCTAATTCCTTAGAAATTTTTTCCAATGGTCTTCCAATATCCTTATCCTCTTTTTTCAACTCAAAGTTCTTTGGAAATTTATCCTCAAATTCTCTTCCAAGTCCTAGTTCAATAACTTTATCTTGTTCATCATTCAATTCAAGTTTTTCTTGTAATCGAGTTGAATATGAAGATATAAAGACTGGTGGTGTCGATAAACTCCCTAAATAGGCAGGTTTTAAAATTGTTTGGGGTACGTCCATCTTAAGTTCATGAGATTTTTCAACAAATAGAATTACAAGTTCACTATTTTTGGCAGCTTCCATTATTTCACACCTCTGTTGAACATACATACAGTCTTCTTTAGATAACGTTTTCAACTCATCATGAAAATCCATTCCGACCTTATTTGTTATCTTACTCTCAAAATTTTCTTGGAAATGGTCTCTACTTAGATAATCAATTTCATCCATCCAAAAACATTCATCATCTTTTCTCTCAGCTGGAAATTTCATAGTCTTCAACACATCAAAAGTGACTTCCTAGTCATTAATATTCATAATCAACTCTCCTTTTTGCACATCTATCATAGTTCGTCCAGTAATAATGAATTATTGTTCATTATCGTTCTCTTTAGGTTTGATCTCAGTGTTGCTGGGAAGTGTTCCTTTGGGTCTATTGCTCAGTGGATTAGCAATTTCTCCTAGTTGATTCTCTATGTTTCTAATCGTAGCATTTTGACTTTGCAATTGGTTTCTCATTTGCAATACCACATTGCCTATAGACATCTTCTTATCCTCAAATTGTTGATCAATATTAGAGTCCAGCGGATGTGAAGGCTTATATCTTGTGTTACCCTATCTATTCCAACTTCCATTAGGATTTGCATGATTGTTTTCCCATTGTTGGTTTCCACCCTCAGTAGTATGATTCACGTTAAAATTAGGATGGTTCTTCCAACATGGGTTGTAAAAGTTAGAATATGAGTTTTTTATGGTATTTAAAGTCTCATATAATAAATTGGAATCAATCATACACCCTAATGAACTTTTCTCACTTACAGGAGTAAAATGAGGTTGATTCATTCCAAATTGGTCAAACTTCCTTGATATTGCAGCAACCTGAGATGCAAGAATTGCAATCGCATTTGTATCATGAACATTAGCTACATTTTTATGATTTACCCTTACAGATGGCCATTAAAATTCATTTGTAGCCATTTCGTCAATTAATGCAAATGCTTCATCAAATGTTTTTGATATTAATGAACCACCAGCAGTAGCATTAATAATGGACCTAAGGGATCCTACTAACCCATTATAAAAAGTTTGAATGATTAACCAATCTGGCAGAGCATGATGTGGACACTTTCTTAGGAGTTCTTTAAATCTTTCTCAGGCTTCGTATATTGATTCCTCTTCATACTGACAAAATGAGATAATATCGTTTCTAAGTTGAGTAGTCGTTGAAGGTGGAAAATACTTAGCTAGGAATTTCTGAGTTAACTCCTCCTAATTTTTAAAAGAACCAGGTGCTAATGAGTATAACCACATTTTAGCCTTCTCCCTTAGTGAGAAAGGAAAAAGCTTTAGCCTAACATCATCGTCTGACATGCCATTATAACGAAATGTGACAAAGTTCTAGAAAATTAGATAAGTGTAAATAGGGATCCTCCGAAGGAGTTCCCCCAAATTGGTTGTTCTGCACAAGTTGGACAATAACTGGATTTAGTTCAAACGAGTCAGCTTTTATAACAGGGTTTTGTATACTTGAGTGAATTTTATCTATCGTAGGATTTACATAATCCCTCAATGATTTATGATGATTTTTCAAGTTATTATTTTGAATGTTTTCCATCTTCATTTCTAATTTTTCAAGTCATTTCTATTTTTTTATTTTTTTCCATTTTTCTAACTCAGGATCATAAGGCACAAGTTCTACAGATCCTTTGTTTTGTATACATAACACAACAAATAATACATTAACAATAAAACAATTAAAATGAAAAATATATTCAACACAACAAAATATTTTCACAAACACCTTATTTTTCACACAAACACTTTTTTTTTCACAACACTTTTTCATACAAAAAAACGCTTTTCACACAAACACAATTTTACGACACTAAAGTTTTCCAATTCTAAGTCTAATTACTTTAACTAAAATTCTCCTTAAATTCTTACTGAAGCTTCCCTGACAATGGCGTCAAAAACTTAATGCGACCTTTTTTATATGCAAGGATTTATGAACAATAGATATATAATAATTTTTATAAAGTCACAATGATCCAACATAAGTTTACGTATCTTATCAAGTAATACAGGGCTCTAATGGAGTCCTGTTTATCGATCCCACAGGGAAGCGATGTAAGAGGTTCTTAGTCAAATTCTAGTCTACTACTAACAGCCTTAGTTTGGAAGGGTGATATAAGTGGTTTTTCTAACAACTACTCCTAAATGCAGATGATTATATGTAAGAATAATAACTACTTCTTAATGCAAATATTAATACTAAAAATAACCCTTTTTTGGGAAATTGGCTTGGTGAATTTTGAGATTATAAAAACTACTATGCTCATGTAACGAATTGGATAATGTATAGGAATGAGATGCATTAAATATTGTATGTGTCAAATAGGAGCAATCATATTCTTTACCCTCTTCCAAGTACCCCCTCTTCAGAGTGCTATAACGAACATTCGCAAATCCTAAGCATAGTCCCTAAATCCAAGGTTAGGCTGGGAGGATACTGGCTGCCACTTCAAAGCTCCCACTTCTCTTCACCTAAAGACTAACCCTAGCTTTAGTTACCAAACTTTAGGACAATTGGGGATCTCAGCCTGTCACCCTGAAACCTCTAATTCGACGCCCATGAAACCATATTTCCCTATTTATTTGCACTCAATCTCCATGAACTACGCAATTCATTCACGGACATTGAATGTGGTTCCACTTTGTTGAGAATTACCATGCTCTTTCGAGTCAATGCAATTACAACAAATTTTAACACTATAATGAGCTTTTTTTGTAATGTAAATGAAATGCAAGTAAAAAACATCACATTTATAATTAAACTTCTTTAAGAAAGCATCTCAATATCCTAAACATGAATCCTACTCATTGTAAAAGAAAAGTAGAATTAAAACAATGACATAATTTTCTTATGCCACTATTTCAAAACAAGAAGAAAGAGTAAGAGAAAGACATCACAAAGCACAAAGAAAACACAACAGAAAACTTCATTTCAAAGCAAATCCATAAAATAAGTGTTTACAAAATCATAAGATAATGAAGAACGCAATAATTAGTTTTTTTCCCTTGAAAGAAAGATGAAAATCTCTCCTATAAAGTCTCCCGCGGATCCATGCAATGCTAGAACATTCCCTTACAAATTCTCTCAAAATCCCCTCACCAATCTCTCCAAAAAGATAGAAATCTACATTTCTACTCATATTCTAAGATCTCTAATCATTTTTCACGTTTTCTCTATCATTCCCCCATTTTTTGGCTTCAAATTCGATTTAAAATAGTGTAGGGATGAATTTCCCAAGAAGTGCATGAAGAAACCTTCCAAAAAACGTCCAGATTCAATGTATATGGACAAAAACAGCCCAATATCGCATCACAACCATCCGGAGCACCGCCGGCGCTGAATAGGGCGCTGTCGGTGCCCTATTTTAGTGGTCTCGAGTCTCTGGCGCCGCCGGTGCCGGTTTGGGGGCCCCTGGCGCCCATCCTGCGCAGCTCCACCATTTTGCTCCGTTTGGCTCCATTTCAGCTCTGATTCGCCCCGTTTCAGTTGTGTTCCTAACAGATAGCCCTACAAAATAAGAATAATAACAATCTTTCTTTAAAGTGTAATCTCATTCAAAAATATGCAAGAAGTGTAAAAGAGATTAAACATAGAAAGACTTATCGAAATGTGTCAAGCCAAAATTTGCTTTCTTGCTCGTTTTTTCTCCAAATTACACCATTTTTGCTTCCTTTTGCTCCAATCACCATTTTTTGTACCTAAAACCAAAAAACATACAAAATACATTCCTTTAAAGTATAATATCATCAAAAATGAGTAAAATTATATAGCAAAAATCGTATATATTTTAGGCGGGTCAATTACTTGTCTTATGGGCAACTTAAGACATCCAAATCACATTGAGCACAATTAAAACATTAATAATTCTTAATATAAGTGAGGTGATCAATTCAACAAAATAGTAAAGCCAAATGTGACTTGAAATGACCCAAGAGATTCTAAGGATGCTCAGGCTCACTCCTCGAGCACCTTTGCAAGATCTTGGACATTTCAGAGGACACTTAGGTTTATCTAAATTTGTTAAAGAAAATCATCTTTAAAAATATTGGAACCCACCAAGATATGATACGGGAACCCTTTGAATGAGGAATTCCCATCACTACTTAACCTATAGTCATACCTAATGCTTAGGGGTGTGAGTTTGAAAATTACACTCAAATCCTTTCAAGCAATTGGAGATATTTAAAATGGCCACATATGGATCATCAAGCCGGTGTAAATTTGAGGTCTTGGTGATAAGAGTGATGATGAGAATGTCATCTAGGTATGTGAGGAGTATTGCATGTCCTAGACTCATGAGAGGGTCAGGGCTTGGCATTACTGCTCCTTAACATTTAGTAGAATTACCCTTCTCTCTCATAAGTTGTCGGTATTCATAGCCTGTCGATATGACTGACTCATGAATGTCAATTTTCAAAATATAGTAAAAACGTACTTTTTGAATGAAATTCATACTTTGTTTACCAAAACACTTACAAACTCAAACTATTTTTGTAGTCATGTAGACTTTGTTGAGGATTGCCCTCCTTTGATTTCCTGGCTAGTAACCTTTTACCCTATGTTGAGTCTCACATACATGATGCTTACAGTTGTCTACGGAGTCCCTTTGAGAGGAATTGTCAGAACCTTTGGTCCTGATTATGAGCTCCTCCATGACTAAATCCTTACGCCAGGTATTGATCTTCTATGTGGCATAGTGTTTTTACTCATCCTTGTTTTTCATATGATTTGCTTTCAATTTTTTGCACATTTACTATGCTATATTTACTGTACTAGCCTTGCAACGGTGGCAGGAATCCCAGGTACGCACAATTATTTTTCTATTATTTACTGCACTTTACTGTCTTTTACTATTCTTTTACTTATGAATTTATTTACAAGACTTGCAAGGCCCCTAGGATAGACAACAGTAGTACATATGCTTGGAGGCACACTACAGCAAGACATCATTCAGCAAATGCATGTTCACACATAAAACCTTAAACCTAAAACTGTTATGTCATGGTTCTTGGAGCAAACTTTGCTGGCAACACAACGATGATACAAGCAAGAGAAAGGAAAACTTCAGAGGACAAAGCACAACTCAAAGAATGAAGCGGATCTACCTCAGCAAAATATTCTTTGGTCTTAAACAACTCAGACCGTTAGGATTTCAAGGTTGTTCGTCTAGCATGACATAAATCATCTTCATCTTTTAGGCCTTGGCACAATCTTATTGTGCAATATGAGCCCTAAATCTTTTAGGATTCTAAGGTTGTCATCCGGTATGACATAAATCCTCCTATCTTCTTAGGCAATTTGCACGATCAGATATCGTGTGAATTTAGGACCTAAATTCTAAAATAAATTGCAGGATTAAACATTAAATAATATCACTTTGAAAATGTAAAGTCAAACAATAGGATAGTTAGGAAGTCGTTGATATTCTCATCAAATCTGTGACATCCCCTACATTTCACTCATTTGGACTCCTAAAATAATTGTTCCTATTTGAGCCACTCACTTTTGATTTTTCTATGTCCAATCTTCAAAACTAAACTTTTATTTCTTGAAGACGAAACCCCTAATCTTAATCAAGAGTTTTCTTGAGTGACTTCGGTCATTTAAGATGTAATTAACTACAGAACTAAGAACCCATGTAAAATAAACTATATCGAATATTTATATTGGATAGGAGAATTGTTGGCCGTACGTAAAGATTTTGCAAACCAAACAGATGTCATAAATTTTTTTTACATTTTTTAGTGGGGTCAGCTACATGAATCCTTTTTTTCTCCATTGCAACATATTTAGTGTTATATTTTCATTACTAACAATAAATATTTAGAAAACATAATTTCAACAATATTATCATTACTCCTATAAATTCATTTTGGCAGATGTAAGTAATGAATACATACATAAAGTGCTAACAAAAATATTATCATGAGGATTGTAGAATCATATTAATCCAATTGAGCTATAAATGGGTAATTAATAAAATAATACTACTTAGTAGCCCTAATCAAATAATTAATTTGGGGGCGGGGTAGGGGGTGTATTTAACAACACTAAGGTTGACAATATCAGGTCTAAGATCTAAGTCAATAATAGAAATAAAAATCTTATCAAATCTAACCACAAGTATTTAATTCAAGAGTTTCGACTGATGATCATAAATATCATTAATTATATGTATATTATGTATAGTAGAAGGCTTCCCAAAGAGCTTATTAGAATGTTGTGTGCCTTAAAATAAATTGGCCAAAGGTGGAACAAAACAAATCTACCCAGAGGTTTGCATTTTTTCATGTTTTGAAATAGTAGTTTTAAATATTCCTAAAAATCACTTGTAGATGTATGAATTTGTTGGTTTAGAAACAAGCTTATCTTAACCATCTCTTAAGTTTATATGAAAATATATCCAATAGATGGCATGAAATATTCTCACGCGAATCACACCGATAGATTATGTGGAGCTCTCATGAATCAAAAGAGTGAGGTATTGACAAGCTTTGCTAAAAGAAAAAACCTTCATTAAAACAAACTAGTTTGTGGGTGAAAACTTTGTTGAAGTTTCAAGGGAAAATTGAAACATAAATCTTCGAAATTTTGGGTTTCTTTTAGGACAACAGATGATAATTAACTCTATTTTTTTCTGGTAGAGAATGATGGAGAGGTTTTAAGAGCTTTGAGAGTACCAAAGATGTGTTAAAAGTTTGCAATCTTTATTGTGGTCAATTCATAAACTGTTCCAAAATTTGGTAGCATGCAAATAGCTAATCGACATAAGTTTTGTAAATGATCTGAACATTTTTCATAATAATCATAAAACATATTGTGCCGCAAGCCGTAGCCTGTTAGTTGGCGGGGTTCTCTGTAAGTCCCCTCAGGTCACGGGTTCGATACCCCGTGACGCGGGGTTCTCAAATATATAGGCATATGGCGTCAAGCCTCAATCATAGAGCTGTAGCACATAAAGAATTAGTATTTGATACCGATTTCTTTTGAGGAAAAAAAGAAAAAGATAAATAGTGAAGTATCAGAAAATGTGAGAGATCTATTAAAACTACTCATAAATAAGGGATGACCTCCTTAAGAAAAAGTAAACCAAAATTATTGCAAACCATTAAAGTAATGAGAAATTCCCTAAATCCTTGACTGCAATTGTAAGTCCACCGTTTGGTGGGCTTGAATACATCCAGAAGAAAGTTTAACACCTAAAAATTTCCAACAAACCTAATATAACCAGCTTGCTGATATTTCAAAGAAAAAATAATAATAATAATTTCATTATGAATTAATATCATAAAAGCCTTCATACTTGAACCTAGCTCAAGTGATTTTATGTGAAATAATCACAAATAAGTTTATCAAACACTTGCCCATTTACCATAGCGAATTGAACTCAACTGTACCCTTTGATAGCTTCCATTTGAAGGTGAATTGAATATTTTTACCTACCAACAAGCTCTGAACATTGTTCATTGTTATCTAAGAGACTTGAAGAACCTAGCTCAGGTGATGTTATGTGTGCATAATCATTACCAAGCAAATCATAGTTTAGGTTAACATCCACATCTGAGAAGCCTTCCAAAACCTTCACAACCATGGACATAGAAGGTCTTCTATTGCAATCACGCTGTAGACACCATACAGCAAGTCTCATCATCTCAATAGCTTCTTCCTTGTGTGCTTGTATGTCATTGCTATTTTGATCAAATAATTCTACTAACCGGTCATCTTTCAACCTTTCCTGGATTAAACCAACTAAATTTACAGCTTCTTCATTCAATGAAGGTTCAAGATTCTTTCTTCCACAAATGATCTCCAAGACAACGATACCAAAACTATAAACATCAACTTTTTCAGTAATTATTGATGTCAACCACTCCGGGGCTAAATATCCAGGTGTTCCTCTCAATCTGGTCATAATCTCACTTTGATCCCGATCGATCAGTTTAGATAAGCCAAAATCTGCAACCTTGGCAATGAATTTTTCATCCAAAAGAATATTTTGTGGCTTAATGTCCATATGAACAATCGTATGCCTGCATCCCTCGTGGAGGTATGAGAGCCCCTTAGCTATGTTAAGAATGATGTTACATCTATTTTGCCAGTCTAGGGAAGACTCTTTTGTTTTCCCAAATATCCATGTGTCAAGTGATCCATTGGGCATATACTCCATAACCAGAAGTTTGTGTGATTTCTCAACACAAAATCCAACTAGACTAACAAGATTTATATGATGGATACTACCAATTGTCTCAACTTCTGCCAAGAATTGCTTTTTCGCCTGACCAACACCATCCAGCCTCTTCACGGCAATATTAGTTCCGTTGCTCAATGTTCCCTTGAAAACAGTGCCAAATCCTCCTTTCCCGAGCTTTTGTTCGAAGTTTCTTGTAGCAGACTTCAGTTCCTCATATGAAAATCTAGACGGCATTCCAGGAATTTCATCAAATTGATCTTCTTCTTCTTCTTCCAGCTGCTTCGCTCTTCTTCTCACATATATGATGATAAAGGCGACAATTAAGCCCGCGACTATAAAACCTGATATAAGTCCAATCACAAGCTTCTTCCTCCAACTGTGAGTGGTTGTAGTTCCCGGAGAAGTGCCTGAACCAACTGTGTCATTTACCGGGCTAGGACTGGCAGACAGGGCAGCCTGAACCTTGAGAAATGCAGATGAATTGTAGTGAGTGATTGCTGGTTTATTATCCATGAGAGAGAATATCTGTGAAGGCAAATAACAAGAACCGCTCGAGGCATTTCCACCATATTGGAAAAGAGCCGCCTTGCAGGAGCAATTTCTCAAGCAAGCCTGTTTGCAGCTCTCTATATCAGCCATATGCATTGCAGTGGCAGAAGGATCAATAAAATTGAAGTAGGAAACACTGTCTAACTCTAAAAATTTGTGGCTTTCAATCGACTTGCAGGAAATAGGTGTCACAGCACTGCAGCCGAAATTTATTTCCCTTAAATTAAGCGGCTTAAAGTAATTAGAACCTCCATCAGCACTTTGAGGACAAGTGCACTGCCCATTTGAGCAAATGCCATACTGACCGCAAACAGTAGGATAAGCACAATCATCAGGAAAAATATCAAAAACTTCGGCCAAAACTTTCCATCCATCACTCCACCCATATAGTCTAAAATGCCCATCATCTTGCAATCTCAAATATTGACAGGACGAACCCGTGGGTAAAGTGATTGAAAAATCGGGCAATCCTTTTTGGAGAAATAGCACAAAAATGTCGATGCTACCATTATTGAATGTCACAAAAGTGGACTGATTTTTGGATTTCGAAGATCCAGAGTATGAATTCGAGTAATAAAGTTGTGGAGGATTCGAATCAACAAAAGCATACAATCCATCATCAAGAATTTCAAGGTACAACTGACCTTCAGTGGCGTTAGTAGCAGAGGAATTGGCCGTAAGCCTCTGCCCTTTGCTCAAGCTCTGACTTAACAGCAAAGAATCGGTCGGGTGATCAAAGGATTGCCAAAGTTGCCTCCTTTCCCGATTCAAAACTACGAGATTGCCGGAATCCAATATAGTTAGGTTTTCCGCACCATGGCCGGAGGTATTGGTGGACCAGATGAAGCTGCCATCAGCGTCGCGGAAGATGAGGTCGCCTTCGGAAGAGAAGAGAACAGTGGCGTTGAGGTGAGCTGGACGGTTTGCGTTTGCCGACCATACGACGTGCGGCGGGTCATTGATTACGTTGGTGACCATAGAGCCACTGTTGGTGTAGACGATGTAAATGGAAAGGAGAAAGTTGGAGCAGGGGGCGTAGCAGAAGAAGCCGAAAGCAAAGGAAGGGCCGAAGTAGCCGCGGAGAAGAAGGGGGAAAACGGTGGAGCCGTCGGGGTAGCTGATATTGTGGGCGAGGGAGGGGCCGAGAGTCCAGAGAGTAGAAAGGTTCGCCGTTGGGTAGTCGTACCCTTGAGAAAGGGTCAGGGGGAGGAAGATGAAGATGGTGGAGGTGAAGACAAGGAGGAGCAATGAAGCAGATGCCATGGCTGAAAGCGAGATCTTGGAGTGATAGGAATTCAGCAAGTGGGATTCTTCTAATAGTTCGGATCTGTTCAGTTGGTGGAGGGGAGATATGGTCCGAGACTCGTAAAAGTCAAATTCGGACAATTATTGCTTGAGGTGGTCAGCAAGCGGCTTCCGCGTCGGCGTTGCCAGGCGCGTGATTGAAATGTCCATTTCCTGTCTTTTCGGCATCTCCATGGAAAAGCAGATCTGAGGACTGATTGGAAAATATAATTTTTAATTACAGCTTTTGAAATCGTAGATAAAGTATAATTTTATAAAATGAAAAAAAAAATTATAATGCGGTTAAGAGTTTTATTTTTCAATCAAAAGATTTTGAATTGAAAATACTGAAAATATGATTTTAATATTTTAATAAAATTAAAAAAAAAAATCAAACTTTATTATACATTCAATGCAACAATTTAAAATATCAATTGAAGATAAATTTAATCACATAAAAGAAATTTACCTATAAATATAAATAACTAAAACAGTATGATACATTTAACAAGAACAGATAAATAATTACTTATAAATATATATAAGAAATTTTCAGTTTTATTAAAATTTAAATGCCCTTAAATTTGATATGATTCAAAAAATTAATATCATTAAATATGAATTTTGTTTCAATTTTTCTCCTATAAGAAGGTCTAGAGTTAAATTGAAAAAATTTACAAACTATTTCAAAACTCATTCCTACATATTTAGCAAGTTCTTAGCTAAGATAATTATATTTGATATGGCATCCAATAAAAAAAAAATTGTCTAGTGAATCCGAGAAGTTTGAACGGTTAAATGGCTAAGTCGAGAAGAATTGGACTTGTTTACTAGGGTCAAATGCACATCCCCCTTTAGAGCAAGTTGTGATGAGTAGCCTTAAATTCCTCACTTGATTTGGAGCCACAACGAGGTGTGTTGAATTGTGTTTAATTCATTAGGATAAATTTAAAGGTGAAAACTTTTAGTAATTGGAACATCCAAAAGCCATGAAATCATGAATCATCTATGACTTTTGGTTGCTATACAGAAGAAAATAATACTATGCCTAAGAAAATGCAAACTTTTGTCACCATTTTCTAGCATAGGTAAACTAACTTAAACACTTAATTAAACTAAGGTGATGACAATATACCGCAATTTATCAAATCATTATTAACATTTGATTTCAGTTACAGTAAAAAAAAAATAATGTCATGATTGCATTTAATCACCATCATCTTTTGACAATATGACTTCTACTAAATTTTTGTTTTTGATGATTCAACTATTGGATCCTTAATCCATCAAGTCTTATTTGTTAGTAATGTTGGGTGCTTCAAACTCTTACAAAAATCACAACACTCAATTTTTTAAATTTTAATTGATCTTGTGTTTAGGTCTTCAACACAAACAAATTAATGCCAAAATTGTATCAAAACATCACCTTATTTTACTTGAATGATTAAACTATCGAATTATTCTACCTTTAACACTACTATGCATGTCTCATGTAAAGATTATATAGGCACATTGGTTAATTGATTAGAAAACATGATGTCAATGACCACCATTAGACCACTATTATTAATTGCTCAAGCTAATATGTACCCAATCTTATAGGCATGATCCTCCAACCACTTTATGAGATGAGGAAGGAGCAATTTGGGTTGGTCAATATGGAATGATGTGGCATAAAATGTATATTGTAACAATGCAAAGAAGAGAAGACCAAATACTAGATTGAAAACTGATATAATGGAGAATAATGAATGTAAAATGGCTAGGAGAAAATTAAAGCTTAGAATTTATTGATTATTAGGGTCAAAAATGATTTTTTTTACTGTTTATGTAATTTTTCATGTGTTTTAATTAGTTATAGTGCATATGTAGCCTAATTGCATGAGTGTGTGTGGCATCTTGTGTATGCATAGCTTGAAGGAGAGCTAACTATGCAACAGGGGAGTGGTGCTAACTATGCAACAGGGGAGTGGTTGGCATAGTTACACTAAGTGACATAAAAATAAAAGCAAATTTTGTTATTGCAACTTTTGCAATTTTTTCTGTCCCGCAAAGTCATACTATCAACTTACATTTGAGGGAGATTTGTATCTGAAATGACTTTAATAAGGACGTGTTCATGTTCTCGAATGTTCTCTTCATCTCAAGAGATAGGTTCTTCTGTCATTGAAGTTTAACAATACTTGGATAACAAGCTCTGGTAACAAAAAGCTAATCATTAAATATCTTTTCTGTAGCATCTTTCAGAGCTTTATATTCTTTTGACCAAAGATAGTAACTCACAAATTTAAGCTGACAAGAACAAAATAAAAATAGTAAAACATAACAAAATTTTCAATTTTGTATAAGAATCATTTTAAGGGATTTTCTTCAATACTTTAACTACAGAGAACATGCTCAGAACCCAATGCAAGTTATCATCTACTTGTTATCCAGTAACCATTCAACAAAACAAAAACCTTCACAACACAAATATATGTATAAAAAGTCCTTAGCATTGACGCATCACAGAGATTTCATATGATCAAAAGGTACCACAAAAAACTAATAAACTGATAAAATAATGACAAATGAATAAAAACAATGTAGCTTGGAGGAACAATGCCTTGCGTCCCACAAAATAAAAGAACAAAATCACGTACAATCTAAAAGAAGTAAAATAAATAGCAAACAAATATTAAACAAACATGGCTTGATAACTTCATGCAATAGTGGAAATAAGACATCCATGATTTGGCAAAGTCAAATCTTAACACAATCAGTAGAGATTTGGTGGGGGTGTTGGGAGATATTTTGGTTGGGAAGGTTTATATAAATGTAATAAAAGATAAGACTAGAGTAGGATGTTCAAGAAAAAGTTGAGTTCATTCAATTAAAATATAATCAAACAAAAAATATTAATGATAAATAATTACAACACAGCTAGTTTTCTACGTCTGATTTAAGTTTTAAGCAGATAGTATACATGACAAACAATTTATTTGGGTTTCTAAAGTAAGTTGATTTATAGGAAGAGTCAGGTCTGCAGGTTTGGAATAACAGTGGAGATTTATAAGAAGAGTTGGGTCTGCAGGTTTGAAAAAATGGTGGAGGTTTTAAACACACCAAGCAGTAGCATGACTAGTTTAAATTTTAGTAGCGGGTTTTTATTAATAGTGGCAACAAAAGGAAAAAAGTTATAAAACAAGTACCAAAATGTCTTTCAGCCTTGGTAGGAATGTAAATTTCGCACAATATAAAAGCTCTAAAACAAATACCAAAATGACCTTCGGGCTTGATAAAGACACATGAAAACTATCTTGGCACCACTCAACGAGGATGTAAAGAATCTTTGAATAGTAACAAAATACCATAAAATAGTAACAAAACAACAAAAAAAAATCAAATCCAAAATTACAAAAATTGATCCAATGTAAAATTTCACTCATAGAGGTTGTTCCATTCCATCCCTTCTAATTTGTAATTTAGCACTATATTCAATAGTAGAACTCATATGGTTCAAATCATTGTTATAATTTCCATTTATTGGCACTTATAAACTTTTTTGACTTAATGAATTCTTACAAGTAGTTCTATGGTGGCCCCATAGTTTGCATCATCTACATTTATGAACGTTTCTTCTCTTCATGACGCTGCACTCAATAAAGTTTTTAATTCTATTCTTTTTAAATCTACATCTTTGTCATGTATTTTTAGACACTCCAACTCATGTGATATTTGTTAGCACATTCCAGTGCTCTTTTCTAGAAGAGCAAATATAGGAAACTCGTAAGCCAATTTATACCTACAAATGAAACAAAGAAATTAATACCACACAACTAACTTGAAACAATAAAAGCAGAATTTTATATGATTTAACAACCTAGAAATGTAGTAACAATGTTTAACATAAGTTTATCATAAATGATGCTTTTTTTAACTAATGAATGTCGTTGTATGAACGCATGGTAAACCTTTAATTTGCCACACTCTACAAGTACATTATCTAGTATTGATATACATTTCATGTTTTTCATGGCTCCTTTCAATCTCAGCTTTGTAAAATGTTGATGGTCTTACCATTATTTTTTTTAGCTGATATTTCACTCAAGTAACCATCGACAAAAAGAACTAACTCACCCTTCCATTTGCTTGCCTTTAGATTTCTCTCTTCCTTACTTCCATAACTTTTGCACGAATCTTTTTAATTAAATTAACCATTGTTTTCTTTATAGCGTCACCTACCCGTGAATTAAATGTATTAGCAAGATTGTTTGTAATATAATGATTCTTGATCTATGTAGAGAAATCACTTCTAAGCCATTTATAAGGTAAATTCTATAAATATGCATATACATGCGGAGAGCTATAGCTTAATTATTCATAACATCAATGATTCTACTTAATGTAATAGTTAGATGTAGATTGCATTAAACTTGCAACTTTATCGGTGTCCTTATAATGAATTTTGATAAAAAATTACTTCGAGCCCCTTCTCCATGTCAGATATGAAATGTATCTTATATTGCTCAAATGTAATCGCATCCGCCAATTGTTCAAAAAACCATTGTCATGTCTTCTTTGACCATCTTTCAGTAACAATGAAGTCTATGTGAAATAATCCATTATATCCATCCAATGAAATTGCAAATAAATGAACACCTAAGTACTTAGATTTTAAATGATATGCATCAATGTTAATCAAATGTCTACAATCTGCTAGAAATCCATCAATTATGTCTTTAAAACAAACAAATAATCTTTTGAAAGATAAATCTTGCTTACTACAAGTGTATGAAAAATGAGGTATAGGATTTTGACTCATAAGTTCTGCTTGCAATGTAGAAACCCACTTATAATTATCATCAACTGATCCAAAAATGATTCTCCTTGCTTCTTGTCTTGATCTTCATAACTTCATTTACGAAATTAATAGGCCATATAAATTCTCCATACTATTATTTATCTGTTTTGGAGGGAGTTCAAGATTCTTTTTCAAAATATCCTCTATCTCATGAGCTGCCTAGGATGTTATGCTTGTTTGTTCCATGCTCTATTCACACCAAAACATAAATGCATCATTCAAATTTTCTTACTTAAAAATAATTTTCATCTGCATATAGAGCATTGATATACCTAAAATATATAATATTTTTATGCACATTTTTATACCTATTTTTGATGATATTACACTTTAATGGAAGGTATTTATGTATTTTTCTTTCAGGTACACTTAAATGGACCAAATATGTTAAAAAGAGTGAAAAATGATCAAATTTGGAGCAAAAATGAAGGTGTTAAAATGAACTGGGGCGCCTAAGCGCCCAGATCTGGCGCCTAAGCGCCAGCAGACAGAGAAGGCCTCGCATAAGCGCCAGAACCCTACGCTTAAGTGCCAGGTAGTTACTTTGCAATTTTAATGAATTTTTTGCCAATTTTGAAGTGGTTTTTGAGGCATTTTTTGGTACAAATGTAAGTGACTGATCAAGGGCATCAAAAGACATTCAAATTTCACTTGAAAGGATGCATCTCTTGGGTAAATTCATTGAATATTGACACAATTTGAAGAAACACTAAGTCACCTTTTGAGAAAGTTTAAAAGAAAAGACTTGAAGGAGAGAAGAGAGTCCTTATTAGAGTTCTTTTTTGTGAGTTACTTTAGAGAGTGGTTTCAGAGAGTACTTAAAGTAAAAAGTTGTAGGATTCTTACTTAGGGTTTCTTCACACTTTCTCATCCCTAGTGAAAGAGAAGGTGAGTAGGGATTCTTAAGTAAAAATTTATTATTGTAGAGTGATTTAAACCCTCTTGGGTTGGGCAACTAGTTCAAGGGAGTCTTGTAAGAGAAATGAAGAGATTCAAAGGAACTTCAAGAGTTTGGTGGAGAGGAACTTGAGATAAGTTTTATCTTTGTGCTTCATTTGGTTTTAATTGAGACTTCTTGTGTTTTCTACATGGTTTCTACTTTTAAAGCTACTTATTGTTGTGTTTCTGCATGGATTCTGAGTAGTCTTCTTTAATTTTTTCCTTAAAATGAAAGTAATTAAATGTTGGATGAAAGTTATGGAAATATTGATCTTTATTGTTCGAAGAAGTTGTGTTGATTTAAACCTTGCACTTCATTTACTTCTTAATTTGACCACTTAATATGTTAACATTTGTTGTGATAACATGTAAGATCCTAGTACGTATTGTCCAATCAACAGTTGGTAGAAATCACATGTGATTATATGGATAAGAAAGTAATTCATATAATTTTGTGCAAATAAATAAGGAAATATACTTTGATGAGTGTAGAACTAGAGGACTTTGGGGTGACAGACTAAAGCTTTTAATTTTAGCCCCTAGGTAGAGGGAAAGGAGTGAACTCTAGAGTGAGAACTAGTATCTTTCCTACCTAACCCGTCTTCAAAACTATTCAAACTTTAAACTAGCCAATGTTCTTTATAACATCTCTAGTAAGGGTAAAGAATATAATTTCTCTTATTTGACACAACACATTTTGAATATCTCCACAACAGATTTCCAGTAGTTATTTATCATTCATGATAAAGAAAAAGATACTTCCATCTATACTTCTTCAATCTTACAAAAATCGCATTATAGTTAGTGAATTGTTTACTTTATTTCACAATTTAAGAAAATACCAAAAAGAATCGCATTTTAATGTTTTATGTTATCTGAAAATGTTTAAGTAAATTTTTTTTCTAAATAAAATTTAACATCTAAAAATCTTTTTATCTTCTAAATTTTCAATTTTTTTCCTCGTGGAATCGATATTTATGGGCTTAATCAGAAAGTCATATATTACTTGATAACGATACGTATACTTGCGTAGAATCACTAAATTTAAATATCACTGTTGCATTCTTATTTACATTGGAATCAAGATTTTGGTGTCGTTGTAAAGAAGAAAATTTTATATTAAAAATAAAATTATAATCTGATTACCATAAGTATAAATATATCAGTATTTGTCTAGTAGTAACAAGAATCGGGTTCAAGTTTCTGGCATCGTTGCCGGGGAAAAATCATATTTTCTTTGGATTTGAATTTAAAAGAAAATTTAAAAGATTTTTTAGAAAAAAAATTCTATTTTTAGAAAACCTTATTTAAACCTTATTTGTTTATATGTGTTTTATTTTGTTTTTATTTTTATTGTTGTGTTGTAATAGTTTATGTGAAGTTCTGATTCTGAAGGACTTGTACCCTACGATTCTGAATTAGAATGAACTATTAGAAAAATTAAAAAAATTAAAAATACAGAAAAATTCAAAACTTTCAAGAAATGGCAAATCAAATTAATCAAAATGCTGAAATTTATTATGAATTAAGACCTTTAAGAGATTATGTAGATCCTACAGTGGATGAACTTCAGGGTGTATTCAAAATTCTGTTGTAGCTGCTAATTCATTTGAACTTAAACCTGCTATTATTCAAATGGTATCTAATAATTAGTTTGGGGGAGCACCAACTGAAGATTCAAATTTACATCTTACCAATTTTCTAGAATTGTGTGCTACATTTAAATATGATGGTGTTTTTGATGATGCTATTAGGCTTAGGTTTTGTCCATTCTCATTTAGGGATAAGGCTAAGACATGTTTAAATTTTTTAGCACTTGGATCTATCAGAACTTGGGGTGATTTAGCACAGAAATTCCTTGCTAAATATTTTCCATCATAAAAAACTGTGAAGCTTAGAAATGAGATCACATATTTTTTTTTTAGTTTGAAGGGGAATCTATTGCTTGGGAATGATTTAAAGAACTCCTAAGAAAGTGTCCACACCATATTGTGCTAGATTGGTTAATTATTAAAACTTTTTATAATGGATTAGTTGGACTCTTAGATCTATTATCAATGCCACTGTTGGTGGTTCATTGATGTTGAAACCATTTCCTGACGCTTATGCTTTATTTGAAGAAATGACTACTAATAATTTCCAATGGCCTTTTGAAAGGGTACATCCTAAAAAGGTAGCCAATATTCATGATTCCGAAGCTTTTTCCATGTTAACAAATTAAGTTGCTACAAATTCAAGGAAATTAGACCAATTTGAAATGATTTTTTTTCAACCAATTCTAATGATTGAAGATAATTCATTAAGTCAAATAGACGATTCTCAAACATCAATTAAGACTTTAAATGTTATAAATAATAAGTCAAATAACTCATATTCAAACTACCATAATCCAGGTTGGAAAAACCATCCTCATATTCACTGTTTCTTAATTGATTGACAAAAACTTCAAAACCTCCTGAAGTAGAATTGAAGTTACTACTAAAACATTTAAAATATGCCTTTTTAGGAGATACCTCAACTTCATTGGTTATAGTTTACTCAAACTTAACTTCAGAAGAAGAAGAGTGTTTGCTAAAAATTTTGAAGAAATATAAGAAAGTCTTTGGATGGAAAATTACTAATATTAAAGGAATCAGTCTTTCGATTTGTATGCATAGAATCCTGATGGAAGAAAACTGCAAACCTAGGGTTAATCCTCAAAGGAGATTAAATCGCATTATGAAAGAAGTTGTGAAGAAATAAGTTTTAAAGTGGTTAGATGCTGGGATTATCTATCCTATTTCAGATAGTGCATGGTTCAGTCCAATACACTATGTTCCTAAGAAAGGAGTGACTGTAACTGTTAATAAAAAATGAATTAATACCAACAAGACAAGTTACATGATGACGAATATGAAGTGATCATAGGAAATTAAACCTTGTCACGAGGAAAGATCATTTTTCATTAATCTTTCTAGATCAAATGTTGGATAAACTTACTGGGCATAAATACTTTTATTTTCTGGTTGGATATACTAGTTATCACCAAATACAAATTGCTCTAAAGGTTCAAGAAAAAACAAAGTCTACCAGTCCTTATGGTACTTTTGCTTTTAGAAGAATGCCCTTTGGTTTATGTAATGCCCCGCTACATTTCAAAGATGTATGATGGCTATTTTCTGTGATTTAATTAAAAAAGAAATTGAAGTTTTTATGGATGATTTTCAGTGTTTGAAACATCATTTGAATTGTGTTTAGAACATTTATCACGAGTTCTTAAACGCTGTGAAGAAACAAACTTAGTCCTTAATTGAGAAAAATATCAGTTTATGGTAGCCGGAGGAATTGTTTTAGGACATCACATTTCTGAGAAAGGTATGGAAGTAGATCATGCTAAAATTCAAGTGATCACTAATTTACCTCATCTAACTAATGTGAGGGAAATTAGGAGTTTTTTAGGACATGTTGGATTCTATAAGCGATATATTAAAGATTTTTCAAAAATTGCTAAGCCACTATGCCATTTGCTCAAGAAAGATGTGATTTTTAATTTTGATAAGGATTGCCAAAAAGCTTTTGAACTTTTAAAAGAAAAATTAATCACTGCACCAGTTATCGTTTTACCAAATTGGAAAAAACTATTTAAATTAATGTGTAATGCAAGTGATTATGCTATTAGAGTTACTTTAAGATAGAAATATGATAAAATTTTCAAAGTACTTTACTATGCTAGTAAAACTTTTAATAAAGCTCAAATGAATTATACCACAACTGAGAAAGAGTTATTAGCAATAGTATTTACCTTTGAAAAGTTTAGATCATATTTAATTGGAACTAATGTGTGATGCATACAAATCATTCTGCTATTAAGTATTTAATGAAAAAGAAGGATGTAAAACCAAGACTAATAAGATGGGTTCTTCTTTTGCAAGAATTTGACTTTGAAATAGTAATAGAAAGGGAGCTGATAATCAAATTGTTGATCATAACTCTGAGAAATCACTTTAATCTGAAGAAGAAACTAATGAACAGTTTCCAGATAAAAATGTGTTCAATATTAATGAATGGTGTGTTCCATGGTATGCGGACATTGTGAACTTTCTTGTTAGTAACATTTTACCTTATGGTCTGACACACCAACAAAAGAGGGAATTTTTATCTGAAGCTAATATTTATTTTTAGGATGACCCATTTTTGTATAAATAGAGGAAGGATCTAATTATTCGAAGATGTGTGCCTTTAAAAGAGACTTTTGAATTATTTAAAGTTGTCATAATTCTGATTTTGGGGGACATTTTAGTGTTGATAAAATAACATACAAAATCTTACAATCTAGATTTTATTGGCCTACTATCTTTAGAGATGTTAATGCTTATATTAAAAATTTTGATTGGTGTCATTGTGTAGGCAATATTTCTAGAAGAAATGAGATGCCCCTTAATTATATTTTAGAAGTTGAAATATTTTAAGTTTGGAGATTAGATTTCATGGGACCATTTAAACCATCTTTCATATATATATATATATATATATATATATATATATATATATATATATATATATATATATATATATATACCGTTATTAGTAGATTATGTGTTTAAATGGATAGAAGTTGTTACTTTACCTTGATATGATGCTCAGAGTGTTGCAAAGTGCTTAAAAATGAATATATTTTACAGATTTGGAATGATGAGAGTTATCATAATTGATGGAGGGAGTCATTTCAAAAAATATGTTAATTGAAAAATTATTAAAGAAATGTTGTATATATCATCGAATTTCTATTGCTTATCATCCTCAGACAAGCAGTTTGACTGAAATTTTCAATAAAGAAATCAAAGAATTCTGGAAAAATCTATAAATCCAACAAAAATAGATTGGACGGTTAAACTTAATTTTGCTTTGCGGGCTTATAGGACTGCATATAGAACTCCTATAGGATTGTCACCATTCAGGTTAATACATGGGAAAGCTTGTCATTTACCATTTGAACACGAGCATAAAGCTTATCGGGCTATTAAGGAATTTAACTATAATTTGAAGGATGTTGGTAAAAAGAGAATATTGCAATTAAATGAGCTGGAAGAGATAAGGAATGAGTCTTATGAGAATGCTAAGATTTATAAAGATAAAATAAAAAAAGTGACATGATCAGAAGATTCTTACTAAAAATTTTGAGCCAGGACAACATGTTTTTATTTATAATGCAAGATTGATGTTATTTTCAGGCATACTTAAGTCTAGGTGGATGGGCTCATTTATTGTGATAAAAGTTTATCCCTATGGAGATGTGGATATTAAGGATCCTAAAACCCTAAAAATTTTCAAAGTGAATGGCCATACGCTTAAAACGTTTTTTTTGGACCATAATAAATTGAATGATATTTTTTATGTTGAGACACTTAGAATAAGCATTGGTTATATCGGGCAGACTACGTAAAACCAAGTGCTCTTTGAGAGGCAACCCACAATTATCGGTGTGATTTGGTTTTAATTGCTGTTATTGTGTTTGTTTTAGAGAATTGCGGTAGTATTTTGAACTTATGGTGATAATTTTAAGACTTTAGATGAAGTTTTAGAAGTATTAGAATGAGTATTTGGATGTTAAGCTGACCTGTGTTAAATTGAGCACTGGCGCCTAAGTGCCCAAAACTAGCGCTTAACCGTCGTAGTTATAAAAAGATGCCTAAATGATTTTCTCGAAGAATTAAACATGGGAAAGTGGACTTGAACTTTAATTGGTAGTTTTTAGATGTGGGGAGTGGGTATATACTATACTAAAGTCTATAAATAGCATGGAATTGAAGAGAGAATTTGCCCCTTTCAAAAATTTTCATTCCTAAGTCTAAGTGAAGTAAGATTTGAGTAGTTAAAGGACTTAAGATAGCAAAGATGTCTTCTTGGGAGAATGATTTGAAGAAAAAGGAGGAAGCCATCAAGAAGAAGTTAGTAAGTCAAAGTGCGCAAGAGTTATATAACGGATTCCTAGTCGTTAGTATTGAAGGAGCAGTAGAGAAGATTTTGAAATTTAAGTCTGATGTGGCTTCAATTGAGGCAAAATTAATGAAATGATGCAGACCAGACTTTTACTTATGTAAGAATTTATGAATTTATATTTAAATATTTATAATAATTATTGTAAAAGTCACAATTTCAAACACAAGTATACGTATCATTTCAAGTAATACAGGGCTCTATTGGAGTCCTGGTTATCGATCCCACAGGGAAGATTATGAGAAAATTAAGAAATATTTTAGATTTTTCAAATTAAAAGTAATTATTATTTTTATTTCTTTTCAAAATTCAGATTTTAAATTTAATAAATTTTTTACTAAATGTAAGTAAGCAGTAATTAAATAAAGATTAATGCAAGTATAAATAAAATAACTTTCTCTTTTTCAACTAATCTAAGATTTTTAGAATAATTATCAATTGTGGATAACTTAGATTATGATATTGTGGCAAATAGAAGCATTCCTATTCTTTACCTTCGCTCGATAGTATAAAGAACATTGGCTAATCTATAGATCTGTTCAGGAAGTTTTATTATTAGAATGGGTTAATCTAGGCTCACACTTCTAGATGTCCAAGGGTGGCTATGGTCGGCCCTACCAGTGACCCGTTCCCTTTTTATAGACCAAATTATTAGAATTTACTCTGTCACTCTAAAAACTAATCAATTCTACACCCAATAAATAATATTTTCCTATTTATTTGCACTTCACCTTGAATAACCCGCATAAAGCCTTCGATTACCCAAGGATTTATGTGATATCTACTAGTTAAGAACTCATCTCTGGAAAGGTCTCAGAATTCTTCAACAGGTTTTAACAATTTAAATGGCCAGTTAAAAAGTAAATTAAGATCAGGTATTAATATCATCACAATTTTTATAAATATTTTAAGTTAAGTTCTCCAACAAAATTCAATTATCTTATTATATTTTCATAGTTGAAAGGAGAAAGAAAACCAACTCCTCAAAACACATTGAATTCACACAACAAAACATATTTATAAAACTTTGAACCAAGTTACAAATACTTATCTGGAATGTTCCTTCAAGTGATCCGCTGACTCCTACTGACTCCAATGCAAGGTACAAAACTTTAACAGTAAAAATACTTGAAAACTCAGACTTACTACTCAAGGAATTAAGTAGTAATACTCAAAATAAACTCACTAAATGCAAAAAGAAAGAGGCTCCCTAAAATGATTGGATGCTAGAGGGGGGTATATGGTGATAGAATGGCTAGTGGGGGCTATAGGGTGCACTTTTCTATGTAGAATTAACTCTTATTTATAGAGCTCCGAGTTTGACCAGGGGTTGCTTAAGGCACCTTTTCAAAATTCGTCCAAATACAATGTATCTTCTAGAAGGTAACTGTCCTACCTAGGCGCCGGGATCTGGCACCTAGGCACCGGAGTCCGTGACCCAATCTCGCACCTCTTCACTTTGGATCGCACCTCTTCACGATTAAAATTGTTTCCCTGTGTCCAGATGCATTGTATCACATGTACTATATATTACGAGTAACTTTCAGTCTTCTAAAAGGTCTGATAATCCCTTAATACTGTCAAAATAACTGCCCAAAGTCGTCAAAAATATTATCTGTTTCTGTATCGAACTGGCGCTTAGGCGCCGGATTCTGGCGCCAGACCTAAAATTTTAACAAATTTGCTCTTTAAGCTCTATTTTTGCTCCTTTTTTCCTTCTTGAACTCTTTTTTTATCACCTTCATCTAAAAATATCTTTCATTAAAGCATAATATCCTTAAGAATTGAATCATAAATAAGGCATAAAAATAGGTATTTTTTTAAGTGGATCATGAAACTAACTCATATTTAGCACATATTGGTTGGAAACTCAGACATTTAAGTTATACTGAAGAAGCGGACAAGGCGATATACATGAAAAATAAGTGCATTGAAGAAGATTTTATCAAAGTTCTTCATCATCATCTGTTTTATCAAATCTATGTGCTAAATGGTTCAGATGGAACAACTGAAGGTCAAAGATATGTTTCACCTAATAGAGAATGGAATTGAGTTCTTGGCTTAATTTGTTTGTTTAGTTTGTTTGTGTTTGTTTTCTTATTTGATTGTGTGTGTTTTTGTTATGTGTTTATGTAGGTTTTTCTTGTATTATGATGAATTTAGAGCGTATCTCATCCAAAATTTTTTGGAGTGTAGATTGGACGTGAAGTGTTTGTACTTGATGAATATAAGTTCTTGTGTTCATGTGAAAATATTTGTGTTATTGTGATCGAATCTAAGTTATGAAAAGTTGATGATTTTTTAGAAAGAAGAGAGAAGAAGGGAAGAAATTGTTATTATGAATTATTTAAGACCATGTGAGGGTGGTTAACTTGGGAAGTAGATAATCAAAATTTTGAAATATCAAAATTTGTGCACTGGCGCATAAATGCCAAAACCCGCGCTTAAGCGTTGGCATACCCTAGAGCATGGTGCCTAAGCGTCGAACCAGTCGCGTTTAAGCGTCGGTTCATGAAAACTGGTTTATGATGGTTTTAAGTGCTAAAAAGCACCATTTTCTTCTCATTTCATCATCTTCTTCCTTAAGGTTTCACGTTGCACCTAGGGCATCCCTATAAGTAAGATTTCTTGGTGGATTTAAGCCGAATTCGCTGGAATTCATCTTCTCAAGGTTAGAGCTTTTCTTTTATGTAATTTTTTTTTCACCATGGATTTGGAGTTCATTATGAAAAATTTGAAAATTTACTATTCATGGTAAAAATTTGATAAAAATTAATGAAATTTACATGGAAAAGTGAGTTAAGCTTTTAGAAGTTAGATCTAGTCAGTTAGGGTTGATTTTAGAATTTATTGTGAATTTATTGTAATTTTTAGAATGGCACCAAGAATGAAAAGGAGCAAGGGGAAGGCTACATTCAAATCAAACAAGTTTGTGATTTCTAATGTTTAAGATCATTATGCAATGTAATTAAGGAAGTTAATTCATGAGCGTTATTTTAAAAATTCGGGAGGAGTAGTGGAAGACATAATTGTCTACCGACAATGGGATCGATTCTGTTATTTCTCTGCTATTGTAGTTATTTTTGTAGTTAGGGAGTTTTATGCAAATCTCCTTGAATCAGAGGACGATCTGGTGATGGTGAGAGGGAAGACAGTAGCATTTTCACTAGAGGTAATCAATTCATTTTACCAACTGCCTACGGATATGTTGTGTTTTTATTCTAATTACAATCCTACTGAGGAGGAGTTAGATGAGATTATTTATTCATTAACTTCTGAAAGAGGTCTCTGGAAGATTACCAGTGGTAGAAGGGTAAACTTTCCTACACCTAAGATGGATGCCACAATAAAAGCATGGCATTATTTTATTTATGCTCATCTAATCCCAACAAATCATGTTAGCGATGTGACTAGAGAGAGGGCTACACTGAACTATTGCATACAACAGTACAAGCCGATCAATATTCGATCTCTCATTTATCAGATTATCACTAGTTCTGCCAAAGCCGCCACTACTGCAAGTTTAGGATTCTCTTCCTTAATTTTTTTCTTTATGTGAGCAAGCTGGTGATAGATTTAATAATTGGGAGGAGATTCTTCAACCTCTGAAGCCCATTACTAGTGTGAATGTGAAGACTTTTTTGAACATTCGATTTTTGGCTGCTAAGGGGGATTTTCTAGAAGTTCTGGTGCTTCTATGTCACATGCTTCTTGATGCGCCCCAGCGTGTGCTATTTTTCTGCGTGTTTTTATGTTTGTTTGTATGTGCACACACTAGAGGTTCTATGCAAGTATACATATCGTTCAAGTAATATAGGGCTCTAGTGGAGTCTCATTTATCGATCTCATAGGGTAGTGTGGTAAGCAGTCCTTAGTCAAGTTCTAGTCTACAATTATCAGACTTTAATTTGGAAGGTCGGTTTAAGTGGTTTATTTAACTACTACTCATAATGGTAAGCTTATGTTTAATATAACTAATAATTACTCCTAAAGGAAAATATTAATTCTAAGATAACCCTTTCTGGATGAATTGGTTTGATAAATTTTGAGTTAATAAAATCTATTATTCTTATGTAGTAAATTGGATAATGTAAAGGAATGAGATGCATTAAATATTGTATGTTCCAAATAGGAGCAATCATATTATTTACCCTCTTCCGAGTGAATAAAGAACATTAGCTAATCCTAGGTTTAATCCCTAAAACTATGGTTAGGCTGGGAGGATACTAGCTCACACTCCAGAGCTCCCACTTCCCTTCGCCTGAAGGCTAACTATCAATTTAGTTTCCAAACACTAGGGCCGAATAGAGAATTTTGGTCAGTCACCGTAAAATCTCCAATTCTACGCCCATCAAAGTATACTTCTCTATTTATTTGCACTCAACCCCCATGAACTTCACCATTCATGGAATTTGAATGTGGTTCCACTTTGTTGAGAATTACACCGCCCTCTCGGATCATAGCGCAATTACAACAAATTTTAACACTACAACAAGCTCTTATTGTAATGTAAATGAAGTGCAAGTAAAAACCATCAAATTTATAATTAAAACTTCTTTTAGCATGCATCCAAATATCCTAAACAATAATCCTACTCATTACAAAAGAAATGTAAAATGAAAACAATGGAATAATCTTCTTATGCCCCTATTTCCAAACAAAAAGAAAGAGTAAGAGAAAGATATCACAGAGCATGAAGAAAACACAACGGAAAACTTCATTTCATCAAAGGAAATCAACTACATAAGTGTTTACAAAATCATAAGACAATGAAGAGCACAATACTTAGCTTTTTCCCTTTGAGAGAAGGATGAAGATCACTCCCACAAAGTCTCTCGCTGATTCATGCAAGGCTAGTGCAAACCCTTAAAGATTCTCTCAAAATCCCCTCACCAATCTCTCCAAAAATGTAGAAATACTATTATTCTAAGATCTCTAAAATTCTCCACATTTTTCCTAATATCTACCAGTTTTTTTTGCTTTAAATTTAGTTTAAAATAGTGTAGTGATGAATTTCCCAAGATGTGTTTCAAGAAATGTTCCAAAGCATTCAGATTCAATGTATATGGCCAATAACTGCCCAAAATCACATCCAAAGCGTCTCGGGTGCCACCGAAACTGGATAGGGCACCGACGGCGCTACTCCAATGATTTAATTCAAATGATCTTTACAATTTGGGGTCGGTGGCGCCCATTCTAGCGTCGGCGGCACCAGTAAGCTGATTTCTTCATTTTGCCTCTTTTTGCTCCAAATTTGTTCCTTTTCGCTTTCTTTTGCTCTAATCACCTACAATCATCATATGTGCAGCAAACATAATGAATACATTCCTTTAAAGTGTAATATCATTAAAATTAAGCTTAAAATGTATATTAAAATCAAGCATTTTTAGGCTTATCACTTCTACATCTCGAGCATCCACATCTCATGGCAGATCCAGTCTTGATTCACAATCTAAAATGCTGCAAACGATGATGGATAACGTTGATTATGTTATGGATAAGGTATCAAATCTTGAAAACTATATTGATCATATTGATTCCTATTTAGGGAGACTTAGTGTTTATGAGGAGAAATACAACACTTCTTTGGAGAGACTTGTTAGAGGAGATCAAAGTGTGGTATTTCCTCCATATACATGGTAATTCTGCTAGTTTTTGGAATGATGATTATGATGATGATGATGAAGAAGATGATTATGCTGACAAGGATGAGTAGAGATTGAGTTATGTTATGTTTTACTTGAACTGCTATTTGTGTTGATGTCTGGATTACTATATGTGTGGTTATTTGTGGTTGTGGTGAACACTGTTGTTATTGTTTGTTGTGATGTGTATCTATGTGATGTTCATGTGCTAGTATGAATTTAATCTTTTTTTATTTTAAATGTGTTTTGTTGGTTTTTGTTAAGCTTATTCTTACTACTTTAGGAAGTTTAGATATAACTAACATTCATTTAAAATTTATGTTAAATTTCAATTTACTACCATGAATTTTCTGTTGTGGTAGCCATATTATGTTAGTTTATGTGATTTGCTTTTATATTAGCCTCAACTGCATAGAATTGTTGTGAATCTCATATATACGAACATCAAAATGAAATTAAATCATTTTTGCTTGTGTTTTTAATTTTTTTGTACTTGCATAATTAGGATATGAAAATTTATGTAATCATAAGTTTTATTTTTCATTCCTGTCTTCATATATATTATATGCTAAAATGTTTAATCAATGTAAAAATTTAAGTTTGGGGGGGGGATGAAAAATCAATTTTCAAAACTTAAAATTTATTTGTTCTCAAATATGCTACATATAAATTTAATTTTTGATTTGAAAAATGATTATGTGTATGAAGTTATATTAGGGTAATAAAATTGAATATAGAAATGTGTAAGAAAATTTAGTTAAAACTTTATAGTGATGAAGAAAAATTTCAAGTTAAAAATTTTCCTAATGAAGAGATGTTAAATATGGTGTAACTATCTTTAGTAAGAGATGTTGTATTTTTGAAACATATAGAAGAGTTAGAATTTTATTTTCAATACATAAATTTTTTTTATTAAAAATAATTTTCAAAAAGTTTTATTATATTTTTAAGTAAAGGATATATATCAGTTGTTTGCTTTAGGAAAGAAAGAGTGGAATTCAAAATCATTAAAGGCCCATCCAAATATAGTAATCTTTGCCAGAAAAAAAAGAAGAAAAAGAAGAAAGAAAAAGAAGAAGAAAAGAATGAAAAGAAAAAGAAAAGAAAAGAGTGAAGTATAGTATGGAAGGAGAACCTTGAGGATTAGTGTCTAATAAAATATTGGTTCCACATCTGATCTTTTTAATACATAAAATTTGAGAAACTATTAAGCTTAAGGATTTTTTTTGATGAACTTTTTTAAGTAAAGATGATAGAATGTCTAAACTATATATTTGAAAAATTACCAAATATTTCTGAATTAAATAGGAGCTCATGTTTTCATACTTTTTCACTTTAGAATTTTTCTAAACATTAAATTGGTCTGATTCACTAAAGTTTTCTATAAATTAGAATACCACATTTCTAGAACAAAATTTTAGAATATCCTAAAGAAACTCATTCACATAATTTGCTAATGTTGGTTTTGAATGATTGTAGTGTCAGTTGAGGATAAGTAACATTTTAGGTTTGGGGGAATTTGATATAGCAAAAATATATATTATATTTTGTTGACCTCATTTTTGATGAGGTCCTCTCTTCTTCTCTTTAGTACTTAAGATCTAGCCTTAGGCTTTTCCTTTGACTGTCTTAGAGGACTAGAATTGGGACCCACCTTCTAGAAATTCAAACAACTTCTTAACTCCCTGAAAACTCTACAAACTTGACTATAGACCCCTAATCACCTAGAGGGTTGAAATCAGAAGTGGAAGTTTAAATGGTGAGTTCCTATAGGACTCTTTGGCCTTAGGACTGCCCTGGGTGGCCAGGTCTGGTGAAGGGGCTAGCTTACACACACATTACACTTATACACTACACTTACACACTACACTTCCACATACCTCCTAAAACCACACCCATACCTAACTTGACCTCCTGACTCATGTAGGTGATTCACATGGATGGTCCTTAACCCCTAAGCCCTCGCTAAGAGGTTAGGAACAACATAGTGAATCCCTCAAATGAGTCTCTTCATGGCTCATGTGGGCTTGATATGGCTTCATGGCTCAACCAAAATGATTTCACTCCACTCAAATTCACCCAATCTTCAATTTTCCAAATTTTCAATTTTTGACCCCCGGGACCCTACACCCGCTTAGCCTATCCAAAACCCTTAAAATTACCCAAATTTCTCAAAAATTTCCAAATTACCCAAAATTCTCCAAAATCATTCCCAAACATTTCCACATCACTTAAATTGATCATCCATACCCAAAAATACCAAAAATTTCAAAAATACCTCCCAATACCCTCCAAATACCCAAAATACCCCTCTTGGCCAAAAAATCCAAAAATTCAGAAAACTCCCAGAAAATTCCATAAAATCCCAAATATTCCCAATTTCATTTTGTCCAACTACAACATGGGCCAATTTTGTCAATTTACCCTACTTTTGTCAAAACCCCCAATTTGACCCATTTTAACCCAAAGTGAACCCAATGTCAAACCAAACCTACCCAATTGACCCCAATTTTGGTCCAATTCAATTCTAAACTTCAATTCAATATCCCCAATACCAATCTAGACCAAATCCAAGTCCAATTTGATTGACATTTGGATCCAATCTCACTTTTGGCCTTAAAGCCCAATTTGGACCCATGACCCAAACCTAACCCAAACTCACCCAATTCAATTCCAATTAACCCCAAATCTTTTGTAAATCTTCCTTAACATTCCCACAAACAAAACACGAACATGATTTGCCCAAAATTTAGACCCAAACCCCACTCAAACTCAACCCAAAGCTAAAAGGCCCTATTTTGACCTAAACTCAAACCTAACCCAAATGAGCCCAAACCCCAAAATCAAAGCCCAACCAAAGTCAAAACCTCTTTGAAACACTCCCATAAACATTTCTCAACATTGTTTTTACATCAATTTCAACTCTAGCCCAACATTAGCCCAACTTGGCCCACTTGGACCTACATAGGCCCACTTACCAAATAAACCCAAATTCAAACCAATTCAACTCCAAATCACACCAAATTGACTCCAAGCCCTTCATAGAACATCCCTAAACCAATTATGACATTTATTTGACAAAGTTCTTCACAAAATATTTACCCAAATGCCCATCCTAAAATCAAAAAGCCCATTCCCCTTAAACTTTCCTAAAAGCCCACTTCACCACATTCAAAAGCCCAAATCCATCCAAAGCCCACATGGCACTTCCCCTCATCATCCATTTAATCAAAATCACCCCTAAGTTTCAAAATCATCAATTAAACCATTCCAAATCAAGCTTCATGCAAATTTTCACCAAAATATCCAAAATTCTTAAAACCCATTTCCATGAAATCGACTCAACTTTCCCCAAGCCAAAGACAAGCCATGCAAGCCATGGACAAGCCACATGAAGCCATGGAAGGCTTCGACATGTGACCATGCCATTAATGGTAAAAGGAGGGGCCCCTTTCCTAATCTTTCATTAAGCATTTTTTACCTTAAGCATGTCACACACTAAACCATGTTTAGCCACCTCATCATGGATAGAGACCACACCACTCTCCCTCGGCCGACCCAACCGATCCTCTCAGCCCAAAATCAGGCCATGGGGAGGTGCACCCAACCCAAACCAATGGGTTGACCAAATTAAGGCCAAAATGACCCCCTCCCCATTCCATTTTAATTCAAAGCCTTTACACATGGCAATTGCCAATTGATTGCACAAACCTCCAGCCCTGACCCACCCGGACCCGAGGGTGACCCATGCCTGCCGGCCAGCCCGCCCGGATCGCCGGAAAACACCATGGCCGAGACCTCGGGAGGAGCCAAAGTTTGGAATTCCCACTCGCTGAGCCGCCCCATGCCAAATGGTCACTATGGTCGTTCTTCTCCTCACCGGAGCAAGTCGATCCCATGCCTCAACTCCCCCTAGAAGGCTCTCCGACCTCTCCTATTTAAACCCCTCACCCTCACGGCCATGGAGGAGAGTTGCACAAACCTTGCCGAAACTCTGCCAAAATTGTTCCAAACCCTTCTCCACCCTTAGAGCAGTTGATCCCTAGTGTCAATTTGCCTTAATCCCCACTGATAAAATCCAATTTCCCAACTGAAATTCCACCCAAAACCAGGACACTTCTCCACAGTGAGCCAATTCCCAAATTGATTGGTTCTACACCTTCACCGTACCAAGGGAAGGTGTCCACCAGCAGAAAGCCCCATCTCCAGAGCCACCCAGCTTGCTCCAACCTCTAAGCTTTGTGATCGGGCTTGGTCGAAATCACATCTAGACAATTCACTGCGACCGGAGACTTCATCTGGAGCTTGCTAGGATCCAATCGAAGGTGACACAACTCTCAGATCGAAGCCACACTTCTCTGAGCAAAGGTATGAGTTGATTCTTCATCCCGAGCTTCTGGAGATTCTCCATTTCAAATGCCTTAATTTCAATGCATGACAACCGTATAGATGTGTTCGTCTCTTCAAGACGAATCCATAGAGCATAAGAACATGAAAATCCATTGAGTATCGAGTGAGATCTTAGGGATTTAGTGTGGACGGCTCTCGGGTGAGGACGCTCGGGGACGATGAACGGATGTCGTCCATTCAATACACGCGCGGACGGACGGCTCGGACGGCGTCGGACCGGGAGACGGTACGAGAACCGCGGGGCCCGGAGCGCTGAGTCAGATGGCGGCGTCGAATGGGAGCGCGACACGCGGCGTTTCGAAGATGCCGAGGATGAGTTGGCGCCGCGTGGATAAATAGAAAATTAGGGTTTTTTTTATTTATTTAATTCCCTAAACTTCAAAAATTCATAACTCTGTGTAGAAAAATCAGAAAAATAAAATAAAAATACCCTCTTGCTCGATGAACGTGAGGAGAATAATGTGGAAAAGAAATCATTTAATTTCATCAAGTATTTTATTTTTAATAATTTATTTACTCTCTGCATACTTTTAATTCTCCATGCATGTATACAATTCACCATGGCATGAGACCATAGGGCTTTTGAAGCCTCCGAATTTGGGAACATTCCCCGAATTTTCCAAAGTCGAGGCCATCCCTATGAAAAGTTATTGATTTTTCAAGTTCATGTTACTGTTTTGAGTATTTTAATTCCAATAAATAGCATGTTGTGAAATAAATTCTAAGAAAATTTGGTGATGTTCCTTATGACCAGAGAACCCTAGGACAAATAGGTTTTGAGTTAGTTCATTTAAAACAACCCTAATTGGCTTAAACACCCAAAATAGGTCTCTAATTAATTAGAGTTAACCATGCATCAAATTGACTTGAAATCAATTCTCCACTGACCTTTAGGATCAGAGGAATCCACCATAAAAGTTTGAGGTCAATTGGACTTGGTTAGCCCCACTAATTGGGTTGATTAAGCCACTTAGTTATTTTAAACTTTAAAAATTCATAACTTTTAAAATACCTTTCAAAAATTCACCAAATTGGTTTTGGAGCCTCTCTGATATTAGAGGAACCTAAGAAAATTAAAATTTCAATTTTCTAAAAAAGTTGATTTTTAATAATATTTTAATATTTTTAATAATTAAAAAATAATAAAAATCACAAAAATAATAAAATTCACCAAAATGTCACATTTTGAATTTTAATTACTTAGGAACAAACCCCACATTTTTCTTAGGTCTATTTAGTGAGATATTAAATTTTAAAGCTTTAAGGTAATTTTAAAATTAAAAAATGTATTTTCTAGCATTTTCACTAAAATAATTATAATAAATCATAAAAAAAATCAAAAAATTGTAAAATCTGCATCTCTGATTTCCTTGATATCAGAGAGATTTTTAAAAAATATAAAATTTATTTTTCAACATTTATTTTATTTTTAAATTAATTAACACTCCAAAACTTAAAATAATTATAATAAAAATAATATAATTCAAAAAATCACCAAAATTGGTCCAAGTGGTCCTCTGGTCATTAGGAATGTCCCCTAATTTTCTTAAGGACAGAAACTTTCCCTTGGTCAAGTTATTAAATTTTCCTTGAAAATCTCTATTTTCTACCAAAAATAATTATATAAATAAATTAAATACAGAAAAATCACATTTTCTCCTCTCATGTCTTTATTGACATATGAGTGAAGTTACATAAAAATTTCAAGTTCATTTGAGTTCAATTTAGTGAGTTATGAAATTATTAAGCTTAAAGGGTAAAGTGGTAATTAAATTTTTTTTAACCCTTAATTAAAACTTTAGGTTTAATAAAACATTAGCAAGTAAAATATTTGATCCTAATCTGATTTGGATGATTGAAATTTAAATAATTAAAGGGAAGAAACCCATTAAGCAATTTTAAAATGATTAAACTTTAATTAAATAATGGATTAAATTTTGAAGAATAATAAAATTGGAATTATTAAAATAGGGATATTATTAGGAAGAAATTTATTCTTTAATTTAAAAATCCCTAAATTAATTATCTCATTAATATTCAATTCTTAATTAAAATGATAACTCAAATTCAAAATATTAAAAGACTTAATCAGCAAATTAAAATTAAATTATTAAACTCTTTTAAAAATTTCAATTAAAATTAAAAAAATAAAAAATTAAATTAAAATTAAATTAAATTAAATTAAATTAAGATTAAAAATTAAATTAAATTAAAGATTAAATTAAATTGAATTAAACAAATTAAATTAAAGTAAATTAAATTAAATCAAATTAAATTAAATTAAATAATTAAATTAAATTAAATCAAATTAAATCAAATTAAATCAAATTAAATCAAATTAAATTAAATCAAATTAAATTAAAACTAAATCAAATCAAATTAATTAATGTAACATCAAATCAAATTAAATTGATTTAAATTGAATTAAATTAAATTAAAACTCAATTAAATTAAATTAAATTAAATTAAATATAACATCACCTAAAACACAAAGAAATTAAATATAAAGCAACTTAAACACTATTCCAAATTTAAACCCATTAATTGAAATTAAACTAAATCACAAACCATCCGAACACCAATTTACCCTCAAATGCTTTAGTCATCATAACTCCTAAATAGAACATTAAATGAAATGTTACTTCACTCATAGGATATTCAAATGCCCTAGTTCACTCGAGCAAGTTAACAAAACTTGAATTCCTGGACGATTAATTCATTTGTATAATTAAATTCATTCGGACTTAAAACAATCCTAGAAAATATTGAAAAGATGTTTAAGATTTGTCTTAAGCACTTCCTCGATATGATAGGATGTTCATAAGAACAATTGAACTTAATTATTCTTTGATGAAGAAAATCATCCTCAAACCAAAACACAAAGACCTAGACGTCATAGGAAATGACTAGCTATAGGATTAGGAATTTGGTAGAAAACCATAACCCTTACCTTAGCTTTACCTAGGAACTTGCTTAAATATTCTAATTGTGTTTTAAGTGCAGCTTGGGATGACGGGAAGACCCTCCGAGTACGCTTTTATTTTATTGCAATCTACTTTCTTACAATTTACATTATTGCAATTTATTTAATCGTATTGCACTTACTTTTCTTGCATGATAAACAATCGTTGCATGAAAACTCACACCTTTAGGATAGACCCTAAAACCGAAACCAAGACTAAGTTAAAAGTCATTGCAAGATAAAATTCACCGCCACAACATTTCAAAATATAAAACAACTCAAAATTTAATCACAAACGTAACACAAAACTACAATTACAACTAAATTAAAACGTCCCGTTGGATGATCGGGAATACCTCGGATGATGTAACCTACGTGTTGCTAACGGGATTTCCCACGGTCTAAATGAAAGTGTGGAACTCATTCAATTGAGTTTAGCAAATTCATCTGGACTAAGTGAATCCGATAAAAATAATGATGCCGGAAGGATGGAACCGTGGGATCTTAACCGGTGTCGTTATAATCAACTTTAAGATTTGTTTTAATTAAAATATTGAAAACACCTGGAAATTAAGATTTTCTCTAAACCAAAACACTTTTCTCATCCCCTGATTTATGACTTCTAAAACTAAACCTCTGCAACAACAAGGAGCTCGGAGCATGGTGGGCGAGCATGGCCATCGTCATCACAGAAACCTCGAATCTACTTCAACAAAACTTTCCTAGAACTAAACAACAAAGCCATAGGACTTCGAGGTAGTTTGCCTAGTGCAACATAAACCCTCAACCTTTGTTAGGCATTTGCATGATCGGGTCATGTAAATTAAGCCCTAACCGGTTTTAGGATTCCGAGGTAGTCGTTCGATACGACATAAACCCTCACATCTTCGAGGCTATTTGTGTGATTTTATCATACAAATATAAGCCCTAACTAATTAAAATTGGCAAGACCAAAACATTTAAATAAATATTAGGACTTCCCTAAATCCAAGCCAAACAATAGGATAGTCGGGAAATTACCGAAGTTCGCTTCGAATCCGTGATTTCTCCTACTTTTCTTCCTTTGGATTCCCAAAACAAAATGTTCCAAATTTGATCCATTCCCTATTGAAATTCCAAATTTCAATCCCTTGAAAATCTTAAACTTTGAAATCCTTCGAGAGCGAATTATTGATTATTATCGAGAGTTTTCTTAGGTGATTCCCATCACTTAAGATGTAATTAACTATAGGGGCTTCCCCTTATAGGGAATTTTAAAGAACCCGGGTAATATAAACCTCGTTTAATGTTTCATATTAAGCGAGAGAATTTTGTCGGCTTATAAAATTGGTTCGCGGACCAAACGGATGTCACAAATCTTCTAGTTTATTTAATCGAGCCCCACGTCAAGGCGGTGTGTCTATCCTTAGGGATAGATACACGGTTCAGTAGTGCGGTGCTCGTTTATATAAACTATTTGGGATGTGAGATCGGTTTAATCTCATATCTTAAAACCTTCAAATTTAAAATTATTTTCAAAATCAAATACTACTTCTCAAAATTATTTATTTAAATTAAATTAAAAATTCGCCGACAACTTCTGTAGGCGACCCCTTTTCAAAATAAAACACAACCTAAAAAATATGCCGACATATTTATGCACATTTGTATACCTATTTTTGATAATAAAGCACTTTAATGGAAGTCATTTGTGTGTTTTTCTTTCAGGTACACTTGAATGGACCAAATATGTCAAAATAAGTGAATAAGAACCAAATTTGGAGCAAAAATTAAGAAGGTGTTAAAATGAACTTGGGCGCCTAAGCGCCGCAGACAAAGAAGGCCTCGCCTAAGCACCAGAACCCTGTGCATAAGTGTTAGGTAGTTACTTAACCCACGATGGCGATGCTTAACGTTATAAGTGTTAACAAATGTAAAATATATATATTCAATAATAGCAACGTCACCACTTATCAACGCAAGTATACGTATCGTTCAAGTAATACAGAGCTCTAATCGAGTCCTGGATATCGATCACACAAGAAAGTTTAAAAATTACGAACTAATTACAACAGTTGAAATAAGTATCTAGTAAACGTAAATTAAGAACAATTATACTAAATTCTATAACTAATATTGAACGGAAAGTTGCAATATAGAAAAAGTATCTTTCCCCTTGTTAAGAGAATTAAGTAAATGGATAATTAAATTAGTTAGAATTATATTGTGCCAAATAGGAGCATTCCTATTCTTTACCCTTTGGTCCAGGCATAAAGAACATTGACTAATCTTGTGCTTGGTTACTGAATCTGCGGCTAGGCTGGGAGGATACCGGCTCTCACTTCGGAGCTCCCATGTTCCCCTCGCCTGAGGGCTGACATCTACACTTCAGCACCCAAACAATAAGACCAAATTGAGGATTTTAGTCTGTCACTTTAAAATCTCCAATTATATGCCCGATAAGTAATATTTCCCTATTTATTTGCACTCTCCTTTCAAGGACTTTGACCTCCCCAAATCTTGGATGTAATCTTTACTTTAGTTGTTAAATCAACGTATTTTAATAGATCAATTGGCTAGATTGAAAGTAAATTAAGAATTAAGTAAAAAAATTATCAAAATTTTTATTGAATATTTTAGGCACAACTAATTCAATTTTCCATTTCACAAAATCTCAGAACAAGGAGAAAGACAGAGAAGACTACTCAGAATGCATAAGAAGAATAGCATAAAACTTGGATTTCATATATAAAGTCAAAGTTAAAAAATAATAAACACAACTTATCTTGAATTTTCTCCCCAAGCAGACTCCTTGAAGTTCCTCTAACTCTTCCTTCTTGTACAACACACTCAACTAAACTAACTATTATACTCTCTAGAACACACTTACTCACACTAATGACACTTTGGAGACACTGAAGACACTAATAAGACACTCAAAAAGGACACACTTTCGGCCTAAATTCGTCTCTTTTTAAAGAGGGAGAAATATTTCCAAAGGTTGCTTAAGCACCTCTTCAAAAAGCGTCTAGATTCAATGAATCTTGCTTGAACCGACCTTCTCGCCGTCGGCGGGCTCGTTGGCGCCGTCGGCGAGCTTCTAGAACATGTGCCAACTGCTAAGGCTCGCTGTCGGCGGGCTCGATCTCGCCGTCGGTGGGCTCCCATATAATATTTTTTTATTCTCTGGAAAATGCACCGTCGGCGGCCTATTCCTCGTCGTTGGCGGGCAAGATCAATTTTTGTCTCTTTTGGTCCTTTTTTTTTCGAAATTCGCTCCTTTTCTCATCTTTTTGCTCCATTATCTATAAATCTTCATACCTGCAACAAAACATAGAAGATACCTTTCTTTAAAGTGCAATATCATCAAAAATTAATATAAAATTTGTATGAAATTCTCAATATATTTTTCTTTGGTCATTACTTTGCCACTTTAATGAATTTTTTGTGAATTTTGGTGAGGTGTTTGAGGCATCCTTTGGTATAAACGTAGGTAACTGATCATGGGCGCCAAAAGACTGTCAAATTTCACCTGAATGGATGCATCTCTTTAGTAGATTCATTGAATATGGACACATTTTGAAGAAACACCAAGACCCCTTTTGAGAAAGTTTAAAAGCAAAGACTTGAATGAGAAAAGAGACCTTATTAGAGTTCTTTTGTGAGTTATTTTAGAGAAGGTTTTAGAGAGTAGTTAAAGTAAAAAATTTATAGGATTCTTACTTAGAGTTTCTTCAAACTTTTCTCATTTCTAGTGAAAGAGAAGGTGAGTAGGGATTCCTAAGTAAAAATCCATTATTGGAGAGAGATTTAAACTTTCTTGGGTTGAGCAAATAGTCTAAGAGAGTCTTGTAAGAGAAATGAAGAGATTCAAAGGAACTTCATGAGTTTGATGGAGAGGAACTTGAGATAAGTTTTATCTTTGTACTTCATTTAGTTTTAATTGAGACTTCTTGTGTTTTCTACAGGGTTTCTACTTTTAAAACTACTTGTTATTATGTATTTTCCATGGATTCTGAGCAGTCTTCTTTATATTTTTCCTTAAAATGAAAAGTAATTAAGTGTTGGATGAAAATTGTGGAAGAATTGATCTTTAATGTTGGAAGAAGTTGTGTTGATTTAATCCTTATATTTCTTTTACTTCTTAATTTGGTCAATTAAGATGTTAACATTTGTTGTGAGAACATGTGAGATTGTATTTAGTATCGTCTCAATCAATAATAGGAAGAAATCACATGAGATTGTATTGATAAGAAAATAATTCATATAATTTTGTGCAAATAAATAGGGAAATATACTTTGATGGGTGTAGAATTAGAGGACTTTGGGGTGACAGACTAAAGCCTTTAATTTGGTTTATTGTTTTAGGTTTTGATGCGAGATGTTAGCTTCCAGGTAGAGGGAAAGGAGTGAACTCTAAAGTGAGAGCTATTTTCTTCCCTACCTAACCCGTCTTCAAAACTATTCAAACTTTAAACTAGCCTATGTTCTTTATAGCATCTCTAGTAAGGGTAAAGAATATAATTGCTCCTATTTGACACAACACATTTTCCACATTAGCCTGTACTTATTACTCATTCATTGTAAGGAAAAAGATATTTCCATCTATTCTTCTTTAATCTTACAAAAATCTTGTTATAGTTAGTAGATTATTTACTTTATTTCACAATTTAAGAAAACACCAAAAGAATCACATTTTAAAGTTTTATGTTATCTGAAACTATTTAAGTAAGTGTCTTTTTCTAAATAGAATTTGAGATCTAAAAACCTTTTTATCTTTTAAATTTCCAAAATTTTCCTCGTGGGATCGATATTTCGGGGCTTAATCAGAAAGTCCTATATTACTTGATAATGATACGTATACTTGCATAGAATCCCTAAATTTAAATATCATTGTTGCATTCTTATTTACATTAGAATCAAGTTTTATGTGCCAATGTAAAGAAGGAAATTTTATATTAAAAATATAAGTACAATATGATTACCATAAGTATAAATATACCAGTATTTGTATGGTAGTAAAATGAATCGGGATCAAGCATCCATACTATAAACATAAAACAATAATGTGAGATCTATTGTTAGCTAGATACTTCAACCCAAAGTTATCTTTAATTGTAATATAACAGATAAATTGCCTAGAATGGTCCAAATCACAAAAAACAGGCAACAACATTCAAAGCATCATCACCTACTATTTATTTCTATAATAAAATATTTCTTATTGTAAATCCCTCTCTCAGCATTTTCAATACAGATAAAAGTAGATTGTGTACAATAACTATTCAACAGAGTACCAATAATCTACAAATATTGACCTTTTGAGCACATCCCACAATCTCTTTGATTTTGTGTGATAATCACTACCTTCGTTCAGCCATATCCCTTATATTGAGCAATCATTTCTATAACTTCAATGTGTTTTGTGATATAAATATATTCTTTAGGTGATGCTTCACTTTTATGATATCACAACTCAAATTCATGTCCATCGAGCTAAGGAAACATCACATCAATCTCATCCTTTAGCATTTGTAAATTCATTATGTCCTTTTGAATTGTAATAATTTTCAACTTCCCACCATTGTATCTCATTCTTCGTTAGTTCTTAGCTTTTTTTCAAATATACATCATATTTTAAAATGATTTGTAGTAACTCATCTTATTTCATAGTTAAATCCATTTCTACAACTACCTCCCATGAGTACATCTAAACAAAATAAAATTCGATCAGATATATAGTTGAAAAGACCATATAATTATTTAAATGTAGTTAAAAATTATGTTGACACAATAATATGGTTATTGGTTAAAAACCTCATACTAACAGTTTTCTGCTTCCCACCATTTTGTCTCTTTCTTGGTTAGTTCTTAAATTTTTTCCAATATCCATCACATTTTAATATAATGTGCAACAGCACATATTATTTCACTATTAAATCCATTCTACAACTTGCTCACATTCAGTTAAACAATATGGGGCCAACAATATAACTCTAATTGAAAAATAACTTTGTTTGAATTTTCTACATACACTCAAAGTTTCCTTCCGTGTATAATAAATAATAGCTTTAAGGATCTTACGCTTTGAGTTTTCTAGCATCTTTGCTGCATTTTGTTTCCAGTCTTTGTGAGTGTAGAAAGAAATGGTGCCTAGTATTAACGAGGCCTCTTGTTATGTAGTTAAGTTGTTTTATTTCTTTTTTCTCATTCTTATATTTTTCCTATGGGTTTAACCATCACAAATCAAGTTGTCACTTTATTTTCTATCACAAGAACAATAAACTTTCCTTTGTCAATATTCTCATTTCAACCTAAAATTATTCTCCCTTTCTATTTTTGCATTTCTCTCTACAAACAGTGAGAGATTGATTTCAAGGACAAATTAATAATGGAAATAATATGTCATTGAAATATTTTCTATTTTAACATAGATAAATTAAGGGAGATTATCATTTATGAGTATTCATTTCATAAATTAACTTGATTATCACATTAATAATTCATTTAGAATAGTTATAGTAAATTAAATAGTTGTGGTAAAAACCATTAAAATTCTAAGTACAAGTTAGCACGAGACACAAGAGCAGCAAAGTATGGAGGCTCGACATTATCAAGGATAAATTTGCTCATATAATAACAAAAAAAAGTGCATTTGTTGTTTGTCTAGGTCAATATCCCAAAATTTAATTGAATAACAATACAATGGTGACTATCTACTCACATTGCGACCAACCAAATCAAATGTCATAATCACTTTGCTTCATCAGGCTATCTAAACTTCATCAATTTCCTTTTACTTTTTCTTTAAAAGCACCTTCTCTTGAAACACAAGTAACTGTTGAATGCATTAACAAAAAATAGTGGATGAATGATGCAAGAGAAAATCTATGTTCATCGTAAACTACAAAGATCTGAATCTTGCACTAAGATGTAGGACTATACTTGGATTTTTCTGCTTTAATAGAAGCACTTGCATGGAAAGGAAGTCATGGAAAAATATGCTTAGTTATAATAGCTACGAAATAAGAAGTTTTGGATTCTTTTAGATATTTATTACTATTTATCATATGAACTATAAAACGGAATGTTTAAATAATGAAATCCACAAAATTTCTTCCTTTGATTGCAAAAGAACTAAGGAAGATCGAAAAGAAAAATTGTAACAAAAATTGTAATGATGAGCGCTTAGGCACAATAAAGGGAGGATCGAGAGACGAAAAGAATAAAACATGAGATTATTTTCGCACCTTTTTCTAATCCTTCTGGTTTTGAAATGAAGAGATGGATGCATAACATAGAACTCAACTGTAAATTTGGTCTTTCGAGACCTCAACATGTAGTAAGAATGGTTTGGAGATTGTCAGCATTCGAAGCCGTGTTGGAGATTTTCTCGGTGTCAATATTGATGTCGATGTTGTTTTGGAGTTGACACTCTGTTTATCTATAATATTTCCATAATCTTTAATAATTCTTATTTCTTTAAATCCTATAAAAAGGATCCTTAGATAATAAGAAATTTGAAGAAAACAAGGGCTAATATGATAGAAAACAGTAGAAAAGGAGATGTCGATGATAATCCTTATGAGAAAAGATTCTAGAATGTCTTATCCTAGAACTTTTATATAAGGATAACGAGATTTTGGTAACCTGAGATTTAGATAGAATATCTATTCTGAGTTATTTAAATCTCCTATAAGAGCAAGCTCCTATAGTTAATTACATCTTAGACAATTATGATTGTCTAAGAAAACTTCTAATTAAAGTTAATTGAGTATTGCCTAAAACATTTTAAGAAAAGGAAAATGAATTTTCAATCCTAAAGGTAATGTGTCATACTACCCTAAAAGTTTGAATTGGTCGAATTTTGTTATTGTTTTGTTGTTTTTCATTTTTAATTATTCTATCAATATTATGTAATTTTTTATTTTGTTTTATTTTAATGTTTGTCATTTTATTATCGTTTTTGTCGTTTTTTGGTGGCTATCCTAAAGGTTTTAGGTTGTATGACTATCCTAAAAATTTTATGTTTTATTTAGCCTTGATTTTGTCATTTTGTTTGTTTTGTTTTGTTTTGTCGATGTCATTTGTCCCATCCTTGGAATATCGTACTGCAAAATAGAGTTAGCACACCCTGTAACAAGCAAAGAAATTCTAAAATAAAATCAATGTCGTTGTTTAGCTTTAATTGTTCTGTAAAATAGAGTTAGCACACCCTATAATATGCAAAAAAAAATAAAAATTTATTTTCATCCTGCAAAAGAAAATGATGTCACATTTAAATGAAATAATGTTAATTTTTCTTTTTAAATCTTTTATTTTATTCGGTTACATTTTGGATAACCCAGTCAAGATGTCACAGGCTCTATCGTCCTAGGGTCATCAGGAACCTTAATCTGCTTAGTCTGAAAGGTGTTTAAGCCAGGACCAGAAGATTTCTGTCAGCAACCAGGATTGCACAGTCTGAAAAATCTTCGTAGATTAAGAATACTGGGGTTTAAGTTGCATTTGGTGATATTTGTTTATTAGGGTTTCATTTAAGTTTTAATGACTTTTTCCAATTTTAGGTTGGAAAATTTTAGGGTTATTTACAATTTTTTAAGATTTTTATGTCATTTCATGTTTTTAATGTCAATTGATCTTAGATTCATTTTCATTTGATTCTAAAGTTTAGGAATTTTGATTCATTGTTGATTGAATCTAAAAATCTGATTCGATTAGATTTTTAATATCTGATTAGATCTAGAAATTTAGATTCAATATTGTTTGAATTTAAAGATTTTGATCTAATGTCATTAAGATGTTTGAAAACTCGATTCAATGTCATTTAAATCTAATAATTATGATTAAGTCCAAATTAGACTTAGATAAAATCTAACATAAGTTAGACTTTAGAAGTTTAGATTTGATGTCTTTTGAATCTAATGTTAATTCTAATTATGTTAGACTCAGATAAATCTAACATAAGTTATATTTTAGAATTCTAGACTCAATGACATTTGAATCTAGAAGAAGTGTTAAGTCTAATATGAATTAGACTTAGATAAAATCTTTTGATAATTAGATTCAATGTCGTTTGAATCTAATATCTTTGATTTGATCTTTAAAGTAGTTTGAACTTTAATTGAGAAATTTTGACTCAAATTGATTTTGAGTCAAAATTTTGATTTTAGTTCAATGTAGATTGAATTTATTGTTTTATTTAACCTGGGTCGAAGAAATGTTGAGTTAATCTTGAGTTCAAGTCTGTTTGAACTTAAGTTAAAAGTGTTGGATTAGATTCAATGTAGATTGAATCTAATGTTAAGTTAACTTGAGTTCATGTCTGTTTGAGCTTAAGTTAAAAGTGTTGAGTTAGATTCAATGTAGATTAAATCTAAAGTCAAGTTAACTTGAGTTCATGTATGTTTGAACTAAAGTTAGAAATGTTGAGTGAGATTCAATGCAGATTGAATCTAAAGTTCAAGTTAACTTTGATTTAGTTTAGATTGAACCTAAGTTAGATGTGTTGATTTAGGTTCAATGTGGGTTGAACCTAAGGTTTAAGTTAACTTTGGTTCAGTTTAGGTTGAACCTAAGTTAGATATGTTGAGTTAGGTTCAATGTGGGTTGAACCTAAGGATTAAGTTAACTTTGGTTCAGTTTAGGTTAAACCTAAGTTAGATATGTTGAGTTAGGTTTAATATTGGTTGAACCTAAGGTATAAGTTAAGTCTAGTTAAAATAGATTTAATTAAGGTTTAAGTATTATTTAAATAATACTCAAAGGTTAATCAAGTTTAATTAGATTAGACTTAATTAGAATTAAAGACCGTTCAAGTCTTATTTAAGTAAAGCTTAAATTTTAACTATCTAATCAAAGTTTAACTTAACCAGAATTTGAGATTATTTAAGCCTAATTTAAGAAAGGTTTAAATGTTAATTAAGTCTAATATGTTAGACTCAATTAAAGTATACATTTGATTAAATCTTGTTTAATTAAGGTTTAATAATTGAATTAGGTCTAATGGGTTATACCTAATTGAAGTTTAAGTTTAATTAATGATTCGTTAGTTAAGTTTTAAGAATTTAATTAAGTCTAATGTGTTAGATTTAATTAAGGGTTAGGATTGATTAAACCTTACTTAGTTAAGGTTTAATAGTTTAATTAAGTCTAATGTGTTATACAAAATTAGGGTTTAGTTTTGTTTAAACCTTAGTTGGTTAAGATTTAAAAGTTTAATTCAGTCTAATGTAATAGACTTAATTATGGTTTATTTTTTATTAAACCTTAGTTTGTTAAGGTTTAGTAGTTTAATTAAGTATAATGTGTTAGACTTAACTAGGGTTTAGGATTGATTAAATCTTAATTGGTTAAGGTTTAACTAAGTCTAGTATGATAGACTTAATTATAGTTTCAGATTAATTAAACCATAATTGCTTAATGTTTAATAATTTAATTAAGTCTAATATGTTAGACTTAATTGGGGTTTAGTCTAATTGGTTTAAGTTTAATTAAACCTAATTTCGGCAAGGTTTAATTGATTAATTAGACTTAATTAGAGTTAAATCTAATTGGTTTAAGGTTAATTAAACCTAATTGGATATGGTTTAATTGGTTAATTAGACTTAATTAGGGTTAAGTCTAATTGATTTAGGAATAATTAAAACCTAATTTAGGTAAGGCTTAATTGATTAATCAGACTTAATTAGGGTTAAGTGATGTAGCCCGAGCTTTACTATTGTAAGAATTTATGAATTTATATTTAAATATTTATAATAATTTTGTAAAGGTCACAATTTCAAACACAAGTATATGTATCGTTTCAAGTAATACAGGGCTCTATTGGAGTCCTGGTTATCGATCCCACAGTGAAGATTTAAGTGAAAATTAATTTAAGAAATATATTAGATTTTTAAATTTAAAAGTAATTATTATTTTTATTTCTTTTCAAAATTTAGATTTTTAAGTTTAATTAAATTTCTACTAAATGCAGATAAGCAACAATAAGTAAAATGTTAATTCTAGTATAAAAACAACTGTCTCCTTTTTCAACTAATCCAAGATTTTTCAGAATAATTATCATTCGTTGAGAACTTGAAATTATGGTATTGTGCCAAATAGAAGCATTCTTATTCTTTACCTTCACTCGATAGTATAAAGAACATTGGCTAATCTATAGATCGGTTCAGGATGTATTATTAGTAGAATGGGTTAATCTAGGCTCACACTTCTAGATGTCCAAGGGTGGCTATGGTCAGCCTTACTAGTGACATGATCCCTTTCTAAAAACCAAAGTATTAGAATTTAGTCTGTCACTCTAAAAATTAATCAATTATACGCCCAATATACAATATCTCCTTATTTATTTGCACTTCACCTTGAAAAACCAGCATATAGCCTTCGATTACCCAATGATTCATATGATATCTACTAGTTAAGAATTCATCTCCGGATAGGTCTCAAAATTATTCAACGGATCTTAACAATTTAAATGGCCAGTTTAAAAATAAATTAAGATCAGGTATTAATATCATTTAAATTTTTATAAAATTTAAGTTTAAGTTATCTAACAAAATTAAATTATTTTATTATCTCTTCATAGTTGAAAGGAGAAAGAAAACTAACTACTTGGAACACATTGAATTCACACAATAAAACATATTTATAAAACTTTGAACTAAGTTACAAATACTTATCTGGAATTTTCCTTCAAGTGATCCGCTGGCTCCTACTGACTCCAATGCAAAAATGAAAGACTTTAACAGTAACAACAATTGCAAACACACACTTACTACTTAAAGAATTGAGTGGTAACACTCAAAAATAACTAAAATAAACTCAATAAATACTTAAGAGGAAAATGTGGTGGCTCTCTAAATCTATTTCCGGTGCTAGAGATCTAGAGGGTGCACGTTTTTCTATAGAAAGGTCTCTTATTTACATAGCTCTGAAAATGGCCAGGGGTTGCTTAAGGCACCTCTTTAAAATTCGTCCAAATACAATGTATCTTCTAGAAAGTGACTATGGTGCATAGGCACCGAAATCTGGCGCCTAGGCACCGGACTCCGTGACCAACTCTTCGCACCTCTTCACTTTAGATAGTACCTCTTCAAGATTAAAACCATTTTCCTGTGTCCATATGCATTATATCACATGTCCTATGTATTAGGAGTAACTTCCAATCTTATAGAAGGTCTGATAACTGCTTAACACCATCAAAATAACTGCCCAAAGTCATCAAAAATCTTATCTATTTCTGTATCGAACTGGCGCTTAGGCGCCATACCTAAAATTTTGACAACTTTGCTTTTTAGCTCTATTTTTGCTCCATTTTGCTCCTTTTTCCTTCTTGAACTCTTTTTTTATCACCTACATCAAAAAACATAAAAATACATTTCATTAAAGCATAATATACTTAATAATTGAATCATAAATAAGGCATAAAAATAGTTACTTTTTAAGTGGATTAAATTCCCCCAAACTTAAACGTTACTTATCCACAAGTAACCCTTTTTATTACATAAAATGTATAACATCGGGAATGAACTTTAAATACTTAAGATTTCTTTTAATTTTTGGTTTTATAAAAGTTTTAGCAAATCATCAACCAAATTTCACTAATTAAGGTTAATTTTAAGAATTTAAAGAATACTTAACTATCAAATCATATGACTTTAAAATTTTCAATTATTTCAAGAAAAATTTTAATTTATCATATTAAAGTTACATAGATAATTTACAAGAAAAAGATTTTCATGAAAACTTTTCTAGTAAAGATGCATATTCATAAAGATTAAGTTAAAAATGTAATTGGTTTTCTTCCTATAAGATGATTCAAGTGAAGCCAGTTTTTTATTAGGCTTTCCTCAAGCTTCTCCTGACATTTCTTTTTTTTTGTTCTTTTCTTTTCTTTTTTTCTCCTTTTTTCTTCTTTTTTTTATAAGGATATTTTTCAATCTTCCTTCTCTTTTTTTTTATATTTGTGAGAATTACTATATCTAGATAGACTGTTAATGATTTTGAGCTTCACTATCCTTAACTTATATTTAAAAACTTATACATTTTTACTTAATACATATTACATAAGTATTTTGAAAAACTATTTCAATCTTTTCTTTTTTTTAAGTAATAATCTTGATTCCTTAGTATTTCAAAAATATAATTTTCTTTACTATAAATAGAAAAATTCTTAATCTTATTATTCTTTAAGTTAAATTATTTTATTCTTAAAATCAATCAAAATTATTAAAATTTTAGTTATGTTTACTAAATTATTTATAAATTCAAAAATTTAAGTAATCTTAAATAGATTTTTCATTCTTTATGTTATGTTAATATATTTTTAAAGAAAATATTAGTACATTAAGGAAAAATAATATTTAAATTTGAAAATGTTTTCTCTTCCCCCAAACTTCAGCTTTAGTATAAAAATGAATCATAAAATTTTCTAAAGCATGAGAGAAAGAATAAAACAGGAATTTATCTAGGTACAATGATGATGTAGTAAGGAAAAACTCATTTCTACTTTTACACATGTTTTAATATGTATATAACAAAAATGATTAAGCATAAATGATACTCCCAACATCAATCGGCTTCCTCTCCTGTATGCAGTAGTTGAGGATAGCTTTGTCCTTGGTAACCTCACTCAAATGGTTGGATGGAAGGAGGCGAGTAGAGATAAAGCAGTGCCATGCTTTAAAAACTCCATTTAGCTTAGAAGATGAAAAATTTACCTGTTTTTCGTTCAGGATCTTCTAAGCTCCAGTACCATCAGTCAATAAATTATCTCCAGATCTCCCTCAGATGGAGATAATCCAGAGTAATAAAGATTCTATATTCGGTGGCAGGCCGTATAAAATGTTGATTCACTCTGGAGTAAATTCGACTCCAACTCCTCTTACGAAGATCTCAAAATCTTTGGCATCCAAGAAATTTGCATAAAAATCCCTGATGACAATGATAACAGCAACAACAGTAACGTAGCAGAATCGTTACCAGTTGAGTGCAACGATCGTATCTTCAATCCTTCCTCCAGGATTGTAAAAACTTGGTCCCGAGATAAACTTTCTTATAGTAACAAAATCATTGTAACGAAAATGTGTCGCTGTAGTGGCAAACTTGCTATGATCAAAATTTTCTTGTTTCTTTCCTCGCTTAGATTTAGGTGCCATCTAAACATGAAAGAAAAAACGCAAAATAAATTTATTGGATCAAAGGAAATAAACTAATTTAAGCTTTTCAAACTTAAAAGAGCTTAAAAATCCATGGATTTAACTCTAAAAATCAATTTTCTTTCTCAAAATTTTGGTTTTCTTCAAAGAGAGAAAAATCCTTGGTGAAAATTAAAAATAAATGGTTTAGAAGGTAGATCTGACCTCAATATGAAGAGATCAAGTGATTCCAAGCTTAAAAACTTGAAAATCCGGCCTTAAAATGGATCCTAAGGTTCTATTTTCACGAAAAAGGGAAGAATAGGGAGCTTAAGCGTCAAAAATGGTGTTGGGGGTTTAAGAAGCTGAAGTTTTGGGTTCAGGCCGAACCGGCGCCTAGGCACCAGACTCACATTTCCAAAAATTTGATTTAAATATTATATTTTCTACCAAAACTTATAAAATTCAACTTCTAATTACTTATATGAGAGTATTACTCCAATTTCTATCTTCCAAACATTTCCACAATTAATTAAAATGATAAATTAGATCCACGTTTCAAACACAAGATATAACCAAACTTTTCAATTCCATTTATGATATTTCATTCCAAGCTCAATAAATTCCAGAAAAATATTATAACAAGGTTCATCATTCTATAAACAACACGAACAACATAAATTTAAAGTAAATTCTCAATCCAACAACACACAGTGAACAATTATGCAAACACAAAATCTAAACATTCAACTCAAAAGATCATGACTCAATCACACCTCGAACACACAAAAGATCTATTCAATACCAATCTTTAATTTTCATCCCTCTCACAATGAAGTTTGTTAGGCCCGAATGGATAGAAAACCAATGCCCTTGGAAATTCCAAAACCGTCTTCTCATCAATCCACTTGTTCTTCGCGTACATTGCTACTTTAGCATCTTGATAGGCTGCCGTATAATCGAACTGAAGTTTCATTTGCCATTCTAAGTGCTTGAATTGGTGGTACATCTCATGGAGATGATTTCTAACACTTAGAAGTTCTGCCTCAATCTTTTCCAAATGAATAAACAATTTCTCCATACCAACTGCAATAAAACCATTAAAATAAGGTTGAGGATCTTTGGAAGATTTGTCTCTTACCTCATAGCCATGATTTCTTCTCTCCATTGCTTCCAAACCTCTCTTATCTCCTCCAAAATGAGTTGTTCTGGTCGAAAATAGGGTTGCATAGGGATTGGGGACGAAGATAGGGCAATTTATAGGAAGAATTCGTGTGAAAAACAGAAGATTTTTGGTTTTTACATGATCTGTAACTAGGGCGCTTAGGCGCCAAAATCTGGTTCCTAGACGAAGAATCATAGATACACATTGGTTTTCTGGCGCTGAGGCGCCAATTTTGGGCGCCGAGGCGCCGGAACCACTTTAAACTCCATATCGCCTATTGATCAACTTCAAAAATACCCATTTTATGCCTTATTTATGATTCAATTCTTAAGGATATTATGCTTTAATGAAAGGTATTTTTTATGTTTTTGGATGTAGGTGATAAAAAAAGATTTCAAGAAGGAAAAGGGAGCAAAAAGGAGCATAAATGGAGCTAAACGAGCAAAGTTGTCGAAATTATAGGCTTGGCGCCTAGGCACTAGAATCCGGCGCCTAAGCGCCAGTTTGATACAGACGCTGACAGAATTTTTGACGACTTTAGGCAGTTATTTTGACAGTGTTAAGCTGTTATTAGAGCTTTTAGAAGACTGGAAGTTACTTCTAATATATAAGACATGTGATAAAATGCATCTGGATGTAAGGAAATGATTTTAATCATGAAGAGGTGAGACCTAAAGTGAAGAGGTGCGAAAGACCAGGTCACGGAGTCCGGCGCCTAGGCGCCAGATCCTGACGCCTAGCGCGACAGTTACCTTCTAGAAGATACATTGTATTTGGAAAAATTTTGAAGAGGTTCCTGAAGCAACCCTTGGTCAAATTCAAAGCTCTATAAACAGAAGCCCATTCTATAGAGAAAATCGCCCCTTTCACCCCTTGTAGCATCCTTTAGTCCTCAAGCATTATATAGCCATCCAATAATTTTAGGGAGCCAGCTTCTTTATTATTTAGTGAGTTTATTTTTAGTTTATTTTGAGTGTTAAGTGTGAGATTATTAAAGTTGTTGCTGTTGAAGTCTTCCATCATTGCATTGAAGTCAGTAGGAGTCAGCGGATCACTTAAAGGAACATTCCAGATAAGTATTTGTAACTTGGTTCAAAGTTTTATAAATATGTTTTGTTGTGTGAATTCAATGTGTTCTGAGTAGTTAGTTTTCTTTCTCCTTTCAACTATGAAAAGATAATAAGATAATTAAACTTAGTTAGAGAATTTAACTTAAAATATTTATAAAAATTGTGATGATATTAATACCTGATCTTAGTTTACTTTTTAAACCGACCATTTAAATTATTAAAACCCGTTGAAGAATTTTGAAACCTATCTGGAGATGAGTTCTTAACTAGTAGATATCACACGAATCCTTGGGCAGTCGAAGGCTTTATGTGGGTTATTCAAGGTGAAGTGCAAATAAATAGGAAGATATGATTTATTGGGCACAGAATTAATTAGTTTTTAGAGTGACAGACTAAAGTCTAATAATTTGATTTATAGAAAGGGAACGGGTCACTGGTAGGGCCGACCATAGCCACCCTTGGACATCTAGTACTGTGAGCCTAGATTAACCCATTCTACTAATAAAAAATCCTAAACTGATCTATAGATTAGTCAATGTTGTTTATGCTTAGACCAAAGGGTAAAGAATAGGAATGCTTCTATTTAGCACAATACCATAATCTAAATTCTCCACAAATGATTATTATTCTAAAAGTCTTGGATTAGTCGAAAAGGAGAAAGTTATTTTATTTATACTTGCATTAATATTTATTTTAGTGTTGCTTACTTACATTTAGTATAAATTTCATTAAATTTAAAATCTAAAATTTTAAAAGAAATAAAAATAGTAATTACTTTTAATTTAAAAAATCTAAAAATATTACTTAATATTCTAAAAATCTTCCCTGTGGGATCGATAACTAGGACGCCACTAGAGCCCTATATTACTTGATACGATATGTATACTTGCATTTGAAATTATGACTTTCACAAATTATAACAATCTAAATATAAATTCATAAAATCTTTGATAAGTAAAATCACATTAAGTTTTTGGCGTCGCTATCAGTAATTAAATTTTCTAACAGTGGAATCAAAATCTTGCTTTGAAAGTATAAAGCCCCGTTGGGCTGAGTCACTCATCAAATTTTTGGCGCCATTTCCAGAGAAGAAAAGGAAAATAAGTAAGAAAGTTAAAAAGACATTTTTCAAATTAAATATAAATTATTATCTTTTATTTCTTTTAAAATATAAAACATAAAAAATATATAAAAATTAAAAATACCAAAAAAAATTTAATTTTATGCATAGTTCTGGATTGGAAGGATTATTAGCTTTTGATTATGAATTAGAAAGAACAGTTAAAAGAATTAAAAAAGGAAAACAAAGCAAACAAATTAAAAAATATTAAGAAATGACTAACTTACATAACAATAATCAAATTCCAATAGAAATCAATGAACAAAATGTTTATAAACCATTAAGGGATTATGCTAACCCTACAGCTGATGAACTTCATATTAGTATTTAAATGCCAGCTGCAGATGCTAATTCTTATGAGCTTAAACCTTTTATTATTCAAATGGTTCAAAATAATCAATTTGGAAGAACACCTAATGAGGATCCAAATTTACACCTTGCTAGTTTTTTAGAACTTTGTGTTACCTTTAAATATAATATTGTTTCTGATGATGCTATTATGCTTAGACTATTTCCTTTTTCCTTAAAAGATAAAGCAAAGATGTGGCTTAATTCGTTAGCAACTTGTTCTATTAAAACTTGGGCAGATATGGCACAAAAATTCCTTGCTAAATATTTTCCTCCTTCTAAAACTGCTAAATTAAGAAATGATATAACTTCATTTACACAATTTGATGGAGAAACAATTTATGAAGCTTGGGAAAGATTTAAAGAACTATTAATAAAATGTCCTCATCATGCTTTGCCAGAATGGTTAGTTATTCAAACATTTTATAATGGACTTATTGGATCACTTAGATCTATTATTGATGCTGGTGGTGGTGGTTCTTTAATGGCTAAGACATTTGAAGAAGCTTATACTTTAATTGAAGAAATGACTAATAATAATTTTTACTGGCCTTCTGAAAGGGTTAATCTTAAATGAATGGCAAATATTCAAGATAATGAAGTCTTTTCTATTTTAGCTTCACAAGTGACAGTGATATCTAAGAAATTAGATAATTTTGCTATTAATATATCGCATGTAAGTAATGATAATTCTGCAAATACTGATGATTCTCAACAATGGAAACATTGCAAGTTATTGCTAGTAAAACTAATAACTCTTATTCTAATTATTATAATCCTGGTTGGAAAAATCATCCTAATTTTAATTGGAATAATGGACATCAACAATGGAGTAATAATCAAGTTAATCCAAATCGAACAATCAAAGAAATTCAAACTTTAGACCAACTTACCCTCCTGGTTTTAATAATCAGCAGAAAAAGTTATCTATAGAAGAATTGATCTTGCAACTAGGTAATCGCTATAAAGTCAAAACACTACTATTCGTAATATTGAGAATCGGATGGGTCAATTTGTTAATTTTATTAATTACAGACCTCAAGGAACACTACCTAGCAATGTCGAAATTAATCCTAAAGAAACTAGGAAAGAACATGAACAAGCAAATGCTGTACAACTTAGAAGTGTAAAGGAATTAAAAGAGAAAATTCAAAATAAAATTGAAAAAGAGAGAGAGGTAGTAGAAATTGAAAAACCTAAAGATACTCTTTCTCTAAGTAAAGATCCGACTGTAATTCCTATTGAAGTGGAAGTTGAAAGATCACCACCACCTTTTCCTCAGATATTAAAACAATAGAAGCTTGACCATCAATTTTCTAAGTTCTTTAAGATTTTTAAGAAACTTACCATCAACATTCCTTTTGCTGAAGCTTTGGAACAAATGCCAAGCTATGTAAAATTTATTAAGGATATTTTAAGCAAGAAAAGAAAATTTGAAGCTTATGAAATTGTTGCATTAAGTGAAGAATGTAGTGCAATAATTCATAAGACATTACCTCAGAAACTTAAAGATCCTGGAAGTTTCACTATACCATGTGCTATCAGAGAAAAATTTTGTGGAAAAGCCTTATGTGATTTAGGAGCAAGTATTAATCTCATGCCATTTTCAATCTTTCGAAGGTTAGATTTAGGAGAGATTTCTCCCACCACTGTAACCCTTCAGTTAGCTGATCGATCTATCACTTATCCTAAAGGAGTTATAGAGGATGTTCTTGTTAAGGTAGATAAATTTATCTTTCCTGTGGATTTCATTGTGCTAGATATGAAAGAAGATAAAGAAATTCCTATTATTTTAGGGAGAGCTTTTCTAGCTACCAGACGTGCTATGATTGACGTGCAAAAAAGAGAATTAACGATGAGAGTTAATGATCAACAGGTAACATTTAATGTTTTGAAATCAATGGCGTATCCTGATAAAGAAAAATGTTATTGAATGGATATTTTTTATTATATAATTGAAAAACATTATTAAGAAAAATGTAAGGTCATTTCTGAAGATAAAAATGATGAATCAGTGTCATTAACTGGAGAGATTAAAAAAGTAAATGAAGAAAAATTATCTGAAGAAACTCATTATATTCATGAAAACTGGGAAATTTTAGATACAACTAAAAATGATATACTTTTACCCTCAATCGAAAAAGCGCCTGAACTGGAATTAAAAAAGTTACTTGCACATTTAAAGTATGCATTTCTTGGAAATTCATTAACTTTACCAGTAATTATATCTTAGGACTTGAGTAAAGATCAAAAAGAAAAATTAATAGGAGTTCTAAAGAATTATAAGAAAACTTTTAGTTGGAATATTGCAGATATAAAAGGAATAAGCCCTTCAATCTTTATGCATAGGATTTTAATGGAAGAAAATTGTAAACCGACTATTGAACCTCAAAGAAGATTGAACCCAATTATGAAAGAGGTTGTAAAAAAGGAGATATTGAAATGGTTAGATGCTGAAATTATTTATCCTATTTCGGATAGCCAATGGGTGAGTCCTATTCATTGTGTTCCGAAGAAAGGAGGTGTAACTGTCATTGTTAATAAAAAAATGACATAATCCCAACAAGACAAGTTACTTGATGGCGAATTTGCATTGACTATCGAAAATTAAAAAACGCCACTAGAAAGGATCATTTTCATTTACCTTTCTTGGATCAGATGTTAGATAAATTAGATGGACACTCATAATTTCATTTTCTGGATGGATATTCTGGTTATCATCAATTACCTGTTGTTCCTGAGAACAAAGAGAAAACAACATTTACAAGTCCTTATGGAACATTTGCCTTTAGAAGAATATCTTTCGGTTTATGCAATGCACCTGCAACTTTTCAAAGATGTGTGATGTCAATATTATGTGATTTAATTAATAAAGGAATTGAAGTATTTATGGACAATTTTTCAGTATTTGGAACTTCTTTTGAATCTTGCTTGGAAAATATAATGAAAGTTTTGAAGAGATGTGAAGAAACAAATTTAGTTATAAACTGGGAAAAATGTCAATTTATGGTCACAGAAGGAATTGTACTTGGACATAAAATTTCACAAATAGGGATGGAAGTTGATCAGGCAAAAGTGAAAATTACTGTTGAACTTCAACTACCTACTACTGTTACTGATGTGAGAAGTTTTCTTGATATATAGAAGATATATAAAGGATTTTATAGAAGATATATAAAGGATTTTCTAAAATTGCTGCTAAATCTCTTTGTCATTTATTGGAAAAAGAAGCTAAATTCGAATTCAATGAAGATTTTCTGAATCCATTCAATATTTTAAAAGAAAAATTAATCATCGCACCTGTTATTATTGCACCTGATTGGAGTAAACCTTTTGAATTAATGTGTGATGCAAGTGATTATACAATTGGAGCTTTATTGGAACAAAAATATGAGAAAATTTTCAAAGTTATATACTATGCTAGCAAAACTCTTAATGAAACTCAAATAAATTACACTACTACTGAAAAAGAGCTTTTAGCAATAGTATATGCCTTTGATAAATTTAAACCATATCTTCTTGGAACGAAATGTGTCGTACATACTGATCATTTTGCTATTAGGTATTTAATGTCTAAAAAGGATGCTAAACCTAGATTGATCAGATGGGTTTTACTTTTACAAGAATTTGATTTTGAGATTGTAAAGAGAAAAGGAACTGACAACCAAATTGTTGATCATTTATTAAGAATAAAAAATAGTAGTGATAAGATTTATGAAGAAATTATAAATGAGAAATTTTCTGATGAGCAATTATATGTCATTCAAGGATTACAAATGCCTTGGTTTGCAGATATAATTAACTATTTGGTTAGCAGTATTTTACCATATGGGTTGAATAGCAAATATATTAAGAAATTCAAGAATGATTGTAAATCATATATTTGAGAAGATCCTCATTTATTTAAAATAGGAAGAGATTCTGTGATTCGAAGACGTGTACCTTATGAAGAAACTTTTGCAATTATTCAAAAATGGCACGATTCTGAATTAGAGGACACTTTGGAGTGGATAAAACTGCATTTAAAATTTTAAATTCTGGATTTTATTAGCCTACATTATTCAAAGATGTTGGACATTATGTGAAAACTTGTGATCAATGTCAAAGAATGGGGAATATATCCAGAAAAGATGAAATGTCTCTAAACTTTATATTAGAAATTGAAATTTTTGATGTATGGGGTTTAGACTTTATGAGACCTTTCATACCATCATCTGGAAAGATTTATATTTTATTAGCAGCTGATTACGTTTCAAAGTGGATTGAAGATGTAGCTTTACCTAACTGTGATTCCAAAAGTGTTTCGAAATTTTTAAAGAAGATGATTTTTACAAGATTTGGAATGCTCAGGGTAATTATCACAGATGGAGGAAGTTATTTCACAAATATAAGAATTCAATCATTACTGGAAAAATTCAGAATTAAACATAGAATTGCAACTGCTTATCACCCTCAACCAAGTGGAATGGCTAAAGTATCAAACAGAGAAATTAAAAGAATTTTAGAGAAGACTGTTAATCCTAAAAGAACTGACTGGGTTGATAGACTTGATTCTGCATTATGGGCTTATAGAACAACTTATAAGACACCTATCGAAATGTTACCTTATCGGTTAGTTTATGATAAACAATGTCACTTACCTGTTGAACTGGAACATAAAGCTTATTGGGCGATAATGGAGTTTAATTACGATTTGAATGCTACAGGAGAGAAATGATTATTACAACTGAATGAAATGGAGGAGATAAGAAATGAGTCCTATGAGAATGCAAAGATTTATAAGGAAAGAATGAAGAAATTGCTTGACAAAAAGATTTCAAGGAAAATGTTTGAGCTTGGATAAGAAGTGTTATTATTTAATGCTCATTTAAAACTTTTTTCCTAGAAAATTACTATCTAAATGGATGGGTCCATTTATAATTGAGAAAGTGTGCCCTTATGGAGTTGTAGATATTAAAGATCCCAAAACTGGAAAAGTATTTAAAGTTAACGGACTAAGACTAAAGCCTTATATGGGAGAAATGAAACCAAATTACAAAGAGGCTTACGAACTGATGTCAGATTTAAAAGAAAATAAAAATTTATCCTGCAAAAGAAAATGTAAATTTATTTTCATCCTAAAATTGCAAAGAAAATAAAAATTTATTTTCATCCTGCAAAAGAAAATGATGTCAGATTTAAAAGAAATAATGTCAATTTTTCTTTTTAAATCTTTTATTTTATTTGGTTACATTTTGGATAACCTGGTCAAGATGTCGCTGGCTCCGTCGTCCCAGGGTCATCAGGAGCCTTAATCTACTTAGTCCGAAAGGTGCTTAAGCCAGGACCTGAAGATTTATGTCAACAACCAGGATTACGTCATCTGAGAAATCTCCGTAGATTAAGAATATTGGGGTTCAAGTTGCATTCAGTGATGTTTGTTCATTAGGGCTTCATTTAAGTTTTAATGTCTTTTTCCAATTTTAAGTTGGAAAATTATATGGTTGCTTACGATTTTTTAAGATTTTTATGTCATTTCATGTTTTTAATGTCAATTGATCTTAGATTCATTTTCATTTAATTCTAAAGTTTAGAAATTTAGATTCATTGTCGATTGAATCTAAAAATCTGATTCGATTAGATTTTTAATATTTGATTAGATCTAGAAATTTAGATTCAATATTATTTGAATTTAAAGATTTAGATCTAATGTCATTAAGATGTTTGAAAACTAGATTCAATGTCATTTGAATCTAATAATTTTGATTAAGTCCAAATTAGACTTAGATAGAATCTAACATAAGTTAGACTTTAGAATTTTAGATTTGATGTCTTTTGAATCTAATGTTAAGTCTATATATGTTAGACTCAGATAAAATCTAACATAAGTTAGATTTTATAATTCTAGAGTCAATGACATTTGAATCTAGAAGAAGTGTTAAGTCTAATATGGATTAGACTTAGATAAAATATTTTGTTAATTAGATTCAATGTGGTTTAAATCTAATATATTTGATTTGATCTTTAAAGTAGTTTGAACTTTAATTGAGAAATTTTGACTCAAATTGATTTTGAGTTAAAATTTTGATTTTAGTTCAATGTGGGTTGAATTTATTGTTTAATTTAACTTGGGTCGAAGAAATGTTGAGTTAATCTTGAGTTCATGTCTGTTTGAACTTAAGTTAAAAGTGTTGGATTAGATTCAATGTAGATTGAATCTAATGTTGAGTTAGCTTGAGTTCATGTCTGTTTGAACTTAAGTTAGATGTGTTGAGTTAGATTCAATGTAGATTGAATCTAAAGTCAAGTTAACTTGAGTTCATGTCTATTTAAACTTAAGTTAGAAGTGTTAAGTGAGATTCAATGCAGATTGAATATAAAGTTCAAGTTAACTTTTATTCAGTTTAGGTTGAACCTAAGTTAGATGTGTTAAGTTAGGTTTAATGTGGGTTTAACCTTTGATTCAGTTTAGGTTGAACCTAAGTTAGATGTGTTGAGTTAGGTTCAATGTGGGTTAAACCTAAGGTTTAAGTTAACTTTGGTTCAGTTTAGGTTGAACCTAAGTTAGATATGTTGAGTTAGGTTCAATGTGAGTTGAACCTAAAGATTAAGTTAACTTTGGTTCAGTTTAGATTGAATCTAAGTTAGATATGTTGAGTTAGGTTTAATGTGGGTTGAACCTAAGGTTTAAGTTAAGTCTAGTTAAAATAGACTTAATTAAGTTTTAAGTCTTATTTAAATAATACTCAAAGGTTAATTAAGTCTCATTAGATTAGACTTAATTAGAATTAAAGACCGTTAGTTGGCGAATTTTTAATTTTATTTAAATAAATAATTTGAAAAGTAGTGTTTGATTTTGAAAATAATTTTTTAAATTTGAAAATTTTAAGATATGAAATCAAACCAATCTCACATCCCAAATAGTTTATATAAACAAGCACCTCATCGCAAACTGTGTATCTATCTCGAAGAATAGACACATTGCTCGATTAAATAAACTAGAAGATTTGTGACATCCGTTTGGTCTGCGAACCAATTTTATAAGCCGACAAATTCCCTTGCTTAATATGAAAGCATTAAACAGGGTTTATATTACCTGGGTTCTTAAAATTCCCTATAAGGGCAAGCCCCTATAGTTAATTACATCTTAAGTGACGGGAATCACCTAAGAAAACTCTCGATAAAAATCGATAATCTCGCTCTCAAGAATTTCAAAGTTTAAGTTTTCAAAGGATTGAATTTTGGAATTTCAATAGGGAATGGATCAAGTTTGGAACATTTTGTTTTGGGAATTCAAAGGAAGAAAGGTAGGAGAAATCACAGATTCGAAGCGAACTTCGGTAATTTCCCAACTATCCTATTGTTTGGCTTGAATTTAGGAGAGTCCTAATGTTTATTTAATGTTTTGATCTTGCCAATTTTAATTAATTAGGACTTATATTCGTATGACATGATCATACAAATAGCCTGGAAAATATGAGGGTTTATGTCATATCAGATGACTACCTCGGAATCCTAAGACCGGTTAGGGCTTAATTTACATGACATGATCATGCAAATGCCTAACGAAGAGTTGAGGATTTACGTTGCACTAGGCAAATTACCTCGAAATCCTATGGCTTTGTTGTTTAATTCTAAGAAAGTTTTGTTGAAGTAGATCCGAGTTTTGCTGATGACGATGGTCGTGCTGCCCACCATGCTCCGAGCTCCTTGTTGTTGCAGAGGTTTAGTTATAGAAGTCATAAGTCAGGAGATGAGAAAAGTGTTTTGGTTTAGAGAAAATCTTAATTTCCAAGTGTTTTTTATATTTTATTTAAAACAAATCTTAAAGTTGATTATAACAACACCGGTTAAGATCCCACGGTTCCATCCTTCCGGCATCGTTATTTTTATCGGATTCACTTAGTCCAGATGAATTTGCTAAACTTAACTAAATGAGTTCCACACTTTCATTTAGACCATGGGAAATCCCGTTAGCAACACGTAGGTTACATCATCCGAGGTATTCTCGATCATCCAACAAGACGTTTTAATTTAGTTGTAATTGCAGTTTTGTGTTCTGTTTGTGATTAAATTTTGAGTTGTTTTATATTTTGAAATGTTGTGGCGGTGAATTTTATCTTGCAATGACTTTTAATTTAGTTTTGGTTTCGGTTTTAGGGGCTATCCTAAAGGTGTGGGTTTTCATGCAACAGTTGTTTATCATGCAAGAAAAATAAAGTGCATTTGCAATAAAGTAAATTGCAAGAAAGTAAATTGCAAGAAAGTAAATTGCAATAAAATAAAAGCGTTCCTGGAGGGTCTTCCCGGCATCCCAGGCTACACTTAAAACATAATTTGAATATTTAAGCAAGTTCCTAGGTAAAGCTAAGGGAAGGGTTATGGTTTTCTACCAAGTTCCTAATCCTATAGCTGGTCATTTCCTATGACGTCTAGGTTCTTGTGTTTTGGTTTGAGGACGATTTTCTTCATCCAAGAACAATTAAATTCAATTGTTCTTATAAACATCCTATCATATTGAGGAAGTGCTTAAGACGAGTGTTAAACATCTTTTCAATACTTGCTAGGATTGTTTTAAGTCCAAATGGATTTAATCAATCGAAGTGAAGTAATCGTCCGAGGTTTAGTTAAGTTTTGTTGTTATCTTACTCGGTGAACTAGGACATTTGAATATCCTATGAGGGAAGTAACATTTCATTTAACGTTCTGTTTAGGAGTTATGACAACAAAAGCTTTCGAGGGCAAATTGATGTTCAAATGGTTTGTGATTTAATTTAATTTCAGTTATCGGGTTTAAATTTGGAATAGTGTTCAAGTTGCTTTATTTTGAATTTCTTTATGTCTTAGGTGATGTTATTTTTTTTAGTTCAATTTCATTTAACTTTAATTTAATTTAATTTAGTTTAGTTTCAATTTTAATTTAATTTGACTTGATTTTAATTTTAATTTGATTCTATTATTTAATTTAATTTAATTCAATTTAGTTTGATTTGATATGAATTAATTTAATTTAATTTAATTTGATTTAATTTGATTTAATTTAATTTAATTTAATTTCCTTTAATTTAATTTAATTTAATTTAATTTAATTTAATTTAATATGTTTTAATTTAATTTTATCTAATTTAATTTAATTTTAACTTGTTTTAATTTAATTTTATTTAATTCAATTTAATTTAAATTTTAATTTAATTTTACTTTTAATTTTAATTTAATTGAAATTTTAAAAGGGTTTAATTTAAATAATTTAACTTTAATTTAATTTAATGATTAAGTCTTTTAGAATTTTAAATCTTAAACTTGGATTATCATTTTAATTAGGAATTAAATATTATGGAGATGATTAATTTAGGGATTCTTAAATTAAAAAACAAATCTCTTCCTAATAATATCCCTATTTTAATAATTCCAATTTTATTATTCTTCCAAATTTAATTAATTATTTAATTAAGGTTTATTTCAATTATTTTTAAATTGTTTGGTAGGTTTCTATTCTTTAATTGTTTAAATTTCAATCATCCAAATCAGATTAGGATCAAATATTTTACTCTTTAATTTTATTAAGCCTAAAGTTTTAATTAAAGGTTAAAATTTTAATTACCATTTTTGCCCTTCAAGCTTAATAATTTCATAACTCACTAAATTGAGCTTAAATGAACTTGAAATTTTTATGCGACTTCACTTATATATCAATAAAGACATGAGAGGAGAAAATGTAATTTTTCTGTATTTAATTTATTTATGTAATTATTTTTGGTGGAAAATAGGAATTTCCAAGGAAAATTTAATAATATGACCAAGGGAAAGCTTCTGTCCTTAAGAAAATTATGGGACATTCCTAATGACCAGAGGATCACTTGGACCAATTTTGGTGATTTTTTGAATTATATTATTTTTATTATAATTATTTTAAATTTTGGAGTATTAATTAATTTAAAAATAAAATAAAGGTTGAAAAATGAATTTTATATTTTTCAAAAATCTCTCTGATATCAAGGAAATCAGAGAATCAATTTTTATAATTTTCTGATTTTTCTTTGAATTATTAGAATTATTTTAGTGGAAATGCTAAAAAATACATTTTTTTAATTTTAAAATTACCTTAGGGCTTTAAAATTTAATATCTCATTATAGAGACTTAAGAAAAATATGGGGTTTGTTCCTAAGTGATTAAAATTCAAAATATAAGAGTTTGGTGAATTTTATTATTTTTATGATTTTTATTATTTTTAAATTATTAAAATATTAAAATAATACCAAAAAATCAACTTTTTTAGAAAATTGCAATTTTATTTTTCTTAAATTCCCATGATATCAGAGAGGCTCCAAAACTAATTTAGTGAATTTTTGAAAAGTATTTTGAAAGTTATGAATTTTTAAAGTTTAAATTGGTTAAATGGCTTAATCAACCCATTTAGTAGGGCTAACCAAGTCCAATCGACTTCAAATTTTTATGGTGGGTTCCTCTGATCCTAAAGGTCAGTGGAGAATTGATTTTAAGTCAATTTGATGTATGGTTAGCTCTAATTAATTAAGGACCTATTTTGGGTGTTTAGGCCAATTAGGGCTATTCCAAGTGAATTAATTCAAAACCTATTTTTCCTAGGGTCCTCTGGTCATAAGAAACATCACCAAATTTTTCTAGAATTTATTTCACAACATGCTAATTATTGGAATTAAAATACTTAAAACAGTAACCTGAATTTGAAAAATCAATAACTTCTCATAGGGATGGCCTCTGACTTTGGAAAATTCAGGGAATGTTCCCAAATTCAGAGGCTTCAAAAGCCTTATGGTCTCATGCCATGGTGAATTTCCTATATGCATGGAGAATTAAAACAATGCAGATAGTAAATAAATTATTAAAAATAAAATACTTGATGAAATTAAATGATTTCTTTTCCACATTATTCTCCTCTGTTCACTGAGCAAGAGGGTATTTTTATTTTATTTTTCTAATTTTTCTACACAAAGTTATGCATTTTTGAATTTTAGGGAATTAAATAAATCAAAAATAACTCTAATTTCCTACTTATCCACGCGGCGCCACGCCATCCTCGGCAGCTCCGAACGCACACGCGTCGTCTTCTGATTCGGCGCCGCCATCCAACTCAGCACTCCGGGGGCCCGCTGTATCGTTCCGTCTCCTCATCCGGCGCGATCCTGGCCGTCCGTCCGCGCGGGTATGGAATGAACGGCATCCGTTCATCGTCCCCAAGCGTTCTCACTTGAGAGTTGTCCACACTAAAACCCTAAGAACTCACTCATTTCTCAACGGATTTTCATGTTCTTGTGCTCTATGGATTCGTCTTGAAGAGACGAATACATCTATACGGTGATCATGCATTGAAATTAAGGCATTTGAAATGGAGAATCTCCGAAGCTCGGGATAAAGAGTTAGCTCTTACCTTTGCTCGGAGAAGTGTGACTTCAATTTGAGGGTTGTGTCACCTTCGATTGGGTCCAAGCAAGCTTCAGATGAAGTCTCCTGGTCTGGTGAATTGCCTAGGTATGATTTCGACCAATCCCGATCACAAAGCTTGGAGTCTGGAACAGATGGGTGGCCTGGAGAGGGGGCTTTTGCTGGTGGACTTCTTCCATTGGTCTGGTGAAGGTGTAGGACCAATCAATTTGAGGATTGATCCACTGTGGAGAAGTGTCCTGGTTTTGGGTGGAATTTTGGCTGAGAAGTTGGGCTCTGTTGGTGGGGATTAGGGCAAATTGTCACTGGGGATCAACTGCTCTAAGTATGGAGAGTGTTCTGGAGCAATTTTGGCGAGGTTTCGGTAAGGTCCGGTTCAGCACCTCTCATGGCCGAGAGGAGGTGAGGTTTAAATAGGAGAGGGTGGAGGGCCTCCCGGGGGAGTTAGGGCTCGGGATCAGCTCGCTCTTGGCGAAGAGAAGAACATGCTACAATGGCCACCTGGGGATGGGGCGGCTCGGCGAGTGAGAATTCCAAGTTCGGGCTCACATGTGAGCTCTCGGCCTGGTGGTTTCCGCTGGCTGTGGTGGCTGGCGGCCAGTGGTCGAGTCATCATTGTCATCAGAGGAGTCGTGGTTGGGGCTTAGTGCAGTCAATTGGCCAATGCCATGTGTAAAGAGCTTGGATTGAAATGGAATGGGGGGAAGGCTATTTTGGGTTCAAATGAGTCAACCCATGATTTTGGGCTAGGTTCACCACCCAAGGCCTGGTTTTGGGCTGAAAAGGATCACTTGGGTCGCCCAAGAGAAAATAGTGTGGTCTCCATCCATGATGAGGTGGCTAAGCATGGTTTAGTGTGTGACATGCTTAAGGTAAAAAAGGGTTTAAGAAGGATTAGGAAAGGGGCCCTCCTTTTGCCAAATGTGGTAAGGTCACATGTGAGCAACTCACATGGCTTACATGTGGCTTAAGAGTGGCTTCATGGCTCCATTTGGCTTTGGAAAAAGTTGGCTTGGTTTCATGAAAATGGTTTTTTAAGGATATTGGGTATTTTTGATGGAATTTGGATAAAGCCTAATTTGGAATGATTTGATTATTGATTTAGGCTTTAGGGATAATTTCAATTAATGGAGTGATGAAAAGAATGTGTCATATGGGCTTTAGCATGAAGTTTGAGCTTTTAGGAAGGTTTAAGAAAGTGGGCTTTTGGTTTGAAAATAAATTTATGGATGGGAATTTTGTGAAGTATTGGGCCAAACAAATGTTGGTTTTAGGTCATGGATGTGTCATGAGTGATTTGAAGCAAGTTGGGAGTGATTTGGGTTTGAATTGGGTTGAATTTGGGCTTCTTTGGTGAATGGGTCAATATAGGTCAAATTGGGCTAACTTGGGCCAATGTTGGGCTAGGGTTGAAATTGATGTAAAATAAATGTTGGAAAATGTTTATGGGAGTGTTTCAAAGAAGTTTTGGCTTTGGTTGGGTTTTGATTTTGGGGTTTGGGTTTATTTGGGTTAGGTTTGGGTTTAGGTCAAAATTGGGCCTTTTAGCTTTGGGTTGAATTTGAGTGGGGTTTGGGTCTAAATTTTGGGTAAATCATGTTAGTGTTTTGTTTGTGGGGATGTTAAGGAAGGTTTAGAAAAGGTTTGGGATTAATTGGAGTTGAATTGGGTTAGTTTTGGTTAGGTTTGGGTCATGGGTTCACATTGGGCTTTAAGGTCCAAAATGAAATTGGGTTCAAATGTCAATCAAATTGGACTTAGATTTGGTATAGATTGGTGTTGGGAATGTTGAATTGAATTTTAGAATTGAATTGGACCAGAATTTGGGTCAATTGGATAGGTTTGGTTTGACATTGGGTTCACTTTGGGTTAAAATGGATCAAATTGGGGGTTTTGACAAAAGTAGGGTAAATTGACAAAATTGGCCCATGGTATAGTTGAACAAAATGAAATTTCGAATATTTTGGATTTTCTGGAATTTTCTGGGAATTTTTGAATTTTTGGGTCAAGGAGGGTATTTTGGGTATTTGGAGGGTATTGGGAGGTATTTTTGGAATTTTTGATATTTTTGGCTATGGATGGTCAATTTGAGTGATGTGGAAATGTTCAAGGTTAATTTTGGGGAATTTTGGGAGATTTGGAAATTTTTTGAGGATTTGGATAATTTCAAGAGTTTTGGGTAGGCTAGGCGGGTGTAGAGTCCCAGGGGTCAAAAATTAAAAATTTGGAAAATTGAAGATTAGGTAATTGTAAGTGAAATGAAATCATTTTGGTTGAACCATGAAGCCATATCAAGCCCACATGAGCCATGAAGGGACTCATTTGAGGCATCCACTATGTTGTTCCTAACCCTCTTAGCCAAGGGCTTAGGGGTTAAGGACCATCCATGTGAATCACCTACATGAGTCAGGAGGTCAAGTTGGGTATGGGTGTGGTTTTAGGAGGTGTGTGAAAGTGTAGTGTATAAGTGTAGTGTGTGTGTAAGTGGCCCTTCACCGCACTGTGCCACCTAGTGGTAGTCCTAAGGCCAAAGAGTCCTATAGGAACTCATCCTTTAAACTTCCACATTTGATTTCAACCCTCAGGTGATTAGGGGTCTATAGTCAAGTTTGTGGAGTTTGCGAGGAGTTAAGAGGTGGTTTGAATTTCTAAGTGGTGGATCCCAATTCTAATCCTCTAAGATAGTCAAAGGAAAAGTCTAAGACTAGATCCTAAGTACTAAAAAGAAGAAGAGAAGACTTCATCAAAAATGAGGTCAACACCGTTCAAGTCTTATTTAAGTAAAGCTTAAGTTTTAGCTATCTAATTCAAAGTTAGACTTAACCAGAATTTGAGGTTATTTAAGCTTAATTTAAGTAAGGCTTAAATGTTAATTATGTCTAATAAGTTAGACTCAATTAAAGTATAGATTTGATTAAACCTTATTTAATTAAGGTTTAATAGTTAAATTGGGTCTAATGGGTTATACCTAATCGAAGTTTAAGTTTGATTAACCTTAGTTAGTTAAGGTTTAATAATTTAATTAAGTCTAATGTGTTAGACTTAATTAAGGGTTAGGATTGATTAAACCTTAGTTAAGGTTTAATAGTTTAATTAAGTCTAATGTGTTAGACTTAGTTATGGTTTAGTTTTGATTAAACCTTAGTTGGTTAAGATTTAATAGTTTAATTAAGTCTAATATGATAGACTTAATTATGGTTTAGTTTTGATTAAACCTTAGCTGGTTAAGGTTTAATAGTTTAATTAAGTCTAATGTATTTGACTTAACTAGGGTTTAAGATTGATTAAACCTTAATTGGTTAAGGTTTAATTAAGTCTAGTATGATAGACTTAATTATAGTTTAGGATTGATTAAACCTTAATTGGTTAAGGTTTAATAATCTAATTAAACCTAATTTGGGTAAGGTTTAACTGATTAATCAGACTTAATTAGGGTTAAGTCTAATTGGTTTAAGATTAATTAAACCTAATTTGGGTAAGGTTTAATTGAATAATTAGACTTAATTAGGGTTAATTCTAATTGATTTTGGATTAATTAAACCTAATTTGGGTAAGGTTTAATTGATTAATTAGACTTAATTAGGGTTAAGTCTAATTGGTTTATGGTTAATTTAACCTAATTTGGGTAAGGTTTAATTGATTAATTAGACTTAATTAGGGTTAAGTCTAATTGGTTTAAAGGTTAATTAAACATAATTTGGGTAAGGTTTAATTAATTAATTAAACTTAATTAGGGTTAAGTCTAATTGGTTTAAGGTTAATTAAAGATAAATTGGGTAAGGTTTAATTGATTAAATAAACTTAATTAGGGTTAAGTCTAATTGATCTAGGATTAAGTAAAACTAATTTGGGTAAGGTTTACTTGATTAATTAGACTTAATTAGGGTTAGTCTAATTAGTTTAGGATTAATTAAACCAAATTTGGGAAATGTTTAATTGATTAATTAGACTTAAATAGGTTAAGTCTAATTGGTTTAAAGGTTAATTAAACCTAATTTAGTTAATACTTTATGGATCAGACTTAATTAGGGTTTGATTTTGTATTAAATCTGATTTAATTAAGGTTTAAGAGGTTTAATTAAGCCTAGTGATATCTTAAGCTTAATTAAAATTTGATTTTGTCCTAAGCCTAATGTAATGAAGGCTAAAGGAGAATAAACTAGGTTTAATGTGTGGATAAACGTAATTAGATTTTAATTTTGGCTTTAATCCTAAATTAATGAAGGATTAGTTGAGTTAATTAGGATTACTGTTGGATTAATCCTAATTAAGTCTTGATTTAAGTCCATTGAGCGTTTGAACTCAATCTTAACTCATGGTGACATGAATTAGATAATGAGTTTCAAATTTTAAAAATATTTTAGAGTTTTTATTTTTTAAATTTTTTTTAAAATTTTAACTTTAATAATAAAATGTTATTTTAAATTTTTCAAAGGTTAGAATCTGTCATTTTAGGGTTTAAATTTGTTTCCCTAAATTTATAACCATTTTCCAATTTAATTTTCCTATTTTTCTGATTTCTAGAATTATTACTAAACATAATTGTCCAATCTCATGAAAATTAGGAAATATTGTTCTAGAGAATTCTTCTAGCCTTAGAAAAACCAGAGATTGTTCATAAGGATCTAAAGATTGATCCCTCAAATTTTCATGTTTTTATGATTTATAATTAATTTTTAATAATTAAAATATTCTAAAGAGTATTTAATTAATTAAAAATTAAATATAAATCAATAATTCAAAATTTCAATTCCACATTCTTCTCCTCATTTCCCTGAGTTCAAAGGTATTTTTATTATATTTTTGTGATTTTTGTGTGCAAAGATATGAAATTTTGAATATTTTAAGGTTTATCTGGATTTTAAATCCAAATAAATCTTAAACCGCCGCGTGTCCTAGGACGGGTCAAAATGCGGCAGAGTCGCTACGAGTATCCGACAGCAAATCAAGCTAGAATGAATCATAGTCGTTCATTTCCAAAAGCATGGAAATGAACGACATCCGTTCACCCTCTTCATATGTTCTACACCTAAACATCGTCCATGTTCTAGACACAAGATCTCGCTCGATTTGATGAAATCACGTGATTTTTGTTTCTAGAGCTTCATCTAGAGGAGACGAATATATCCATATGGATTTGTATGGGTTTTGAATTGGCTAACCCTACTCTAGACCAAGCTAGAGCTCGGGTTGGGTGTGAGGAACCATACCTTGGCCTCAGTCGATGCAAGCTAAAATTGAATGGTTCTGAAGCTTCGTCTCGGCCTCAAATAGCTTTCCCCTAACTCAGTTTGGAGTTAAATCAGTTCTAGGTATGAGATCCTCCTCAAGGTGGCTCGGCTTAAGGGAAGAAAGTCAATAGCTAAGTTAGAGCCTATGAGGATGGCTAATTTTGATTGAGCTCATCGTCGTAGGTCCCTGTAATGGTGTAGAAGCAGTCAATTTGAAGTTTTGAGGAGTTTGGTTTCAAATTTAGATTTTGTCCTAGTTTTGGGCTCATTCGGGTTAGCCAAATTGCAGGGAATCAGTGGGTTTCATGAGCTGATTTCAGGTGGGATCAATTGCTCAGGGTATAGGGAGAAACTTTGTTGTTCATGGCTCCAAGGATGGGGCAGTGGGGAAGGATCTCCTATGTTAGTATCCTCTTTTGGGTGCTCTCGGGTCATAGAAATGGCTAGGGTGAGCTTGGGCTGGCTTAGGCTTTACTTGTGGATGTTACCAACCCTTCCATAAATGCTTTTAGATAAGATTTTGGCTGTTAGGATTATGTATTGGGGTTTCCCAAGCTTAGCCATCATTAGGACTTAACCATGGTGAGGGTTGGATTCAAGTCTTGTCACTCTTTGATTGGCTAATTTAGGAGGTGTGGAGATTGGCTAGAATACCTTAGATCAGCCCTCCCCCATATGAGTTTGTAAAGTTATTCAATTTTCATAAAGGTTAGGGTAACACATAAGCTCATGACTCACTCCATGCATGGATTGGCCATGATGAACCCCCCATTGATTTGTCATATTTATTGCTTGGAAGGAGGTGTGTGATGACTCATAAAGAGTTAGCCACCTTCTATTCACCATGTCACTTAAGCTTGTGTGAAAGCATGACACATAATTTTTCTTTTCTCATCATTTTCCAAAATTTGGTAATAATGAGGTCATGCCATGATGTGGTGATGACTTAAGATAAAATTTTCCTTTTGGATGGTCCATGAGGCCTGGGAAATTATCCTTTAGGTGGCCAGCCACCTCATTGTCAAGGAGAAGTGAGTCATGGCTTGGGTTTGGGAGAGAATGACACCTCATCCTTTTTCATGATGATGTCTTAATAATGACCCTTAACCATGGATAAAATGCCATGTTATGGATCATTAATGGGTTGATTCATATTTAATGGGTCATATGGGTTGTGTCTAACCCATATTAGGTCATCCATGATGTCATAAAAAGGGTTTGGAATTTTGGAAACCATTTATTGTGTCATGTGTAACGTCATGTGTCCAAATTTTATTTTATGGATTTTTAATTTTAATTCCATTTTTAATTAATTATGTAATTAATCAAAAATGTTGGAAATTATATTATTAGCCAATAAATTAATCAAATAATTTTGGAATTAATTATTTGGTTAATTTTATCATTTTTGGTTGAAAATTGGGTATTTTGACCAAATTTGATATATGTTGACTAGGTTTGACCAATGTTGACCCAAGTTGACCTAGGTTGTTCAATTTTGGTCTAAGGGTAACCTATTTTGACTTTTCTAACCTTGTCATGGTTTGATTAGTCATAAAGTCCAAGGGTTTTATCATTAAGAGCTTGATTTGGTCATGTTGACCAATTTTAGGGTTTAAGTCAATCCAAAGGTCAATGTGGTGACCTTTGGATTAAATTTTGGTCACTTTGATCAATGTCATGTTGATTATATCAATCTCTATCTTTGAAATTAATTTTGTGGTCAAAGGGGCATGTATTAGCCATTTTAACTAATTTTATCCTTTTAAGTCAAGAGTTGACCAATGGGGCTAGGGTAGTTCTCTTTGTGTCATACATGGATTATTTTGATCAAATTTTAATCATTTATGTTAAAGTATGACCAATAAGGTCAATGCAATAGTCTTTGGGTTATGGTTTGATCATTTCAATTAAAAATGACTTTTTGGTCAAAGGTGACCAATGAGGTAAATGTGATGGTCTTTAAGAATTGGGTTGATGATTTTTGTCAATTTTGACATTCTGGGTCAAAAGTTGACTACTTGGGTCGATGGAGTAGTCATTAGATCAATGATTGATCATTTTGACTAAAGTTAACTTTTTGGTCAAAAATTGACCTGTTGAGTCAATGGGGTGGTCAATGGGTCAGAAATTGACCAATTTGACAAAAGTTGACTTTTTGGTCAAAAATTGGTCTGTTGGTTCAATGGGTCTGAAAATGATCAATTTAACAAAAGTTAACTTTTTTGGTCAAAAGTTGACCTATTGGGTCAATGAGATGGTCATTAGATCAGAAATTGACTATTTTGATCAAAGTTGACTTTTCTGGTCAAAAGTTGACCTGTTGGGTCAATGATTAATTAAATTAGGGTTTGTCATTACGGATTTAATCATTTTGGTTTAAAGAAAGATTTATGGGGTTTTTACCCTAGTCATTAGGGTTTAATGACCATCAATGAGATTTAGAAAGTTACTATTGGTTTAATTCCTATCTCAAACTTACTTTGAAATGATCCTCACAAAAGTAAAGTCAACAGAGATCTTCATATGGCAAAACCCCTTAAAAAAATCACCTGGGTCAAATGTTCTTTTTATAACTATCTCATTGATAACTACTAATTATTAATTAATTAACTTAATTAAACTCACTTCAATAAATTATAGGATTTGTTACATATGGAGGCTCTTAAATAGTCTTATTTACTTAAAAATGCTTCCAAAAATTACATTTACACATGAAGTTTGTTATTATGACGCTGTAATTCCTCCTCATCGTCACCTCCTTCCCTTCCTCCGCCTCGTCTTCTTTGCTCCTCATTCTTGAAACAATTTTATAAATTTTGGTCACGGATTCAAAACAACCCCTTCCCTCAGTGACAAATCATGAATGACTACAAGCACTTAAGTTACAGATGAAGTTGGCATCTTCTGGTTTAAATCCATCGTCCCGCTTCGAGTCTTACATAGAGAGAGCTTCGACGCTCAATCTATAAATTCCATAAGCAACTATCATAACATTTCATTTTACCGCGTGTCACTCTTTCATCCCATCAAAAACTACAAGAGTAATATCAATTTTTTCACATTTTGCATACATATCAATCAAAACATTGCACATGGAAAGAACATGTAAATGTAATTTTTGGAAGCCCTTGAACATAAATAAGGCAATTTACCATATATGTAAAAATCACTAAATTATAACCGACCTCCCTATTACCACCCCGCCATCGCCTTCTTCCTCCTCCCGTGCCCGAAACCCTCGCGGCACAGTCGCAACTAGAGTTAGCTGGAAGGCAACGACGGGATCAAAGCGCACAAAATTCTCCGAAACTGCCGAATTTCACCCCTTTCCACTTCGCACCTACTCGGCTAAACCTCCTCTTTCTCTTCCTTCATCGCACTACGCTTCGCGATCCTCAGCTCCCCTAAATTCCATAATTTCACCTGCCAACAGGATTTGCAATATCCTTGGTTTAAGGAATAACGATGAAGAAAAGGGATTTAAGATCCTGTGGAATTTAAAGCTATCATTTTGCTGTCTGGCAGAATTTATGTTAAATCCTGCTCAAATCCTTCTACCAAACAGCCCCTAATTAGTGAAGCAATTAATCCGGTTCACCCGGTGAAAACTTCGATGAGAGCACTGTATCGAGCGTGGAGGATTGCAACGACAAAGCCTCGACCTCTGTTATGCGAACCGTATAGATTCAGAACTCTTTCACCTTTAATTGGAGGGGAATGTTCCTTTTGTTCTCAAACTCGAGAGAAGAACAGAGAGGGAGCAATAGATTTGAGCCGCTACCCGCCAGAGAGGATTCGGAACTTCTCCATTATTGCACACGTCGACCACGGAAAGTCTACGCTTGCAGATCGCCTTCTGGAGCTCACGGGTACAATCAAGAAGGGCCATGGACAGCCACAGTACTTGGATAAACTGCAGGTCAGAAAAACTGGGTCTTAAACCCTTTTTTTTTGTAACATTATTTTCCATGTTGAGTGAAGTTCCATATGCAGGTGAAATCTGTTTGGTTTCTAGTAGGATTTAGTTGGTTCTGTATTGCGGGTTTGGTGATGAAACTCGGGAGTATAAAATTTTGAAAACTTCGTGGTTGTCAATAACTTAATCAGAGCTGGGCCTTGAAATTTGTTTGGATGGCATGTAAGAGGGCTTACTTGATCCTAAAACCCTACTCCTTGAGATCCTTTAATTTAGTGGCAAGGTTTATCCAATCCAGGATTTAAGCTAAAGATAACAAATCTTTGATTTATGAAATTCATGATTTAAGAAATCCACAAGAAGTTTAGCTTGAATTAACTTAAGCCCAGCTTAAACCATAGATAAATATTGTTGCCAACCAACTCATCAGCCTATGTTACTGCTGGCAACTCGTTGAAGTAATGTTGTTGTTGCTTTTTATCTTGACTTTACTGCAAGCTTACAAATTGGGGAAAAATTGACTGTTGATAGATAGGTCAGCAAGTCATCATTCATCATTTGTACCTACTGGAGTATTGCAGGAGTAATTCATGAATGTAGGCCTTTTTATGTATGACACTTGATTTATATAAGACCTACAAAACTGAAAAAATGTGATGATATATTTTTGGAAGAAGTTACCAATATGAATCTATAACATTGAAAGCTGAAACATGCAGTATATGGCTTTTTCATCATAAATAATGGGAAGAAAGGCATGCTGTGGCACTGGAGAGAATTTTTAATGTTTCCAATTTTAATACTTATCAAATGGAAGTAAAACATCTATAATCTACTTGGAAATTTGTTATTTATTCTTATTGTTGAATTTGTGAATAGAGCAACTTGAATTTTATTGATAGAAAGGGGGGTAAACATACCCAACTACAAGGCACTCACAAGTGATAAAAGTAAAATAAAGAGAAATAGGAAAGGAAATAAAAACGAAATACTGAGAAATATGAACGAATAATGAGGAATTAATACAAATACCTACATTTAATTACAAATATTTGCATAATTCTAATACTCCTTAAGTTGAAGTATAGATGTTAGTCATGTTCAACTTGGATTTAAAGTCATCAAACAGTTGCCGAGATATATTCTTAGTTAGGATATCCATTAACTGGCCACTGAAGGACACAAAAGGTATACAAATTTTCCCGGACTTGAGCTTTTCTTTAATGAAGTGTCTGACAATCTTCACATGTTTGGTACGATCATGCTGGACTGGATTGTGAACAATGCTTATGGTGGTCTTATTGTCACAGAACAATTGTAGAGGGATTGGGGTCGGCATACGTAGTTCGCGGAGCATGATGCGTAGCCAAAGAGCTTCATAGATCCTCACAAACGTGGACCACATTTCAACATTAGCACTGCCCCGGGCAACTATCACTTTTTTTTCTCCATGTGATAAGATTTTCCAACACAAATGAGCAGTAATCGGGGGTAGATCTCCTGGTCATGGACATACCTGGCCTAGTCTGCGTTTGTGTAAACAACAATAAAACGAGAGGTGTGGCGCGAGAAAATCAAACCTGAGCCCAGTGTGTTTTTTAATTAATGAAGAATTCAGTGGACAACTTGGAGATGATGCTCATAAAGGTCATGCTTGAAGTCAATACCAACTGCGTGACATATGTTGGGATGTATATGGGCGAGGTAGATGAGTTTTCTCACAAGGCTTTGGTAGTGAGTCTTGATCACATGAATAACATTAGGAAAATCAACTAATTTTTCACTGGGATCCATCTTGATAGCCACTGGTTTGCACAAAAGATGTCAAGTACATATTTACGCTGAATCAGACAAATCTCCTGAGATGACCAAATAACTTCCATGCCTAAGAAGTACCAAAGAGATCTTAAGTCCATTTCAACGGTTGTAGCTAAAAGGTCTTTCAAAAAACTTTAATGCTGGTAGATTATTACCTGTGAGCACAATATAGTTGACAGAGGATAAGGATAGCAATTTAACCATTAAATTTGCCAAGCCAGACCCGCGAGGATTGCTTTAGTCCACAGATGGACTTTCACAGCCGACACACTTGCCCTTGGGAGGCAGTAGATTCAAAGCTGGAAGAATGAAATGTACACCTTCTGTGTGAGATCTCCGTTCAGGAATGCATTCTTCACATTAAACTGAAATAAGAGCCAATTCAGATTCACCTTAAGAGACAACATTACCTGCATGTTGTTTAACTTAGCCACAGAGCAAATGTCACTTCATTGTCAACTTCGTAGGTCCGTGACCAACCGTGCTTTGTTTCATTCAAAGGACCCATCAAAGTTGAGCTTGTGCTAACAATCCATCGACATCCTACTGCTTTCTTTCCCTGAGGAGTATTTACGACGTCCCACATATGGTTCCGTGAAGGGCATTCATCTCTTCCATCACTGTAGCCTTCCAATCAGGATCTGCTAGTGCCGCCTCAATGGTAGCTAGGATTTGATGATCTGTCAGGGCATTAGCAAATGCCTTGTTGGTCGGTGATAGACTGCAAAAAAGAGACATATTTTGCCATGGAATAGAGGGAGCATTCCTGATCACGTACCTTGCTTGGAGAACTCATCTCATTTGCAGTTGTTGTGCTGGGGGTATAGCCCGGGGTAGATTCAGGGTCCTGCAAAGAGGTAGCATGCTCCAAAGTAGGTGCATTGGGATGAGTGCTCCTAGTATAGACACGAAGAGTGGGAGGAGAGACGGTGTAACTGCAGGAACCGGGTTTTCCTCGGTGGCAGGAACAATGGGGGGACATCCATAGGAGTAGGATAAGGAACTATGTCCAAGAACTCAAGCTTCCCCTCACTTAAGGCTAAGTTTGGAAAATAGGGAACACTTTCAAAAAAGGAGACATTTGCACTCACATAGATTCTATTTGTGATAGGATCCAAATATCGATACCCTTTTGAGTGGTGGAATACCCTAGGAAGACACGTTTTATAGATCTGGGATCAAGTTTACTACGTGTGGGGGCAGGTTCCGAACAAAAGTCATGCACCTAAACATTTTGCGATCTAACGTAATGAAGACCCGATTGGTAGGAAAGTGTGATGTCAAAACTACTAAAGAGGTTCATAAGTTATGGATTTTAGAGGGAACTCTATTGATGAGATATGTGACAGTTAGTATGACATCATTCCATAACTGTTTTGGAACACTAGATTAGAACATAATGGAGCGAGCAATATCGAGGGGATGTCGATTTTTCCTCTCGACTATCCATTTTTATTGAGGAGTATCTATACACGAGCTATGATGGAAGATGCTCTTACTTATTAAGAATTCTCCTAAAACAGAGTTAAGAAACTCACGACCATTGTCGGTCCTTGAAATGTGGGTCCGAAGGACCTGAATTGGAGTTTTGAATTGGGCCAAAATGAAAGTGTAGAACTTTTGGAAGGTGACAACAACCTTCGATTTGTCTTCTATAATATAGACCAACATCATCGAGTGTGGTCATAAATCAAAGTATGAAATCATCATTTATCGGTGTTGCTCGAAGTGTAAGAGGGACCCATATGTCACGTGTATTAGTGAAAAGGACCGGAAGGTGTGTAAGTGTGAGTTGAGTAATGAACTCGATGATGTTTGGATAACTGACACTTCTCACAATTAAACTTAGAGAGACTTTTATTAGTAAACATTAACGGATACAAATATTTTAAATACTATAAATTAGTATGATCCAAACGATAATGCAACAAAATAATGAGACATTCATTCACTCGAGATAAACTACAATTACTGAGTGGAGTGTTTTTATGTTGTGTGTTTTTCTCTTGGATGTAGTAGAGTTCGACTACCTGCTTAGCAGTTACAATCATCCTCCCGGAACGACGATCCTGAAAGACACAAACATCAGGAGAGATGAGCAACACAATCAATGTCATCTGTCAACTTACTAATATATAAAATGCTACACTTCAACTATGAAACGTATAATATAGTTTCTAGGGTTAGACTAGTAGTTAGAACAACCAACTTTTTATCTGCAATAGAACTATAGGAGCCTTGGACAATTCCGACCTTATCTTTCCAATTGCATGGGTAGTATGTCGAGAAAGTTTCTGAGCATCTATTCATGTCATCCGTGACACCTGAATCAATAATCCATGGACTAGAGGAGGTAAAATATGCGAGTGCTATAGGAACAGTACCTTGACGGACGTGGGAGGTTGATGAACCAGCAGAGAACTGATTGGATTTAAGTAACTTAAACAATTGCTCTATCTGACTTTTCAGAGTGTCAGTGGATTTTGAAATTTTCCGGGTAGGAGCTGGCTAAACCGTGGTAGCCTTTGATGTCGTATTAAGACCCTTTGCAGCAGAGGTTTTGGCTGAAGGTTTGTGTGTCGGTTTTCCGTGAAGCTTCCAACACATTTCACGAGTGTGGTTGACTTTGTGACAGTAATCACAAGTAGGGTGACCTACCTGAGGTGACATGGAAGAGTGCTGGGCAATATTGGAGACCAAGGCTGACGATTCAGTTGGAGTGGAAATGTCGAGTATGACAAGCCTCTGGCTTTCTTCACGACTAATCTCGGTGAAAGCAGCGCAAGCAGAAGGTAGAGGATCCCTTCCAAGAATACGGCCCCGGACTTTGTCAAGGTCTTTTGTTGAGGTCTGCCAGGAATTGAAACATGCGATCCTTTTCTACAATCTTCTAGAAGAGAGAGAGAGAGATCAGCTGGAGAAACCCAAGTGTAATCGTAATACAACTCACATTCCATCCACAGTGCCACTAGATCATTATAGTACTGGGTCATGGTCTTTGATCCCTGTTTTGACTCTTGGATTTTCTTAGTCACCTCATAGAATTGGCCAGAATTCCCTACGTCCTAGTAGTTATCACCGACTGCTGTCTAGAGGGCACTAGCGGAAGGGAGTACCATATATGAACGACCAATTGACTTTTCCATATATTGATCAGTCATGACATAGCCATGGAGTTTTCCACTTCCCAAGTTCAATAAGCCAAGTCTGTCTTTGGAGGTTCACGGATCATACCTGTGAGGTGACTGAATTTTCCGTGTCCTTTGATGAACAAAGACACCGCTTAGGACCATTGGAGGAAGTTATTGTCGTTCAGTTTATGAGTTGTGATCAAGTTCATGTTAGTTTCTGGTCCGCTGGTCTGTAGGGGAATGAAAGTTGGAGTTGATCATTCGGTGGAATCAAGGGCTTCTTCTGAAATTGTTTCAGTGTTGGAGGAGTTCGTCATGATTTCGACTGTGCAAAACGAGATGTGATTGGGATTCCATGACATTGACCGGTTCTAGCAGGTCACCGACAACGGATAAATTTGCTGGTAACAAAAAGAAAGCGGCAGGAAAAATATGCAGGGTAGGTGGAGGAAGCCTGAAGGGAAGCCGTTGGGAGGACCTGTAGGGACAGCCTGCGGGATTCTCCACCACAGGGAAGCTGGGAAGGACCTGCAGGGATAGCCGGTCCTGCTGCAGGGAAGGGAAGCCGCAGGGAGGACTTGTACCTGAAGGCGGCTGAAGATGAGACCAATGGTTTGGCAACCTTGCAGGGAAGGCCGGCGACAACTGCAGGGGAGGCCGACGATAGCTGCAGAGGTGACTCTACCATGTTGAATTTGTGAATAGAGCAACTTGAATTTATTAATAGAAAGGGGGTATATATACCAAATATAAAGACACTCACAATGAAGGTAATAAAAACAGATTAAATAGATATAGGAAAGGAAATAAAAACAGAATATAGAGTAATAGGAAAGGAATAATGTAGGAATTAATACAAATCTTTGCATAATTCTATTGCTTATGATGTGATTGTAAAAGATATTGAAGTCTTGATAATATTGTCTGACACAACTAACAATCATCAATGGGAAACCGGTTGTTCTATGCTTGAAGAATAAAACTGAACAAATTAGGCTTCGTTTGTTTGTTTATTTTTTGGATTTGAACATGTTTTTCCTTTTTCATTTGCATAGGTTTGTTTTCTGCCAGCATTCCGATTGTCCTCCACTCAAAACTTGTTTTTCGTCCGAAAAATTTATATCTATATTGAAAATACCTTTTCCACAAAATTATATATATATATATATATATATATATATATATTGCACCGTGATCTGCATTATCTTGCTGGGAAATATTAAGCATTCACAGCACTATTCATGAAGTAGCAGCGCCTTTCTGCTTAAGAAAGAATTAGTGCCTTAAGGTAGAATGAAAAATGACCACAATTTAAAATTATTATAAGAACCAATTATGACTGTTTGTAAGTATCATTGCAATGTGTCCTCAACCTTCAGTGATGACCATTCTTTTCCTCTGCTTTTCTCTGAGACTTCGCCTTGGTCTGGAGATAGGAGAGCTTCACGCCACCGTAGACGAAGCCGAAAGTAAGAGCCGACGCGCGGGCAACAAATGCAAGGGTGCTGACGCCGGAGTAAGGTCCTGGGAGCGCCATTGCCGAAGGAAGGATATATATATATATATATATATATATATATATATATATATGTATGTATGACGATGAAGGCGTCGGGAGCTCCAGGGTTTCGCCATGGCGATTCCTTGTGATTTTTTCGGCTTCGGCTTCAGATTCAATTTCGCCATATACGACGACGACTCCGTCTATAGGCGTCTTTCGTCGTCTCCTACAACATCGTCTGTAGTTGTCTCTTACTACGACGACGTCGCGCTCGCGAGATCCTTGCCCGACGCCGACTGCTGCGACTTCCTAGCGATTCGCGGTCGGCCTCCTCGGCTGCGGCCGCTTCTTCCTCGCTCGACGCCGACCTGCCTCGGCTCGGATTTCTTTGCATGTCGTTTCGAGTGGACTCGGAGGTTGAGTCTCTTGCTCGGCGCCCAGCTGCTTGCGGTTCTTCGACAAGCTCGGCTCCCTCCGGCCCGCCTTGTGCGAGCTCGACGACTTCTGTTGTGGGAGCTTGAAGACTTCCGGGCACTTCCGGTCGCACGATGAGCTTACGTGTGCGTGCTTCGTCGCGCAATTTCCGCGGCCGTTGAGGCCGCTCGGCGACTTCCTCCCGATGGCAACTGAGGGCTTCGTATCTCGGAGCTGTGGGCAACAATTCACACGATGATCGTCTCTTTTTTCACAAGAATTTCATGACATCTGCGGTCGACAAAATACTGAAGACAATTTTATCGAGTCGATTGATGCTAAAAGATGGAAAATCTGCTCATTATCTTCACGACACTGGAAATGAAGGTTCTCTCTGATGATGTTAAATTTACTTTAGTTGGGAAATTCTAATTTGGTCACCCCAAGATGGATTTAGTTAGAAAATTTTTTGAGAATCTGAAACTTATTGGTGGATGGAAATTGGGAGCGTTAGATGACAGACACTTACTCATTCGTATACAAGAAGAAGAAGGCTATGCTAGACTCTTTGCGCAACAATCGATTTTGATTCTTGACGCTCGCATGCTGATTCATCAAATGGACTCTCGATTTTAACTCATCTAAGGAACGCTCCATCGTTCCATGTGGTTCAAACTTTCGAGCGCCTCGCTTTCGTTTGTACAATCCACGTGCTTTGTACTGACATTAGTCAAGCTCTCGGTATTCCTCTCGGAATTGATGCTCCTGCTTTTGATAGGGTCTCCCAGAGTGGTGCCGGGGTTCGAGTGAAGAGGGATTTCACTCTCACGATGTGGATCGTTTTTAGATCGCAGATGGTGCAGATGGGTTTTGGCAGGAGGCTGTGATGGAGAGCTGACCTCATTTTTGCCAGCATTGTAAAATGTTTGGGCACATTAGAGACACATGCTATAGACTACATCCTCGACTCAGCTGACTTGGCTGTCGGGGAGAAGTCTCAGCAGGTTATACAAATTGCCACTCCGGATACTATAGTGGTTCTTGTACTAGCTTGGAAGTGCGGCGGATTCTTGCCGTGCGTGCGCGCCGTCCGGGAGCTACTTCGGCCGTCCGCTCTACACGGATACATCCAAACTTTCAGCAGGAAAAGAAGAATTCCCCTACCAACTATCGAACCCACCGGCAAGAATCAGTAAGACTCTACGGAAGAGGAAGAAGTAGAAGAAGTATAAGAAGCAGATGATGGAGATGACTGACAGGTTTATTCTCGAGGGAAGAAGAAGTCTGGGGTTACACTCCTAATTGATGATACCTCGGTGACTCAGGGCAATGGAGTAGCATTAAAGAGATTACTCCATGGATCTCCAAGAAACAAGCGAGAGTATCACGTTCTTGCTCTTGACTTTGTTCGTAGTTTTTGAATATTTTGGATCTTTTTGATAACGTTGTATCGACGGGAAGGGCTCCATGAGGCCTCTCCTCAAGTCTTTGTAATCGCTTTTAAATCAATATAGGCCCTAGGGCTTCTTTTGCAAAAAAAAAAAAAAAAAAAAAAAATATATATATATATATATATTACAAATAAAGCCTCAATTTATTGCATTTCAATGCCCTATGCCACAATCTTGCTCTTACACGCTTCTTCTCGACAGTCTCTCACACCTGACTTCTTCTTGACTACCATCCCACACATAGTTGATTTTATCTCGATCACCCCTTTACTTCTATTTGCGTCTCTATATTCTCTCCTACGTTCTAGTTCTCCCATTGTTTTGTAATCAATTTGTCTAGCAATGCTTTGGTTCTTCCAATTGCCTGGAGAAAATAGATCTCCCTACAACAAATTGATTCTTATCCACAAAATTTCGTATGTTTCATCTGCTTCTTTGATATCCTTAAAATTATTTTAGCATTCGAGGAATCATATGTGAAGATGTTTGATTTCTTAGTCTTTTTCCTTTAAGTGGTTCAGTATAATTTTGAGCTTGTTATTTCCTATTTCTATTATAATATCTATCGCCATACCTCATGGTTTTTGTTATCGGAGTGTTTTACCATATTAAAAGTTCTTTTCTACTGTTTCATATTCTATTTTTATTTTGTAATATATCCTTTTAGTTGATTTTATTTTCATTATCTCGTTATTTTATCCCTTGTATACAGGCACCTACAGTGAAAAATATCATTTAGTTTTCTTTACATTAACAATTTCCTAAACCATTTATATCATACCCTAAACTTAGATTAGCGACATATGGCTAATCATTTCAACAGAGTTGTATTATTTTATGCTACAGTTAGAGCATTATTTTGATAAGATATTTTAAACTGTCATAGAAAGAAAATTATTTTTTTTCCTTTTCTCAGTGGTAGAATATTTGATGCATTTGACTTAAAATAGTTACCTAATTATGTAGATATAATTCATTAAGTAAATGTTTGATCTATTTGTCCTAGAAAATTAAGTTTTTGTTTCCTTAATTTATTTTTAGGTCTTTATGGTATCCTCTTATTGCAAAAAGTTATCATGGCAGTTATCCTTCGTCACCATCTAGCAGTAACATAAAAAAATTAAAGCCGTTACTCTAGAATGTAGCATATTTTAAACTTTTTGAAGCCCAGAGACAATTGATGTATTCATATAATGATTATGTAGTTCTAGAGTTATGCATTTGAAGTTGGCATCACTTCAACTGTCGATTGTTTAGAAGATTTCACACATGTTTGGGGATGTTTTTGTTTTCATACTTATGGCATTCATAATTGATCTATTTCGAAGTAAAGTTTTTTAGTTGTTTCTTCTTCTTAGTTGGCTTAACTTCGGTGCCTATGTTACAAAGTAGAGATATAAGATGCTTGAAGTTGTATTCTTAGAGGAAATTTGATTGGCTATACTGAAGCTAAGCTATCACCACTACTTTCTTTTGAAGTAACACTTTAATCTAGTTGCTTAGTTGCAATGTCACACCTTGACTGAACCCCTTAAGGTCAAATAGTGGTGCAACAGAGGTTGACGACTCAGTTAGATACAATTCTCACCAATACTAATTTGACTTGCATAAATCATGACTTAGTGGATAATGAATTAGTCTTACTCAATCGTCATAAATCTTAACAATTTAATGCAATTTAAAATTCATTCACGTACTCAAATGCTCGAACATGTATAATAATTTCACCAAAACATATACAGAGCTGCTAAAAGTCAAGCATATAAAGTTACACACCTAAAATTATTACAACTTTTTCAAAATTTTACAACTAGAAAATCGTATAATTTCACTAATCATGTTGGTGCTCCCAACCCCTCCATAAAAATCAACAATATATATGAGTGAGATACAAGCTCAATAAAAAAATTAGTGTTAAAAGTAATATTTTATAGGCGAAAAGAAAATAATGCAAATGCTCAACTAATATGAGTGACAAAAGCACATAAAGATATGCTTTAATCAGATGAAATATATATAAAAAAGGCTATAAAAATAATAAAAAATAAACAACTGTAAATATATTTCATTCATTCCTTGCACAATCATATTAATATTATTAATTTTTTCATACTCAAAATCCGTTGTCTTACAAATATCACTTTTACTTACATAAATTTTGACTTAATTCATTTCATTGGGTCGTCACCCATCCTTTTCGCTATACAACTCCTGATAAAAGTTGGTCATCTTCGAACATAATAATTTTTAACCCTCTTGGCACCAACATGTCAGTTCCAGTCTAAATATTATAAATTTTCCTATCATCTTTAACACAGGTTGTCAGTATAAAAATATACTTTTGATAATATTGTTCACATTCCCTTATTCATTATATCCGATCATTTTTCATATGCATATGCAACTGCATAAGTATATTTGCAAGCAATTGATTTAATGAATAGGTGGTCAAATATAAGTATATTGCATATGCAACTATTCATCTTTTTGTGTGAAAAATATATTTCAAATTTTTATGATTAGTGAAGACTTCGCAGATCACGTCATAGAAGTAATATCTCTAGAACTTGCGAGCAAATATTATAGCAGTTAACTCCTGATCAAGTGTCAGATAATTCCCCTCATGCGACTTCAATCGTTTGTTCACATTTACCAACCAAATTGCAAAAAACTTGACTTAAATATATCAAATATATCTTCACTGGGTATACTTCTAACGAAAAGGAATACACATTTTATTCTCCCATTACAAAAAAAATTAAATAATATATATATACATATACACTTTAAGAAAGAATATCTAAACCTAAATCTTACCTCAAAATACCAATTTCTCCCCCAATATCTAACTTCTTTTATGTTCCTCCCTTCTCTTTCTTCTTTCCTTTCCTTCTTTTTTTTTCATTGTTTCCAATAAAAATGGATGTACCTGAGAGAGCAGAAGCCGCAATTTTTTTTTTTACCCTAGCTTCCTACACAAGAATATATAGTGATGGGATGTGTGAAAAATATATTTCAAACTTTGATGATTAGTGAAGACTTCGCACATCACGTCATATAAGTAATATCTCTAGAACTTGTGAGCAAATATTATAGCAGTCAACTCCTGATCAAGTGTCAGATGATTTTCCTCATGCGACTTCAATTGTTTGTTCACATTTACCAACCAAATCGCAAAAAACTAGACTCAAATCTATCAAATATATGTTCATTGGGTATGTTTCTAACAAAAAGGGATACAAGTGTTATTCTCCCATTACAAATATATATATATATATATATATATTATAGATCCATGGATGTTACCTTCTTTGAAAATCAACTTTACTATCCAAAATTTGATATTCAGGAGGAGAATTCGGGTGAATATCAGACTTGAAACATTACTTTGGATTTCACTCTGGATATGATATACTTGCATGTGCATGTTTGACTATGTTGGAGTTCACCTCTTTATGGTACTAGTGAAAAAATACTAATGTACACGTGCACGTAAATTAACAAATGATGTTGATATTGATATAGCTTAATTAGTATAATTTTAGACGGTGCTCTCACGTGACGATTGAACATATGTGAAATAATATAAACATATTACTGATTTAGTAAAACACATTGAATGTTATGAACTATTTTTAATGATAATATCTGAAAAAGTAAATTGTCTAATGCTTTTATATTATTTATAGTATTTTGACTAGCACATATCTCGTTTTATTTTTGTTACGTTACTCTAATTTAAGAGTATGCGTATTCACTAACTTTTAGCTTACTATTGTTTTAAACTAATATTACAAGTTTAATCATTTAATTAAAAGATAAGCAAATAAAGAGAAAATGTACATTGAAGGCGTGAATAACTTGAGCTAAGATTAAAAACTTAATTGTATTAGTTTAATTTACTTTCCTTAGTAGTCCTTTCCTTTTATTTTAAGTATAAATTATTAACGATAAGAAATGAATAATAGAAAAAAAAGATTATCACCGTCCAACCATCTGTTACCGTCTTGGTTATTTTTAAGCCTCAGATCGGGTCGTGTCACTAGGTAAATCTGGCAGGTTAGTTCGCCGGGTCAATCCGACAAGTTAGGTTAGCAGCTGATATGGGTCAACTAACACATCGACGAGTGGGTTCAGCGGGCCACTTTAGCAAATTTTTCTAGTAGTGGTTGTAGCCTACAAAAGCTGATTTTTGATAATAAGTATATATATATATATATATATATATATATATATATATATATATATATATAATACATATGTCTCCCACGCTCGACTTTGTAGGGTTTCGCCTCATGGCGAACCCTAGTGACCGTTACTTCTCATCCTCACGTCTTCTCCGGCTTTGTTTTCGTCTTCTTCATGCGTGCCTCCGTGTCGATGGCTCGCGTCGTTTGGCTGCTGCAGACCGATTCAGCTGGACCTCGCGTCAGCTTCCGTGTGCTGCTGCGGTGCTGTCTGCAGCTGCGGGCTCGTCAAGGCTAGACAGAGGCTCTGATGATCGAAGTTCGATCTCACTCTTGCAGTGCTTCTGCTACAGGCTCCGCCACTGCCTCCTGCTGCAGTAGTTTGCAGAAGTGCACTCACCCGACGCTCCTCTTCGAGTCGCAGGAGACTCTGCTCACAGCATGCCGGCCTGATCGTTCGATCTACGGCGTTTCAACCGTTCAATTCAGCTCGTGACTGCTGTTACATGGCGTGTTCTATTGAGACTAACGCTGCTATGTCTAAATTTACCTATGCTGGGGTGGTGGGAAATAGCCAAAGACCCTGAGCATTTGGTGTTTCCACAGGCTCTTCATGATGCTGCGGCAGGTAGAGGTTCTTGTTCTTTTATTCACCCTATAGGGGAGAAAGATGGTTTTTTTGCCATTATTTTTTCTGAGAATGAATTAAATGCATTAAATGAGGAGGAGAAGTTTACCCTTATTAGTAAGTTTGCCTTGGGACATCCGAAAATGGAATTTGTGAGAAAGTTCTTTGATTCATTCGACTTCATTGGAGCTTGGAAGATGAGACTATTGGATGAAAGACATCTATTGATTAATTTAACAGTGGAGGAGGACTATGCTAGGTTGTTCTCCAAGCAGTTGTTTTCATTGCAGAGACTGAAATGAATATTGTAAAGTGGACTCCAGATTTTGACCCCTCTAAGGAACCTCCTGTGATCCTATTTGGTTCAAGTTTTCAGGCCTTCCATATAGATATTTCAATCAGAATGTTTTGTTTTAAATTGACAGAGCCATTGGTACTTATAATAAGGCTAGGCCTGCTGCTACTAGGATCTCAATTGAGAGAGATATTACTCTTTCTGAAGTCCATCGAATTTGGGTGGGCTCTAATCAGGAAACTGTTTGGCAAGAGGTGGAGATGGAATAAAAACCATATTACTGCCATCACTGCAGAATGTTTGGACATAGTAGGTATAGGTGCTATAGACTTTATCCTCAACAAAGAGATTGCCAAATAACTCTAAACGAAATGCTGGGACTTCGGTGGGTAAGATAATTGAAGCTAATGGTTTGGCTGACATTGCTTCCCCATCTGTATCACTTGAAAAGAAGGAACCTTTTGAAGCTGCTATTAGACAGGTTAATGAACTGGTTATCATTGTTACTTCTTCACCCTCTTCTGATCCTGCTGGAGAGGTGAAGCGATTTGTCCTAGTGGTTCGAACCTCAGAGGTGGAAAAGGAACAGTCTGAAGACATTTTGGAACCTATCGCTGCAACTGTTTTTCCTTCTCTGGATCAGATCGACCAATCTTCAGAAGAAGAATGACAAGTATATACTTCCTGACTGAAGAAGACTGCTGGGATACTATTCAACTTGAAAAATTATTGGATGATACATTGATCTCTTCTGGTAATGGACAGTCACTTCAAAGTTTGATTTCTGGATGCGCTATAAGAACCAGAGGAAGAGAAAGGCCTAGGCGACCTCGTTCATGTTTATTTGCATGGTTTTCTTTTTTTGTCTTTTGTATCATTTTGTTTGAGCCATCTCTGTATTTTATTTCTGAGTAGAGCTACATCTATTGGGCCCTCTCATATTAATTGTTTTGTACCCTTTTATTTCAATAAAATAGGCCTCAGGGCTTCTTATATATATGTGTGTGTGCGCGCGTTGCAAGCCTTGGTTTGTTGGTTGGCAGGGTTCACTGTAAGTCCCATCAGGTCAAGGGTTCAATCCCCCGTGGCGCGGACTTCTCGAATATTAGGCTCATGGTGCAGACACCCAATCATAGGAGCCCGAACGCAAAAGGGAATTGGTATTTGGGGCCCACCGGACTCAAATAAATATTATTTCTATAATATATAAATATATATATATATATATATATATATATATATATATATATATATATATATATATTACTTTAGGAAAGAATATCCAAACCTAAATCTTACCTCAAAATGCCAATTTCTCCCCCAATTTCTTTCTTTTTTTATGTTCCTCCATTCTCTTTTTTCTTTCCTTTCCTTCTTTTTTTTTCCAATAAAAATTGTTGTACCTGAGAGAAGAAGCCGCGATTTCTTTTTTTCACTCCAGCTTCCTATGCAAGAATAGATAGTGACGGGATTGGAAGGGTTTTTTCAAGGATTTGTATTATAACTAATATTCACACACACATAGATGCAAGCACTCCTAGATTTGTCCAAAGCCAAGTCTCTTATTGGCACTATTTACCAAACGTATTTATGAGTTTTTCCTTTTACTCGAGGCAAATTTCATTATTTTGAAAGTAATAGTTATTGAAATAACCTGATGGTTAAAGTAATAGAAAAGATAAAACAAAAAGTATGATTTATATGACTCTAAATGCATCTTATAAACACATCACTTAATTTACCCTTCAACAATCCTCGTATTTCATCTTAATTTTCTTTCTAGTATCCTATCTTAGTCAAGTTGACTAATACTTTAGCTCGCTTCATAACTTCCACTCATATAATCAGCCCAAATATTTTTTTAAGTCTTATCATTCTCCCATTTTGTCCTCTCAAAAATGTTCTTGATAAGGTTAGTTGATAAGGAATGAGTTCTAGATTGATCCCCCATGAATCTCTATGATAAAAATACTGCAATTTTTTAATGTGGTCTCCAAATTGGACAGAAAGGATGAACCGACTTTTGTTGTTTTATCCATCTATAAATGCAAGCAAGTGAACAAAAATATAATTCATCATATAAATGTAATTTTCTACCATATCATTTTTTTGTGTGAACCATATAAACACCCACATTACTATGTTAAGCAAGCGGAGTATTAATAAACATATAGAATCATGTAAGATAGGACATAGGGCTGTAGATTTTGAAATAAGAAGGTACTCACAAGCTCAAAAAATTGGTGGCGGAATTATTCAAAACTTCATGACGCAGGAGGATTCAAGATTAAGGTTTCCTAGTGAAACTAATATGATGCATAGTGTGCTTTTATGTAATAGAAAATTGAGTATAGATTACTAGATAACAATCAAGCCAACAACCACTCTAATCTTGAGTACATAACTACCAAACAAGCCTTGCAAGCCCCACCTTACCGAGGGTTCTGGATTCTGACGCTACAGCGCATCTTACCTCCGATCTCAATCACCTACAAGTTGCTATTTTGGCACCAGGTGCTGAACAAGTCAAGGCGGTCACCGAATAATCCATTCCTATAGCACATACGGGTGATGGCATCCTTTCGACATCACACGTAAGCTTCTTTTACCCCAAATATGGCATGTTTCATCTCTTTCTCACAATTTATTATCTATCCATAAATTGATTCATGACAACAATGTTGCTATTCTTTTTTATCTGAATGGCTTTACCATTTTTCATCGTAAGTCGAAGCCATCTTTACTCCGTGGAATCAATACTCAGGGCCTATATCCGATCACCTCTCCTTAACATCCCATTCATGCTCTTGCTACCTCCACAAAGAAGTCAATCTTCGTCTCCAAGTGTCAACTGAGCTTAGATATAGCTACACATACCTCTATATGTAATAGTTGTAGTTGCAATAAAAGCCATAAAATACCTTTTTCTTTTCTTTCTTTACATACATATGCTATTTTGCATTTAACACATTTAGATGTATGGGTTCAACCCCAATTTCATCTACTTAAGGCTATAAATATTGCTTGCTTCTTATTGATGATTGTTTGCATTTTGTTGGGTGTTTCTCATGATAAGAAAAGTTGAATCTACCTATAAATGTATTTACTATTTAATACTACTGTCCGTATACTTCGATCCGATGGTGGGGGTGAATATAAAAGTACCTTACTTCAAAACTTCTTATAACACTATATTATTTTTCATCAATTCTCATTTCCCCAAACCCCCGAACAGAATGGTGTTGCGGAACGCAAACACATAAGCATCTCATTGAAACCACACAAACTCCTCTCCATGATGCCTCTCTCCCCTCTACTCTCTGGGTGGACATCTTCCTCGCGACAATATATCCCATCGATAGAATGCCAACTAAAAACACCAATCATAAATCCCCCTACGAACTTCTCTACAATCATCAACTTACTAATTCCCACCTCAAAGTGTTAGGATGTCAGTGTTACCCATGGCTATAACCACATAAACCACATTAACTCGCCCCCACTCTCATCCATGTGTATTTCTTGGGTACACATCTGATCATGAGGGCTAAAAGTGCCACCAACTCACCTCCGAAAAATTATTTATTTCTCGCCATGTAACTTTTGACGAGGATGTCTTCCCATACCAATCACCGACTACTTTGCCTACCTCCCTACCACATCCTTCACCTACAACAAATCTCTTACTTCTTGTCCCCTTAGATGTACCCTCCCCATCACCATCCTCAAGCCCATGCGACACATCTCTCCTTTCACCAACGAACCCATCTTCTGTCCTTCGAACATCTCTACCATCTGAGCACCCCATTCCGTTCCCCCACATTGTTACTCGAAGCCAAAACAGTCACCTGAAATCTGTTACCAAGCTCAGCCTCCTCCATCAACTCAAGCACCCTCCTGATCCTACAAGGTACACAGGCTGCTAAGCATGCCCACTAGAGATCAGTTATGAATGAAGGGTTCTTTGCTTTCCAAGCCCAATATACTTGGGTTCTCGTTCCACCACCGATGGATCAACCAATCCTTGGATGCCGGTTGACTTATTGCACTAAATATAACTCAGATGGGTCCGTGGCAAGGTAGAAAGCTTGTCTCTCCGCGCAAGATTATAACCAAGAATATGGACTTAACTATTATGAGACATTTAGTCCGGTAGCAAAGATGACTACTCTCCGTGTGCTCTTTACTATTACTTTCAACCGGGATTGGCCCATCCTACAATTTAATGTCTCGATTGCTTTTCTCCACAGTGGCAAGGTTTGTCTTGTGGTGAAGAAATATCTTTGAAATTTTCCATCAATGATCAATACATTCTTCTTCGCCTCAAGAGTAGCTCATGCACAAGAAATTGATTCAAGAATCATAGAATCCAAGGAGTTGATAGTCAAGTTATGTAGTAAGGTTGAACAAAACGCATAAAAAATTAGAATTATACCATAATTTAATAAAATCTCAAAGCTTTAAGCATTAATTTCAATGTATTCTACAATTTTAATTGGTTTCTCCTTTGTTGCATTCAACTTTAAAATTATTTTAGATGGAGATTAATTTGTATTTAAATGCACTATGACCTTATTATCATGCTTAAAATCTCCATACCTCCTGTTAAAATTAGCATAAAGTTTGTAATTGTGAAGATTAGTGGCTAGTTCTATGCCAATGTGCTCATTTTAATCATGCATATACTAGATATTAATGATTCTTCAAATGATATAAAGCATACTTGTTAATTGAGAATGATGCACCATAGCATAAATATCCATGTGGAGCCATAACGCATGACAAGACGCCCTGTCGCTTGCGCTATTTTAAATATGACATAAAATATGAACAAATTACGAACAAAAATATAAATAAATATGAAAGCTTATTAAATTTTAAGTTAAAATATGACTATAATAAAAGTAACAAAAATAATGCTCAAGTTTTAATCCTTAATGCCTCAATCATTTAAAATTCAAAATATTATAAATTTTTTTGCAAGTTTAATATTTTCATAAGAATTAAGTTAGCCATCCAAATAATCCTTACTATTATAAGTTAAAAAGCTTCATTTCCTTCATCAACCATATTATTATTTTCAAAGTCGTACTCTTCTTCATCTCTCTCATCATTTTTTTTTTCAATTGAAATAATGTTAAGCTTAAATGAAGATTTTCACACATTGACTTTATCTTGCTCTCAAGTATTGTTGTTTCTTTCATATACATTAGTGGTCTTTGCATCATTACTTCATATTAAATTTTCCCTGGGAACAGTTAATTCCTATCTTTATATGATTTTTCATCCAATTTTACCTGTCAGCTAATCATTTGTATTGTTCATATCATTTAAAGAGAGTCAATAATTTCATGATGATTTTATCTGTGAATTAACATTATTATTTCTCATTTAAACTAAATCTTTGATGTCTCCATGATCCATCTTGTTTTTTTTAAAGAAATTGCAATTGCAAATTATTAAAATTATTAAATTATAAAATTTCATGATAATAATTAATACGTTTTTTTTGTGTGTTCATGTATGTCTTTATTTGACTTATCATCCAATTTTTTCTGTCAACTATTGATTTGTATTGTTCATATCATTTAAAGAGAGTCATTAATGTCATGATGGTTTTATCTGTGAATTAACATTATTATTTCTCATATAAACTAAATCTTTGATGTCTTCATGATCTATCTTCTTTATTTGTTTAAAGAAATTACAATTACAAATTATTAAATTATAAAATTTCATGATAATAATTAATACATTTTTTTTTCATGTATATTTTAATGTACTCCTATTGCCTTCATATTTAGATGAACCAAAGGTTAGTCTAAGCGCTCCAATTGCAAAATTATTCTAAGCACTGTAATTGAAAAATTTTTTAAGTGTGGAGCTCCTTGGTTATACCTTAGTGACCAGCTGAAAACATTTAAACAGGCTTCACTAAACAATTGGGCATATTCCGCAAGTTTTATTTCAGCAACTTTGACCTTTTAATAATCAAATAAATCTTACTGTTCAAATAGGTAGGGCTGGCAATTTGGCTCGTTGTTCGCGAACAGCTCGTGTTCGGCTCGTTCGTTAAGCCTAACGAGCCGAATACGAACAAATTTTTAAGCTCGAAATGTAAACGAGCCGAACACGAACAACTGTTTGTTCGCTCGTGTTCGGCTCGAATTGGCTCGAAATAAAAAATAATCATATAATTATTTATATAAAAATTTATTATATATATTATATATATTTATATTTAAGTTTAAATCATAATTGCTTGTGTAGTAGCGTGGTTATCTTCTTGTTTCGATTCATTTGGTTCGGGTTCGAATCCGACGCTAGACATATATTTTTTTCTAATTAATTTTAACGAGCCAATTTCGAGCCGAACACAAACAAGAATATTTAATTCGAGCCTAACACGAACACACTTTTCACGAGCCATTTCGAACACGAGCCGATTTTGAGCCGAGCTAATTTCGAACGAGCCGAACACGAGCCAAGCCTGAGCTCGCTCAAGCTCGGCTCGTTTACAGCCCTACAAATAGGTCTTTATTTATCCATTCTGAAAATTTTCTAAGATAAGATAATATTATAAAGGAATGTAATTTTCAACCTCACCAATGTTAATGTTGCTGGTTAGAATCATAACCTACTCGATTATATTTAAATATTAGTTAAATTTTCTTATTGACCCAAATAGTGTTTTACATATACTTGACAAGCTAGTGCAACCTTAAGTTTTGATAGTAAGTTGATACAGGATGACTCAGTGATGGGGTTTCTTAATGCAACTAATATGAGACATGGTATATGCAAACTTAAATATAGGATTCACAGGTTAGTAGTCACCAATCAAGTAGCAGACTTAGTTTCTTTTAATGAAACATGCAGTAGTAATCTTTAAACCTAATTGAAATAATCTTAGAAGTTGTAGAATTTCAATAGCAATTTGGAAACAAATAAAATCAGCTGTAAAATAGAATTTTTTTCCTGCAAAGTTATATTTTCATTCTATCAATTTTAACCAAAATTAACAGCACTAACTAGCCAGTAATGAAAAATTACGCTTCTCACTTTGGTATAAGATGATGACTTTCGTCTGAATCAGGAAGTGGCACCCGTATCACATTTAAAAGAGTGAAACATTAGCTTTTACTTACAAGGTTGAAACCTGTAAGAAAAGTTTAATTCAAGGCTAAAGTCACTCTTATTTCATGCTTTTTTTAACTAATAGATTTTTCATATTCCTAGCCTAGTAGCTGTTAATGAAATGAAAATAGTTCTGTTAGGTTGCAAAAATTCTGAAATTTAAATTTTTGTTATATCTCAAAGCCTGTGGTCATATCTGATTTTAAATTTGCTGAAGACAGCCTCCATGGAAACCTGCGTTGATGAATTTTATTTTAAATTCTTTGTTAAGAACCGTATGTCTCGACACAGGCTTGTGGACAATGAAAGCCACCACCATCTAATATCTTCATGGTAAATAACAACCAAAATCCATAGCAATGTTAAATCTAAATAAACCATAAAATAGGAACCAGAAAACTATTAAACAGTAGATTTCGCAACCTATACGCTCATTTGTAGATTTAAGGGATAGTTATAGTTAATAAAATATGACCGCAATTAATTCCAAAATAATGAATCACCACTAATACTTTTATTTTTCTAAATTTTAAAATATTCACATCCAAACTAACTTGAATCGAAATATAACCTTCCTAGATTTTAGGCTATCATCACAAACATGTTCCAAACTACTAGAATTATAAAAGAAAACAAACCAACAGATAAAAACAAATGAATTTTGCTCATGTCATTGTTTGATTGGTTGCTTGAATGAAGATAAACAGATTTTTCTTTGCTTGCTAGAAAAACAACTAAAAGAACTTTGCACTTTATTTTTCATGTACGAATACTCTTTGTAGTTATTTGAGATGCATGAGATATATCTATGATTTGCAGAGAAAAAGCAGTTCACAGAGAGGTAATCTGTAAAGAGATCTACCTTCTTATGGTGATTCGAAGAACCAGACACCTGTGATAGAACTTCACAGCTCTAGAGCTGTGGTCTGCAGGAGAACTACTGCGTTGTGCAAGTATGCAGTGCAGTGTATGGTGTTAAAACTGAAGAGGAATTAGGATTTTTTTCTGTAATATATACACGTGTAATTCTGTTAAATACCTAATGACAATTATGAATTTTCAGCTAGGCAAGAGCCGCAAAATGCATATTTTGTGAAAGGAGCAGCCAAGTGGTGTTTGCTTTGAAATTGAATAGCTTTATTGGCCCAGAAGAATTCTTTTAGGTTGGTGGGCAAACCAGACACAAAGAAAAGCAACTTCTACAACTGTGATAGGAGAAGCACTCTAAAAGAGGAAATAAATGGAACATAAGGAACAATACTATGCTTCTGGTTGTCATAGTTTTACCTTTAAGTCAGTCTAACACTCGTGACATATAGATTGGTTATTGGTAGATGATATATGTGGTTGGTAAATGGCAGTCATTTTGCTCAGGTCACCAACTTTCTCATGAAAATGTGACCTATAATTTTTGCGTCCATATGGGTGCACAAATTTTTTTTTCTTATAATGTACCCTCTGCTACAAGCTTATATAAATCCACATCATATGTTCGCAGGTTGAAAGAGAGAGAGGCATTACGGTCAAAGCTCAGACAGCTACAATGTTCTTTAGGCATAAACAGCAGAAGGATGAGGTGACTGAAACAGAAGATGCTCCAAAGTATTTGTTGAATCTTATTGACACTCCTGGTCATGTTGATTTTAGCTATGAGGTATCTAGATCACTTGCAGCTTGCCAGGGTGTTTTACTAGTGGTTGACGCTGCGCAAGGTGTCCAAGCTCAAACAGTAGCCAACTTTTATCTTGCTTTTGAATCTAACTTGGCAATTATCCCTGTTATAAACAAGATTGATCAGCCTACTGCAGATCCAGATCGTGTAAAGGCTCAGCTGAATTCCTTATTTGATCTGGATTCAAATCATGCTCTTCTAACTTCTGCTAAAACAGGCCAGGGCCTTGAGCATGTCCTACCTGCTGTGATAGACCGCATACCTTCTCCTCCCGGGAAGTGTGATTCACCTTTAAGGATGCTTCTATTAGATTCTTATTATGACGAATATAAAGGAGTAATATGCCATGTTGCTGTTGTTGACGGGGCTCTTCATAAGGGTGATAAAATTGCCTCTTCCGCAACCGGCCAAGTTTATGAGGTTTCTGATATTGGAATCATGCATCCTGAACTTACCCCAACTGGAGTTCTTTTTACTGGTCAAGTTGGTTATATTGTTAGTGGAATGCGCTCAACAAAAGAGGCACGTATTGGTGATACACTTCATCTAGCCAAAAGCACTGTATTGCCCCTTCCTGGTATAGTTTCATATTCCCTCCTTTTCGTTGCAAATCATGTAAAGATTATTTCTTGTGATCTTGCTTTGAGTTTTCAAAGGCACCTTCATGCGAAAATAATCAATTTGTTACCTTGCCTGGCAATATTAGCTCATGATTAATCTCATGCTTGGCTAATCTCATAAAAGATCTCTCTTTTATGATTATAAATAATATGTTATATGATCATTCAGGTTTCAAGCCTGCAAAACACATGGTTTTCTCTGGCCTTTATCCAGCTGATGGATCAGATTTTGATGCTCTAAATCATGCAATAGAGAGATTGATTTGCAATGATGCTAGTGTTTCTGTCACCAAAGAGACTAGTACAGCACTTGGCATGGGATTCAGGTATAGATATCTCTTGTGGCTTCAACGAATCTTTTCCTGTAAGAGATATTAATCTTAGATTTATTTCAATTTCATTAGCTTCATTATTTTGTTTTCCTTCCAATCTACACCAATAGTATGGTATGTACCTGTTTATTACAATAACAGATGTGGCTTCCTGGGTTTACTTCATATGGATGTCTTTCATCAACGGCTTGAGCAAGTATATAGACTCCTTCCCTGTTTTTTTTTTTCCTTCCATATTTATTTGGTTCTAGTATCTGCTGCTGTTGTTGCAACTTATTTATGCATTCCGGGTGTGTGGGCAACTGTTTGTTCTTTTGTGTTTCTGTTTTGAGTTGAAATAGACGACAACAAATCTTTCTTTGTACTAAATTATAATATTTATATCATTCAGGAATATGGTGCAAAAGTGTTATCTACCATACCAACGGTGCCATATATTTTTGAGTATTCAGATGGGAGGTATGACAGTACCATGATGACAGTACCATAGTGAACAGTGTACTTGACGTTGAATAGGTAATTGAATTTGATACTTTTGTGTGTTTAGTAAGGTGCAGGTTCAGAATCCTGCTGCATTAGCCTCAAACCCTAGGAAGAGTGTTACTGCATGTTGGGAACCATCAGTCATTGCAACCATAATCATTCCTAGTGAGTAAGTTCTTTGCATTTTTTATGTATGGTATTTTCTTTACTTTTTTCCATTGCAGTCTACCTTAAAGTAAAATCAGTATTTGATCATTCACTGTTACCAAATGTACTTTCAGATACATAGGACCTGTCATTACACTATGCTCAGAAAGGAGAGGAGATCAGCTTGAATATTCATTTATTGACAGGTGCCTCTCGCCCATACAATGGGATCTTTTTCTTGAAATAGATAATACTCCCAAGTTGATGTTCTATTTTGTTCATGCAGTCAGAGGGCGCTCATGAAATATCAACTTCCACTGAGGGAAATTGTTGTTGATTTCTACAACGAATTGAAAAGTATAACATCTGGATATGCTTCCTTTGACTATGAAGATGCAGAGTATGTCACTCCTATGCCTATCAACTAATGTTAGTGCAGTGCTGTTTCTCTTTAACATATGTTACTTTAAGTTATTTAGTTTGTTGAAGATGGAATTTTTAGAGCAAATCAAAAGAGAAAAACAAGCAACATTTTATTATAGCTTCATAAATTACCTAAAATAATATTGATGTTGTACCATGCAATTCCTCCTAAATTTTAAAATTATATTTTGAAACGGAAGGGTTTCATCAAAATTACAAACTACTAAATCAATGTGAGGAGGAACAAGTTTCTCATCCCACATTATTTGATAGCCTTGCCCGTATAGCAGGTGATGCTGCTGCTATTTAAGCTCAATTGGCTTGGAAAAAGCATTGAGCCAGAATGCTCCACTACGTGATACAAAGTGATAGAAAGGGGCCATAGCATTCCCATGATATCAAAAAATAAGCTGTAGATTTATCTTTTTTATTTGTGATTGAATGACTAGTTAAATTTTTTTTCCTTTTTTGAAGAATTAATAACTATTATACAGAATTGTCAATTAATTTTTTATTAAAATTTTGACGATGGATGATAATATGATAATTCAGATGTCTGGTTGGATTTACACAAACATGGTTAGTCAATTTGCTGAATAATGTGATCGGTAGTTTTGTTAGGTAGAACTTGTGTGATGCATCAAGAACACGAGAGATTTGGGTGCTTGGTAGATGCTAATGATTATGGCTACAAATGAACCAATACACTTAACTACTCATGGCTTAACTTAGAGTATTTGCATGATTGTTTAATTAACTAATTGAACAAAATTGAATATTTTTGTAAATATTCAAAATATTTAATAAATATTTTTGAACAGCTTGGTGATGTAGGAAATCATGTGGACTAAGATAATTGAGCTAAAAACCTAATTTAAATTATAATTGCATGATCTAGGACAAAAAATCTTAAGAGAACAATTAAAATCTTAATAGAGTCCCAAATTTTAAATATTTAAATGTAATTTGTTTTTTTATTGTTTTTTTGCATTTTTGTTTTCCACCTACAGACATATATGTTGGTTTGGTTATGTTTTTGAATGTAAGAAGAATTATAAAAGTGGTTGGAATTCTTTCATTCATGCCCACAAATCTCCTGTTCCTTATATTTTTCCTTCCACTTTTTTCCTCTTAAAACTTTAGCCCAAGAGTCGTGTGATTATGAACTTGACTTAAACTGATTTGTAGTTGCCATTAATAAATGAAACATTTTGGCTTAAGATTGTCTTTTCTTTGCTTGGAGCTTATAAGTAGCTTTAAGTCAGTATTATCAAAGTGCAGCACAATGCGATGCGAAAGGCTTTATGTTTGCTTTAAAGCACAGAGCGAAGCAACATTTTCATTAACCAAAACACTAAAGGCTATTGTAGGCCGAAAGATTTGACAGTACAAAATCTCTGTTTTGTTGAGAGCTTTGTATGATCAAATATTAGAGATAAATTGGATTGTATATGAGATACTACATAGAGATTTCGCCCTTATTTTGCGAGGAAATTTTGATCTGGGTTTTGAGGTTTCCCATAGGCGCAAACCCCTATAGTTAATTACCCCTTATGATAACAAGCTAACACTTTGAATTAAGTGCCCGTTTGGGGCAGCTTATAAGTGCGGGGGCTTTTTTAAAAACGCTCCCGCACTGTTTGGTTCACACATATGAACGGCTGATTTAAAAATGGAGGTTCAAATTTGTTTTACACGCGACCTGCGGGGGGACCCCCGCGGGCTGCTGTTTCGATAGCTGGCGATGTCTCTTTTACACCCCTGCCCCCTCTGCCTCGCGATCGAGCTTGCAAAGCCGAAGCTGATGCCGATGCTCTCGCCCTAGGAAAAGCCGATGCCGATGCTCTCGCCCTAGGAAAAGCCGAAGCCGAAGCCGATGCTCTCGCTGCCCGATCCTCGCCCTAGGAAGGAAGCCCTAGCGCCCTTCTTCTCCGACATTTTCAATCCAGCGAAATTTTTTTCCTCCCCATGCCATCACCGACCCTCTCGACCCTCTTCTTCTCTTCCTATCTTCCACCGTCTCTGCTCCACTTGATCTGTGCCATGGCAGACTCCTCTGCTTGGATGAGTTCTGGCAAGCGGTGGTGAAGGAGATGCCTTGTAAGCATCGATTCCATGGAGATTGGTAAAACCCTTTTCTAATTCCCTATTTTTTCGATTGATCGCATTTTCTGATTACTTCTTGTACAAGGCTCTATATACTTCAAGGATTGGATTAGGTCTCAAATAATCTGTTTTTGCAATAGTGATTGGGAACGTAGCATGACCTTCTGAAATATTATTATTCATTTCGATCAACGAGTAATTGATGTTTAAACAGGAAGACAATAAAAAATATAAGAAAAAACTTCTAAATCAACTGTTTTTAAAATACGCAAACGAAATAGTAAAACAGTTTATTCAAAATAGGGGCAGGATGGTCATTTATCCAGAATCAGCTGTTTTACAAACGTGCAAACCAAACAATCAAACAACTTATCCAGATCAGCTGCTTATCATGATCAGCAGCTTATCTGAATAAACTGGATAAGCTGCAGTTGCCCCAAACAGATCCTAAGGCTACTTAATTGAATATTTAGCATATAGTTGCAACAAATTTAGGGTTTTAGACAATAAAATTTATCACATTAACCTTAAAGCAAATGGTAGGGGAAATAATGACGAACCCGATCAAGATTTCATGGTTTCGTCATTCCGGGTCGTCATGATCCCTGATCTATTTAGGCAGAGGAGGTAGTTGACCCAACTCGACTAAAAGATCATTGTCTGCAATCATGGGTTGTGCTGTCCAAGTAATTCTTGTAGATTTGTTGTAGATTTTTGTCTAAGGGAACAAATTTAAGTCGACCTTAGCTGAAATACAGGCTGCGGTTGTGACCGTAATATAATATTGTTATTTGGCGGAAATCACCTGGTTAGAGTGTTCTGTCATAACCATTATTTTTGTGGAGCCTTTAAGCCAAACCACGCAGACAAAAGACTCGGGTCACGTCATTACTTGTATGAAATTACTTTGAGTCTGAACATTGTGATACACTCAATGTAACATTCGCTCTTTGTGAACTGAAATCAATTAAAAGTTTTTCATTCCCGAGAAAATGTTGTAGATTTGTTTTAAGTTTTTTAAGTGATTAATTTGAGTATTTGGGTTAGTTACTTTGAAAAATTGATTAAAAAAAAAAATCAATCAATATGACTATCATCGGGGATTTGAAATTTAAAACTTTAATGTTTATTCACTTGAATTGTTTTGGTCTAATATTTTTAGAATATTAGTTCTATCGATGCTAGTCCTGAGAAGGATTAGACTGTGATTTAAACTTGCAAATTTTATATATGTGATTTGGACATTATTGAAACTTACTAGACTTGTCAATTCCATTCCTTAAAGAGGAGGAGGATCGGACTAGTTGAGTGAGGCTTACAACCCTATTCTATAGACAGAGCGACATGATTGATAAATTTTCAAAAAAGAGATTGATCAGAGTGAATTTTTTTCAAACCCCATGAAGCATTCCTAAGAGTGAATTTTATTCAAATATATGTCATTTGACATCACTTTTGTTTTTTTATTTTTTCCTTTCTTTTGTTGATATAAATTTTTACATCTTTTTTATCTTTTATTTTAAAAGGAAATCAACTTATTTTTAAAAAACTTCAAAACACCTAAATGATGTTTGGAGTATTTTAAAGAAAAAACTAATTCAACTAATTCAAATCAAAACATAAACAGAATAAAATAAAAGCTAAAAATAAGATACACAAATAAAAATGATTCCTAACGGCTCCTAAAGTATTTTTTTTTTGTGAAATTTTCAACATTTTTTTAACAAAGCAAAAGTAGAACTCTCCTAATATCTTGTTTAGGAAGTTGTTTATAATGGCCATCTTTTCTCCTCTTTTTGCCAACAACCTTTCCCACGCTATCCACATTGTGCATGCCACATTCATGGTCCCTGTGCAAAAATTCACCTTCTTGAGCCCATTGCTCACAATAAAAATAAAAAAGAAGACTCACTCATCCAGTAGCCACACTCTGTGAAGACCCTTACCGTACACTCTTGTGCATATCACAAAATCTGCACGCTGCGAAAGTCCCTCATTCAGGCAAGAAGACGCAAAAACCTGCCAGCTGCATGCTTCTCATTATTCAATTAGGAAGCGGGGAAAAGAGTTTTGTGAGTTATCTCTTGTTTGTAGATATTCCCGTAATGTTGATTGACTACTGGGATGTTGCAAGAGCCTATTTAAGAAATATTCACAACCGAAGTTGATAAGAGTTTTTTTTAATTGATTGGTAAGCTAGCAGTTGTGGTTGGTATTGTCAGTGGAAGGAACTTTAAAGAAGAATTTTAAAAGATGTGGAGCTTTATTTGGTGATGTATAAATGATATTTAGGGTAAGTTAAAAGATGTGGAGCTTTACGTGGTGATGTATAAAAGGATATTTAGGGTGTGTTTGAGATAGTTTTTTTTCGCTATTTTGCTTTTTCAGACGGCTGTCACACTTCTATTTTCTTATTACTTTTCAGAAATTTTTATGAAGGGAAGCTACTAAATATAATCAGTCTTCTAATGTGTTATAACTATCAGAAATTGTTTTCTGACTTAAAAGAAAATATTTGTAATACTCATTACAACTTTTAAAAAAATTATGTTCCAATAATAACATTACAACTACATTTACAAATATCTACCACTGCCCCAAACAGACCCTTGGACTACAAAAAAAAATTCTTATAGGAATGCCTGGAAGTGGGTTCCCTTTCTTCAAATGTCTTTTTCCCCAAAAATGCAGCCTAATCATTTCCTATGAAAGTTTACAATTTTGCATTTATGAATTCTACATGTCCCGGCTTCATGCTGGTTAGCTGTAATAACTTGTTCTCTTGTATCACAAGATATATGGAGTGCAATAATGTAGTGTTATGAATATGGGTTTCAGGTATCAAAAATCTGATTTAGTTAAACTTGATATCCTCTTGAATGGCCAAGCTGTAGATGCAATGGCAACTATTGTTCATAGCCTGAAAGCACAAAGAGTTGGGCGTGAACTGGTGGAGAAGTTAAAGAAATTCATTGACAGGTGATCATTTTACAGTTTACTCTTTTTATTATGTATTATCTTGTAATTTTTGGTGCTTAATTTTTGTTCATGGTACTCTTTGCAGGCAGATGTTTGAGATCACAATACAAGCTGCAATTGGTTCAAGGGTCATTGCCCGTGAGACGTAAGATGTCTATTCTAGTTGTATGAATTCCTATCTTTAAGTAAATAATTTAAGGTATTTTTATATCATTTACTGAGAACTCTCATACATATTCTGACACTAAAGAAAGCATAAGTCTATATTTGGTTACTTCAAGAAGCACATTTTTGTCATCTTGAGTTAAATTATAGCTTATTGGTCAACTTCTTGTTTTAAATGTTTGTTTTAGAATGCCTAAGCATGCAACTTTAAAATTTATATGGGATAGAATGATGGTTCCTATCATTCTCAACTGGCCACCATCTCTCTCTCTCTCTATTGCAGAGTTACATATATTATAGTTCTTCTGCTACATTTATTAAAAAAATGCATATTTGTAGTCCATGTTTTTGTAAACCTCTAATAGCAGCCTGTTCTTTGGCTGTTTTTATTTGCTACATAAAGCAGAAAGCCCATAGTAATCTTCATTGTGATTTCTTAATCTTGAAACCTAACCTCTCTGTAAGTTAAGTTTAAAGATGCCACCCACTATAACTCTCCGACTAAATTCTTATTTGCAGCATCTCTGCTATGAGAAAGAACGTTTTGGCAAAATGCTATGGTGGTGATGTTACCAGAAAGAGGAAGCTTTTAGAAAAACAGAAGGAAGGAAAGAAGCGCATGAAGCGGGTGGGCTCTGTTGATATACCTCAAGAGGCATTCCATGAACTATTAAAAGTTTCCAAGGAGTGATATGAGCTATTTTTCTCAGAGGTCCATTTAGTTAGAAGCGCATTTTTGCTGTATCTTTATCTTAATATCAAGATATGTAATAATTTCACAAGAGAATATAGTTAGGGAATGGAGGCAGTTGTGGATATTTGAGTATTACATTGTAGTAACATAGAATGTCGCTTCAATAGATGGGATTTTTTTCAGGAAAAATAACTTGATGCATGTACAATTCCCAATGTAATTCAAGATAAATAATTTGGAATTATTTTTAATTTTAAAATTTGCATTTTTTTGCAATGTGTTCTCGCTTCTCTTAATGTTAAGTAGTCATATTTGAAGAAAAAAGGTGAAAAAAATTAACAAGGTCTAATGCATTATTATTGACAATATCTTAACAATGTTATAAAACGAAAGTAAGGGGGAATCATTTGTATACTTTTTTATAATTTTTTCACTTAATCAAACCCTTGATTGTTGAGAAAAAAATGTCACGAATAAGGAAGCACAAGTTGAAAAAGTAATTTAAAATTATAAGGCTAGCACATGCAGATGGTAATTTAAGAGATTTGACATGTTTATAAGCTTAAGCCAACAAAGATGGTAATATAAGAGATTTGACATGTTTAAAAGCTCAAGTCAACAAAGAAGATCAGAGATGGATCTATGAGTGCTGCAAAAGTATTTGTACCCCAAAAAAAATATGCACGACTTGAGATAATCTAACGGTCTAGATCATATACGAAAAGTTGTAAGATAATAAATTCGACTGGCCGAAGACCACCAGTTGATAGAAAGGGCAAATGATCGAAGGACTGTCAATCGATTGAAGGCCAGTTCGACGACTAAAAAGCCAACAATGCTAGCAAGAGATAGAAATCTACACTAACGAACGAACAAACATATAGTACCCACAATAATCTCACAATTATCGATGTGAGGCTCTCTTAGTAGCTTCCCCAAAAGTCTCCAAAATTACCAACAATCAATAATCAGACAAGCCGATCAGCCACCCTATGGTTGACCAACCACCACACCCAAATTAACTGGCTTCCCATAGCAAAGGAAGACCGGTGTCTAGGCATAAAGTCGACTGACTTCCTAGAGTGAAGTCCGACGGTGTTGATACGAAATGGTGTCAAAATCAGTTATGAATACAAAAAGACACCAAAAGACAATAATAGCCTGTAACGGCCCTATCCAAGCAAAGGCAAACATGTAATTTTAGGCTTTGTCCCTCTATCTTGTATAAATAGGGGGATCATAGCATGTATTAGAGACTTTTGGCTCTCTTTAGACCCATCTTCTATAGGGAGATCTCTCTCCCCTATACTCTTGTAACCCCAACTTTCAATATATAAAATGGGTCACAAAGCCCGAGAATACCCCAATTCGTCACTACGGGAGGAGAAGATTGTGTGTGCTCTTTCTCTCACTCTCTCTCTATGTTTCTCTTTTTACATCTCCCTCATTGTTTCAACAACTCTGACCCTTGAGTATTCCTCACAGGACAAATCTTTATTCAACGATATTTTTATATTTATAAGTCTAATATATGTGTTAGGTATAGATTTTATTAGATACTTATCTCACACAAACACAATAATTTAAGATTTAAATGAAACTTAATAAATAATTAATTTAAATTAAACACGTTAGATTGTATTGGATGTTATAGGTCATGCTGTATGATTTGCCTTAATATATGAATTATAATAAAACAGTTTGCTTTAATTAGAATTTTAAAAATAAAATTGATTGTATTGTACAGTGATAACCAGGCCTCACAATAAATCTTAATTCAACTTGATTAAATTCCTAAATAATTTTCATTTATAGATGGACTCAAAATTTGAGTTAATCATATAATACAAAACACATCACACAACATGATCGGTTTTCTTAAATATTACTGTGCAACTAAATCTAAGGGTTAATAGATAAAATTTATATTTAATCAATTATATTGTAGGATGTGAACCATATTATATAATTAATAAAGGTTATATTTATTTCACATAATTAGGATTTAAAGCCTTAGTTATTCAATACTAATACTTATTTTAACATTAAATGTCGAAAAGTACCAGATTCAAGGAGAGAATTTAAGGACAAAAGCCTTTTTGAGTGGAGAATTTTGAAATTATTTTGTCAAACCTTAAAGAATAGTTTTTATGTAAATGTGCACAAAGACATTGTTTTATTCTCCATCCACCTTGTAATCCTTTAGATTAAAAAATATAGCAATTGAAGAGATATACATTTTCTATTTACTGGAGACATTTTAATGTCCAAGTATTTGTAGAGATTTTGGTGTGCTACCAACTAGTAAGTTCATCTAGCAATCTTTCTACTTGGAAAGAAAGCAAAGGTGTATGGCTTCTCTGTTATCTATTAAAGAGAAAAAGTTTCTCCATTGGGAAAAAGAAGGGATAAATATGAATATTAAGTAGAGTTCAAGGAGTGAATGTTGGAGTTTGTGATAAATTATGATAAATTAGTTTGTATTTTATTGGACCTCTTTACCTGTTCACACTACTTTATTTACTTAAATTTACTCGTTCCTTCTATGTTATGATATGATGTTTAGGATTACTTAAATTTAATTAAAGATATTGGTAAGAGTAATCATTTCATGATATAAAAAGTCTCGTTTGTTACTTTTTTGTAGTATAAATTTTTAATTAAGCCAATTATGTGAAAAAGCTTTCTATATTAAATTCTTATTGAACACTTACACAAACCAAATGAAATGAAATATCTCAAAACAACTTCTGGTTAGTAATATTTATTTATTGGACATTGATAGAATATGTGATTCTAATGAGATTCATTATAGAAAAAAATAATATTATAAGTCATAATTACTGTGTGAGATATTTCATCATGCTAGCTTGCACATGGTTAACAAAGTCACTCAACAAGATCTTGTTAGAGTGCTGTGATTAGAACACACCAAAAATCATTTATGTGAAATGTTAATTAAATTAAATCGGCTAATTCATCATTTAACACTATTGAGATGGTTGCCATGTCTTAAATACCAAAGAAACATCATGAAGATTTACTTTAATTGGTTGGTACTTAACTCTACTACAGAGATCTTGTGGATTTGCTATAGTAGAAAACTAAATTAGACAACATTGGAAGTAATTTTGTTCATATAAAAAATATTTTTTGAGGAGTTTAAAGCATCTTTTATTCAAATCGAAATGATATTTGATTTCTATAATAGATAATCACTATATAATGGAGTATTGTAATAAGAAATTTAAATATTCAATACAAGAAGTTATGTAGTGCACATAAATTATTATATCAATAAATCCATTATAAAATTGTATAATTGAAAGAAAAAATAAAACCTTAATTGAGGATGCATGAACTATGTTGATTAAATATCAACTATTTAAAGTACTTTTAGGTAAAATTATAAATATAATATGATAAATTTTAAATAATTAATATAAATTTCTTATAAATTACTCAAGGGAAAAACACTAAATCAATTGCATCTAAATGTGTTTTTGGGTGTAAATATTTTTTGTTGAATAAAGGCAAATCAACTACATGAAAGTTCAATAATAAAACTAATGATGCAGTATTTTGGGCAACTCTTTAACAAGGAAAGAATGTAGAGTCATTAATAAGAGAAATCTAATGGCAGAAGGTTTTATGCTTATTATTTATGATGAGTCTTATCATAATAATTAGATTCAAGAACTAGATTATATAAATATATCATAACTAATTTGAAATTTTAGAACTGAAGGATAAAGAGAGAAACTCCAAGGAAAATGGAACTGTGTAACTAGTCATTATAGATTATAGATTACTCGAGACTCATTTTAAGAGCTAGGAAAAAAATGCACTCAGATAAGAAATAAATAATATTGCGTATATCATCAATACACTTAAATAAGAAAAAAATATAATTAGAGAATGAATTTTGGATAGAAGCTATATAAGAGTAATTATTTGCTAGAAATAACATTTGGGAACCACAACAAACGCTTGCTAATAAAAAAACTATAGGAATAAAATAAGTATATACAAATAAATGACTAAGCATGAGAGAAGGAAATATTATTTGCAAAAAAAAATTAATCAGATAGAAAGAAAAAAACTCTTAAGGACACCCTTACACCACTACGACAGCTTGCCTATGTTAGATAACAACCCATGTTAACATATTTTAGGGCATTGACCCAATCCACAACTACGCAGATATTTAGATTCGAAAAGATGGCCAGAAACTTGACTTGATATATTTTATTGGCTAGAGTGCATAATAAATGTGTTATCAAATTTAGAATTTTTAATTAATAATTTACACACTAGAGGTTATTACACAAGTATATGTATCGTTTCAAGTAATATAGAGTTTTCTTTAAAAACCCAGTATCAAACCCACAGGGAAAGACATTTTCTATAATAACTTAGAAAAAAGCTTTTATTTAAACTGCAAACACAATATTTAGAAAATAGTATCAAAATGTTTGTAAAAGGTTAAAACTCATCAATTGCTAATTCTATTTTTAAGCATAAAATAAATGCAAATTTTCTAACTAATTATGTTTAAAGGAGTTCCAATAATATGAAAAGATCTTTCCCCTTGCAAAGAGATCATAATCTGTGTAAGAATCAAAAGTCTTTAAATATTATATTGTGTCAAATAGGAGCATACTTATTCTTTACCCTCTCTAGAGTACATAAAGAATATTAGCTAATCTAAAGTAAGTTCCTAATTGATATGGTTATGATGGGTGATCTATTAAAAATTTGATAGCTTTTTACTATTCATTTCATACTTGTTTTTGATGATATTGCACTTTAAAGGAATATATTTTAGATGATTTTATGCAGGTATAATGATTTAGGCCTTTGGAGCAAAAGGAAGCGAAAAATGAGCAAATTTGGAGTGAAAAAGGACAAAAGTTCATTTTAATGAACTAGAGTCGAACGACGCTATCACCAGCGTCGGACAACGCCAGTTTCTCGAGAGTTACAACGTTTTGGCAGAATAATGTGCTGAATAGCGCTCCTACCAGCACGGACAACGCCCTATCTCAATTTTAAACTAGATTCAATGTATTTGGCTGGATTTTGAAAGACTGCTTGAGGAAACTCTTGGGAATTTAGTTTTGGCCGAACTTAAACACTTTCAGAGCCACATTTCAAAGAGGGAAGAAAGGAAGATTAGAGTTTAGAGAGTGAGTTCTTTCCATTTTGTGTAGGAAGTTAGGTTTGTATTTTTCTCTTCAAGGAGTGTGAGAGGAGAGGGAAAGTGAGAGATTTATTCTTCCTTACTATTCTAAAGAGAGAATTGTGTGTTGTTGTGAAGAGAGAAGAGGAGTTAAAGGAATTCCTTGAGATTCGCTTGGGGAAGAGTTTGAGATAAGTTGTCTTTACTTTACTCTGTTAGTATGATGTTGTTTTTATATTTGAAATCCATGTTTTGTCATCTTTTCCTCATGAGTCTTGAGTAGATTTCTTTGTCTTTCTCCTTTTCATGTGATGTGTTGATGTTGTGAAATGGAAATGATGTGCCGATTTATTATGAAGAATTTGTGATGACCTTTTCACTTAGAACTTCATTTACTTTCTGATCTGGTCAATTGTATTGTTAAAACTAGTTGGGAAACATATGTTCCGAAAGGATTATGAGTTCCATAACAAAAGTGAAGGTCACATTTAAATTCCATGAATGGTGAAGTTCATGGGGGTTGAGTGCAAATAAATAAGGAAATATACTTTGATGGGCGTAGAATTGGAGATTTCAGAGTGACAGGCTGAAATCCTCAATTTGGTCCTAATGTTTAGAAACTGAAGCGAGAGTTAGCCTTTAGGTGAAGAGAAGTGGGAGCTTTGGAGTGAGAGCCAGTATCCTCCCAGCCTAATCACGGATTTGGGGACTAAACTTAGGATTAGCCAATGTTCTTTATACGTTGAAATATGGGTAAAGAATAGGAATGCGCCTATTTGACACAATACTTTTGCATCACTGATGTGTGTCACAATAATCATCACATTATGAATGGAAAGGAGGAAGACTCTTTCTTGCAACTGAACTTTGTTATAAATTTATTCTTGCGTTAGTTTAACTTGCTGGAGTTTAGAACGTGTTTTGGTAGATATAGTAACTGAACCTGTTTGTCTTTACTTCAAGAATTAAACCACTTGCAATTGTGTTGTGATTTGATAAGAGTTTTCTGTGCTACGCCATAAAAGTAAAGCCTCCCTGTGGGATCGATATTCCAGGACTCCACTAGAGCCCTGTATTACTTGAGCGATATGTATACTTGTGTTAATTGTGTAACTAATTATCATTTAAATCAATATATAAATATAAATCTGAGTTCATTAATTTTTGCAAATTAAATAATTCGCACCAAGGTTTTGGCGTCGTTGCCACAGAAGCAAGGTAAAAGAAAAGGTAACTGTTAAAATTTATTTTTGTAGTATTGGAAATCATATATTTAAATTACAAGTCATAGTTGTGTGTATTTATTGTGTTTGTATGCTTAGTATCAGATCTATAGGTTTAGTTCCTTACGATTTTGAATTAGAGCGTACTATTAGAAAAATTTGAAAACAAAAAAAACAATCTGTGAATCCTCACAAAATGGCGAACATTTTAAACAATCAGAACAAAAATATACCAAGATCTTTAAGAGATTATGCTAATCCAACAGCAGATGAAATTCACTAAACTATTTAAAATCCTAATGTTGCTGCTAATTAATTTAACCTTAGACCTGCTATTATCCAAATGGTGTAGAATAATCAATTTGGAGGAACACTTAATGAAGATCCTAACTCACATCTCGCTAGTTTTCTAGAACTATGTGCTACTTTTAAATACGATGGAGTGTCAAACGATGTTGTTAGACTTAGATTTTTTTCTTTTTCACTTAGGGATAAGGCTAAGGCGTGGTTAAATTCATTAGCACCTGGATTATTAGAACTTGGGGAGAGCTTTCACAAAAGTTTCTGTCGAAATATTTTTCATCCTTCCAAAACTGCTAAGTTAAGAAATGATATCACATCTTTTAGTCAGTTTGATGGAGAATCCATATATGAAGCTTGGGAAAGATTTAAAGATCTTCTGAGGAAGTGTCCACACCATGCTTTACCAGACTGGTTAATAATTCAAACCTTCTATAATGGATTAGTAGGATCATTGAGATCGATTATCAATGCTACTGCTGATGGATCATGAATGTCAAAACCTTTTGAGGAAGCATATTCGTTAATTGAAGAGATGAATACTAATAATTTTTAATGGCCCTCTGAGCGGGTAAATCCTAAGAGACTAGCCAATATTCATGATTTTGATGTGATAACTATGATAGTCTCTTAAATTGCTGTACTTTCTAAGAAAATAGATCAACATGGAATGAATTGTTCTCCAACAACCCCAGTGTTAGAAGAAAATTTATCAGGACAAATGATAGACTCTCAAATGTCTTATGAAACCTTGAATGCTATACATAATAAAGTTAATAATCCTTATTCAAATTATTATAATCCTAGTTGGAGGAATCATCCAAACTTCAACTGGAATAATACCAATGCTGTCATTAACCCGCAATGGGGAAACAATCCTATGAATCCAGTTGGAAATCTGAACAACCAAGGAAATACCAATTTTAGACCTTCTTATCCTCCTGGTTTTAATAGTAATCAACAATTTAAGGAAAAGAAGTTGTCAACTGAAGAAATGATTCTGAATATGGGAAATCAAATTCAAGCTCAAAACGTTGCGATGAAGAACATTGAAAATCAATTGGAACAAATCTTTACTGTGCTTAATAATAGACCTTCTGGGAATCTTCCTAGTAATGTTGAGATCTACCCGAAAGATCAAAACAAGAGAAAATTAAGGCTATTCAATTAAGGAGTGAAAAAAAATTGGAATCAAGAGTTCAAAAAGAAGTTGAAGTTGAAAGAGAGGAAGTGAACATTGAGAAAGGTTCTAATAAGATATATCTAGACGAATATCCGATAGAACCAATGAAGATAACTGTTGAAAAACCACCTCCTCCTTTTCCTTAAAGACTAAAGAAACAGAACAGGGATAAAATATTTGTAAAATTTTAGGAAATTCTTAATAAATTAACGATTAATATTCCCTTTGTTGAAGCATTAGAGCAGATGCCTGATTATGCAAAGTTTATGAAGTATATTCTTAAAAGGAAGAGAAAGTTTAAAGACCACGAGACTGTTGCACTTAGCGGTGAGTGTAGTGCAATTATCCAGAAAAAGCTTCCTAAAAAGCTTAAAGACCCAGATAGTTTCACTATCCCGTGTGCTACATGTGAAAAATTTTTCGGAAGAGCTTTATGTGATCTTGGAGCTAGTATTAATCTTATGCCTTTATGAACTTTCAAAAATTGGGAATAGGAGAAATTTCACCTACATCTGTGACTCTTCAACTGGCTGATCGTTCTATCACTTTTCCTAAAGGAGTTGTGGAAGATGTATTAGTGAAGGTGGATAAATTTATCTTTCCTGTGGACTTTAATATATTAGATATGGAGGAAGATAAAGAAATTCCAACTATTTTGGGAAGACCATTCCTTGCTACTGGGAGAGCTATGATTGATGTTAAAAAAGGAGAATTAACAATGAGAGTTAATGACCAAGAGGTAACTTTCAATATTCTGAAATCTATGAAGTACCCTTCAACTGAAAAAGATGATGAGTGCTATCGAATGGAATTCTGCGTTTATTTGAGAGAAGATTATTTGGAAGAAGTATTTGAAGAAAATATAGAATGTGAGGATGAAAATGAAAGTAAAAATGAAGATGATTTGGATGATATGAAGATGAAAAGTTACTTTGTTCAGGAAAATTTTGAAAGATTTGATATTGTGGAAAATGAAGATAAAAGTTTGATTCCTTCTATCATTAAACCCCCTGAACTTGAGCTGAAAATTCTTCCTAATCATTTAAATTATATGTTTTTTGGAGAATCATTTACCTTACCAGTCATTGTATCTTCAGATTTAAATGAATATCAAGAACAAAAATTATTGGAAACCTTAAAAAGATACAAAAAAAAGCTTTTGGTTGGTCCGTAGCTGATATTAAAGGAATCAGTCTTTTGATCTTTATGCATAGAATTTTATTGGATGAACAACACAAACCAAGAGTTGATCCACAAAGGAGACTGAACCCAATAATGAAAGAAGTAGTTAAAAAAGAGATATTAAAGTGGTTAGATGCTGGAATTATATATCTTATTTCTGATAGTGTTTGGGTGAGTCTAATTCATTATGTTCCTAAGAAAGGAGAAGTGATTGCTGATGTAATTGATCGAGATGAAATTATACTGACAAGACAAGTCACTGGTTGGCGAATATGTATTGATTATAAAAAATTAAATGCCGCCACCAGAAAAGATCACTTTCCTTTACCCATTTTAGACCAAATGCTAGATAGACTTGCTAGACAAAAGTACTACTGCTTTCAAGATGGATATACCAGTTATCACCAAATACCTATTGCTCCTGAGGATCAAGAGAAAACTACATTTACTAGCCCTTATGGAACTTTTACTTTTATAAGAATGCCCTTTGGATTATGTAATGCACCTGCAACATTTCAAAGATGTATGACATCCACATTTAATAATTTAATCGATGATGGAATAGAAGTGTTTATGGATAATTTCTTAGTATTTGAAGATTCTTTTGATGCATTTGTATGCAACTTAGAAAAATTTTTAGATGTATGCGAGAGAACAAATTTAGTCCTAAACTAGGAAAAGTGTCAATTTATGGTTGTAGAAGGAATTGTGCTTAGGCATAAAATATCTGAATATGACATGGAAGTAGTCTTGCAAAAATTCATGTTATAGAAAAATTACTACCTCCAACAATTGTGAGAAGGGTAAGAAACTTTTTGGGACATGTAGGATTCTACAGGCGATATATCAAAGATTTTTCAAAAATTTCTAAGCCTCTATGCCAATTTTTGTAAAATAGAGAAAGTTTGATTTTAACGAAGAATGTTTAAAAGCTTTCGATCCATTAAAGAAAAAATAACCTATAATAGTTTCACTTGATTGGGAGAAACCATTTGAACTAATGTGTGATGCTAGCGATTATACTATTGGAATTGTTTTAGGGCAAATACATGATAAAATGTTTAAAGTTATATAATATGCTAGTAAGACTCTTACTGCTACTCAAATTAATTACACTACTACTAAGAGAGAGTTATTAGCAATTGTATATGCTTTTGAAAAATTTGGATCTTACTTAATCAGAGCTAAATGCATAGTGCACATTCTGCCATTAAAGACTTAATGCAAAAGAAAGATGCAAAACTAAGACTGATTTGATGGATGCTTTTAATGCAAGAATTTGATTTTAAGATCGTTAATAGAGAAGGGGTCGATAATCAAATATCGGATCATTTATCTAGAATTGAACAACCTAATTTGGATGATTTGGAAAAGGAAATTACTGAAACTTTTCTTGATGAGAAATTATATAATGTTATTGAAGGAAAGTTACCGTGGTATGCTGATATTGTGAACTACATTGTTTGTAATATTTTACCACCTGATTTAACAATGCATGATACTAAATTTTATTTCTGGGACGATCCTTATCTGTATGAGAAATGTAAAGATCTTATTATTAGGAGATGTGTGCTTTATGAAGAAAATGAAAAAAATTATTCGAGAATGTCATGATTTTGAATTTGGAGGACATTTCAGAATTGATAGAACTGCATATAAGATTTTGCAATTTGGATTTTATTGGCCTACACTTTTAAGAGATGTTTATAAATTTATCAAAAATTGTGATCGATGTCAGAGAATAGGCAATATATCTAGAAGAAATGAAATGCCTCTTAATTTTACTCTGGAAGTTGAAATTTTTGGTGCATGAGGATTAGATTTTATGAGACCATTTATGCCTTCATTTGGAAATATATATATATATACTGATTGTTGTTGATTATATATCAAAATGGATTGAGGCAATAGCTTTACCTAGGTGTGATGTGATGCGGTCTGACTTTTATATTGCAAGAATTTATAAATTGAAATTTATATAAATTTATAATGATTTTGTAAAGTTCAACCATTCAACGCAAGTATACGCATCGTATCAAGTAATACAGGGCTCTAATGGAGTCCTGATTATCGTTCCCACAGGGAAATGACGAAGTAAAAAGTAAGAGTTTCACAGTAGATAATGTAGTACTGAATTCCAATACTCAAATTGCAATTAAAGTTTAATGTTTACTTCTACTACCAAGATGCAGAAAACAGTAACAATTAAGTAAACTACAATTACTTCTAATATCTTTAAAACATAATTAACTAACAGACACACACTAAGTTATATATTTGAAAGGTTTTGATATATAAGAAAAGTATCTTTCCTCTTGCAACGAAAATATATGTGTGGATGATATGGAATGATTATCTATGGTATTGTGTCAAATAGGAGCATAAATGTTTCTTTACCCTTAAAAGAGTACCCCCTTTTCCAAGCACGAAAAGAACATTGACATATCCTAAGTTTAGTCACTAAATCTAAGGCTAGGCTGGGAGGATACTGGCTCTCACTACGGAGCTCCCACTCACCCTTCACTTGAAGGTTAACCTTCGAGTTTAGTTACTAATCTTAGAACCAAATTGGGGATCTCAGCCTATCACCCTGAAACCTTAAATTTGAAGTCCATCAAAACACATTTACCTATTTATTTGCACTCAATTCCCATGAACTACTCAATTCATCCATGGAATTGAATGGATTCTTCATTATTGTTGTAGGACACTAAATGTTTTCAGAGTTAATGTTCAACAAAATATTTTAACAATTCAATTGGCCAGATCGAAGAGTAAATTAAATTTGAAATGAAAAACCATCATAATTTCTTCCACACATTAAAAGCACTTCAAATCCACATCAACACATCATCACATCTCTATGTGAGAAGAAAGACAAAGGAGACTACTCAGAATTCATGAAGAAGATACAATAAAACATCGATTTTATATATAAAAGAAAAGTTATACAAACCATAAAAGAAAATACAACTTATCTCCTTCTCTTCCCCAATGCAATTCCCTTGAAGTTCCTTTGAATTCTTTTCTCTCTTCTTTGCAACACTCAATTCCCTCTTTAGAATGGAAAGGAAGAAGTAATCTCTCACTTAACTCCTTCTCTTTCACCCCTTAGAGAAGAATTCTGAACCGCCCCACGCACTTTGTGTTAATTTAAAATTACTTATATTTAATAAAGATTTGTATAAAGATATTCAATATTCACAGAGCTAATCATTCAACACAAGTATACATATCACTCAAGTAATACAGGGCTCTAATAGAGTCCTGGATATCGATCCCACAGGGATAGTTCAGAAATAACGAACTAGGATTATAGAAACTATTTTAGATTCACAACTTTGTAAATCGAATTGCCTATCTGTCACTAATATGCAATCGTAAGTAAGATAAAGTTTTAATAAACTAGTTCTATCAACAGTTAACTATTCTACTAATAAAGTGAAGTTCAAATATATAAGCAAGAATCCTTCTCCTTGTTAAGAGATTCAAGTGAATGGATAATTAAAATTAGTTTAAAATTGTGTTGTGCCAAAAAGGAGCATACCTATTCTTTACCCTTTGGTCCAGGCATAAAGAATATTGACTAATCCTATGCTTGGTTACTGAATCTGTGGCTAGGCTGGGAGGATACCGGCTCTCACTTCGGAGCTCCCACGTTCCCCTCGCCTAAGGGCGAACATCTACACTTCAACACCCAAACGATAGGACCGAATTGAGGATTTTAGTTTGTCACTCTAAAATCTCCAATTCTATGTCCGATAAATATTATTTCCCTATTTATTTGCACCCTACTTTCAAGGGCTTTGACCTCCCTGAATCTCGGATATAATCTTCACTATAGTTGTTAAACTCAACATATTTTAACTAATCAATTGACCGGATTGAAAGTAAATTAAGATTTAAGTGAAAAGATTATCACAACTTCTTAAAATTCTCTTGCAACACTAATTTAAATTACCATTTCACTAAAATATCAAAACAGGGAGAAAGACAAAAAAACTACTCAGATTTCATGAAGAAGATACGACTAAACTTGGATTTCATAAATAAAAACAAAGTTCTACATACTAAAATAAGTAAATACAACTTATCTCGAATTCCTCCCCAAGCAAACTCCGTAAAGTTCTTTTGAATCTCTTTCTTTCTTTACAACACACAGAATTCTTCATCGAAACAGCAAGGAGGAAGAAATCTCTCACTTCCCTTCCACTCTTACAATCTCTCGAAGAATCCCTCACAAATCACACTAATTAAACTCACTATCTAAACTATAATGAAAATAAGACACTAACTAACACTCTAATGGACACAAAGACAACAACAGACTCTTTTGAACACACTTTGTGACACTAAATTGTTCTTTTTAAAGTATTTGGAGAGTTTCCAAGAGTTTTCCAAGAATCTCTTCAAAAATCATACACATTCGATGCACCTCGTGAGAGAACTGACTTTCCTGCCATCGGCGGCCTCGAGCACGCCGTCGGCGGCCTTCTAGAATACTTAGTCTTGGACTCTCTTTCATAAGGCCCGCTATCGGTAGTCTCAATCTCGCCATTGACGGGCTTCCTTGTAATATTTTTCTGAACTCTCGGGAAAAATCCGCCGTCAGTGCCGTTGAGCTCGCCGTCGGCGCCCTAGATCAATTTTTCTTCTTTTTGGTCCTTTTTACTCCAAATTCGCTCCTTTTTGCATTTTTTTGCTCCATTATCATAAATCAACATATCTACAACAAATCATCAAAAATACCCTTCTTTAAAGTGCAATATCATCAAAATCAATATAAAACAGACATGAAATTCTTAACATATTTTCAGTGGGTCAAATTCCTCTCAAATTCTCACTTCTACACTCTTCTCTCCTAAGCCCTAACACTCAAAACACACTAGACTCTCTAAAACACACATAACACACACTATTTTTCTTCCAAAAATAGTTACTTATAAGTTAGAGACAAAATACCAAGAGTTTCTGTAGACATCCCTTCAAAAAGTCGCCAAAACTCTTCAAATTTGAAGTCCACCGACATTGGGCGCCGGCGGCGCTATATCGTCCAAAAAATTGCTGAGCTCTCTGGAAAATGGTGCCGGCGAAGCCCATTCTAGCGCTGGCTGTGCCAGAAGTTGTTTTCCTCCTTTTTGCTCCTTTTTGCTCCTTTTTGCTCCAATTTCGTTTCTTTTTGCTTCTTTTTGCTCCAATCACCTAAAATCATCATACATGCAACAAATCATGAAAAATACCTTTCTTTAAAGTGCAATATCACCAAAAATGGGTAAAACTATATAACAAAAATAATATATATTTTTGGTGCATCAAAATCCCCCAAACTTAACAATTACTTGTCCTCAAGTAAACCTTTTACTACATAAAATGATAACTCTAGGCAATGCACTTTTCACCTGTAAGATACTAGAATTTTTTTATTCAAAAGAATATATTGGTTAGATCTTTAGAAAGAAATTTAGTAACTCAGGTCAACACTACAGGTATAAAAATATTCAACAATCAAGTCTAAGGGTTCTAGTCTTCTATTTATTTCAAGATAAACCATAATTTGTCACATTAAGAGTGCCTTGAAAGATTTTGTGAAAAAGGAGTTCATGCAAACTTCATCAGAATGTAGGCTAATACTTTAAATATAAATTTAGAAATGAAATCAAATTCTCCCTTTAGGGTGACTCAAGTGAAGTCAATTTTTGATTAGACATCTCGTCAAGCTTCTCCTCATACTTACTTTTCTTTTCTTTTCTTTTCTTTTTCTTTTTCTCTTTGGAATTGTCTTTCATTCCTTCTTTTCTTTTCTTTCCCTTTTTTTAATGCGGATTACTATATCTGGATAGCCCTTAATGATTTTGAACTTCACTCTTCTCTTTTTAAAGTTTAAACTTGAGATACCTCCTTACTTTATAATTAGGTATGATCTTTATTATTCATCATAATGTCACAATCTCTTCTTAACACACAATAATTTAAGTCTGTTAACATTTCAAAAATACAGTTTTCTTTACTTTAAATAGTTAACTATAATCAAATCCTTTCATACCAAATATCTTACTTCTATAAAATTAACCTTTATTACTAAAAACTTTCATCCAATCCTTCCATAATATTCAATCGAAATAAAAAAAGTTTTAGTTACCTACAGTAAGGTTCAACCGCCAGAAGTTATGCTAATAATTTTTTGAAAAATATAATAATTGAGAACAAATAAGAGTTAATATTTTTCTACCCTCCCCAAACTTAATTTTTTAATAAATTTGAAGCAGTAGAGAGTAAAATAAACTAACCTTTTTGTGCTGGGATCTTGAAATCTTCAACGATATGTCGGTATTAGTCAAAATTTACAACTAGCAGGCATGAAACAGTTAGTAGTAGTGATATATAAATATTTTAAACATTTGCAAGGTGAAGAGTAGGGGTGTAAACGAACCGAACACGAACGAACAGAGCTAGTGTTCGTGTTTGAAATGTTCAAACACATCACTGTTCGTGTTTGGTTCGTTTAAAAAACTGAACGAAAAAAAATTATTTTTGTTCTGTCGGCATATTTTTAGGTTGTGTATTTTGAAAAGGGGGTCGCCTACAGAAATTGTCGGCGAATTTTAAATTTAATTTAAATAAATATAAATATATATGTATGTATATGTATGTATATATATATATATATATATATATGTATGTATGTATGTATGTATGTATGTATATGTATGTATGTATATATATGTATGTATGTATATATGTATGTATGTATATATATGTATGTATATATTTTTTGGGGGAAGGAGCTACTCTTGGCTCCCTACATGTTGATTAAAAAGTATGAAGTTACAAAAGAGATCCCACAGGGAAGAAGAACCCACTACAACTCCACACCAAAAAGGAAAAGAGACTAAGTAAATGAAATAAACTAGAAAGTAATCGGCCATTCCCAAAAAAAAGAAAAAATCATCCCAGAAGAAAACACCCAAAAAGAAAATAACAAGTAAAAAAACAAAAAAAAATGCTCCTACAGTAACTATAAACAGCTTTTAGCAGGTGTAGGGAGAGTAACAATTGCTGGGACATCACTCCAAAATTCTGAAATGAGGAGCTTGGAAAGAGTCGACTGGATGAGATGATGAAGGCTGGGGAGGTAGAGTAGAAGAGACCATTATCTCTTGGGAAGATAAAGCTTTTTAGCAATCCAATTAGCAGGTGTACGTTACCTTCTCCGAAAATAAAGTTAAATTGAACGAGTAAGCTAGGGCAAGCAATGATCCGATTTTGTAAACCCAAGTGGAATGGTGCCAAGGAGGGAGAAGGTCATTCGAAAGTACTCGTAATAAGGTAGAAGAGTCTCCCTCCACAATGATAGATGACCACCGAAAGAGTGTAGCAATATGAAGAGCCCAAAAAACGACGACCAATTCAGCTTCCAATGGATCAGCTGCAGTAGTGGGATCCCGGAAGAAGAGCAAACCTTTCCCAGTATGGTCTCTGAAAATGCCTCCAATGCCAGCAAACTGATTATTGAAAGCACCATCAGTATTGACTTTAATAAAAGGAGGGCTAGGAGCTTTCCAAGAGATCTTAATGACTTTGTGAAGCATAGGTCTATTGGCAGACAAGGAAGACTGTAGGATGTTTGGAAAAATTTTAACAGAAATCAATTTTGAGATAAAAGTGAGGCAGTGGGTAACAACCCTATCAGCTTTATGAAGCACCCCATCATATTTAACCCCATTTCTGTGCATCCAAATGAACCAAACCACTATACAAAGGATCTCCCCAGCTTTAGCTTTCTGCCAGGAATTCCAGGAAGCATTAAAATCTTGCTAATCTAACAGAAGCTGATTAATTTTCAATTTGCTGATCAGACCTGACCAAACTTCTTGGGAGAAGGGGCATTTAAAGAAAAGATGATTCAGAGTTTCGAATTAACAGCACGAGAGAAGGCATTTAGAAGGGCCTCTCAATCCTTTGAGTTTTAGAATATCATCGGTTGGGAGGAGCCCATGGAAAATTCTCCAAATGAGGAAGGACATGGAGGGGTAAGATATTTGTTCCATATGTTATTGCCCTGACTTGACCTGATTCCAAGAGTTGATAGTAGAATAAATATGCTTGGTAATGCTACTATTTTTACCATTAATCCATCTGAGTTTATCAGGTTGATACCTATCAAAGGGGATTTGAGCCACCTGATCCACAACAGAATCAACCAGTAAAAGTTTCAGTTTAGGAATGGACCAATTCATGTTGTCCCAACAGCAGGAAATAGGGAAGTGGTCTTTGTTAATATTAGGTAGGGGAACCAATAGTTCCCTTCGACACCAATTGTCTTGCCAAAACAGGATGTCACCCTTGCCCAACTCCCAGTAAATAAGAGATTCAGCTAGTTTCTTTGTTAATGAGCATATGTTTCCGCATTCTAGAAATACCGTTTTGATTTGAGAGGATAAGGGATGAGTGTTTCTACAATATTTCCCTTTCATGAATTGAGCCCAAAGAGAATTCCGCTCCCCGAAATGAATCCATAGCTTACGAAATTAACTTGCTCGTAGATGTTTCAAGCCTTTAAAACCTAAACCACCGACAACTTTAGAGCGAGGCTACTCTTTGCCAACTAGCCCAATGAAATTGTTTTCTTTGACTGCACCAAAGAAATCATTAAAGATTCTTTCAATCCGAATCCCGGAACTTTTCTTTAAGCAAGCCATCCGTAAGATATAAGAAGGGAAAGAGGTTAATATGCTATTCGAAGTGTAATTCGCCACCGGATGAGAGGAAGGAATTGGACCAATTTGAGAGTTGAGTATTCAGCTTAGCAATGATCTCCTCAAAATGAGTTTGTTTAGATCCGCCTTTGATAAGAAGAACCCCCAAGTACTTTATGGGAAGGCTAGTTTTGACAAAGCCGGTGAATTCGGTGGTCCAATGGATAATGTTAGGATGGATGTTGTTGGGGAATAGCGAGTTCACACTTGTTTTTGTTGAAATGAAGGCCAGAAATCTGTTGAAACTTGTTGAGGCAGTACATCACCTTATTGACAGTAGCTTTAGAAGCTCTGGAAAATATCATTAAGTCATCAGCATATAAAAGATGAGAGATGTTAATATCTGACCTATGGTGGAATTGAGCATAAGGGTGGTTAGAGACTTGAGTATCCAAGCAGCCTTGAGAGAGTATGTATGTATATATATGTATGCATATATATATACATATATATATATATACATATATATATATATATATATACATATATATATATACACATATATATATATATATACATATATATATATATATCTACATATATATATATATATACATATATATATATATATATATAGTTTTAGAAAGAAGCATTTGATTTTGAAAATCACTTCAAGTTTTAAAATTTTAAGATATGAAATCAAACGATCTCACATCCCAAATGATTTATATAAACGAGCACCGCATCACAAACCGTGTATCTATCCCAAAGAATAGACATACTGCTTGATGATGGGGCTCAATTAAATAAACTAGAAGATTTGTGACATCAGTTTGGTCTGCGAACCAATTTTATAAGCCGACAAGTTCCCCTGCTTAATATAAATGAATTAAGCAGGGTTTATATTACTCAGGTTCCTAAAGTTCCCTATAAGGGCAAGCCCCTATAGTTAATTACATCTTAAATGACGGGAATCATTTAAGAAAACTCTCGATTATGATCAGTGGTTTTTCTCTCAAGAATTTCAAAGTTTAAGGTTTTCAAAGGATTGAATTTTGGAGATTTCAATAGGGAATGGATCAAATTTGGAACAGTTTATTTTAAAAATCTAAAGGAAGAAAAGTAGGAGAAGCTGAGGATCCAAGAAGAACCTTGGCAACTTCCCAAACTATTCTATTGTTTGGCTTCAATTAGGGAAAATTATTTAATATTTCAATCTTGCCAATTTTAACTAATTAGAACTTATATTTATATGATATAATCACACAAATAGCCTCGAAGGTGTGAGGGTTTATGTCATACCAAACGACTACCTAGGAATCCTGAGACGAGTTAGGACTTAATTTGCATAATATGATTATACAAATGCCTAACAAAAAAGTTGAGGATTTATGTTGCACTAGACAAACTACCTCGAAGTCCTATGGCTTAGTTATTTAAAACTAAGGAAAGTTCTGCTGAAGTAGACCCGAGTTTTGTTGAAGATGATGGCCGTGCTGCCCACCATGCTCCGAGCTCCTTGTTGTTGCAGAGGTTTAGTTTTAGAAAGTGAAAATCAGGAGATGAGAGAAGTGTTTTGGTTTAGAAATCTTAAAGTCCAAATATTTTTAATATTTTAATTAAAACAAATCTTAAAGTTGTTTAAACAGAACCGATTAAGATCCCACGGTTCCGTCATCTCGACACCATTATTTTCATCGAATTCACTTAGTCCTGATGAATTTTCTAAACTCAACTGAATGAATTCCACTCTTTCATTTAGACTGTGGGAAATCCCGTTAGCAACACGTGGGTTACATCATCCGAGGTATTCCCGATCATTCAACGAAACATTTTAATTTAGTTGCAATTGTAGTTTTATTGTTCTGTTTGTAATTAAATTTTGAGTTGTTTTATATTTTGGAATGTTGTGGCGGTGAATTTTATCTTGTGGTGAATTTTACTTTAGTTTTGGTTTTAGTTTTGTGACTATCCTAAAGGTTTTAGTTTTCATGCAACAATCTTGTTTAACATGCAAGAAAAGTAAAGCGCAATGCATGTAAGTAAACTGCAATAAACTAAATTGCAATAAAATAAAAGCGTACCTGGAGGGTCTTCCCATCATCCCAAGCTGCACTTAAAACATATATTAAGACATTTAAATATTTATAACAAGTACCTAGGTAAAGCTAAGGGAAGGTTTTGGTTGTCTACCAAAATTCTAATCCTATTGCTAGTCAACTCCTATGACGTCTAGGTTCATGTGTTTTGCTTAAGGATGATTTTCTTCATCAAAGAACAATTAAATTCAATTGTTCTTCTGAAACATCCTATCATACTGAGGAAGTATTTAGGAAGCGTCCTAAACATCTTTTCAATATTTCCGAGATTATTTTGAGTCCAAGTAAATTTAATTGCACAGGTGAATTAATCATCCAAGAGTTTAGTTAAGCTTTGTCTCTTGCTCAGTGAACTTGGGCATTTTATTACCTGATAAACGAAGTGACATCTCACTTAATACTCTATTTAAGAGTTATAATAATTAAAGCCTTTAGGGGGCAAGTTGGTTTGTTGAGAATTTTAATCATTCTTAATTTGAGGTTTGAGTTAAAGGTTTAAAGTGATTTAGTTTAATTATGAGGTTTTAATTAATAATTTTAAGTTTGGAATAGTGTTCAAATTATTTTTGGTTTAAATATTTATACTTTAAGTGATCTTAATATTGTAAATTTGTTTTACTTTTATTATTGAATGATGTTAATTTAATATAATTTAAATTTAATTTAATTTAATTTAACTTAATTTAATTTAATTTAAATATTTTAAATTTAACTTAATTGTTAAAATGTTAATTTAATTTAATTTTAATTTTAATTTAATTATTAATTAATTTAATTTAATTTAATTTTAATCTAATTTAATTTAATTTAATTGTTAAACCACTTAACATTTTGAGCTTTCCTTTAATTTAAGGGTTATATTTTTTAAATTTTTAATTTACTTAGTTTGGATTATCATTTTAATCTTAATTAAGAGTTAAATATTATTGAAGTGACTTATTTAGGGATTTTTTATTAAAGAATTAATATCCTCTCAAGTTATATCCCTATTTTTAATAATTCAAAATTTCATTAATCTTCCAAAATTTAAATTGTTTTAATAATTAAAGTTTCATTTTTTTTTATTAAAAGAGATTAATGGGTTCCTACCCTTTTAATTTCCCAAAGTTTCAATCAGCCAAGAAATATGAAATCAAATATTTTACTCTCCATTTTAATTAAGCCTAAAATTTTAATAAAGGGGTTTAAATTCTTTAATTATCTTTATACCATTTTAGGCTTATTTATTTCATAACTCACTAAATTGAGTTCAATTGAACTTGAAATTTTTATGTCAATTCACTCATATGTCAATTAAGACATTAGAGGAGAAAATGTGATTTTTCTCAATTTAATATATATAATTATTTTTAGTGAAAAATAGAGATTTTCAATGGAAATTCAACAACATGACCAAGGAATGGTTTCTGCCCTTAAGAAAATTATGGGATATTATTAATAACCAGAGGACCACTTGGACCAATTTTGGTGATTTTTTAAATTATATTTTATTTATTATAATTATTTTGAGTTTTGGAGTGTTAATTAATTATAAAATAAAATTGAATTTGAAAAATGGATTTTATATTTTTCTTAAATCTCTTTAACCTCAAGGAGTTTAGAGAAATAAATTTTACAATTTTTTGATTTTTTTATTAATTTATTCGAATTAATTTAGTGAAAAGGTTGGAAAATACATTTTTTAATATTAAAAATTGTTTTGAGCCTTTAAAATTCAATATCTTTACTTTGAGGCTTAGGAAAAATATTTGGTTTATTCCTAAGTGATTAGAAGTCAAAATGAGACATTTTTATGATTTTTAATATTTTTGTGATTTTTATTATTTTTTAATTATTAAAATATTAAATATATCATTAAAAAAGAAAATTTTTACAAAATTCTAATTTTTATTTTTATAGGCTCCTCTAATATCAGAGATCCCACAAAATCAATTTGATGAATTTTGAAAATGTATTTTTGGAGTTATAAATTTTTAAAGTTTAATTTTGATCTTGTGGCTTAATTAATTCATCTAGTGGGGCTAATCATTTCCAATTGGCTTCAAATTTTTATTCAAGGTTCTTTGTATCCTAAAGATAAATGTAGAATTAATTTCAAGTTATTTTAATGTGTGGTTAACCTTAATTAATTAAAGATAAGTTTTGAGTAATTAGGTCAATTAGGGTTATTCTTAATGAGTTAACTCAAAATATAATTATCCTAGGGTTCTATGGTCCTAAGAAACTTCCCCAAATTTTCTAGAATTTATTGAGCAATATGCTAATTATTGGAATTAAAATACCAAAAAGAGTGACATAAACTTGAAAAATACATAACCTTCCATAGAGATGGCCTCTGACCTTGAAAAATTCAGGGAATGTTCCCAAGATTAGAGGCTTCAAAAGCCCTATGGTCTCATGCCATGGTGAATTGTCTATGCAAATGGAGAATCAAAATACTATAATGAGTAAATAATTAATTAAAAATAAAATACTCATCGAAATAACTTGATTTCCTTTTCACATTATTCTCCTTTGTTCACTGAGTATGACGGTATTTTTATTTTATTTTTATGATTTTTCTACTCAAAGATATGGATTTTCTAAGTTCTGGGTATTTAAATAAATAGAAAAATCCTATTTATCTACTTGTCCGACTCAGAGCCGCGTCAACCTACAGTGGATTGAAAGACCATGCGGCGCGCTCCCATTCGACGCTGCCATCTGAGTCAGCCACCACGCGTCCCGCTGTCTCGCTCCTTCCTCTGATCCGACGCAATCTGAGCCGTTCAACCGATACACGTGCGATCGGATGGCGCCTGGTCATCGTCAACGACTGGTGTGCACCTGTGACTATCCACACTAAAACCCTAAGAACTCTCTCATTCCTCAACGGATTTTCGTGTTCTTATGCTCTATGGATTCGTCTTGAGGAGACGAACACATCCATATAGTTTACATGCCATGAAATTAACTAAATTGAAATAGAGAATTGCTGAAAGCTCGGGAGGAAGGAATGATCCATACCTTTGCTCTAAGAAGTGTAGCTTCAATCAGAGAGTTGTGTCACCTTCGATTGCACCTAAGGAAGCTCCAGATGAAGTCTCTGGCTGCGGTGAATTGTCTAGGTATGAAAGTGTCCACAACCGATTTCAAAGCTTGGAGGCTAGAGCAATCCGGGTGGCTCTGGAGAAGGGGCTTTCACCTGGGAACTTCTTCTCTTGGTTCTGTGCAGGTGTGGGTGAGTTTAATTTGGATTTGGTGGAGGTTTGGGAGATGTCCTGTTTTTGGGCTTGAATTTGAACTCAGAAATTGAGCTCAGCTGGGAGAAATTGGGGCAGGGAATCCAATGGGGATCAAGTGCTCTATGTGCGGAGAGTGGTCTGGAACAATTTTGACAGAGTTTCAGTAGGATTTGGTTCAGCACCTTCTTTGGCCGAGAGGTGGTGTGGTTTAAATAGAGGTGGCTGGAGGGCTTCCCAGAGGGGTTTAATGGCTTGGATCAACTGCTCTAGTGAGGAGAAGAACAACCATGGTGACTGTTGACCTCATTTTTGATGAGGTCTTCTCTTCTTCCCTTTAGTACTTAGGATCTAGCCTTAGGCTTTTCCTTTGACTATCTTAGAGGACTAGAATTGGGATCCACCTTTTAGAAATTCAAACCACTTCTTAACTCCCTGCAAACTCCACAAACTTGACTGTAGACCCCTAATCACCAGAGGGTTGAAATCAAATGTGGAAGTTTAAAGGATGAGTTCCTATAGGACTCTTTGGCCTTAGGACCGCCTACGGGTGGCCCGGTCCAGTGAAGGGGCTGACTTACACACACACTACACCTATACACTACACTTTCACACACCTATACCTAACTTGACCTCCTGACTCTTGTAGGTCATTCACATGGATGGTCCTTAACCCCTAAGCCCTTGGCTAAGAGGGTTAGGAACAACATAGTGGATGCCTTAAATGAGTCCCTTCATGACTCAGGTGGGCTTGATGTGGCTTCATGGCTCAACCAAAATGATTTCATTCCACTCAAATTTACCCAATCTTCAATTTTCCCAATCTTCAATTTTCCAAATTTTCAATTTTTGACCCCCGGGACCCTACACCCGCCTAACCTACCCAAAGCCCTTGAAATTACCCAAATTTTTCAAAATCACCTAAATTACCCAAAATTCCTCAAAATCAATCCCAAACATTTCCACATCACTCAAATTGATCATCCATACCCAAAAATACCAAGAATTCCAAAAATACCTCCCAATACCCTCCAAATACCCAAAATACCCCCCTTGACCCAAAAATCCAAAAATTCAGAAAATTCCCAGGAAATTCCAGAAAATCTCAAATATTCCCAATTTCATTTTGTCCAACTATACCATGGGCCAATTTGGTCAATTTACCCTACTTTTGTCAAAACCCCCAATTTGACCCATTTTAACCCAAAGTGAACCCAATGTCAAACCAAACCTACCCAATTGACCCCAATTTTGGTCCAATTCAATTCTAAACTTCAGTTCAACATCCCAAATGTCAATCTGGACCAAATTCAAGCCCAATTTTATTGACATTTGAATCCAATTTCACTTTTGACCTTAAAGACCAATTTTGACCCATGACCCAAACCTAACCCAAACTCACCCAATTCAACTCCAATTAACCCCAAATCTTTTCTAAATCTTCCTTAGCATCCCCACAAGCAAAACACTAACATGATTTGCCCAATATTTGGACCCAAATCCCACTCAAATTCAACCCAAAGCTAAAAGGCCCAATTTTGACCTAAACCCAAACATAACCCAAATGAGCCCAAACCCCAAAATCAAAGCCCAACCAAAGTCAAAACCTCTTTGAAACACTCCCATAAACATTTCTCAACATTGATTTTACATCAATTTCAACCCTAGCCCAACATTGGCCCAACTTGGCCCACTTGGACCTATATTGGCCCATTCACCAAAAGACCCCAAATTCAACCCAATTCAAACCCAAATCACCCCCAATTTGCTTCAAGTCACTCATGACATATCCATGAGCTAAACCCAACAATTATTTAGCCTAAGCCTTTACCAAAATTTCATCCCAAAATCCATTTTAAAATTCAAAAGCCCATTCCCTTAAACCATTTTAAAAGCCCACATTTACCAAATTTTAAAAGCCCAAAGTCCATTACCAAGCCCACATGAAACCTTTTCTTCATCATTCCTTTGATAATCCTATTTGACCAAAGTCTTAAACCATCATGAAATCAACCCATTTGTAGCATCATGACAAATCCCATCAATGGAATCCAAAGTTTTCAAAATTCCAAATAACCCTTTTCCATGCAAGTGAGCCAACCTTTTCCCAAGCCATGAGCAAGCCAAATGAAGTCATGGAGCCATGAATAAGCCATATGCAAGCTATGGGGAGCCCTTTCCACCTCACCATGCCACTTATGGCAAGAAGAGAGGAGCCTTTCCTAAGCCTTCACTAAACCTTTTTAACCTCATTCATGATACACTTTAACCAAAATTGGCCACCTCACCTTGGATGGGGACTTCACCACACATATGAGGCCGACCCAAATGATCTCACATCAGCCCAAATCAAGCCTTGGTGAGTGAACCAAGCCAAAACCATGAATTGACCCAAATTGGACCAAAAATGCTCCTTACACCCATGCCATTTAAATCCTTGACTTTACACATGGCATAACCCAATTGATTGCACCAAGATCAAGCTCAATCATGTGAGTTTTTCTCGGCCAAAAAAAAAACCTTGGTGAATGAACCAAGCCAACCCTCATGGCCACCCAAGCTCCACCATAACCTTCCTTATTTAAACCCCACCTCCATGACCAAGGGAGGAGATGCAAGATTTACCTTGGGGAGACTATGCCAAATTGTTCCCAAAGCTTCTCCAAGCATTTCTAAGTTCAATCAAATCATTTCCAATTGAGGCCTCACCTCTTGGACAAAGGTATCAATTTTTTTCTCCTCCAACCGAGCATGTTTTAATTTTCTGTACTTATTCACATGTTTTAAGTATATCATCACCATATAGTTGTGTGCTACTCAATTAGACGATCATTTTAAAAAAAAATTCATTAAATTTCGTTGAGAATCGAGGGAGATATCAAGGTTTGAAGTTGGACGGTTTTGAGTGAATAGAACAAAGAAAGAGGAGCAGCAGCCGTCCGATCAGGCATGTATCCCACGGACGGTGCTGATGGAGTTGGACGGCAGCTTTATCCGTGAACAGGCAACCACGCCAGCCAGTAGCAGCGCGACACGTGTCATTTGAGCGGGAAATGCATTTTTTTTGATTTATTTTTGAACCTAAACTTCAAAAACTCATAACTTTTCATAGAAAACTCAAAAAAATAAAATAAAAATACCCTCTTGCTCACTGAAACGAGGAGAATAATGTGGAAGTGATTTTATATTTATTTGATGCATATTTTATTTTTAATTAATTAAATAGTGTTTTCAATCATTCAATTCTCCATGCATGTATACAACTCATCATAGCATGAGACCATAGGGCTTTTGAAGCCTTTGATCTTAGGAACATTTCTTGAATTTTTCAAGATCATAGGCCATCTCTATAAAGAGTTATGTATTTTCCAAGTTTATGTCACTGTTTGTGGTATTTTAATTCCAATAATTATCATGTTGTGAAATAAATTCTAAGAAAATTTGATAATGTTCCTTAGGACCAGAGGACCCTATGAAAAATATATTTTGAGGTAACTCACTTGGAATGACCCTAATTGGCTTAAACACCCAAAATAGATCCCTAATTAATTAGAGCTAACCATACATCAAATTGACTTGAAATCAAATCTCCACTGACCTTTAGGATAAGAGGAATCCACCATAAAAATTTGAGGTCAATTGGACTTGGTTAGCCCTACTAAATGGGTTGATTAAGCCACTTAGTCATTTTAAACTTTAAAAATTCATAACTTTCAAAATATCTTTCAAAAATTCACCAAATTGGTTTTGGAGCCTCTCTGATAATAGGGGAATTTAAGAAAATTAAAATTTTAATTTTCTAAAAAAGTTGATTTTTTAATATCATTTTAATATTTTAATAATTAAAAATAATAAAAATCACAAAAATAATAAAATTCACCAAAATGTTACATTTTGAATTTTAATCACTTAGGAACAAACCCCATATTTTTCTTAGGTCTATTTAGTGAGATATTAAATTTTAAAGCTCTAGGGTAATTTTAAAATTAAAAAAATGTATTTTCTAGCATTTTCACTAAAATAATTATAATAAATCATAGAAAAATCAAAAAATTGCAAAATTTGATTCTTTAATTTCCTTGATATTAGAGAGATTTTTTAAAAATATAAAATTTATTTTTCAACACTTATTTTATTTTTAAATTAATTAATATTCCAAAACTTAAAATAATTATAATAAAAATAATATAATTCAAAAAATCACCAAAATTGGTCCAAGTGGTTCTCTGGTCATTAGAAATGTCCCCTAATTTTCTTAAGGACAGAAACTTTCCCTTTTTCATGTTATTAAATTTTCCTTGGAAATCTCTATTTTCTACCAAAAATAATTATATAAATAAATTAAATACAGAAAAATCACATTTTCTCCTCTCATGTCTTTATTGACATATGAGTGAAGTCAAAAAAAAATTTCAAGTTCATTTGAGTTCAATTTAGTGAGTTATGAAATTATTAAGCTTAAAGATTAAAGTGGTAATTAAAATTTTAATCCTTAATTAAAACTTTAGGTTTAAAAAAAATTAATAAGTAAAATATTTGATCCTAATCTGATTTGGATGATTGAAATTTAAATAATTAAAGGGTAGAAACCCATTAAACAATTTTAAAATAATTAAACCTTAATTAAATAATTGATTAAATTTGGAAGAATAATAAAATTGGAATTATTAAAATAGGGATATTATTAGGAAGAGATTTATTCTTTAATTTAAAAATCCCTAAATTAATTATCTCATTAATATTCAATTCTTAATTAAAATGATAACTCAAATTTAAAACATTAAAAGACTTAGTCATTAAACTAAAATTAAATTATTAAACTCTTTTAAAATTTCAATTAAAATTAAAAATAAAATTAAATTAAAAATTAAATTAAATTAAGTAAATTAAATTAAATTAAATTAAATTAAATTAAATTAAAATTAAAAGTTGAATTAAATTAAAAATTAAATTAAATTAAATAAATTAAATTAAATTAAATTAAATTAAATTAAATAAACAAATTAAAATTAAATTAAATGAACAAATTAAATTAAATTAAATTAAATTAAATTAAATTAAATTAAATTAAATTAAATTAAATTAAATTAAATCAAATCAAATTAAATTAAAATTAAATCAAATCAAATTAATTTAATTTAACATCAAATCAAACTAAATTGAATTAAATTGAATTAAATTAAAACTCAATTAAATTAAATTAAATTAAATTAAGTTGAAGTAAATATAACATCACCAAAGACATAAAGAATTCAAAATAAATCTAAAATAACTTGAACACTATTCCAAATTAATGGAAATTAAACTAAATCACAAACCATTTGAACACCAATTTACCCTCAAAAGCTTTAGTTATCATAACTCCTAAACAGAATATTAAATGAAATGTTTCTTCACCTATAAGATATTCAAATGTCCTAGTTCACTGAGCAAGAAAACAAAACTTGAGATTCTTGGACGATTAATTCATTTGTATAATTAAATTCATTTGGACTTAAAACAATTCTAGCAATATTGAAAAGATGTTTAAGATTCTTCTTAAACACTTTCTCAATATGATAGGATGTTTATAAGAACAATTGAATTTAATTGTTCTTTGATGAAGAAAATCGTCTTCAAACAAAAACACAAGGAACCTAGACGTCATAGGAAATGACTAGCTATAGGATTAGAAACTTGGTAGAAAACCATAACCCTTACCTTAGCTTTACCTAGGAACTTGCTTAAATATTCTAATTGTGTTTTAAGTGAAGCTTGGGATGACGGGAAGACCCTCCAGGTACGCTTTTATTTTATTGCAATTTACTTTCTTGCAATTTACATCATTGCAATTTATTTAACTGCATTGCACTTACTTTTCTTGCATGATAAACAACTCGTTGCATGAAAACCCACACCTTTAGGATAGTCCCTAAAACCGAAACCAAAACTAAGTTAAAAGTCATTGCAAGATAAAATTCACCGCCACAACATTTCAAAATATAAAACAACTCAAAATTTAATCACAAACGAACACAAAACTACAATTACAATTAAATTAAAACGTCCTGTTGGATGATCGGGAATACCTCGGATGATGTAACCTACGTGTTGCTAACGGGATTTCCCACGGTCTAAATGAAAGTGTGGAACTCATTCAGTTGAGTTTAGCAAACTCATTTGGACTAAGTGAATCCGATAAAAATAATGATGCCGGAAGGATTGAACCGTGGGATCTTAACCGGTGTCGTTATAATCAACTTTAAGATTTGTTTTAATTAAAGTATTGAAAACACTTGGAAATTAAGATTTTCTCTAAACCAAAACACTTTTCTCATCCCCTGATTTATGACTTCTAAAACTAAACCCCGTGACAACAAGGAGCTCGGAGCATGGTGAGCAAGCACGGCCATCGTCATCGACAAAACTCGAGTCTACTTCAGCAAAACTTTCCTAGAATTAAATAACAAAGCCATAGGACTTCGAGGTAGTTTGCTTAGTGCAACATAAATCCTCAACTCTTCGTTAGGCATTTGCATTGCAAATTAAGCCCTAACCGGTCTTAGGATTCCGAGGTAGTCGTCCGGTACGACAATAAACCCTCACATCTTCAAGGCTATTTGTTTGATTTTATCATACAAATATAAGCCCTAATTAATTAAAATTGGCAAGATCAAAACATTTAAATAAATATTAGGACTTTCCTAAACTCAAGCCAAACAATAGGATAGTCGGGAAATTACCGAAGTTCGCTTCGAATCTGTGATTTCTCCTACTTTTCTTCCTTTGGATTCCCAAAACAAAATGTTCCAAATTTGATCCATTCCCTATTGAAATTCTAAAATTCAATCCCTTGAAAACTTAAACTTTGAAATCCTTGAGAGCAGAATTATTGATTATTATCGAGAGTTTTCTTAGGTGATTCCCATCACTTAAGATGTAATTAACTATAGGGGCTTGCCCTTATAGGGAATTTTAAAGAACCTGAGTAATATAAACCCTGTTTAATGCTTTCATATTAAGCGAGGGAATTTGTCGGCTTTTAAAATTGGTTCGCGGACCGAACGGATGTCACAAATCTTCTAGTTTATTTAATCGAGCCCCACCGTCGATGCGTGTGTCTATCCTTAGGGATAGATACACGGTTTGTGGTGCGGTGCTCGTTTATATAAACTATTTGGGATTGAGATCGGTTTAATCTCATATCCTTAAAACCTTCAAATTTAAAATTATTTTCAAAGTCAAATATTACTTTTCAAAATTATTTATTTAAATTAAATTAAAATTCGCCGACAACTTCTGTTAGGCGACCCCCTTTTAAAATAAAACACACAACCTAAAAATATGCCGACAGTGACCATTAGGCATGGGACAAGTCAGCAAGGCAGAATTCAAAAATTGGCTCACATGGGTGCTCTCGGCCTGGTGGTTTCAGGCGGCTGTTGTGGCTGGCCGGCCAGGGTCAGGTTAACCTCAAGGTCAGGGAGGCCGTGGTCGGGGTTTAGTGCGATCAATTGGCCATGGACATGTGTAAAGGAGTTGAATTGAAATGGAATGGGGGGAAGGCTATTTTGGGTCCAAATGAGTCAACCCATGGTTTTGGGCTAGGTTCACCACCCAAGGCCTGGTTTTGGACTGAAAAGAATCACTTGGGTTGGCCAAGAGAAAATGGTGTGGTCTCCATCCTTGGTGAGGTGGCTAAACTTGGTTTAGTGTGTAGCGTGAATGGGGTTAAAAGTGCTTAAGTAATGCTTAAGAAAGGGGCCCCTCCTCTTGCCATTAATGGCTTGGTGAGGTAGAAAGGGGCTCCCAAGGCTTACATATGGCTTGTGCATGGCTCCATGGCTCCATATGGCTTAGGGATGGCTTGGCTTGGTTTCATGAAAGTGGGTCTTAAGGATTTAGGATATTTAGGGGTAATTTGACACATGACATAGTTTAGAAAAGTTTAATGATGAATTTGAAACTTAGGGAGTGATTTAAATCAAAGGGGATGATGAGGGGAAATTTCATGTGGGCTTTAAGATATATTTTGGGCTTTTGGATTTATTTTAGATGGGCCTTTAGAAAGGTTTAAGGAGGTGGGCTTTTAGGTTTGAAAACAAATTGGTAAATGAAAGTTTTGTAAAAGATTGGGCCAAAAAAATTTTGGGTTTAGTTTAGGGATGTATCATGAGTGATCTAGAATAGGTTTGAAAAAATTTGGGGTTGAATTGGGTTTAATTTGGGGTTTTTTGGTAAAGGGGTCAAAGTGGGTCAAATTGGGCTAACTTGGGCTAAGGTTGGGCTAGTGTTGGATTTGATGTAAAACTAATTTTGAGAAATGTTTATGGGGGTGCTACAAAGAGTTTTCAACTTTGGTTGGGCTTTGATTTTGGGTTTTGGGCCTATTTGGGTTAGGTTTGGGTTTAGGCCAAAAATGGGGATTTTGGTTTGGATTAGGTTTGGGTGGAGTTTAGGTTCAAATTTGGGGAAAATCAAGTTAGTGCTTTGTTTGTGGGGATGTTAGAAAGGTTTAGGAAAAGATTTGGGGCTAATTGGAATTGAATTGGGTTGGTTTGGGCTAAGTTTAGGTCATGGGCCAAAATTGGGCTTTAGGCTTAAAATTGGAATTGGATCCAAATTTCAATCAAATTGGGCTTGGATTTGGTCTAAATTGATCTTGGGTATATTGAATTGAAGTTTAGAATTGAATTGGGTCAAATTTGAGGTCAATTGAGTTGATTTGGTTTGACATTGGGTCCACTTGGGTTAAGAATGGGTCAAATTGGGGGTTTTGGTATGAGTAGGTTAAATTGACAAAATTTGCCTATGGTGTAGTTGAATAAAATGAAATTGGGAATATTTGGGATTTTTTTGGAATTTTGTGGAAATTTTTGGAATTTATGGAATTTTTGGTTAAGAAGGGCATTTTGGGTATTTGGAGGGTATTGGGGGGTATTTTAGGAAATTTTGGTATATTTGGCTAATGATGATCAATTTGAATAGTGGGAAATGTTTAGGACTAATTTTGAGGAATTTTGGGTAATTTAGGCAAGTTTACAAATTTTGGGTAGCTTCAAGGACATTTGATAGGTTTAGCGGGTGTAGGGCCGTGGGGGTCAAAAATTGAAATTTTAAAAAAATTGAAGATTGATTAAGTTTGAGTAGAATGGAATCACTTTGCTTAAGCCATGAAGCCATATCAAGCCTATAAGAGCCATGAGAGGACTCATTTGAGGCATTCACTATGTTGTTCCTAATCCTCTTGCCTGAGGGCACAGGGTTAAGGTCCATTCATATGAATTACCTACATGAGTCAGGAAGTCAAGCTAGGCATGAATGGTTTTAGGATTGAAATGTGTGTGAAAGTGTAATGTGTGTGCAAGTCAACCCTCGCCAGACCAGACCACCCAGGGTAGTCCTAAGGCCAAAGAGTCCTATAGGGAACTCATCCTTTAAACCTCCACATTTGATCTTAACCCTCCAAGTGACTTGGGGGTTTACAATCAAACTTATGGGGTTTGCAGGGAGTTTAAGAGGTATTTAAATTCCTAGGTGGTGGGTTCCATTTCTAGTCCTCTAAGATAGTCAAAGGGAAAGCCTTAGGCTAGATCCTACGTACTAAGGAGAGAGAAGAGAAAAGACCTCATCAAAAATGAGGTCAACAAATGGACCCCTAATAGGTGTGGTGTGCTAACCAAGCACACCGCACATATTGGTGTTGACCGAAGAGATCAACAAAACCAACATAGACATCTAAGTGACACTCTTAGAACAGAGTAGAAACAAATTTCCACTGGGGAGTATCGAGTATATCTCCAAGACTGGAGATCCCTGAACTCTTGTTGGGGAAAAGAAAAGGAGGTGAATTCAATATCATAAGATGCGGGAAATATGATTTAGACTTCATTTCATTTTCTATTCTGAGTTTTTTTTAATATGTGAGTTTAGATTTCGATTTGTTCTGAGTTTCAATTTTGATTGAGGTTTAATTTAGAATCAATTCAAGGAAATCTGGATTTGAAATGAGAATTGGAACCTAGGTTCCAGATTGCAAAGAGAACTAGAATTTAGGTACCAGCCTCGGAGTGAGAATCAGAGTTTAAGTATCGATTGAAAAGGATGAGAATCAGAATTTAGGTACTGATCTCAAAAGTTTAAAGAGAACTGGAATTGGGTTCCAGCCTCGAAGGTCCAAAGAGAACTGGAATCTGGTTCCGGTCTCGAAGGTTTAATGAGAAATGGAAACTGGTTCCGATCTCGAAGATTTAATGAGAAATGGAAACAAGTTCCAATCTCAAAGATTTAATGAGAAATGGAAGCTGGTTCCAATCTCGAAGATTTAAAGAGAAATGGAAACTGGTTCCAATCTCGAAGATTTAATGAGAAATGGAAATTTGTTCCAATCTCAAAGATTTATTGAGAAATGGAAACTGGTTCCAATCTGGAAGATTTAATGAGAAATGGAAATTGGTTCCAATCTTGAAGATTTAATGAGAAATAGAAACTGGTTCCAAACTCGAAGATTTAATGAGAAATGGAAACTGGTTCCAATCTCGAAGATTTAATGAGAAATGGAAACTGGTTCGATTTAATGAGAAATGGAAACTGGTTCCAATCTCGAAGATTTAATGAGAAATGGAAACTGGTTCCAATCTCGAAGATTTAATGAGAAATGGAAACTGGTTCCAATCTCGAAGATTTAATGAGAAATGGAAACTGGTTCCAATCTCGAAGATTTAATAAGAAATGGAAACTGGTTCCAATCTCGAAGATTTAATGAGAAATGGAAACTGGTTCCAATCTCGAAGATTTAATGAGAAATGGAAACTGGTTCCAATCTCGAAGATTTAATGAGAACTAGAAGTTAGACTCTAGTCTCGAAGAGAACTGGATGTTCGGCACCAGGCTCGAAAGTTTATCTGTATGAAGGGGGACCTAGTCCCATGCCATCAGAACCAAATCGAACAAAGCTTGTGGCTCCGTGTCAATAGAACTAGTCGATCCTCTAACATGCAGAGAAAATATTTAATGAGAATTGGTAAGTGTACCAAATTGAAAAGACTTGACCTGGTGACAAGTCGAGGAAAAGATTTGAATTTCAGAAGAGTTTCAAACAAATTTCGTTTCAAAGAATAATTGAAGGATTCAGATCGAAGGATTCAGATCGAAGGATTCAGATTGAGATTTAAATTCATTTCGTTCGTTTTGGTGATTCAATTTCAAAAATATTTAGAGTTCGTGTCAGTTTAGAATTCATTTTGACATTTAGATTCTTAAAAGAGTTCTCATTTATTTTCATTTTCCTTTTGTTCTTTGCTCGAAGTTCTTTTAATTTAATGGCGTTTCCCAGTCAATTTACACAAAAAGAGGTGAAGGCAAAACATGACATGGTCACTTTCATTACAATCTTGCTGAAAATACTTCATACATCTTGATCCAATACATGATGATATTTTCTTTGAGAATTTAATATCTCATACAATCCATATAAATCCAAAACGGATTGTGTAAGATTCTTTAAGTTTCTTCTAAAAGCAGCTGTCAAAATCCATGTCTGAATAGTGAGATACATGGACAATAACATCACCTTCAAAGTCATCCTTGGTAGAAATGCCGTACGGATGTGCATTGGAGGTGTGCTATCTCCCATGTAACTCACAGCTCGTAAGGCCGGAGACTCTCTAACTCTGGATCTGGCTGGAAGTGGAAAGGCATTTTTCTGTCGTCCATCCTTCTGAAAGTAACAGAGATCCGCTCAACAGGAACTCCTGGAATGCAATGCTTTGAGATGTCTGCTCCATTTCCTTTTAACACCATGACGGAACCTACTGGTAGTGGTATCTCTACTGGCCCTCGAAACTCACTAGGGCCTGCTATCCGGAGGTCAAATCCGAACATGATATTGCACTGGTTGACAAAAGACACTGTGCAGAAAGGTCTAACGAAATCATGATGGTCTATATGTGGAGGTATTCAGTCGTCCTCCTTGTAGATGTTAATGATGCAGCTGTTGGGTATGCAATTTGCAGGCAATACCCTCCATGTTATCATGCTCTTTAGCATTATTTTAATAACATTCAACATCAGATCCACCTCACTGCGACGGAGTATCCCTGGTGGATTTCCTTTTATGTCTACCGTGAAGTTGTAGCAACATCCGCAATGGATCGTAACTCTTCCTTTCCCTGGCATCCATCTTCAGGGTTCTGAATAAGTCTTTTCCCTCAGAAGACCAGCTCGGCCCATTTTCTGGAGTTCAAGTATGCAGTCTACAATTTATTGTTGTTCGTAATCTGAGAACAGATCTGTATGCAGCTCGAGGCCTTCTAAGATATTGATCCTCTTACCTCGAATTCTTTCGAAGCATTTAAAAGTTTTCTTTTCGACATTCTGCATTCTTTCTAACTCATATTCTGGAATTATCTGTAACTGGCGAGGTCTAGTAACATACTGGGAAATGTATGGTTCCACCACGGCACGCTCTCCTACATGTCTTGGCTCCTCCGGGGTAGTCTCTGTCGGGACATCCTCCGGGGTTTCTCTCGCAACAAGACTCTTCAGAACTGGTGCATCTACTTAGCGTCGAGGCGCTGATTCTATTTCTGAATTTCTCAGAATTTCTTTCATCTTTTCTGTTGTTCTTGAAGTTGATTTCCTCTTTTCTGGTTCTTGATGAACCAATTTCTTTGGAGTATTTGTATTGCGGTAGCAACTGTCTCTTCATGTTGATCTGCTGCTAACTTGGTTAACATCTTGCGAATGCGGCGATTCTTGTTCCTTCGCTGAGTGGTTGTGAGAGTAGCTCTCCTTATCCCTTGGATTTCTGTGGGCACGGTACTAACAAGCCTACCCTCTGCTGTAGCAACAACGGACTTAACTTTCTTATCTTCTCCTGTTGCATGAGCGGCGTTTGCTTTTCTCTTTTTGCTGGTAGATGGTTGATTTGAGCCACCCAATTTCATCACTGTATGGCTGCGGAGTTCTTCCCGATCAATCGGGGTCCAATCATTTTCTTCATATTGTAGCCCGGCTGGTGTGAAGTCAGAGTCAATCTGGATCACGGCTCCATCCTTCACCCTCTTTTCATCAAGTGCTAGACTCATGTCATTCTTAAAGTTCAGAACCAACCGCCCGTTCGACATTTCCCTGCGAAAAACAAGGAAAGGATCAGGGGCTGTACTAAGAACAAGAACAGTAGAAAAATATTTTTATTAATGAAGAGATTTTATTCTTTTATTTTAAATTTAAATAGGAGTAGGAAAAGGTGAAGAAAGATCAAGAGTGAAACTTGATTTGAAAGGAAGGATAAAGACTTTATTATCATGATTTCACATGTTTTCTTTTAACATTTTTTTTAACAATTTTCTTTATCATCCACTTTCTTTATTTATATTTTTGGGTTCGGACCCAGTCATAAGTAATTACTATGCCCGTGCTTCTAGGAATGAGGATTCATCCTTCGAAACATCAGGTTGCGTAATACTTCTTGAGATATCGTCCATTAATTGGAAGCATAGGTCGCTCTTCACGACAATTTACAAGCTGGTAGGAACCTCCTGAGTAAACTGTCTCGACTACGAATGACCCTTCCCAAGTCAGTTTAAATTTACCACCTATCTTGTGATGTGCAAGAATAGGTCTTCTGAGAATTAGAACCAAGTCACCGACTTTGAATGTCCTTGGAAAGGCCAATTTATCATGGGCCTGGATCATCTTGGCTTGATACAGTTCCAAATTCTGTTGTGCTGATAGTCTTTTCCCTTCCAGGATTTCCAATTCTTCTAGTCATAGTCTGGCATTTTCTTTCGTAGTGATTTTGTTTGCAACTGCAATTCTGAGAGACGGAAGCTGAACCTCTAAGGGTAGACGACCTCAGACCCGTACACTAAGGCGTAAGGCGTAGACTGGGTGGGAGTTCTGAAAGTCTTCCTGTAGGCCCATAAGGCTTCTAGCAACTTCTCGTGCCAATTTCTCTTATTGTCGTCCAAATTTTTCTTTAGAATTTGAACGAGAGTTTTATTAAACGCCTTGGCCAGGCCGTTCACTCTTGGGTAGTAGATTGTCGAATAACGCCAGTCGATCCCATGTCTTCTGACAAAATTGTTGATTTTCGGACTCTTGAACGTGGATCCGTTATCTGAGATAATTCTGCGTGGCACCCCAAAACGGTAGATGACTTGATTCTTGAAGAATTGTAGCACGTAATGTGCTTTCACTTCTACGAGCGGTATTGCTTCTTCCCGAGTTAGAAAAGTAATCGTAGTCTGCAAGAATGAAGCGATGTCCTCTTGAAGAAGACGGTTCTATCGGACCCACAATATCTGTGCCCCAACACTCAAACGGCCACGACACGATTGTCGGATGTAGCACATTTGGAGGTTGATGTAGAACCACTCCATGCACTTGGCATTGGTGACAACTTTTGGCAATCTTCATGCAGTTGGTCATCATTGAGGGCCAGTAGTACCCTAGTCTTTTAATCTTCATTTTCATTTTCGGACCCGACTGATGAGTGCCGCAAAGTCCTGAGTGTACTTCTTTAACAATTTCACGAGCCTCGGACCCGCTCAAGCACCTTAGCCGCATCTGATCAAAAGACCTTATGTATAACATATTATTTATCAATGCGTAAGACAGAGTTCTTTTCTTGATTTGATGAGCTATCGACTTATCGTCCGGTAGGTTTCTTGTTTGCAAGTAGTCGATTAGTGGCTGCCGCCAATCTTCTGTATTTTCTATTAATGCCGCAATTGTTTCTTCTGCTTTTCCTGATTTGGCTATTGTATCCATGTCGAGCCGTGATAGGACCTGTCATGCTTGAACTGGCATTTCAATTGACTCATCCTGCAAGCAGGAAAAATCTTTTGCAAGGCGGGCTAACGCATCTGCGAGAGTGTTTTCTCTCATGGGAATCTTGTAGATCGTTACATTTGGAATTTGCTCCAAAAGTTTCATGGCGTACTGGAAGTACTGCTCGAGTCTTGGCTTTAGAATTCTATATTGTCCGGCGACTTGTTGAATGATTAACTGAGAATCTCCATAGATGTTGATGTCTGTTATCCCCATTTAAATAGTTAACTCTAATCCAGTTATAAGAGCTTTGTATTCAGCCTCGTTGTTTGTACACGGTTCTGCTAAGTGATAGGAATACCTTAACATCCCCCACTCCAGTGTTATAAATATTAGTTTGATTCCTGCCTTACTAGGCATTATCGTTTGCAATTCTTTGTCTTTCTGTGCTGAGGATGCTCCGTCGAAGTGCAATTCCCAACGTTGATCATCGGGGTCTTCTAGGCTCATTATATGCTCGTCTGGCAAGTCATCGTTGAGAGGCAATTCTGCCGGTAAAGGGTGTGCTGCGAGGAAGTCTGCTAGGACTTGTCCCTTTACGGCACGAAGAGGAACGAAAGTTATATCAAATTACAATAGTATCATCGACCACCTAGCAAGTCTGCAGGAAAGCGTCGGTTGGGTCATCAAATATTGTAACAGATTGAACTTCGAAATAAGATTGACCTTATGAGAAAGCATGTAGTGCCTGAGCTTCTGTGTGGCGAAGACCAGGGCCAAACAGTACTTCTCAATAGGAGGATACTTTACTTCCGTCGGAATTAGATGACGATTTAAGTAGTAGAGAGCATTTTCTTTTCCCTCTTCATTGACCTGAGCTAGCAGGGCTCCGAGAGAGACGTCTAGAGCTGCGGTATAAAGTTTCAACGGTCTGCACGAGACTCAGGTGCTGCTAAAACGGGAGGTGTCATTAAATACTGTTTGATGTCATCGAAGGCATGTTGACATTTGGAGTCTCGAAGTAAACTTGGCATCCTTCTTAACTAAAGCAGAAAACGGCTGACACCTTCTTGATAAATTCGAGATAAAACGTCGCAGATATGCCAATTTTCCTTGAAAGGATCGTAGTTGTTTCAAGGTTTTAGGAGGCGGTATTTCTAAGATAGATTTAATATTCTCCGGATCGATTTCAATTCCACGATTTCTAACAACAAATCCTAAGAATTTCCCAGAGGTGACGCCGAAGGCGCATTTCAAGGGATTCATCTTAAGGTTATATTGTCTTAATCACTCGAAAACAATTCTCAAATCATACAAATGATCTTCTTTTAGTTTAATCTTGATGACCACATCATCCACGTAACACTCGACTTGGTTGTGAATGAGATCATCAAAAATCCTCGTCATTGTTCTTTGATAAGTTGCTCCTACATTCTTTAATCTAAACGGCATCACTATGTAACAGTATACCCCGATCAGCATTTTGAAGGCTGTAAGCTTTTCATCTTCTGGTGCCATCATTATCTAGTTGTATCCCGAAGATCCATCCATGAAAGAAAAGACTTCATGTGTTGAAGCGATGTCGATCATCAATTCTGGAATGGGTAGCGGGAATTCATCCTTTGGACATGCTTTATTCAAATCTCTGAAGTCTACGCAGATTCTGATCTGACCATTCTTCTTTCTAACTGGTACCACATTGGCTAACCAAGTTGGATATTGCTCTTCACGGACAAATTTAGCATCTATTAGCTTCTTAACTTCAGCTATAACTTGTTGTTCGATCTCTAGATGTATCATTCTTGAAGCTTGTCTGACTGGAACAGCAGTAGGATCCACTCCTAACTTGTGAACTGTGACCTCTGGAGCTAATCCTGTCATTTCATCATAACTCCAAGCAAAATAGTCCTTGAATTCCATCAATAGCTTGATTATCTCTTCAGAGTCTTCTTTATTGAGTAAGGAGCTAACAAAGGTCGGCCTAGGTTCTTCGCTAGTACCTAAGTTAACTTCCATTAACTCGTCTATTGTAGATTTAATTTCTTCTTCAAATTTTGGCGGAGCATCTCCGATTGGTAGATCTTCGAGATCTTCTGAGGCTTCCAAGCATTCTTCATTAGGCTCGCAAGTGACAACCAAGCAAAATCCCATATCTTCAACTGATCCTACTGTGCCGAATTCGAGACCATGTTTTGAATTGGGAGGCTGACTGGTGCTGTTCCATAATTTTTCAAAGTGTTGTGATCGACCTTTTGTCCATTGTTTAGATAAGACACCACGTTGAATTAAATTTTGAACACAGGGAGAGTACCACTCAAAAGGCAGTTCCATTAATTCAGAAGAAGTAACATCTTCAAATTGTACATCATTTTCAGTATTGGAAGAAGAAACACCACGGTAGAATTTGATCGGTTTAGTACCACCATGTACTTCCTTGACCACCATACCCTCAATCTTATTAGAATGGATCGGGGTCAGGGTTATAGTATGTACATAATGGTTAATCTTTTCGTACATTGATTTATATTCTTCATTCTTTTCATCTTCGAGAGAGATCTTGAACTGAGGTTTCTTTTGATTTACTGTTGTTGCTTCTTTCTTGATTTCTTCTTCTTTAGAACTGGTCTCCCAATCAACGTTGATGATTGGTTTCTTCTATCCAACTGTTCTAATGTCTCTTCAACGACCTCGTCCCCGGCCTCGACCTCGGATGCGAGTTCTAGAGAAACCTTCACCATCTCACCGTAAGGGAGTGGTGAGTAACTGTTTAACTAGAATTTCTGACTCTTTATCTTCTTGCACTTCTTTTGCTTCATTTGGTTTGACATTTCTGGAAAAGATTGTTTTCTTCAGAGGAGCGTAATAGGCTGGATCTTCATGAATTCCAATCTCGTGTACGGAAAATGGTTGCAAGTCACCTTTGATACACTGTTTTCCTCCTTCGTAATATTTTATGCATTAGTGCAGAGACGACGGTACCATCCAGTTCTCATGGATCCATGGCTGACCCAGTAGAGTGTTGAACGATGTCTCAGAATCAATTATATGGAATTTTGCAGTTGCTTTGCTAAATCACCGATCTTCATTAACAGTGTTATCGATCCGACTGCTCATTCTCCTTTCTGATTGAATCCTGTCAATAACATCTTGTCTGCTTCAATTTCGCGAGCATCAATTTCCAAATATGCTAACGTTCGAAGGCTCATTATGTTGATTGATGCTCCCGGATCAACTAACACCCTGGAGAGCGTAAAATTTCCAATAGTGACTGAGATGTACAATGGTCGATTGTGATCAGCCATTCCGAGTAGTAAATCATTGTCCGTGAAGGTAACACCTCGCTGTTGTTTTAACGAGCAAACCTCGTCAAAGGAATTACCTGCCATTTGAGCTAAACAAATCTCTGGATGAAGTAGAGCCTTGATCAGAGCTTCCCTCATCTCATTTGACAGGACCAGAGCATCGTATATGCTTAGTTTGGCTGGTATCTTTCTAAGATGGGCTAGCACGTTGTAGTCTACTTTATTGCCATGTTCCTCGGTTTCTTCCCAAATGGGCAATTCCTCTGCTGGAGTTGGCTCTTCTTGAGCAACCACCTGCTTTCCTTTATCCTTTGGACCCATTCTCGAGGGTAGAACTTTTCCACTCCTTAGATTGACTTTTGTTATCTCTTCTGAATTTGATGCTGGATCTGCCGGTGTCTCCCCTTGAATCGGAACGATTGGCTCTTCTGGCGTTGCTTTGGAATCTGATAACTCCAATTCTATCGCGATTGGAGCTCCTCGAAATTCGCAAATAAACTCATTGCTTGTTGAGCTTTCGTATCCATCCTTGTGAACGTCTTCTCCTTCGTCGTGGTCATTGAGGTTTAGTATGATTTGAGAATCGTTATTTATATCAGAATCGAGATCTGGATTAGCTTGGTTTTCGTTAGTTACGTAATCGTTAGAAACAGTCAAAACGTAGCCAACACCAAAACTCTTATCATTATAAGATCCCGCCGGGGCGAGTAAATAATCATATAGAGTCAGAGGTTCAAGGGATTTCTCCCCGGAATCAGAAACAACCATCCTAGGATAAGCAGCCCCTAATCTACTCTTTTGAGCCTCGGTTTTCTTCTCTTCTATGATTTTCTCTTCCTTCTGGGGCGGTTCTTCAATCGCAAGCGATAGTGCCGGCTCGGCAGGTTTCAAACTTTGAGTTGAAGCATGCACCGAAGCGGTTTGGATGTGATCTAAGATTTTCTTTGAAGACTTTGCCCAGACGGTACTCCATCCATCATCGGCCGTATATGGGTTTATCGGAACAATAGGATCTGTTGAAATAACATTGATGGATCTTCCTTTTTGGGGTTCCTTCATGTATTCCTTCGGGATCGTTATTTTCCCTTTCCGGAGGTTGTCGTCAAGCCAAATCTTGAAAGTGATGCAATCCTCTATCTTATGCCCGAGCATTCGGTGGTAAGGGCAATAGTTTGGATGATCTTTCTTATTGACTTCTTCCGGCCTCTTGGGCTCTGGTAGCTGAAAATCTGGTGTTTTCATTAAACTGCAGAACATATTCGCCACTGCTTCAGTTTTGAATAGATATTCCTTGTTCAGAAAATCTTTCAGGGTATGTTGTGGACGAGGCGGTTGTTCATAATGCTGAGGCGACTGATAGATCGGTCGAGGCTGTTGATAACCCTGTTGAGGTTATTGGTAAGTATGTTGCGGTGGTTGATAGCTAGGCTGTGGCCGCTCTGGTGTATCTATACTGGCTGCTTGCGCTTATCTACTGCCGCGACGATTTCGTACTTCTTTTTGAATGTTTTTACGGGCTTCTGCTTATCGCTCTTGTCCACGAAACTTAGCTGCTTTGCTTCCTCTTGCAAGCTCCCAGCCTTGCTAAGAAGCTTCTCGAAAGTCTTGATTATAAATCCTTTAAGGAGAAGTGCTATCGGGCCATGGATACTCTTAAGCAAGATGTCGACTGCATGTTGTTCCTGAAGTTGTGGTTCACACTTCATGCTTAAATTTCTCCATCGAAGTATGTAATCCACTAGAGTTTCGTTCGGTTTTTGGTGCTCCACCACTAGATCACCGATGGTGATGTGGTGCCGAGCCCCGACAAACCGCTTAACGAAGAGGTTTTCTAACTCTGAAAAGGTCTTAACTGAACCATTTGGCAATTCGCGTACCGGTCGAAGGCAATCACGACAAGCTGGCGACGAGGCGACGAAAGAGTAAGGCGTCACTCCCACCAGCATTGCAGCAACTAGCACGAAAATGTGTGACATGCTGCTGGGGGTTTCTCGTTCAATCAAAAGTCTTAAATAGAGGTGGTACGAAGCCTTTCGGGTATTGGACTGCGTCGAATTCTTCAGGGTAAGGTCTACCCGTCTGAATAGATGCTCCACTCTTAGATTGTGCTAGGGCTTCTCACACCTGCTATTCTACCATGTTTTTAATGTCCTTTTCGGGAATCTTGCTCTGTGCAGAATTCTTCTTTGGTGGCTCGTCTCCGTTGACAAATGTGATCTCTTTCCTCCATCTGCAATATGGATGATCTCTGGGGGTGTTTCTTTCTGAGGTTGTACCTGACTCTGGAGAGTGGCTAAAGCAGCGGCCATCTCTTCCATCCTCCTTGCCATTTGGGAAATTGTGTCATCTCTTTCCCGAAGCTGTGCTCTCATCACTTCCGGTTCATCTCTTTCCGCAGCTGTCGAAGCACCCTGTGAGGCTAACGATGCTCGTGTTTCAACCATGTTGATGTCAGCATACTCCTCATCCATGAACTCTGATTAATCAACTTCCTTTTCCAACTTTTCTCCTCTTTCTTTTGCCAACCATCGAATATCCTTCCTTAGTTTTCCTATAGCATCCTCGAGGGGCCTCTTCCAGACGGTATCGCGGTTGTCGTGTGATGGTTGTTGAACTTCTTTTCCTGGAGTTTCTTTTATTGCAGTAGCACTTTCTTCTGACCCAGGCTCTTTGACGAGGCTTTTCTTCTCAGGATGTTGTGTTGGTCTTGGTTCGATAATAATCGCCACACCATCCTTCTTGCAGCAGAAGGCCTAAGACCGGACGGTCTGTCGGCTATATGTTGGTAGGTGGTGTCCTCCCTAATTTGATGGCCCAATACAACAACATGTGAACTTGCTCTCATTTTCTTTCTTGGTTTCTCTATGGTAGTGACAGGCTCTAGCTGGCACTCGTCCCATTCTTCTTAGGATTTCTGACATGGGGAATCTTTCTTTCTTTGCCAATTTTTCTATCACAACTTGTAGCCAAGAAAATGGTGTATTTTTAACCCTTTTTCTTTTGCAGTTACTATAGTATGCAGGTCGGGGTAGTGTAGCGGCGATCCTTCGGACATCTTCTTCATCTGATGCAGCAGAGAGGGGGTGAAACCTACTCCCTTCCAACAGAGGTATATACTCAGGCAGTTCTTCTCTTTCCTCAGGAATTTCTTCTAGAAAAGCAACTTCGGCGGCTTTGGCTTTCTCGATCTCGGCTATCTTTCCGCTTCTATTTCTCCTTTGAGTTTGAGTTAGGGGTGCAACTCTTGGGCCGGACCCAATCTCGAAAACAGATGGTATTGTAGCAAAATCTGTACCCTCCACGGTGACAGGTTCACCACAGACTTGGATTTCCTTCCCCTTTAGTTTGGCAGAAGCCGGGGTAGGTGCAAAGATGACTAGACCAGTTGGGGTAGAGATGACATTCCTCCTACGAATAACAGTACTTCTTTCAGCTGGAACCCTTTACAGGGGAGGGAATTCTTGAGCCGACTTCAAGTTGAACTCAATTACGGGCTCTTCAGTTTCTGGCACTTTGTCCATTAGTGCGAAGAGAGTGACGTCAGTGAACTTAATATCTGTGTTATCGAATCCTTGTCCAAAACGGATGATCCCATTGTCAGGCAGCTCATTCTTATAGACGACGAAGTCCATTCCATTGGTGAAGGAGAAAATTAACTTTGGCGCAGTCATTTTCTGCAGGGTAGATTTCGAACGTCAGTCCTGAATTATGCTTCCTTTTGTCGCAAAACTTAGGACAAAAAAGAAAGAGTCCGAACACATTTTTGTTTATCTTAATGTATTTATGATTTAAAAGAGTTTGATTAAAGGGTTGTTTATTAGAGGATTTGTTTGTTATGAACAAAATGATTAAAGGACGGAGGTTTATAGAAAAGAAAGGGACCTAGTTCGGGATTGAAAAGGAAGAGAAATTCTTGCAAAACTTCTCAACTCAAAGGACCGCTCCTAAGCTAACACCTATTTGGGGTCCACCCCACCTCAGAAAAAGAGGTAAAAGAATTTCTGAACCTCTCTGTTTAGGGGTGTCTAAACAGTGGCTCTTGAATCCAAAAGGAGCTGAATACACTCACTCAAGACAGAAATGAGCATGGTATGCCAACGGAAAGAATGGTAATTAGGTCCACTAGGGGTATAGACTCACTACCGATTTATGAAAGCAAAACCATCTAATCAAAATGGAGAGAGGAACCAGTCCCCAGTGGAGTCGCCAGAAATTGTCGGCATATTTTTAGGTTGTGTGTTTTGAAAAGGGGTCGCCTACAGAAGTTGTCGGTGAATTTTAAATTTAATTTAAATTTAAATATATATATATAGTTTTAGAAAGAAGCATTTGATTTTGAAAATAACTTCAAGTTTGAAAATTTTAAGATATGAAATCAAACCGATCTCACATCCCAAATGGTTTATATAAACGAGCACCGCATCACAAACCGTGTATCTATCCCGAAGAATAGACATACTGCTTGATGATGGGGCTCGATTAAATAAAGTAGAAGATTTGTGACATCCGTTTGGTCTGCAAACCAATTTTATAAGCCGACAAGTTCCCCTGCTTAATATAAATGAATTAAGCAGGGTTTATATTACCTGGGTTTTAAAAGTTCCTATAAGGGCAAGCCCCTATAGTTAATTACATCTTAAATGACGGGAATCATTTAAGAAAACTCTCGATAATGATCAGTGATTTTACTCTCAAGAATTTTAAAGTTTAAGGTTTTCAAAGGGTTGAATTTTGGAGATTTCAATAGGGATTGGATCAAATTTGGAACAGTTTATTTTGGGAATCCAAAGGAAGAAAAGTAGGAGAAGCTGAGGATCCAAGAAGAATCTTGGCAACTTCCCAAACTATCCTATTGTTTAGCTTCAATTAGGGAAAATAATTTAATATTTCAATCTTGCCAATTTTAATTAATTAGGACTTATATTTATATGATATAATCACACAAATAGCCTCGAAGGTGTGAGGTTTTATGTCGTACCAAACGACTACCTCGGAATCCTGAGACGAGTTAGGACTTAATTTGTATAATATGATTATACAAATGCCTAACAAAAAGTTAAGGATTTATGTTGCACTAGGCAAATTACCTCGAAGTCCTATGGCGTGGTTATTTAAAACTAAGGAAAGTTCTGCTAAAGTAGACTAGAGTTTTGCTGAAGACGATGGCCGTGCTGCCCACCATGCTCCGAGCTCCTTGTTGTTGCAGAGGTTTAGTTTTAGAAAGTGAAAATCAGGAGATGAGAGAAGTGTTTTGGTTTAGAAATCTTAAAGTCCAAATATGTTTAATATTTTAATTAAAACAAATCTTAAAGTTGTTTAAACAGAACTGATTAAGATTCCACGGTTCCGTCATCCCGGCACCGTTATTTTCATCGAATTCACTTAGTCCAGATGAATTTGCTAAACTCAACTGAATGAGTTTCACACTTTCATTTACACCGTGGGAAATCCCATTAGCAACATGTGGGTTACATCATCCGAGGTATTCCCGATCATTCAACGAGACGTTTTAATTTAGTTGCAATTGTAGTTTTATTGTTCTGTTTGTGATTAAATTTTGAGTTGTTTTATATTTTGGAATGTTGTGGTGGTAAATTTTATCTTGTGGTAACTTTTAATTTAGTTTTGGTTTCAGTTTTGTGACTATCCTAAAGGTTTTAGTTTTCATGCAACAATCTTATTTAACATGCAAGAAAAGTAAAGCGCAGTGCATGTAAGTAAACTGCAATAAAATAAATTGCAATAAAATAAAAGCATACCTGGAGGGTCTTCCCGTCATCCCAAGCTGCACTTAAAACATATATTAAGGCATTTAAATATTTATAACAAGTACCTAAGTAAAGCTAAGGGAAGGTTTTGGTTGTCTACCAAAATCCTAATCCTATTGTTAGTCAACTCCTGTGACGTCTAGGTTCTTGTGTTTTGTTTAAGGATGTTTTTCTTCATCAAAGAACAATTAAATTCAATTGTTCTCTGAAACATCCCATCATACTGAGGAAGTGTTTAGGAAGAGTTCTAAACATATTTTCAATATTTTCGAGATTATTTTGAGTCCAAGTAAAATTAATTGCATAGGTGAATTAATCATCCTAGAGTTTAGTTAAGCTTTGTCTCTTGCTCAGTGAACTTGGGCATTTGATTACCTGATGAACGAAGTAACATCTCACTAAATACTCTATTTAAGAGTTATAATAATTAAAGCCTTTAGGGGGCAAGTTTGTTTGTTGAAAATTTTAATCATTCTTAATTTGAAGTTTGAGTTAAAGGTTTAAAGTGATTTAGTTTAATTATGAGGTATTAATTAATAATTTTAAGTTTGGAATAGTGTTTAAATTATTTTTTTGTTTAAATCTTTATACTTTAAGTGATCTTAATATTTTAAATTTGTTTTACTTTTATTATTGAATGATGTTAATTTAATATAATTTAAATTTAATTTAATTGAATTTAACTTAATTTAATTTAATTTAAATATTTTAATTTAACTTAACTGTTAAAATGTTAATTTAATTTAATTTTAATTTTTACTTAATTTAATTTAATTTAATTGTTAAACCGCTTAACATTTTGAGCTTTCCTTTAATTTAAGGGTTATATGTTTTTAATTTTTAATTTACTTAGTTTGGATTATCATTTTAATCTTAATTAAGAGTTAAATATTATTGAAGTGACTTATTTAGGGATTTTATTAAAGAATTAATATCCTCTCAAATTATATCCCTATTTTTAATAATTCAAATTTTCATTAATCTTCCAAAATTTAAACTGTTTAAATAATTAAAGTTTCATTTTTTTTGTTTATTAAAAGTGATTAATGGGTTCCTATCCTTTTAATTTCCCAAAGTTTCAATCAGCCAAAATAGATGAAATCAAATATTTTACCCTCCATTTTAATTAAGCCTAAAATTTTAATAAAGGGATTTAAATTCTTTAATTATCTTTATACCCTTTTAGGCTTATTTATTTCATAACTCACTAAATTGAGTTCAAATGAACTTGAAATTTTTATGTCACTTCACTCATATGTCAATTAAGACATTAGAGGAGAAAATGTGATTTTTCTGAATTTAATTTATTTATATAATTATTTTTAGTGAAAAATAGGGATTTTCAATATAATTCAACAACATGACCAAGGAAAGGTTTCTGAACTCAAGAAAATTATGGGATATTTCTAATAACAAGAGGACCACTTGGACCAATTTTTATGATTTTTTAAATTATATTTTATTTATTATAATTATTTTAAATTTTTGAGTGTTAATTAATTATAAAATAAAATTGAAGTTGAAAAATGGATTTTATATTTTTTTTTAAATCTCTATGACCTCAAGGAGTTTAGAGAAACAAATTTTACAATTTCTTGATTTTCTATTGATTTATTGAAATTAATTTAGTGAAAAGGTTGGAAAATACATTTTTTGATATTAAAAATTATTTTGAGCCTTTAAAATTCAATATATTTACTTTGAGGCTTAGGAAAAAATATTTGGTTTGTTCCTAAGTGATTAGAAGTTAAAATTTGATATTTTTATGATTTTTAATATTTTTGTGATTTTTATTATTTTTTAATTATTAAAATATTAAATATATCATTAAAAATGAAAAATTTTAGAAAATTCCAATTTTAATTTTTATAGGCTCCTCTGATATCAGAGAGCCCATTAAATCAATTTGATAAATTTTTGAAATGTATTTTTGGAGTTATGAATTTTTAATGTTTAATTTTGATCATGTGGCTTAATTAATTCATCTAGTGGGGCTAATCATTTCCAATTGGCTTCAAATTTTTATGCAAGGTTCTCTGTATCCTTAAGATCAATGGAGAATTAATTCAAGTTATTTTAATGTGTGGTTAACCTTAATTAATTAAAGTTAAGTTTTGAGTAATTAGGTCAATTAGGGTTATTCTTAATGAGTTAACTCAAAATATAATTATCCTAGGGTTCTCTCGTCTTAAGAAACTTCCCCAAATTTTTCTAGAATTTATTGAGCAATATGCTAATTATTAGAATTAAAATACCAAAAAAAGTGACATAAACTTGAAAAATACATAACCTTCCATAGAGATGACCTTTGACCTTGAAAAATTCAGGGAATGTTCCCAAGATCAGAGGCTTCAAAAGCCCTTTGGTCTCATGCCATGGTGAATTGTCTACGCAAATGGAGAATCAAAATACTAAAATGAGTAAATAATTAATTAAAAATAAAATACTCACCAAAATAACTTGATTTCTTTTCCACATTATTCTCCTATGTTCACTGAGTAAGAGGATATTTTTATTTTATTTTTATGATTTTTCTACACAAAGATATGGATTTTCTAAGTTCTGGGTATTTAAATAAATAGAAAAAATCCTATTTATCTATTTATCCGACTCAGCACCGTGTCAACCTACGGCGGATCGAAAGACCATGCAGCGCACTCCCATTCGACGTCGCCATCTTAGTCTGCCACCACACGTCCCGCTGTTGATCTATAAAAAATACCTATTTCTTTATGTCTTAATTCTTATTAATTTCTAAGGATATTATGCTTTAATGAAAGGTATTTTTTGTGTTTTTGGATGTAGGTAATGTAAAAAGGTCTAAAAAGAAAAAATGAGCAAAAAGGAGCAAAAATGGAGCAAAATATAAAAAGTATAAAAAATTATGGCCTGGCGCCTAGGCGCCAGAAGCTGGCGCCTAAGCGCCAGACTCGATACAAAATCTGTCAAGTTTTTGACAACGTTTGATCAGTTATTTTTACGGAGTGAGCGGTTATTGGACATTCTAAAAGACTGGAAGTTGTTCCTTGATAATAGGACATGTGATACATTGCATTTGGACGCTCCAAAACGGTTTTAAATGCGAAGAGGTGCGAGCCAAAGTGAAGAGGTGCGAAGAACTGGATGCGGTGTCCGGCGCCTAGGCACTGCATCTCGGCGCCTAGGCGCCAAACCGACCTTCTAGAAGATTCATTGAATGTGGACATGTTTTGAAGAGGTGCCTCAAGGCAACCCTTGAAGCCTATAAATAGGGGTCCATTTCTTTAGAAAACGTGCCCCTCCCATTGTAACCCTTTCTCTTATCCACTTTAGGATCTCTCATCCTTAGAGAGAGAAATAGAGAGAGAAATTTAGGGCCACTTTTGTTTAGTTTAGTGAGTTTATTTTCAAGTTGTTCCATCTGGAGTTCATTACACTGTGGAGTCAGTAGGAATCGGAAGATCCGTAGAATAAATATTCGAGATAAGTATTTTTATATTTGATTCAAAGTTTAATTATCATGTTTTGCTATTTATTTTCAATGTGTTACGAGTAGTTAGTTTACTTTCTTCCTTCAATTATGAAGAGATAGATAAGATAATATAAAGATTCGATGGAGAATTGAAATTCAAAATATTTTCAAAACATTGTGATGACATTAATACCTGATCTTACTTTACTTTTTAAATTGGCCAATTGAATTGTTAAAACCTGTTGAAGAGTTTTAAGACCTTGAAGGAGAAGAACTCATAACTTGTAAATGTCACATGAATCCTTGGGTAGTCGAAGGCCATGTGCGGGCTATTCAAGGTGAAGTACAAATAAATAGGAAGATAAGATTTAAAGGGCGTAGAATTGATAAGTTTTTAGAGTGACAGACTAAATTCTTATAATTTGATTTATAGATTAGGAAAGGGTCACTAGTAGAGCCGACCATAACCACCTTTGGAAATCTAGAAGTGTGAGCCTAGATTAACCCATTCTACTAACAATGCATCCGGACCTATTCTGTAAATTAGCCAATGTTCTTTGTGCCTGGATCAAAGGGTAAAGAATAGGAATGCTTCTATTTGGCACAATACTATAAATCAAATTCTCCAACGAATATTAAATTATCTTAAAAATCTTAGATTAATTGAAGGAAAGAAAATTGTTTATTTTATATAGATTTCATAAAATCATTTTCTTATTATTGTTTTCTTTATTTGCATCTAGTAAATTAATAGTAATTTATAATTAAATTAAAAGATAAAATAAAAATATTTTTTTATTTTATTTATTTATTTATTTTATTTTTTTTATTTATTTTTTTTATTTAGAAAATTTATCACTATAATTCTTCTCTATGGGATCGATACTGGGGTCTTTGTTTCAAAACCCTGTATTACTCGAAACGATATGTATACTTGCGTAGTACCCCTAGTGTGTAAAAATATTTTCTAAATTTACATCATATTAATTTTATATACTAGCCGCTATTTATAAATTGAGTCAAAGTTTTTGGCTATCTTTTGGAAGCAAACATGACTGCGTTATTTGCGGTCGGGTCAAGTTTTTGGCATCGTTGCCGGGAAGAAAGAAATAGAATAGTATAAATTTTCTTATAAAAAAAATAAAATAATAATAATAAATATATATATATATATATAAATTATTAGTATTAAAAAGAGAAAAAAAAAGAAAAAGATATATATTTTATTCCTTGTTTTATGTGAAGATTTGGTTCTGAAGGATTAATACCATTAGATTCTGAATTAGAAAGAACAATTAGAAAAATTTAAAAGGGAAAACAAATTCAAAAATTTCAAGAAATGGCTACTTTACAAAATCCAATTGAACTTAATGATCAAAATGTTTATAAACCATTAATGGATTATACTAACCCTACAGTTGATGAACTTCATAGTAGTATTCAAATACCTACTATAGATGCTAATTCTTTTGAACTTAAACCGTCTATTATTCAAATGGTGCAAAACAATCAATTTGGTGGATCACCAAATGAGGATCCAAATTTACATCTTGTTAGTTTTTTAGAACTTAGTGCTACCTTTAAATATAACAATGTTTCTGATGATGCTATTAGACTTAGACTCTTTCCTTTCTCTTTAAGAGATAAAGCAAAGAAGTGGTTAAACTCATTAGCGACTGGTTCTATTAAAACATGGGCTGAAATGGCACAAAAATTCCTTGTTAAATATTTTCCTCATTCTAAAACTGCTAAATTAAGAAATGATATTACTTCGTTTAGTCAATTTGATGGGGAGACAATATATGAAACTTGGGAAAGATTTAAAGAACTATTAAGAAAATGTCCTCATCATGCTTTACCTGATTAGTTGATTATTCAAACATTTTATAATGGATTAATTGGATCTTTAAAATCAATTATCGATGTCTGCTTGGAGGTTCTTTAATGTCTAAATCATTCGAAGAAGCTTAAACTTTAATTGAAGAAATGGCTAATAACAATTTTCAATGGCCTTCCGAAAGGATTAATCCTAAAAAGATGGCCGATATTCACGATAATGAAGCCTTTTCTATCTTAGCTTCACAAGTTGCGGCAATGTCTAAGAAATTAGATAATTTTGCAATTAATATTTCGCATAATAACTCGCTAATATCGAAGATTCTCAAACTATTTAAACTTTATAAGCTATTGCAAGTAAAAATAATCCTTATTCAAATTATTATAATCCTGGGTGGAAAAATCATCCTAATTTTAACTGGAATAATTCACAACAACAATGGGGTAATAATCAATCTCATCCCACTGTAAATTGGATTAATCAAGTTAATTTAAATTATAAACCTCCTGGATTTAATAATCAACAGAAAAAGTTATCAATAGAAGAATTAATTATGCAAATGAATAATCAATTACAAAATCAAAATAGTGTTATTCGTAATATTGAAAATCAAATGGGGGCAAATTGCTACTTTAATTAATAACAGACTTGTAGGAACACTTCCTAGTAATGTTGAAATCAATCCAAAGGAAACTGGAAAAGAACATGAACAAGTTAAAGCTGTGCAACTTAGAAGTGGAAAGGAATTAAAAGAAAGATTGCAGAATGAAATTGAAAAAGAGATTGAGGTTGAAGAGATTAAAAAACCTAAAGAAACTCTCTCTTTTAGTCAAGATCAGACTGTTATACCTGTTAATGTGGAAGTTGAAAAACCACCACCAGCTTTTCCTCAAAGACTTAAACAACAGAAATTAGATCATCAATTTTCTAAGTTCTTTGAAATTTTTAAGAAACTTACTATTAACATACCTTTTGCTGAAGCTTTGGAACAAATGTGCATTAAGTGAAGAATGTAGTGCAATAATTCAAAAGAAATTACCTGAAAAGCTTAAGAATCCTGAAAGTTTCACTATACCCTGTGCTATTGGAGAAAAATTTTGTGGAAAAGCTTTATGTGATTTAGGAGCAAGTATTAATCTCATGCCATTTTCTATCTTTCGAAGATTGGATTTAGGAGATATTACTCCCACCACTGTAACTCTTCTGTTAGCTGATAGATCTATCACTTATCCTAAAGGAGTTATAGAGGATGTCCTTGTTAAAGTGGATAAATTTATATTCCCTGTAGATTTCATAGTACTTGATATGGAAGAAGATAAAGAGATACCTATTATTTTAGGAAGATCTTTTCTAGCTATCGGACGAGCTATGATTGATGTGCAAAAAGGATAATTAACCATGAGAGTTAATGATCAAGAAATTAAATTCAATGTTCTTAAATCAATGAAGTACCCTGATAAAGAGAAATGTTATCGAATGGATATAATTGATTATTTAATTGAAAAACATTATCAAGAAAAATGTAAAGTTATTTCTAAAGAAAAATTAGAATTTTTAACTGATGAAGATGAAGTAGTAGAACAAGAAGAGACTCATTTTATTAAAGATAATTGGGAAACTTTAGACATAACTCAAACTGATATACTTTTACCCTCAATTAAAAAAGCACCTGAACTGGAATTAAAAATGTTACCTTCCCATTTAAAATATGCGTTTCTTGGAAATTCGTTAACTTTACCTGTTATTATTTCTTCTGAACTGAGTAAAGATCAAGAAGAAAAATTACTAGGTGTGTTAAAGAATTATAAGAAAGCTTTTGGTTGGACTATTGCTGATATAAGAGGAATAAGCCCTTCCATTTGCATGCATAGAATCTTAATGGAAGAAAATTTTAAACCTACTATAGAATCGCAAAGATGATTAAATCCTATTATGAAAGAGGTTGTTAAAAAAGAAATTATTAAGTGGTTAGATGCTGGTATTATTTATCCTATTTTGGATAGTCAATGGGTAAGTCCTATTCATTGTGTTCCGAAGAAAGGAGGTGTAACTGTCATTGTTAATGATAAAAATGAACTTATTTCTACAAGACAAGTTACTGGATGGCGAATTTGTATTGACTATAGGAAACTAAATAAAGCCACTAGAAAGGATCATTTTCCTTTACCTTTCTTAGATCAAATGCTCGATAAATTAGCTGGACACTCATATTTCGTTTTCCGGATGGATATTTCGGTTATCATCAATTACTTATTGCTCCTGAGGACCAAGAAAAGACAACATTTACAAGTCCTTATGGAACATTTGCTTTTAGAAGAATGTCTTTTGGTTTATGTAATGCACCTGCAACTTTTCAAAGATGTATGATGTCAATATTTTGAGATTTGATTGACAAAGGAATTGAAATATTCATGGACGATTTTTCATTCTTTGGAACTTCTTTTAAATCTTGTTTGGAAAACATAGCCAAAGTTTTGAAAAGATGTGAAGAAAAACAAATTGAGTTCTTAACTGGGAAAAATGTCAATTCATGGTCACAGAAGGCATTGTACTTGGTCACAAAGTATCACAAAAAGGGATGGAAGTAGATCAAGCAAAAGTGAAAATTATTGCTGAATTGCAACCACCTACTACATTACTGATGTGAGAAGTTTTCTAGGTCATGCTGGATTTTATAGAAGATACATAAAGGATTTTTCTAAAATTGCTAAACCTCTTTGTCATTTATTAGAAAAAGATGCAAAATTTGAATTTAATAAAGAATGTATTAATGCTTTTAATATTCTAAAAGAAAAATTAATAATCGCCTCTATCATTGTTGCACTTGATCGGAATAAATCTTTTGAATTAATGTGTGATGCAAGTGATTTTGCAATTGGAACTCGTATTAGGACAAAAATATGAGAAAGTTTTCAAAGTTGTATATTATGCTAGTAAAATTCTCACCGAAACACAAAGAAATTATACTACCACCGAGAAAGAGCTTCTAGCTATAGTATATGCCTTCGATAAATTTAGACCTTATCCTCTTGGTACTAAATGCATAGTTCATACCGATCATTCTCGCTATTAAATATCTATTATCTAAGAAGGATTCTAAACCTAGACTTATAAGATGGGTTTTACTTCTACAAGAATTTGATTTTCAAATAGTAGATAGAAAAGGAACTGAAAACCAAATTGCTGATCATTTATCTAGAATTAAAAATGATATTATTTCGGAAGAAAATATAAATGAGAAATTCCCTGATGAATCTTTATATGTTATTCAAAGATGCAAAACTCCTTGGTATGCTGATATTGTTAATTATTTAGTTAGCAATATTTTACCTTATGACTTGGATAACAAATTTATTAAGAAATTTAAATATGATGCTAAATCTTATATTTGGGAAGAACCTCATTTATTTAAAATTGGTAAAGATTCTATGATTCGAAGATGTGTACCTTATGAGGAAACTTTTGCTATTATTCAAAAATGTCATGATTCTGATTTTGGAGGACACTTTGGCATAGATAAAACTCGCATTTAAAATTTTAAATTCTGGATTTTATTGGCCTACCTTATTTAAAGATGTGAGACAATATGTGAAAACATGTGATCGATGTCAAAGGATGGGAAATATATCTAGGAAAGATGAAATGCCTTTAAACTATATATTGGAATTTGAAATTTTTGATATATGGGGTTTAGACTTTATGGGACCATTTGTTCCATCATCTGGAAAAATTTATATTTTATTTGCAGTTGATTATGTTTCAAAGTGGATTGAAGCTGTTGCTTTACCAAATTGTGATTCCAAAAGTGTTTCAAAATTTTTAAAGAAAATGATATTTTCAAGATTTGGAATGCCTAAGGTAATTATCACTGATGGTGGAAGTCATTTCAGGAATATAAGAATTCAATCATTGCTACAAAAATTTGGAATCAAACATAGAATTGCAACTGCTTATCACCCTCAAGCTAGTGGAATGGTCGAAGTATCAAACGGAGAAATTAAAAGAATTTTAGAAAAGACCGTTAATCCTAAAAGAACCGATTGGGTTGATAGACTTGATTCTCGCATTATGGGCTTATAGAACGACTTATAAGACACCAATCGGAATGTCACCTTACTCGTTAATTTATGGTAAACATTGTCACTTACCTGTAGAACTTGAACATAAAGCTTATTGGGCGATAAAGGAGTTTAATTTTAATTTGAATAAAGCAGGAGAAAAATGATTATTGCAACTAAATGAGATGGAAGAAATTAGAAACAAATCGAATGAAAATGCGAGAATTTATAAAGAGAAAATGAAGATGTTGCATGATAAGAAAATTTCAGGAAAAATTTTTGAGCCTGGACAAAAAGTATTATTGTTTAATTCTCGTTTAAGACTTTTTCGTGGAAAATTAAGATCTAAATGGATTAGACCCTATTTAGTTGAGAAAGTATACCATTATGGAGCTATGGATATTAAAGATCCCAAAACAAGAAAATTTTTTTAAAGTAAATGGAGTAAGATTGAAGCCTTATTTGGGAGATATTAAGAAGATTTATAAAGAGGCTTATGAATTGAGTCAACCTGATTAAAGATTTACTTGAGTCGGGCTGACGACGTTAAACCAAGAGCTTTGTGGGAGGCAACCCATAATTATCTTTTGTTTTGAATGTTTTTATGTTTTGATATAAGGTTATGCCTCGATCTTGATTAATTTTATATTACTTTAGAAAAATTTGATGCTTATAAGTCTTTGATGACTTAGGCTAAAAATTATTTTGAAGTATGTAAAATTTAAAAATAGGATCACTCTATTCTGAATATGAGTAAGAAGGAGATCAAGTTAACTTCATTATGATAGTTTACAATGTGAGTTATCGAGTCTAAATTACTCTTACCAGTATAATTTACCTATCTCGGAGAATGAAATTTTGAAAATTTGACGATTAGATGAAACGGAGATTAACATAGTTCCGGCGCCTAGGCGCCAGAATTCGGCGCCTTAGCGCTAAAATCAACTATGTATCAATAGGTCCAGCGCCTAGGCGCTAGATTTGGCGCCTAAGCGCCACGGTAACTGGGTTGTGAAAAAACCAAAAATTTTCAGTTTTTTCACACAATTTTTTCCTTTAAATCAACCTATCTTCTTCCCTAACCATCAAGCACTCAAAATTACGTCCCTTGTAATTCATTCTTGAGAGATTTGACAAATTTTTGAAGAAATGGAAGGAAGAAATCATGGAGAAGAAGCTAGGGACAAGGTTTCAAAAGATCCTCAACCCTACTTCAATGGTTTCATCGCTGTAAGTTTAGAGAAAATTTCTAGTCGTTTGGATAAGTTTGAAGCGGATTTTAAAAGCATTGGAGATCACCTTCATGAGATGTTTCATCAAGTTGAACATCTAGAATGGCAAATGAAACTTCAATTTGATCATTTTGCGGCTTATCAAGATGCTCAAGTTGAAATGTATGCGAAGAACAAGTGGATTGACGAAAAGACGGCTATGGATTTCTCGAGAGCGTCAGTGTTCTTTCCAAGTGGAATACACAATTTCCCTTGTAAAGATTAGAATATTCTAGTAATGAGATAGTTATTATGGTTTGTTGAGTCGTTGTATCGATTTAGAGAATCGATTGTGTTTGTTTGTGTATTTGCTTTCATGTTCAATGTGTGTTGTTTTTGCTTGGAAATTGTTATGTTTGAGTGTGTATTAGGAACTTGAATCAAATATAATACTTATCTGGAATGTATTGAGTCACTATTTAAGGTTATAAATGGAAATTAGTGAGTTTGATTGAAACCTTACGTTTGATTGGTGGATTTAATATTTAATTTTTATAAATTTTTGAAAAATGTTGTGGAAGTTAGAAACTGAAGCCCTACTCTGATATGAGTAATTGGAAGTTGAATTTATGAATTTTGGTGGAAAATTAAATTTAAAAATTATTTTTTTGTGAAAGGCGAGTCTGGCGCCTAGGCGCCAGAATTCGGCGCCTAAGCGCCAGTTCGGCCTGTACCCGAGAATTTACTTAAATAACCCCCAAAAGCCATTTTTGACGCCTAAGCTTCATCTTCTTCCCCATTTTCGCGAAAATACATCCTCTAGATCCATTTTGAGGTCAAAACATTAAGGATTTGAGTGTGAAACCACTCGATTTATTCGTCTCAAGATCAGATCTACACTTTAAACCATTTATTTTCGATTTTCACCATAGATTTCCCTAGGTTTTGCTAAGAACCGAAAAATTTTAAAAAAATATTCGATTTTTAGTGATTTCTTTGGATTTCTAAACTTATTTTAAGTTTTATAAACTTAAAAAGAGTTTAAATCTTTGATTCCTAAATTTGTTCTTGTTTTCTTTCACGTTTAGATGGCTCCAAAATCTAAACGCGGGAAGGCACGAGATAACTTTGATAGCAGCAAATTTTCTACTGCGGTTGCGTATTTTCGCTTCCATGAATTTGCGACATCCAGAAAGTTCATTTCTAAACAAAGTTTCTGTCATCCTGGAGAAATGATCGAAAAAACTATTGTTGCACACAACTGGCAACAATTTTGTTATTTTACTGTTGTTGCTGTTATCCCGATTGTTCGAGAATTTTATGCAAATTTTCTGGATGTCGAGGATTATGAAGTCTTTGTCGGAGGAATCGAGTAGAGATTTAGTCCAGAAAGAATCAACATATTTTATGGCCTGCCACCGACTATTAAGTGCTATTATTCTGGATTATCACCATCTGAGGGAGATTTGGATATGATTATTGCTTATCTGACTGACGGTACCAGATCTTGGAAGATCAGGAACGGAAAAAGAGTAAACTTCAAATCCTCCGAATTAAATGGTATATCTAAAGCATGGCACTATTTTATTTCTACAAGATTGTTACCTTCCAACTACCTGAGTGAAGTGACTAGAGATCGAGCGATCTTAAACTACTGCATTCAGGAGAGGAAGCCTATTGATGTCAGGAGCATTATTTATGATTCTATGGATCTATATGGTTTACATGCCATGAAATTAACTGAAATGAAATGGAGAATTGCTGAAAGCTCGGGAGGAAGGAATGATCCATACCTTTGCTCTGAGAAGTGTAGCTTCAATCAGAGAGTTGTGTCACCTTCGATTGCACCTAAGGAAGCTCTAGATGAAGTCTCTGGCTCTGGGGAATTGTCTAGGTATGAAAGTGTCCACAGCCGATTTCAAAGCTTGGAGGCTAGAGCAACTGGGTGGCCTGGAGAGGGGGCTTTCACTGGGGAACTTCTTCTCTTGGTCCTGTGCAGGTGTGGGTGAGTTTAATTTGGATTTGGTGGAGGTTTGGGAGATGTCATGTTTTTGGGCTTGAATTTGAACTCAGAAATTGAGCTCAGCTGGGGGAAATTGGGGCTGGAATCCAATAGGGATCAAGTGCTCTGTGTGTGGAGAGTGGTCTGTAACAATTTTGATAGAGTTTCAGTAGGATTTGGTTCAGCACCTTCTTTGGCCGAGAGGTGGTTTTGTTTAAATAGAGGTGGCTGGAGGGCTTCCCAGGGGGGTTTAATGGCTTGGATCAACTGCTCTGGTGAGGAGAAGAACAGCCATGGTGACCATTAGGCATGGGACAAGTCAGCAAGGCAGAATTCAAAAATTGGCTCACATGGGTGCTCTCGGCCTGGTGGTTTCCGGCGGCTGTGGTGGCTGGCCGGCCAGGGTCAGGTCACCCTCAAGGTCAGGGAGGTCAGGGCTGGGGTTTAGTGCAGTCAATTGGCCATGGACATGTGTAAAGGAGTTGAATTGAAATGGAATGGGGGGAAGGCTATTTTGGGTCCAAATGAGTCAACCCATGGTTTTGGGCTAGGTTCACCACCCAAGGCCTGATTTTGGGCTGAAAAGAATCACTTGGGTCAGCCAAGAGAAAATGGTGTGGTCTCCATCCATGGTGAGGTGGCTAAACTTGGTTTAGTGTGTAGCATGAATGGGGTTAAAATTGCTTAAGGAAGGCTTAAGAAAGGGGCCCCTCCTCTTGCCATTAATGGCTTGGTGAGGTAGAAAGGGGCTCCCAAGGCTTGCATATGGCTTATGCATGGCTCCATGGTTCCATATGGCTTAGGGATGGCTTGGCTTGGTTTCATGAAAGTGGGTCTTAAGGATTTAGGATATTTAGGGGTAATTTGGCACATGGCTTAGTTGAGAAAAGTTTAATGATGAATTTGAAACTTAGGGAGTGATTTAAATCAAAGGGGATGATGAGGGGAAATTTCATGTGGGCTTTAGGATATATTTTGGGCTTTTGGATTTATTTTAGATGGGCCTTTAGAAAGGTTTAAGGAGGTGGGATTTTAGGTTTGAAAAAAAAATGGTAAATGGAAGTTTTGTAAAAGATTGGTCTAAAAAAATGTTGGGTTTAGTTTAGGGATGTATCATGAGTGATCTAGAATAGGTTTGAAATAATTTGGGGTTGAATTGGGTTTAATTTGGGATTTTTTGGTAAAGGGGTCAAAGTGGGTCAAATTTGGCTAACTTGGGCTAAGGTTGGGCTAGTGTTGGATTTGATGTAAACTTAATTTTGAGAAATGTTTATGGGGGTGCTACAAATAGTTTTCAACTTTGGTTGGGTTTTGATTTTGGGTTTTGAGCTTATTTGGGTTAGGTTTGGGTTTAGGCCAAAAATGGGGATTTTGGTTTGGATTAGGTTTGGGTGGATTTTAGGTTAAAATTTAGGGAAAATCAAGTTAGTGTTTTGTTTTTGGGGATGTCAGGAAGGTTTATGAAAAGATTTGGGGCTAATTGAAATTGAATTGGGTTGGTTTGGGCTAAGTTTAAGTCATGGGCCAAAATTGGGCTTTAGGCTTCAAATTGGAATTTGATCCAAATGTCAATCAAATTAGGCATGGATTTGGTCTAAATGGATATTGGGGATATTGAATTGAAGTTTAGAATTGAATTGGGTCAATGTTGAGGTCATTTGGGTTGATTTGGTTTGACATTGGGTCCACTTGGGTTAAAAATGGGTCAAATTGGGGGGTTTTGGTAAAAGTGGGTTAAATTGACAAAATTGACCTATGATGTAGTTGAACAAAATGAAATTGGCAATATTTGGGATTTTCTGGAATTTTCTAGAAATTTTGGAATTTATGGAATTTTTGGTTAAGAAGGGCATTTTGGGTATTTGGAGGGTATTGGGGGGTATTTTTGGAAAATTTGGTATATTTAGCTAAGGATGATCAATTTGAATAGTGGGGAATGTTTAGGACTGATTTTGAGGAATTTTGGGTAATTTAGGTAATTTTGCAAATTTTGGGTAGCTTCAAGGACATTTGGTAGGTTTAGCGGGTGTAGGGCCCCGGGGGTCAAAAATTGAAATTTTAAAAAAATGAAGATTGATCAAGTTTGAGTAGAATGGAATCACTTTGCTTAAGCCATGAAGCTATATCAAGCCCATAAGAGCCATGAGAGGACTCATTTGAGGCATTCACTATGTTATTCCTAATCCTCTTAGCCAAGGGCCTAGGGGTTAAGGTCCATCCATATGAATTACCTACATGAGTCAGGAAGTCAAGCTAGGCATGACTGGTTTTAGGATTGGAATGTGTGTGAAAGTGTAATGTGTGTGCAAGTCAACCCTCACTGCGACCAGGCCACCCAGGGTAGTCCTAAGGCCAAAGAGTCCTATAAGGAACTCATCCTTTAAACCTCCACATTTGATCTTAACCCTCCAAGTGACTTGGGGGTTTACAATCAAACTTATGGGGTTTGCAAGGAGTTTAAGAGGTATTTAAATTTCTAAGTGGTGGTTTCCATTTCTAGTCCTCTAAGATAGTCAAAGGGAAAGCCTAAGGCTAGATCCTAAGTACTAAGGAGAGAGAAGAGAAAAGACCTCATCAAAAATGAGGTCAACATGTTCGTGTCATTTGCTTATCGAACGAATAGAACACGAACTTCCTAGTGAACCGAACACGAACTATTTGTGAAAAATGAGTTTTTTTGACAGCCCTAGCTTTGATAGCATACTTCCTCCAAAATGAAGCAAATTGATAGGTTTTTCGTACACATCAGGTAATCCATACTTCCACAAAATGAAGCAAACAGAATAAGGTGTTTAGAGTTTTGTTTAGGGTTTTGTTTTAATATATAGTGTAGTATATTAATTATAATATTATAATATTTATATTAATTTAATTAATACTATAATATTATTATTGTTATTAATAACTTATCATATATTATAATTTATAGAAGTTTAATTATTTAAAATATAATAAATATTTATAATATATAATTATTTTTAAAATATCATAAATTATATAGATGTAATTATTTTAAATTATTTTATATTTCAAACAATAACGAACTGAACACAAATGAACACATCACTGTTTGTGTTTGGTTCGTTTAACAAACCGAACGAAAAGAATTGCTCGTGTTCATCTGTTTTCTTATCGAACGAACCAAACACAAACTTCTTGGCGAACCGACATGAACTTTTCACAAACAACGAGCTTTTTTGACAACCCTAGTGAAGAAAAATTAACTTTAAACATCTAAACATCCAACAAAACATCACAATACTAAACAAACTATCACATAACTACATAGTTCATTTAAAAATTTCAAATTTTCAATACAACATAACAGTACATCAACAGGGTTACACATCACATGAAAAATAAATAACTACTACATCACAACAATACAACACTACACAACAAGAAAAATCAAAAAGGAAACAAATAATCTACCAATCTTCATCATCAAGATTATCAACAGGGTCAGCGGGATCAGGTCTATACGGTGTATAGCTGGGGAACTGAGCATCATAATAAGCAATATCGAACTCAACTCTCCTCCTCAGATAATCTTCATTCACATCACTTCTGGCCTCAAACACATCCATCCTACCATGGAGTCTATCCATACTAGCACTCTGTAATCTCAGCTGCTCCATAATATCAAATAATGTAGGGGGCTCAGATGTAGATGGAATGTCATAACTCGTAGTAGGAATATCAGTACTCCTACTCTCATCTCGGGCTCCCACATGAGACTCATAAATATGGATAATAGCCTTTATAATCGGTCTCAACATTATAACTACTTCTTCAGAACCACTGAACTATACTCCAGACTGAACACATAGGTCATCAACTAAGGCAGGATGTCCTAATCCACCAGTGGTCTCGCCTCTAGCAGTAGTCAAAATGTTCTTGAATACAATAGCTCCAATATCAATATTTTTTTTCATCTTCTGAATACAATAGTTCATAATTGTTCTATCCCTTATAACTTCACTGTGGTGATAAGAAGGTAATAGTCTTGCAGAGATGAAAAGTGTCAAACTTGTGATGCAACATTTAACTTGGAAGCGGGGAACTTAATCATCTGTTTTTGACTTACTTTCCATTCCCCTATTCCATCCGTTAGAAAAGCAATCACTTCTCTCATATTTTCCTCTCGAGTATAAAAGTTTTCATATTCATAAACAAATGGTTCTCAAGTATGATAGAATGCATTAATACGCTGAGGAGTAAATTCAACCATTTTTTCTCTAACTAACACATACTCATTCTCAATCCAGGGCACATTTGAACATAATTCTCTAACAACACCCATAACAGCATTTGCAGTAAAATAACAAAATCTCTCCTAGTTCCATTCTGCAATCAACTGTTCTACAAATCCTCCATTATTATCAAAAGCTCGATCCTGGATACACTTCTTATTGTAAAGGTAAGAGTTAAAGAGAAATTACGCTTTCACATTAACAAATTTTTCTTCATCAAAATCCAATTTTCTCTTCCCTTTACTCATCCTTGGAGCCAAGTTAGTTTTTAAAAATTTGCAAGAAAATTCGAATAAATTCCAAATTCACAATGTAACATACTCCAAATACTATTCTAAACAAGTAAGAGCAAATTCATCATAGGAAATCTTAAAATCTCTTCAAAAATCTAAAAATTCAATCTTAGCAATGTGTGAGATTTCCATGGTGAAAATAAAAAATTTTTAACTTAAAGTGAACCTTTTACCAAGAGAAGTGTAGATCCAGTCTCAAAAAGCTTTGAAATCACTTCAAATCTAAGATCTAGCAAGCCCTAGGTCTTCAAAATCGCAAAAATGGAGGAGGAAGACGAAAGCTATGGAAAAACTATGGGTCCCAAGGTCAAAATCATGAAATAAAGGGTTTTTGGCATTTTTCTATACTTGGACGCCGGCGGTGCTCTATTTCTTAAAAATGCTAAAACTCTCTGGATTTGTGCGCCGGCTGGGCCAGTCCAAAATTTTTTCTGGGTCCGAAAAGTTTTTCGTAATTTTGATCGTTTCGACCACCACAATGACATTTAACACTTCATTAAGCATCTACTTCATCACACAAGCAATAACTAACACAATTCTTACACTAACAATACAAAATATACTTATATATATATAATCCACGTTACATTATAAACACTAAATATGTTCATTCAAACCAAACCAACAACTCTTAGATGTTTAGTGTTGCAAGTACGCTACGATAAGCAAACACTAAAATCTAAACACACTCAATGAAAGTAAGCATAGCAAATCCAAATTCAATCTACAAAGCAAAGAAAAATCTATACTAAACACACCAAACAGAATTAAGCAAAGTAAACTAGACACACATCAAACATAAGTAGAATGCGGTAATTACTCCACATTGGTTTCAGAACTATCTTCCACTCTAATATCTCCAATAGATTGTTGATGCACGAACAAATTATAAAATGGATGAAATGGGAATTCATCAGATGAATCCTCAGCAATAACTATGTTCTTCTTCATCAGATTAATAAGGTCCATCTCAATCCGACCAGTGTGATCAAATTGTTCCTTCATCCTCCAATCTGTATGATCAAATAAATCAGAAATATTATTGATTGCATTCATAACATTCTGTACCTCTTTCTCCAACTGTTTGATCCTCTTCAATATCATTCTGGAACTTTCAGGAAAATGGGGTTGAATCGGTTGTGAAGTCTAAGTTGGTTGATCAGCAAGCTAATTCATATCATCTTCATCTTGTACTATTTGGTAGTAATAAAGATTAGTTGGATCAATAGGCCTCCATGGAAGAAGAACCTTTTCCCAACTCTCATAAGGAACTTATGATTGACTACACAACAGAAATATGGTGGACGGGTGTCCAAGCCCATATTCCACCATATTTAGATCCATGAACAATTAATCCTAAAATTGATTTCACAATTATATTACCAATGTCAATCAGTCTCCCAGTTTGAATACAAAAATTCAAAATGGCACTTTCCTTGGTTACATTGTTAATCTTCAAAGTTGGAAATAACTTTGCCAAAATAAAGTAATGTCACTGATTTGACACCAGATTTAAAGATGCAGAAGGGAAGCTAATATATCCATTTTCTCTAACTTCCTAATCTTCATTCTCATCCATGTCGGCATATTTTTAGGTTGAGTGTTGTATTTTCGGAAGGAGGTCGCCTACAGAAGTTGTCGGCAAATTTTTAATTTAATTTAAATAAATAATTTAAAAAGTAGTATTTGATTTTGAAAATAATTTTAAGTTTGAAAATTTTAAGATATGAAATCAAACTGATCTCACATCCCAAATAGTTTATATAAACGAGCACCGCATCACAAACCGTGTATCTATCCCGAAGAATAGACAAACTGCTTGATGATGAGGCTCGATTAAATAAACTAGAAGATTTGTGACATCCGTTTGGTCTGAGAACCAATTTTATAAGCCGACAAGTCCCCCTGCTTAATATAAATGAATTAAGCAGGGTTTATATTACCTGGGTTCTTAAAGTTCCCTATAAGGGCAAGCCCATATAGTTAATTACATCTTAAATGACGGGAATCACTTAAGAAAACTCTCGATAATGATTAGTGGTTTTGCTCTCAAGAATTTCAAAGTTTAATGTTTTCAAAGGATTAGATTTTGGAATTTCAACAGGGAATGGATCAAATTTGGAACAGTTCATTTCAGGAATCCAAAGGAAGAGAAGTAGGAGAAGCTGAGGATCCAAGAAGAATCTTGGCAACTTCCCAAACTATCCTATTGTTTGGCTTCAATTTGGGAGTTTATTTAATGTTGCAATCCTACCAATTTTTAATTAATTAGGACTTATATTAGTATGACATAATCATACAAATAGCCTTGAAGATGTGAGGGTTTATGTCGTACCAAACGACCACCTCGGAGTCCTAAGACCAGTTAGGGCTTAATTTACATGACATGATCATGCAAGTGCCTAACGAGAAGTTGAGGATTTATGTTGCACTAGGCAAACCACCTTGAAATCCTATGGCTTGGTTATTTAAACTAAAGAATAGTTTAGCTGATGTAGACACAAGTTTTGCTGATGACGATGGCCGAGCTGCCCACCATGCTCCGAGCTTGTTGTTGTTGCAGAGTTTTAGTTTTAGAATGTTAAAATCAGGGGATGAGAGAAGTGTTTTGATTCAGAAAAAATCTTAAAATCCAAGTGTTTTTTAGTGTTTTAATTAAAACAATTCTTAAAGTTAATTAAACAGAACCGATTAAGATCCCACGGTTCCGTCATCCCGGCACCGTTATTTTCATCGAATTCACTTAGTCCAGATGAATTTGCTAAACTCAACTGAATGAGTTCCACACTTTCATTTAGACCTTGGGAAATCTCGTTAGCAACACGTGGGTTACATCATCCGAGGTATTCCTGATAATTCAATGAGATGTTTTAATTTAGTTGTAGTTGTAGTTTTGTTGTTCTGTTTGTGATTAAATTTTGAGTTGTTTTATATTTTGAAATGTTCTGGCGGTGAATTTTATCTTGCAATGACTTTTAATTTAGTTTTGGTTTCAGTTCAGGGACTACCCTAAAGATTTTGGTTTTCATGCAACGAGTCTTGTTTAACATGCAAGAAAAGTAAAGTACGGTGCATGTAAGTAAATTGCAATAAAATAAAAGCGTACTCGGAGGGTCTTCCCGTCATCCCAAGCTGCACTTAAAACACATGTTAAGGCATTTAAATATTTCAACAGATACCTAAGTAAAGTTAAGGGAAGGGTTTTGGTTGTCTACCAAATTCCTAATCCTATAACTAGTCATCTCCTATGACGTCTAGGTTCTTGTGTTTTGTTTAAGGATGATTTTCTTCATCAAAGAACAATTAAATTTAGTTGTTCTTCTAAAACATCCCGTTATATTGAGGAAGTGCTTAGGACAAGTCCTAAACATCTTTTAAATATTTATGGGATTGTTTTGAGTCCAAATAAATTTAGTTGTACAGGTGAATTAATCATCCAGGAGTTTAGTTAAACTTTGTTTCTTGCTCAGTGAACTTAAGTATTTGATTATCTGATGAATGAAGTGACATCTCTCTTAATACTCTATTTAAGAGTTATAATAATTAAAGCCTTTAAGGGCAAGTTAGTTTATCGAGAATTTTAATCATAATTAATTAAAAGTTTGAATTAATGGTTTAAAGTGTTTTAATTTAATAATGAGGTTTTAATTAATAATTTTAAGTTTTGAATAGTGTTCAAATTATTTTAGATTTAATTCTTAATGAATTCATTTAGGTTTGTTGTTAAATGATTTTAATTCAATTTGATTTTAATTTAATTTTAATTTAATTTAAATTTAATTTAATTTTAATTTAATTTTAATTTTATTTAATTTTATTTAATTTTAATTTAATTTTAATTTGATTTAAATTTATTTAATTTTTAATTCAATTTAATTTAATTTAATTTTAATTTAATTTAATTTTAATTTTAATTTAATTTTAATTTAATTTAATTTAATTTAATTTAAATTAATTTAATTTAATTTAATTTAATTTAATTTAATTTTAATTTAATTTAATTTAATTTTTAATTTTAATTTAATTTAATTTAATTTAATTTAATTTAATTTTGATTTAATTTATTTTAATTTAATTTTAATTTTAATTTAATTTAATTTTAATTATTAATTTGGATTATTATTTTAATTTTTAATTAAGAATTAAGTATTGTTAAAGTGACTTATTTAGGGATTTTTAAATTAAAGAATAAATGTCCTCTTAATAATATCCCTATTTTAATGATCCAAATTTAAATATATTCTTTCCAAAATTAAAATTATTTAATTAATTAAAGTTTCATTTTTGATATTTTCAAAATGTTCAATGGGTTTCTACCCTTTAATTTTCCTAAGTTTTAATCATCCAAGGGAAAATTAAGATCAAATGTTCTACCTCCCCATTTTGATTAAACCTAAAGTTTTAATTAAGAGTTAAAATTTTTAATTACCTTTATGCCCTTTTAAGCTTATTTATTTCATAACTCACTAAATTGAGCTCAAATGAATTTGAAATTTTTATGTCACCTCACTCATATATCAATTAAGATATTAGAGGAGAAAATGTGATTTTTCTGAATTTAATTTATTTATATAATTATTTTTAGTAGAAAATAGGGGTTTTCAAAGAAAATTCAACAACATGACCAAGGAAAGGTTTCTATCCTTAAGAAAATTATGGTATGTTCCTAATGACTAGAGGACCACTTGAACCAATTTTGGTGATTTTTTTGAATTATATTTTATTTATTATAATTATTTTGAGTTTTAGAGTATTAATTAATTATAAAATAAAATTAATGTTGAAAAATAGAGTTTATATTTTTCTTAAATCTCTCTAACCTCAAGGAGTTTAGAGAAATAAATTTTATAATTTTCTAATTTTTCTTTGATTTATTGGAATTATTTTAGTGAAAAAGGTTAAAAACTCATTTTTAAATATTAAAATTTACATTAAGCCTTTAAAATTTAATATCTCACCCTAGGGACTTAGGAAAAATATTTGGTTTATTCCTAAGTGATTAGGCATCAAAATGTGATATTTTTATGATTTTTAATATTATTATGATTTTTATTATTTTTTAATTATTAAAATATTAAAATATTATGAAAAATCAACTTTTTTAGAAAATTCCAATTTTAATTTTCCTAAACTCTCCTGATATAAGAGAAGTCCCAAAACCATTTTTGTAAATTTTTGAAAATTATTTTTGGAGTTATGAATTTTTAAAGTTCCATTTTGCTCGTGAGGCTTAATCAATCCATTTGGTAGGGTTAATCAAGTCCAATTGATTTCAAATTTTAATAGAGGTCTCTCTGATCCTAAAGATCAGTGGAGAATTGTTTTTAAGTCAATTTGATGTGTGGTTAACCTTAATTAATTCAAATTCAATTTTAGGGGTTTAGGCCAATTAAGGTTATTATGAATGAATTAACTTAAAATATATTTTTCATAGGGTCCTCTGGTCCTAAGGAACATCACCAAATTTTCCTAGAATTTATTTCACAATATGCTAATTATTAAAATTAAAATACCTAAAACAGTGACATGAAATTGAAAATTCAATAAATTTTCAAAGAGATGGCCTCTGACCTTGAAAATTTTAGGGAATGTTTCCAAGATTAGAGGCTTCAAAAGCCCTATAGTCTCATTCCATGGTGAATTGTCTATGCAAATGAAGAATCAAAATACTGAAATTAGTAAATAAATTATTAAAAATAAAATACTCATCCAATTAATTTGATTTCTTTTCCACATTATTCTCCTCTGTTCACTGAGCAAGGGAGTATTTTTATTTTATTTTGTGATTTTTCTATGCAAAGATATGGATTTTTGAAGTTCTGGGCATTTAAATAATTAAAAAATACCCTATTTATCTACTTATCCACGCGGCGCCAGCGCAACATCGGTAGCTCCGAAAGCCCACGCGGCGCATTCCCATTCGACTCCGCCATCCGACTCAGTGCTCCGAGGGCCCGCGGTTCATGTAACATTCCCTGGTCCAGCTCAATCTGAATAGTCCGCTCGATACACGCGAGATCCAACGGCTCCCGGTCATCGTCTACGACTGGTGTGCACCCGTGACCGTCCACACTAAAACCCTAAGATCTTACTCGATTCTCAAAGGATTTTTGTGTTCTTATGCTCTATGGATTCGTCTTGAAGAGACGAACACATCCATATGGTTTATAGGCTATGAAATTAACCCAAACAAAATGGAGAATCACCGGAAGCTCGGGAGGAAGAGTGAGTTCATACCTTTGCTCGCAGAAGTGAAGCTTCAATCTGAGAGTTGTGTCACCTTCGATTGAGTCCAGGCAAGCTCCAGATGAAGTCTCTGGCTCTGGGGAATTGTCTAGGAATGAAAGTGACCAAGGCCGATCACAAAGCTTGGAGGCTGGAAGCAATGGCTGGCCTGGTGAGGGGGCTTTTGTCGGGGAACTTCTCCTCTTGGTCTGGTGAAGGTGTTGGACCAATCAATTTGGAGGTTGGCTCACTGTGGTGAAGTGTCCTGTTTTTTGGGTGGATTTTCAACTTAGAAATTGAGCTCTGTTAATGGGGATTTGGGCAAAGGAACACTGGGGATCAACTGCTCTGGGTTAGGAGAAGGTCCTGGAGCAATTTTGGTAGAGTTTCCTTAAGTCTGGTTCAACTCCTTTTTTTGGCCGAGAGGGTTGTGTTGTTTAAATAGGCATGGCTGGAGGGCTTCCCAGGGGCAATTGGAGGCTGGGATTAGCTGCTCAGGGGAGGAGAAGAACAGCTATGCTGTCCATTTGGGTTGAGACAAGTCAGCAAGGGAGAATTGGAAAGTTTAGCTCACATGGAGCTTTCGGCCATGGCATTTTCCGGCGATCGTGTTGGCCGGCTCCGCTGAGCATTGGTCACCATCTTGACCCAGTGAGGTCGGGGCTGGGGTTTGGTGCAAGCAATTGGCTATTGCCATGTGTAAAGAGGTTTGATTAAAATGGCATGGGGTAAGAGTCATTTTGTCTTGATTTTGGTCAACTCATGTATTTGGATTTGGTGCACTGACCAAGGGACTGATTTGGGCTGAGGGAGGTCAGATGAGTCAGCTAGGAAAGGGTAGTGAAGTCACCATCCATGAATATTTGGATTAATCATGGATTAAGGTGAAGCATTAAAAGGGTTAAAACCTTTTTAAGGGGGTTTAAAAGAGGCTCCTCTTTTTGCAATTAATGGTATGATGATGTGTAAAGTGAGTCCCATGGCTTCATGTGGCTTGTGCATGCCTTCAAAGCTTGCTCATGGCTTGGGAATGGCTTGGCATACTTGCATGAGAAAGGGATTTTGGGATTTTTGGCATTTAAGGGTGATTTGGCATGAGGCTTGATTTGGAATCATTTGATGATGGGATTGGAACTTAGTGAATGACTTTGATTAAATGGATGGCAAATGAAAATGTCATATGGGCTTTAGGATAGATTTTGAGCTCTTTGAAATGGTTTTAGATGGGCTTTTAAAGTGATTTAGGGAAGTGGGCTTTTGGATCTTAGGATGGGCTTTTGGGTGAAAATTTTGTGAAGGACCATGTCAAATAAATGTTGCAATTGGTTTAGGGATGTTTCATGGATGGTTTGGAATCAATTTGAAGTGATTTAGAGTTGAATTGGGTTGAATTTGGGTCTTTTTTTGTTATGGTCAAAATGGATCCAATTGGGCTAACTTGAGTTAAGGTTGGGCTAAAGTGGGATTTGATGTAAAATTAATATTTATAAATGTTCATGGGAGTGTCACAAAGAGTTTCCAACTTTGGTTGGGCTCTAATTTTGGGATTTGGGCCCATTTGGGTTAGGTTTTGACTTAGGTCAATTTAAGGGATTTTGGTATTGGGTTAGGTTTGTGTGGAGTTTAGGTTCAAATTTTGGGTAAATCAAGTTAGTTTTTTGTTTATGGGGATGTTAGGAAGGCTTTAGAAAAGATTTGGGGCCAATTGGGGTTGAATTTGGTTGGTTTGAGCTAGGTTTAGGTCATGGGTCAAAATTGGGCCTTAGGCTTCAAATTGAAATTGGGCTCAGATGTCAATCAAATTGGGCTTGGATTTGGTCTAAATTGATATTGGGAATGTTGATTTGAAGTTTAGAATTGAATTGGACCAAAATTGAGGTCAATTGGGGTGGTTTGGTTTGACATTAGGGTCACTTGGGTTTAAAATGGGTCAAATTGGGGGTTTTGGTAAAAGTGGGGTACATTGGCAAAATTAGCCCATGGTGTAGTTTCATAAAATGAAATTGGGAATATTTGGGATTTTCTGGAATTTTTTAGGAATTTTCTGAATATTTGGATTTTTGGGCTAAGAAGGGCATTTTGGGTATTTGGAGGGTATGGGGGGGGCACTTTTGGAATTTTTGGTATTTTTGGCTATGAATGATCAATTTGAGTGGGGGGAAATGTTTAGGATTGATTTTGAGGAATTTTGGATAATTTAGGTGATTTTGTAAATTTTGGGTAGTTTCAAGGGCTTTTGGTAGGTTTAGTAGGTGGGGCCCAGGGGGTAAAAAATTGAAATTTTGGAAAAATGAATATTGATCAAATTTGAGTAAAATGAAATCAGTTTGGTTGAGCCATGAAGCCATATTAAGCCCATATGAGCCATGAGAGGACTCATTTGAGGCATTCACTATGTTGTTCCTAACCCTCTTAGCCAGGGGCTTAGGGGTTAAGGACCATCCATGTGAATTACCTACATGAATCAGGAAGTCAAGTTGGGTGGGAGTGTGGTTTTAGGACTTGGAATGTGTGTGAGATTGTAGTGTATGTGCAAGTCAACTCTCACCAGACCAGGCCACCCAGGGTATTCCTAAGGCCAAGAAGTCCTATAGTGAACTCATCCTTTAAACCTCCACATTTGATTTCAACCCTCTAGGTGATTACGGGTCTAAAATCATGCTTGTGGGGTTTGCAGGGAGTTAAGAAGTAGTTTGAATTTCTAAAGAGTGGGTTCCATTTCTAGTCCTCTAAGATTAGTTAAAGGCAAAGCTTAAGGCTAGATCCTAAGTACTAAAGAGAGGAGAAAAAAACCTCATAAAAAATGAGGTCAACAATCCATCAAATAATGGTACACATCATTCATATTATCACTTGTGGCATTGAAATTAGAATAATGGCAAATAGGTGCATTCTTAATCATAAAGAGATCATTAATTATCACAGGAGTGAATTGCATAAACCTACCTCACACAAAGATGAATCCATGGTTGATCCTATGAAGATTTGCATAGAATTCTTTCACAACCAGAATGACTACGGCAGTGATAGCGTAGCAAAGAACTTCCTAACGTCTTTCCTTAATTATCTCTTCAATTCTTGTAGTAGGATTATCCATACCTTGATTTATGAAGCCTCATTCATTGATAATCCTCCTCTTCATCATCACTTTGTTGAACAATCACTGCACCTCAAAACTTATAAACTCCCTTCAGTTAAAAATGCGAGATCGAGGGGTTTCTATAGAGTAGGAATCCATGGGATGCGAATTGGGAATGGTATTTTTCATTTTTCTGGAGTTTGGAAGTCTAAAATGGAGTTTAGGGAGTTATAAGAATGAAGACCCCGCTCAAAACCACCAAAACTAACATTTTGAAACTCTAAAAACCGCCAACAGGTTTTGGGCCGGCGGCGCTCGATAGGGCACCGGCGGCGCTCAAACCCAAAATTCAGCAAACTTCTCTGTAATTGGGCGCCGGCAGCGTCAGCGGTAAAAAATCTCACCGAACTTCATTTGGCCCAAAATATTCAAATATCTCAATTTGATCCAATATTTATCAATTTTAAAAGTATTTAGGAGCGATTAGTATTCAAAAATAATTATCTAAAAAACACAACTACAACAAACAAGCAAACACACCACAAAGATACATATGGGTTACCTCCTTTAAGCGCTTGGTTTAACATCGTCAGCTCGACAAACCATTCAGTTAATCAAGACGACTCAGCATTAAAACGTCTTTGAAGTCAGGTTGAAACCCATCAAAGTAAGGCTTTAATCGATTCCCATTAACTTTAAAAATCTTTCCAGTATCAGGATCCTTAATATCAACAACTCCAAAAGAATGTACTTTTACAACTGTAAAAGGTCCTAACCATCTAGACTTGAGCTTTCCAGAAAATAACTTCAATCTTGTGTTGTATAACAAAACTTTTTGTCCAAATTCCAATTTATTTTTCAATATCTTCCGATCATGCGACAATTTCATTCTCTTTTTTTTAAATCTTGTCATTGTGATAAGATGCATTTCTATTCTCTTCCAATTCATTCAATTGCATAAATCTCTTCTCTCCAAAGATTTTTCAAATTAAAATTCAACTCTTTTATCGCCTAATATGCTTTATGCTCCAATTTAACCGGTAAATGATAAGTCTTACCAAACACTAGTCTATAAGGAGACATTTCAACAGGGGTATTAAAAGAAGTCCTATAAGCCCATAAAGCAGTATCTAATCAAGAAGACCAATCTAATTTTTGATTATCCACAGTTTTCTCCAAAATTCTTTTAATTTCACAATTAAACACTTCTACTAAACTACTTGTCTGGGGATGATAAGCAGTAGAGATTCTATGAATAATATTATATTTCTCAATCAATCTCTTAATTTGATTATTCCTGAAATGGGTTCCACCATTAGTTATAATCACTCTCAGAATTCTATATCTTGTAAATATATTTTCTTTAAAAATTTTGAAACACTCCGAGCATCATGATCCACTTTAAAAATACCCATTTCTATGCCTTATTTGTGATTCAATTCTTAAGGATATTATGCTTTAATGAAAGGTATTTTTATGTTTTTGGATGTAGGTGATAAAAAACAGTTCATGAAGGAAAAAGGAGCAAAAATGGAGCTAAAAGAGCAAAGTTGTCGAAATTATAGGCTTGGCGCCTAGGCGCCAGAATACGGTGCCTAAGCGTCAGTTTGATACAGACGCAGACAAGATTTTAGAAAACTTTGGGCAGTTATTTTGACGGTGTTAAGCGGTTATTAGAGCTTCTAGAAGACTGGAAGTTACTCCTAATATATAGGACATGTGATACAATGCATCTAGACGCAGGGAAACGGTTTTAATTGTGAAGAGGTGCGACCCAAAGTGAAGAGGTGCGAAAGACCTGCTAAATTAAGAAATGATATAACTTCATTTACACAATTTGATGGAGAAACAATTTATGAAGCTTGGGAAATATTTAAAGAACTATTAAAAAATGTCCTCATCATGCTTTGCCAGATTAGTTAATTATTCAAACATTTTCAAATGGACTTATTGGATTACTTAGATCTATTATTGATGCTGCTGGTGGTGGTTCTTTAATGGCTAAGACATTTGAAGAAGTTTATACTTTAATTGAAGAAATGACTAATAATAATTTTCAATGGCCTTCTGAAAGGGTTAATCCTAAAAGAATGGCAAGCATTCAAGATAATGAAGCCTTTTCTAATTTAGCTTCACAAGTGGCTGCGATATCTAAGAAGTTAGATAATTTTGCTATTAATATATCCCATGTAAGTAATGATAATTCTGCAAATACTAATGATTCTCAAATAATGGAAACTTTGCAAGCTATTGCTAGTAAAACTAATAACCCTTATTCTAATTACTATAATCCTGGTTGGAAAAATCATCCTAATTTTAATTGGAATAATGGACATCAACAATGGAGTAATAATCAACTTAATCCAAATTAGAACAATCAAAGAAATTCAAACTTTAGACCAACTTACCCTCCTGGTTTTAATAAACAGCAGAAAAAGTTATCTATAGAACAATTGATCTTGCAATTAGGTAATCAGCTACAAAGTCAAAACACTGTATTCGTAATATTGAGAATCAGATGGGTCAAATTGCTAATTTTATTAATTACAGACCTCAAGGAACACTACCTAGCAATGTTAAAATTAATCCTAAAGAAACTGGGAAAGAACATGAACAAGCAAAATTTGTACAACTTAGAAGTGGAAAGGAATTAAAAGAGAAAATTCAGAATGAAATTGAAAAAGAGAGAAAGGTAGATAAAATTGAAAACCTAAAGATACTCTTTCTCCAAGTAAAGATCAGACTGTAATTCCTATTGAAGTGGAAGTTGAAAGACAACCACCACCTTTTCCTCAAAGATTAAAACAACAGAAGCTTGACCATCAATTTTCTAAGTTCTTTCAGATTTTTAAGAAACTTACCATCAACATTCCTTTTGCTGAAGCTTTGGAACAAATGCCAAGCTATGCAAAATTTATGTAGGATATTTTAAGCAAGAAAAGAATATTTGAAGCTTATGAAACTGTTCCATTAAGTGAAGAATGTAGTGCAATAATTCAGAAGAAATTACCTCAGAAACTTAAAGATCCTGGAAGTTTCACTATACCGTGTGTTATTAGAGAAAAATTTTGTGGAAAGGTATTATTTGATTTAGGAGCAAGTATTAATCTAATGCCATTTTCAATCTTTCGAAGGTTAGATTTAGGAAAGATTTCTCTCACAACTATAACCCTTTAATTAGCTGATCGATCTATCACTTATCCTAAAGGAGTTATAGAGGATGTTCTTGTTAAGGTAGATAAATTTATCATTTCTGTGAATTTCATTGTGCTAGATATGGAAGAAGATAAAGAAATAACTATTATTTTAGGGAGACCTTTTCTAGCTACCAGATGTGCTATGATTGACGTGCAAAAAGGAGAATTAACAATGAGAGTTAACGATAAAGAGATAACATTTAATGTTCTGAAATCTATGAGGTATCCTAATAAAGAAAAATGCTATCGAATGGATGTTTTTTATTATATAATTGAAAAACATTATCAAGAAAAATGTAAGGTAATTTCTGAAGATAAAAATGATGAATTGATGTTATATAATGAGTCATTAACTAAAGAAATTGAAAAAGTAAATGAAGAAAAATTATCTGAAGAAACTCATTATATTCATGAAAACTAGGAAATTTTAGACACAACTAAAAATGATATACTTTTACCCTCAATCAAAAAAGCCCCTAACCTGGAATGAAAAATGTTACATGCACATTTAAAGTATGCATTTCTTGGAAATTCATTAACTTTACCAGTAATTATATCTTCGGAATTGAGTAAAGATGAAGAAGAAAAATTAATAGGAGTTCTGAAGAATTATAAGAAAGCTTTTGGTTGGACTATTGCCGATATAAAAGGAATAAGCCCTTCAATCTGTATGCATAGGATTTTAATGGAAGAAAATTGTAAACTCACTATTGAATCTCAAAGAAGATTGAACCCAATTATGAAAGAGATTGTAAAGAAAGAGATTTTGAAATGGTTAGATGCTGGAATTATTTATCCTATTTCGGATAGCCAATGGGTGTGTCCTATTCATTGTGTTCCGAAGAAAGGAGGCGTAATTGTCATTGTTAATGAAAAAAATGAATTAATCCTAACAAGAAAAGTTATTGGATGGCGAATTTGCATTGATTATCGAAAATTAAACAACGCCACTAGAAAGAATCATTTTCCTTTACCTTTCTTGGATTAGATGTTAGATAAATTAACTAGACACTCATATTTCTATTTTCTAGATGGATATTCTGGTTATCATCAATTACCTGTTGCTCCTGAGGACTAAGAGAAAACAATATTTACAAGTCCTTATGGAACATTTGCCTTTAGAAGAATGCCTTTCGGTTTATGCAATGCACCTGCAACTTTTCAAAGATGTATGATGTCAATATTCTGTGATTTAATTGATAAAGAAATTAAATTATTTATGGATGATTTTTCAGTATTTGGAACATCTTTTGAGTCTTTCTTGGAAAATATAACGAAAGTTTTGAAGAGATGTGAAGAAACAAATTTAGTTCTAAACTGGGAAAAATGTTAATTTATGGTCACAGAAGGAATTGTACTTGGACATAAAATTTCACAAATAAAGATGGAAGTTGATCAGGCAAAAGTGAAAATTATTGCTGAGCTTCAACCACCTAAAACCGTTACTGATGTGAGAAGTTTTCTCGGTCATGCTGGATTTTATAGGAGATATATAAAGGATTTTTCTAAAATTGCTTAACCTCTTTGCCATTTATTGGAAAAAGAAGCTAAATTCGAACTCAATGAAGATTGTCTGAATGCATTCACTATTTTAAAAGAAAAATTAATCACTGCACCTGTTATTGTTGCACCTGATTGGAGTAAACCTTTTGAATTAATGTGTAATGCAAGTGATTATGCAATTGGAGCTGTATTGGGACAAAAATATGAGAAAATTTTTAAAGTTATATACTATGCTAGCAAAACTCTTAATGAAACTCAAATAAATTATACTACTATTGAAAAAGAGCTTTTAGCAATAGTATATGCCTTTGATAAATTTAGACCATATCTTCTTTGAACGAAATGTATCGTACATACTGATCATTTTGCTATTAAGTATTTAATGTCTAAAAAGGATGTTAAACCTAGATTGATCAGATGGGTTTTACCTTTACAAGAATTTTATTTTGAGATTGTGAATAGAAAAGGAACTGACAACCAAATTGCTGATCATTTATCGAGAATCAAAAATAATAGTGAGAAGATTTGTTAAGAAAATATAAATGAGAAATTCCCTGATGAGCAATTATATGTCATTCAAGGATTACAAATGCCTTGGTATGCAGATATAGTTAACTATTTGGTTAGCACTATTTTACCATATGGGTTGAATAACAAATATATTAAGAAATTCAAGAATGATTGTAAATCGTATATTTGGGAATATCCTCATTTATTTAAAATAAGAAGAGATTCTGTGATTCGAAGATGTGTACCTTATGAAGAAAATTTTGCAATTATTCAAAAATGTAATGATTCTGAATTTGGAGGACACTTTAGAGTGGACAAAACTGCATTTAAAATTTTAAATTCTGGATTTTATTGGCCTACATTATTCAAAGATGTTGGAAATTATGTAAAAACTTGTGATCGATGTCAAAGAATGGGTAATATATCCAGAAAAGATGAAATGCTTGTAAGCTTTATATTAGAAATTGAAATTTTTGATGTATGGGGTTTAGAATTTATGGGACCTTTCGTACCATCATCTGGAAAGATTTATACTTTATTAGCAGTTGATTATGTTTCAAAGTGGATTGAAGCAGTAGCTTTACCTAACTGTGATTCCAAAAGTGTTTCAAAATTTTTAAAAAAATGATTTTTACAAGATTTGGAATGCCCAGGGTAATTATCACAGATGGGGGAAGTCATTTCAGAAATATAAGAATTCAATCATTATTGGAAAATTTCAGAATTAAACATAGAATTGCAACTGCTTATCACCCTCAAACAAGTGGAATGGCTAAAATATCAAACAGAGAAATTAAAATAATTTTTGAGAAGACTGTTAATCCTAAAAGAACTGACATGGTTGATAGACTTGATTCTGTATTATGGGCTAATAGAATAGCTTATAAGACACCTATCAGAATGTTACCTTATCGGTTAGTTTATGGTAAAAAATATAACTTACCTGTTGAACTGGAACATAAAGCTTACTGGGCGATAAAGGAGTTCAATTATGATTTGAATGCTGCAGGAGAGAAACGATTATTACAACTGAATGAAATGGAAGAGATAAGAAATGAATCCTATGAGAATGCAAAGATTTATAAGGAAAGAATGAAGAAATCGCATGACCAAAAGATTTCAAGAAAATTTTTGAGCTGGACAAGAAGTGTTATTATTTAATGCTTGTTTAAAACTTTTTCCTGGAAAATTACGATCTAAATGGATAGGACCATTTATAATTGAGAAAGTGTACCCTTATGGAGCTGTGGATATTAAAGATCCCAAAACTGGAAAAGTACTTAAATTAACGGATTAAGACTGAAGCCTTATATGAGAGAAACAAAACCAAATTACAAAGAGGCTTACGAACTGAGTCTACCCGATTAATTCAATTAATTAGGTTGGGCTGACGACGTTAAACCAAGCGCTTTGTGGGAGGTAACCCATTTATTATCAGTGTGATTATTTGTGATTTGAATTTATCTTAATCGTGTTTGTATGTGGATCACACCTTTTTAATAGACCCATTTTTAAGACCGAAAATTTGTAAATTTGATGATAGACGAATCGGAGTAGATCAAGGTTACGGTGCCTAGGCACCAAAAGTTGGCACCTAAGCACCAGAAAAACCTGCGTGTATCGATGATCCGGCGCCTAGGAGCCAGATTTCGGTGCCTAAGCACCACTGTTACAGGTCGTGTAAAAACCAAAATTCTTCAGTTTTTCACACAAAATCTCCCTATATATTGACCTATCTTCGTCCCCAATCACATAGAAACCTTAATTTCGGCCAGACCAATCTATTTTGGAGGAGTTAAGAAGAGTTTGGAAGTAATGGATAGAGGAAATTATGAAAATGAGGTAAGAGACAAATCTCCCAAAGATCCTCAACCTTATTTTAATGGTTTTATTGCTGTTAGTATGGAGAGGTTGTTTAGTCATTTGGAAAAGATTGAAGTGGAACTTTAAAGCATTGGGAATCGTTTGCATGAATTGTATTATCAAATTGAACACATAGAATGGCAAACGAAACTTCAATTTGATCATATGGCGGCCTATCAAGACGATCAAGTAGCAATGTACGCGAAGAACAAGTGGATCGATGAAAAGACAGCTTTGGAAATTCCAAGGCCATTGGTTTTCTATCTCGGCAGTCCTAGCAAACTTCACTGAGAAAGAGATGGAAATTGAAGATCGGTGGCAAATAGATCTCTTATGTGTTCTAGGTGTGATTGAGTCAAGTTCTAGTGTGTCTATTATCTAATTTGTGTGTTTGCTTAATTGTTCAATGTGTGTTGTTGGATTTGGAATTTGCTTTGAATTTATGTTGTTTGTGTTGTTTATTGAATGATGAACCTTGTTACAGTCTTGTTATGGAATTCATTGAGTTCGAAATGAAAGTTATGAATTAGAATTGAAGAGTTTAGTTAAATTTCATGTTTGAAATGTGGATTTTAGTTATCCTTTTAAATTGATTATGGAAATATTTAGAGGATATAAATTAGATTAATACTCTTATAAGAGTAATTAATTGTCGAATTTGACAATGGAAAATATAAAATCTAAATCAAATTTTTGGAAAGGCGAGTCTGGCGCTAGGCGCCGGTTCGGCCTGAACCCGAAACTTCATCTTCTTAAACACCCCCATGCCATTTTTGATGCCTAAGCTTCCCTTTCCTCTGGTTTTCACGAAAAGAGACCTTAGAGATCCCATTTGAGGCCGGATTTTCAAGTTTTTGAGCTTGAAATCACTCGATTTCTTCATCCTAAGGCCAGATCTACATTCTAAACCAATTACTTTAGATTTTTACCATGAATTTTGCTCACATTATAGAAAATCAAAATTTTGAGAAAATTTTGATTTTTAGAGTTAAATCCATGGATTTTTAAGCTCTTTCAATTTTGAAAAGCTTAAATTAGTATATTTTCTTTGATCCTATGAATTTATTTTGCGTTTTAATTTCACGTTTAGATGGCACCCAAATCTAAGCGAGGAAAGGAATGAGAAAATTTTGATCGTAGCAAGTTTGTCACTGCCACTGCACATTTCCGGTACAATGATTTTGCTACGGCTCGAAAGTTTATCTCGGAATGAAGTTTTTACAATCTGGAGGAAGAATTGAGGAAACGATCATTGCACTCAACTGGCAACGATTCTTCCCTTTTATTGTTGTTGTTGTTATCCCTGTGGTTAGGAAGTTTTATGCCAATTTCGTGGATGCTGAAGAGTACAAGATTTTTGTTAGAGGAGTTAGAGTAGGATTCAGTCCCGAGCGTATCAACATTTTCTACGGCCTGCCACCAAACATTGAGTGTTATTACTCCAGATTATCTCCATCTGAGGGAGATTTAGATATGATTATTGCTTACCTGACTGATAGTACTGGAGCTTGGAAGAACCGAAATGGAAAAAGGGTAACTATTTCATCTTCTAAGCTTAGTGGTGTTTCAAAAGCATGACACTATTTTATTTCTACTCGTCTCATTCCATCCAATCATTTGAGCGAGGTTACCACAGATAGAGCTATCCTCAACTATTGCATTCAGAAGAGGAAGCCGATTAATGTAGGAAGTATCATTTATGATTCTGTAGAGGCCACTGCTCGTTCTAGCACTTCTGTTGGACTTGGATTTCCATCTTTGATATATTCTCTGTGTGAAAGTGTTGGAGTAGTTGCTGAGCTTTCTGTGGAAAAGCTCAAGTCTACAAAGCTCATATGAAGAGAAAGCGTCAGTATCTATGATCGACTTCGAGGTAAGAGTTCTACTGCACCTTCTAGTTCATTACCTGCTTCTGGTAGAGCTTCTACTTCTAGACCTTCTACTTCTACTGCTGAGCCACCATCTAGTTTCTAAGAGTCCATGCATGATCAATTTATGGAGCAGCAGAATGAGTTATTTCTAACTCATTGTAGAGTAGATTCGATCGATAAGAAGATCGATCATCTCTCTGAGTATACCCAAAGGGAGAGTGAGTATAATGCTGAGTATTCTGAGTCTTGAGTCAGATTCCTGAAGGGTGAGCATAATGTTCAGTTTCCTAACTGTCCTAGATTTTCACCGTATGTTTATCCGAAGGATATGGAATTTTCTTTTGGAGATGACGACGATGAGGCTACAGACAGTGATTAGTAGCCAGATTTACCTCTTGAGATTTGTGATTCTGTTTTTAGTTTATTTCTTGTTTGTTAGTACTGATTAACGTGATTGTATTGTTGTTTGCTAGTGTTGATTTGTTTAAGTAACTTTGTGTGAACTTTTGATGTTGAGATTGTTTTGGAGTATCTGCTGTGTTATGTGTTTAAGACTGAAATATGGATGAATTTTTATTTTCTATGATAAATGTTTATTTTTGTTTCAGCCTACTGTTTAGTATTCATGAATAGTTAGTAATTTCGCATGTTTTAATTTAAAAAAAAGTAACTCCTACTCTGCAAACTTTTCTATATATGCTTAATTATTTCTGTTATATTCCTATTAAAGCATGTATATGAGTAGAAATGAGTTTTTCCTTACTGCATTATCACTGTACCTAGATAAATTCCTGATTATTTCTTTCTCTCATGCTATAGAAAATTTTATAATTCATTTATATACTAAAGCTGAAGTTTGGGGGAAGGGAAAACATTTTTTTTTCAAATTTAAATTTTATTTGTCCTTAATAAACTAATATTTTCTTTAAAAAAAAAATTAAAATAACATAAGGAATGAAAAATCAATTTAAGATTACTTAAATTTTTAGAATTTATAAATAATTTAGTAAACTTAATTAAAATTTCAATAATTTTGATTGATTTTAAGAATAAAATTATTTAACTTAAAGAATAATAAGATTAAGAATTTTTCTATTTATAGTAAAGAGAATTGTATTTTAGAATTACTAAGAAATCAAGATTATTACCTGAAAAAAAATATTAAAATAATTTTTGAAAAATACTTATTAATAATGTCATAATTATTAAGTAATAAAATGTATAAGTTTTTAAATATAAGTTAAGGATAGTGAAGTTCAAAATCATTAACAGGCTATCCAAAAATAGTAATCCTAAAAAATAAATAAAAAAAAGAGAAATTTGAGGAAAAAACTTGAGGAAATGCCTAATCAAAAATTGACTTCACTTGAATTATCTTATATGAAGAAAACCAATTACATCTTTAACTTAATTTTATGTACAATTATTTTTACTAGAAAAAAGTTTAATAAAAATCTTTTTCTTTTAAATATTCTATGTGACTTTAATATGATAAAATATAATTATTCTTGAAATAAATGAAAAATTAGAAGTATTATGATTTGGTAGTTAAATATTCTTTAAATTCTTAAAATTAAACTTAATTAGTGAAATTTGGTTAATGATTTGATAAAATATTTATAAAACAAAAAAATTACAAGGAATCTTAAATATTTGAACTTCATTGTAAATGTTATATATTTTATGTAATTAAAAGGGTTACTTGAGGACAAGTAACGTTTAAGTTTGGGGGACTTTGATCCACTTTAAAAATATCCATTTTTATGCCTTATTTATGATTCAATTCTTAAGGATATTATGCTTTAATGAAAGGTATTTTTATGTTTTTGGATGTAGATGATAAAAAAAGATTTCAAAAAGAAAAAAGGAGCAAAAAGGAGCAAAAATAAAGCTAAAAAAAGCAAATTTGTCGAAATTATAGGCTAGGCGCTTAGGCCCCAGAATCTAGCGCCTAAGCGCCAGTTTAATACAGACGCAGACAATATTTTTGATGACTTTGGGCAGTTTATTTTGACGGTGTTATGTGGTTTTTAGAGCTTCTAGAAGACTGGAAGTTACTCCTAATATATAAGACATGTGATACAATGCATCTAGACATAGGAAAACAATTTTAATCGCGAAGAGGTGCGACCCAAAGTGAAGAGGTGCAAAAGACCTAGTCACGGAGTTCGGCGCCTAGGCGCCAGATCCCAGCGCCTAGGCACGACAGTTACCTTCTAGAAGATACATTGTATTTGGAAGAATTTTGAAGAGGTGCCTTAAGCAACCCCTGGTCAAATTCAGAGCTCTATAAATAGGAGCCCATTCTAAAGAGAAAATCGGCCCTTTCATCCCTTATAGCATCCTTTAGTCCCCAAGCACAATATAGCCATCCAATCATTTTAGGGAGCCACCTTCCTTATTATTTAGTGAGTTTATTTTTAGTTTATTTTGAGTGTTAAGTGTGAGAATATTAGTTTTGTTGTTGTTGAAGTCTTTCATCATTGCATTGAAGTCAGTAAGAGTCAGTGGATCACCTGAAGGAACATTCCAGATAAGTATTTGTAACTTGGTTCAAAGTTTTATAAATATGTTTTGTTATGTGAATTCAATGTGTTCTGAGTAGTTAGTTTTCTTTCACCTTTCAACAATGAAAAGATAATAAGATAATTAAACTTTGTTGGAGAATTTAACTTAAAGTAATTATAAAAATTGTGATGATATTAATACTCGATCTTAGTTTACTTTTTAAACTGGCCATTTAAATTGTTAAAGCCTGTTGAAGAATTTTGAGACCTATCCGGAGATGAGTTCTTAACTAGTAGATATCACATGAATCCTTAAGTAGTCGAAGGCTTTATGCAGGTTATTCAATGTGAAGTGCAAATAAACAGGAAAATATGATTTATTGGGCGTAGAATTAATTAGTTTTTAGAGTGACAGATTAAATTCTAATAATTTGATTTATAGAAAGAAAACGGGTCACTGGTAGGGCCGACCATAGCCACCCTTGGACATCTAGTAGTGTGAGCCTAGATTAACCCATTCTACTAATAAAACATCCTGAATCGATTTATAAATTATTCAATGTTCTTTATGCCTTGACCAAAGGGTAAAGAATAGGAATGTTTCTATTTGGCACAATACCATAATCTAAATTCTCTACAAATGATAATTATTCTAAATATCTTGGATAAGTTGAAAGGAGAAAGTTGTTTTATTTATACCAGCAGTAACATTTATTTTAGTGTTGCTTACTTATATTTAGTATAAATTTCATTAAATTTAAAATCTAAACTTTAAAAATAAATAAAAATAAAAATTACTTTTAATTTAAAAAATCTAAAAATATTACTTAATATTTTAAAAATCTTCCCTGTGGGATAGATAACCAGGACTCTACTAGAGCCCTGTATTACTTGATACGATACGTATACTTGCGTTTGAAATTGTGACTTTTACAAATTATAAAAATCTAAATATAAATTTATAAAATCTTTAATAAGTAAAATCACATCAAGTTTTTGGCACCGTTGTCAGTGATTAAATTTTCTAGCAGTGGAATCGAAATGTTGCATTTAAAAGTATATATAAGGCCCTGTTAGGCTGAGTCACGCATCAAGTTTTTAGCGACTGTTGCCGGGGAAGATAAGTAAAATAAGTATTATACACTTTTATTTTTTTTAAAATATAAAAAATAAATAAAAATATATATATAAAAATTAAAAAAATACCAAAAAGATTTTAATTTTATGTTTAGTTCTGGAATGGAAGGATTATTACCTTTTGATTTTGAATTAGAAAGAACAGTTAAAAGAATTAAAAAAGGAAAACAAGGTAAACAAATTCAAAAATATCAGGAAATGACTAACTTACATAACAATAATCAAATATCAATAGAAATCAATGAACAAAATGTTTATAAACCATTAAGGATTATGCAAACCCTACAGCTGATGAACTTCATATTAGTATTCAAATGCCAGCTGTAGATGCTAATTCTTTTGAGCTTAAACCTTCTATTATTCAAATATTTCAAAATAATCAATTTGGAGGAACACCTAATGAGGATCCAAATTTACACCTTGCTAGTTGTCGGCATATTTTTAGTTTTTAATTTATATATATATATATATATATATATATATATATATATATATATATAATTTAGAAAGTAGTATTTGATTTTGAAAATAATTTTAAATTTGAAAAATTATATGATGTGAAATTAAACCAATCTCGCATCCCAAATAGTTTATATAAACGAGCACCGCACCACAAACCGTGTATCTATTCTGAAGAATAGACACACTGCTTGATGATGGGGCTCGATTAAATAAACTAGAAGATTTGTGACATCTGATTGGTCTGCGAACCAATTTTATAAGCCGACAAGTTCCCTTGCTTAATATAAAGGAATTAAGCAGGGTTTATATTACCTGGGTTCTTAAAGTTCCCTATAACGGCAAGCCCCTATAGTTAATTACATCCTAAGTGACGGGAATCACTTAAGAAAACTCTTGATAATGATTAGTGGTTTTTCTCTCAAGAATTTTGAAAGTCTAGGTTTCCAAGGAATTGAATTTTGGAATTTCAAAAGGGATTGGATCAAATTTGGAACAGTTTATTTTGGGAATCAAATAGAAGAGAAGTAGGGGATGCCACGGACTCGAAGTGAACTTCGATGACTTCCCAAACTATCCTATTATTTGGCTTCGAGTTTAAGAAAATTATTTAATGTTGCAATCCTACCAATTTTAATTAATTAGGACTTATGTTTGTATGACATAATCACACAAATCGCCTCGAAGATGTGAGGGTTTATGTCGTATCAAACGACTACCTCGGAGTCCTAAGACCGATTAGGGATTAATTTGCAAAACATGATTATACAAATGCCTAACAAAAAGTTGAGGATTTATGTTGCACTAAGCAAACTACCTCGAAATCCTATGGCTTTGTTGTTTAAAACTAGGAAAGGTTTTGCTGAAGTAGATTCAAGTTTTGCTGATGACGATGGCCGTGCTGCCCACCATGCTCCAAGCTCCTTGTTGTTGCAAAGGTTTAGTTTTAGAAGGTGAAAATCAAGAGATGAGAGAAGTGTTTTGGTTTAGAAAAGTTAAAAATTGAGATGGTTTAATGTTTTAATTAAAACAAATCTTAAAGTTGATTAAGCATGACCGATTAAGATCCCACGGTTCCGTCATCCCGACACCACTATTTCGTCGGATTAACTTAGTCCAAATGAATTTGCTAAACTCAACTGAATGAGTTCCACACTTACATTTAGACTGTGGGAAATCTCGTTAGCAACACCTGGGTTACATCATCCGAGGGATTCCCGATCATCCAAAGAGATGTTTTAATTTTAGTTGTAATTATAGTTTTGTTATTCTGTTTATGATAAAATTTTGAGTTGTTTTATATTTTGAAATGTTCTGGCGGTGAATTTTATCTTGCAATGACTTTTAATTTAGTTTTGGCTTCAGTTCAGGGACTACCCTAAAGGTTTTGGTTTTCATTCAACAGTCTTGTTTAACATGCAAGAAAAGCAAAGTACAATGCATGTAAGTAAATTGCAATAAATTGCAATAAAATAAAAGCATACCTGGAGGGTCTTCTCGTCATCCCAAGCTGCACTTAAAACACATGTTAAAGCATTTAAATATTTCAACAGGTACCTAGGTAAAGCTAAGGGAAGGGTTTTGGTTGTCTACCAAATTCCTAATCCTATAACTAGTCATCTCCTATGACGTCTAGGTTCTTGTGTTTTGTTTGAGGATGATTTTCTTCATCAAAGAACAATTAAATTTAGTTGTTCTTCTAAAACATCCCGCCATATTCAGGAAGTGCTTAGGACAAGTCCTAAACATCTTTTCAATATTTATGGGATTGTTTTGAGTCCAAGTAAATTTAGTTGTACAGGTGAATTAATCATCCAGGAGTTTAGTTAAACTTTGTCTCTTGCTCAGTGAACATAGGTATTTGATTACTTGATGAATGAAGTGACATCGCACTTAATACTCTATTTAAGAGTTATAATAATTAAAGCCTTTAAGGGCAAGTTGATTTATCTAGAATTTTAATCATAATTAATTAAAAGTTTTAGTTAATGATTTGAAGTGTTTTAATTTAATTATGAGGTTTTAATTAATAATTTTAAGTTTGGAATAGTGTTCAAATTATTTTAGACTTAATTCTTAATGATTTTATTTAGGTTTGTTGTTAGATGATTTTTTTTAATTTAATTCAATTTGATTTTAATTTAATTTTAATTTAATCCAGTTTTAATTTAATTTTAATTTTAATTTGATTTCAATTTATTTAGTTTTTTAATTCAATTTAATTTTAAATTAATTTAATTTTAATTTAACTTAATTTTAATTTAATGTAATTTTAATTTAATTTAATTTAATTTAATTTAATTTAATTTAATTTTAGTTTTAATTTTAGTTTTAATTGTTAATTTTAATTATCAATTTGAATTATTATTTTAATTTTTAATTAGGAATTAAGTATTGTTAAAGTGACTTATTTAGGGATTTTAAAATTAAAGAATAAATATCCTCTTAATAATATCCATATTTTAATGATCCAAATTTAATTATATTCTTTCCAAAATTTAAATTATTTAATTAATTAAAGTTTCATTTTTTTTGATATTTTCAAAATGTTCAATGGGTTTCTACCCCTTAATTTTCCTAAGTTTCAATCATCCAAGAGAAAGTTAAAATCAAATATTTTACCCCCCCCCCCCACACACACATTTTGATTAAACCTAAAGTTTTAATTAGGGGTTAAAATTTTTAATTGTTTTTATGCCCTTTTAAGCTTATTTATTTCATAACTCACTAAATTGAGCTCAAATGAATTTGAAATTTTTATGTCACCTCACTCATATGTCAATCAAGACATTAGAGGAGAAAATGTGATTTTTCTGAATTTAATTTATTTATATAATTATTTTTATTAGAAAATAGGGGTTTTCAAAGAAAATTCAACAAAATGACCAAGGAAAGGTTTCTATCCTTAAGAAAATTATGGGATGTTTTTAATGACTAGAGGACCACTTGAACCAATTTTGGTGGTTTTTTGAATTATATTTTATTTATTATAATTATTTTAAGTTTTAGAGTAATAATTAATTATAAAATAAAATTAAAGTTAAAAAATAGATTTTTATATTTTTCTTAAATCTCTCTGATCTCAAGGAGTTAAAAGAATTAAATTTTATAATTTTCTGATTTTTCTTTGATTTATTGGAATTATTTTAGTGAAAAGGTTAAAAACTCATTTTTTAATATTAAAAATTACATTAAGCCTTTAAAATTTAATATCTTACCCTAGGGACTTAGGAAAAATATTTGGTTTGTTCCTAAGTGATTAGGAATCTAAATGTAACATTTTTATGATTTTTAATATTTTTATGTTTTTTATTATTTTTTAATTATTAAAATATTAAAATATTATGAAAAATCAACTTTTTTAGAAAATTCCAATTTTAATTTTTCTAAACTCCCCTGATATCAGAGAAGCCCCAAAACTATTTTTGTGAATTTTTAAAAAGTTTTTTTGGAGTTATAAATTATTAAAGTTCAATTTTGCTTATGAGGCTTAATTAATCCATTTGATAGGGTTAATCAAGTCCAATTGATTTCAAATTTTTATATGAGGTCTCTCTGATCCTAAAGATCTATGGAGAATTGTTTTCAAGTCAATTTGATGTGTGGTTAACCCTAATTAATTCAAATTTAATTTTAGGGGTTTAGGCCAATCAAGGTTATTATGAATGAATTAAGTCAAAAAATATTTTTCATAGGGTCCCCTGGTCCTAAGAAACATCACCAAATTTTCCTAGAATTTATTTCACAACATGCTAATTATTGGAATTAAAATACCTAAAATAGTGATATGAAATTAAAAATTCAATAACTTTTCACAGAGATGGCCTCTGACCTTGAAAAATTCAGGGAATGTTCCCAAGATTAGAGGCTTCAAAAGCCCTATGGTCTCATGTCATGGTGAATTATCCATGCAAATGAAGAATCAAAATACTAAAATAGTAAATAAATTATTAAAAATAAAATACTCATCCAATTAACTTGACTTCTTTTCCACATTATTCTCCTGTGTTCACTGAGCAAGAGGGTATTTTTATTTTATTTTTTTTATTTTTCTATGCAAATATATGGATTTTTGAAGTTCTGGGCATTTAAATAATTCATAAAATACCCTATTTATCTACTTATCCACGTGGCGCCAGCGCAACATCGGCAGCTCCGAAAGCCCACGGGGCGCATTCCCATTCGACGCTGCCATCCGACTCAGCGCTCCGGGGGCCCGCGGTTCACGTAACATTCCCTGGTCCGGTGCAATCTGAACCATCCGCTCGATACACGCGCGATCCAATGGCTCCCGATCATCGACTATGACTAGTGTGCACCCGTGACCGTCCACACTAAAAACCTAAGATCTCACTCGATTCTCAATGGATTTTCATGTTCTTATGCTCTATGGATTCGTCTTGAGGAGACGAACACATCCATATAGTTTATAGGCTATGAAATTAACCTAAACAAAATGGAGAATCACTGGAAGCTTGGGAGGAAGAGTGAGTTCATACCTTTGCTCAGAGTAGTGAAGCTTCGATTTGAGAGTTGTGTCACCTTCGATTGAGTCCAGGCAAGCTCCAGATGAAGTCTATGGCTCTGGGGAATTGTCTAGGTATGAAAGTGACCAAGGCCGATCACAAAGCGTGGAGGCTGGAAGCACTGGCTAGCCTAGTGACGGGGCTTTTGCTGGGGAACTTCTCCTCTTGGTCTGGTGAAGGTGTAGGACCAATCAATTTGGAGATTGGCTCACTGTGGTGAAGTGTCCGGTTTTTTGGGTGAATTTTTAACTTAGAAATTGTGCTCACAGAGAGGGTTTTAGGGCTGGATTTCAGTGGGGATCAAATTCTCTATGTCTGGAGAGGGGTCTGGAATGATTTTGGCAGAGTTTTGGTAAGGTTTTGTTCAACACTTTCTTTGGCCGAGAGGTGGTGGTATTTAAATAGGCATGGCTAGAGGGCTTCCCAAGGGCAATTGGAGGCTAGGATCAGCTGCTCAGGGGAGGAGAAGAACAGCTATGCTGTCCATTTGGGTTGAGACAAGTCAGCAAGGGAGAATTGGAAAGTTTAGCTCACATGGAGCTTTCGGCCATGGCGTTTTCTGGCGACTGTGTTGGCTGGCCTGCCAGGCATTGGTCACCATCTTGACCAGTGAGGTCAGGGCTGGGGTTTGGTGCAAGCAATTAGCTATTGCCATGTGTAAGGAGGTTTGATTAAAATGGCTTGGGGTAAGGGTCATTTTGGCTTGATTTTGGTCAACTCATGTATGTGGGTTTGGTGCACCCACCAAGGGACTGATTTGGGCTGAGGGAGGTCAGATGAGTTAGCTAGGAAAGGGTAGTGAAGTCACCATCCATGAATATTTGGATTAATCATGGATTAAGGTGAAACATTAAAAGGGTTAAAACCTTTTTAAGGGGGTTTAAAACAGGCTCCGCCTTTTGCAATTAATGGTATGATGATGTGTAAAGTGATTCCCATGGCTTCATGTGGCTTTTGCATGGCTTCAAAGCTTGCTCATGGCTTGGGAATGGCTTGGCTTACTTGCATGAGAAAGGGATTTTGGAATTTTTGGCATTTAGGGGTGATTTGGCATGAGGCTTGATTTGGAATCATTTGATGATGGGATTGGAACTTAGGGAATGACTTTGATTAAATGGATGGCAAATGAAAATGTCATATGGGCTTTAGGATAGATTTTGGGCTCTTTGAAATATTTTTAGATGGGCTTTTAAAGTGATTTAGGGAAGTGGGCTTTTTGATTTTAGGATGGGCTTTTGGGTGAAAATGTTGTGAAGTACCATGTTAAATAAATGTTGTAATTGGTTTAGGGATGTTTCATGAATGGTTTGGAATCAATTTGGTGTGATTTGGAGTAGAATTGGGTTGAATTTGGGCTTTTTCGTTAAAGGGGCCAAAGTGGGCCAAATTGGGCTAACTTGGACTAAGATTGGGATAAAGTTGGATTTGATGTAAAATTAATGTTTAGAAATGTTCATGGGAGTGTCACATAGAGTTTTCAACTTTGTTTGGGCTCTAATTTTGGGATTTGGGCCCATTTGGGTTAGGTTTGGGCTTAGGTCAATTTAAGGGATTTTGGTTCTGGGTTAGGTTTGGGTGGGGTTTAGGTTCAAAATTTGGGCAAATCAAGTTAGTTTTTTGTTTGTGGGGATATTAGGAAGGTTTTAGGAAAATATTTGGGGCCAATTGGGGTTGAGTTGGGTTGGTTTGGGTTAGGTTTAGGTCATGGGCCAAAATTGGGCCTTAGGCTTCAAATTGAAATTGGGCTCAAATGTCAATGAAATTGGACTTGGATTTTGTCTAAATTGATATTGGGGATGTTCATTTGAAATTTAGAATTGAATTAGACCAAAATTGAGGTCAATTGGGGTGGTTTGGTTTGACATTGGGTTCACTTGGGTTTAAAATGGGCCAAATTGGGGTTTTTAGTAAAAGTGGGTAAATTGGCAAAATTGGCCCATGGTGTAGTTGAACAAAATGAAATTGGGAATATTTGGGATTTTCTGAATTTTTGGATTTTTGGGCTAAGAAGGACATTTTGGGTATTTGGAGGGTATTGGGGGTTACTTTTGGAATTTTTGATTTTTTTTTTGGCTGTGGATGATCAATTTGAGTGGGTGAAAATGTTTAGGATTAATTTTGAGGAATTTTGGGTAATTTAGGTGATTTTGTAAATTTTGGGTAGTTTCAAGGGCTTTTGGTAAGTTTAGTAGGTGTAGGGCCCCGGGGGTCAAAAATTGAAATTTTGGAAAAATGAAGATTGATCAAATTTGAGTAAAATGAAATCATTTTGGTTGAGCCATGAAGCTATATTAAGCCCATATGAGCCATGAGAGGACTCATTTAAGGAATTCACTATGTTGTTCCTAACCCTCTTAGTCGGGGGCTTAGGGGTTAAGGACCATCCATGTGAATTACCTACATGAGTCAGGAAGTCAAGTTGGGTGAGATTGTGGTTTTAGGACTTGGAATGTGTGTGAGAATGTAGTGTATGTGCAAGTCAACCCTCACCAGACCAGGCCACCCAGGGTATCCCTAAGGCCAAGAAGTCCTATAGGGAACTCATCCTTTGAACCTCCACATTTGATTTCAACCCTCCAGGTGATTAGGGTCTACTGATCGAGGCTTGTGGGGTTTGCAGGGAGTTAAGAGGTGTCTGAACTTCTAAATGGTGGGTTCCATTTCTAGTCCTCTAATATTAGTCAAAGGAAAAGCCTATGGCTAGATCCTAAGTACTAAAGAGAGAAGCAAAAGACCTCATCAAAAATGAGGTCAACACTAGTTTCTTAGAATATTGTGCTACCTTTAAATATAATAATATTTCTGATGATGCTATTAGGCTTAGATTCTTTCCTTTTTCCTTAAAAGATAAAGCAAAGATGTGGCTTAATTCATTAGCAACTTGTTCTATTACAACTTGGGCAGATATGACACAAAAATTCCTTGCTAAATATTTTCCTCCATCTAAAACTGCTAAATTAAGAAATGATATAACTTCATTTACACAATTTAATGGAGAAACAATTTATGAAGCATGGGAAAGATTTAAAGAGCTATTAAGAAAATGTCCTCATCAAGCTTTGCCAGATTGGTTAATTATTCAAACATTTTATAATAGACTTATTGGATTACTCAGATCTATTATTGATGCTGCTGCTGGTGGTTCTTTAATGGCAAAGACATTTGAAGAAGCTTATACTTTAATTGAAGAAATGGCTAATAATAATTTTCATTGGCCTTCTGAAAGGGTTAATCCTAAAAGAATGGCAAGTAATCAAGATAATGAATCCTTTTATATTTTAGCTTCACAAGTGGCTGCGATATCTAAGAAATTGGATAATTTTGCTATTAATATATCGCATGTAAGTAATGATAATTCTGCAAATACTGATGATTCTCAAACAATGGAAACTTTATAAGCTATTGCTAGTAAAACTAATAACCCTTATTCTAATTATTATAATCCTGGTTGGAAAACTTATCCTAATTTTAATTGGAATAATGGACATCAACAATGGACTAATAATCAAGTTAATCCAAATTGGAACAATCAAGGAAATTCAAACTTTAGACCAACTTACCCTCCTGGTTTTAATAATCAGCATAAAAAGTTATCTATAGAAGAATTGATCTTGCAACTAGGTAATCAGCTACAAAGTCAAAACACTGTTATTCATAATATTGAGAATCAGATGGGTCAAATTGCTAATTTTATTAATTACAGACCTCAAGGAACACTACATAGCAATGTCGAAATTAATCCTAAAGAAACTGGGAAAGAATATGAACAAGCAAAAGTTGTACAACTTAGAAGTGGAAAGGAATTAAAAGAAGAGAGAAAGGTAGAAGAAATTGAAAAACCTAAAAATACTCTTTCTCCAAGTAAAGATCAGACTATAATTCCTATTGAAGTGGAAGTTAAAAGACCACCACCACTTTTCCTCAAAGATTAAAACAGCAGAAGCTTGACCATCAATTTTCTATGTTCTTTGAGATTTTTAAGAAACTTACCATCAACATTCCTTTTGTTGAAGCTTTGGAACAAACGCCAAGCTATGCAAAATTTATGAAGTATATTTTAAGCAAGAAAATAAAATTTGAAGCTTATGAAACTGTTGTATTAAGTGAAGAATGTAGTGCAATAATTTAGAAGAAATTACCTCAGAAACTTAAATATCCTAGAAGTTTCACTATACCATGTGCTATTGGAGAAAAATTTTGTGGAAAAGCCTTATGTGATTTAGGAGCAAGTATTAATCTCAAGTCATTTTCAATCTTTCGAAGGTTGGATTTAGGAGAGATTTCTCCCACAACTGAAACCCTTCAATTAGCTGATCGATCTATCACTTATCCTAAAGGAGTTATAGAGGATGTTCTTGTTAAGGTAGATAAATTTATCATTCCTGTGGATTTCATTGTGCTAGATATGGAAGAAGATAAAGAAATACCTATTATTTTAGGGAAAACTTTTCTAGCTATCGGGCGTGCTATGATTGACGTGCAAAAAGGAGAATTAACGATGAGAGTTAATCATCAAGAGATAACATTTAATGTTCTGAAATCAATGAGGTATCCTGATAAAGAAAAATGCTATCGAATGATATTTTTTATTATATAATTGAAAAAAATATCAAGAAAAATGTAAGGTCATTTCTGAAGATAAAAATGATGAATCGGTGTTATATAATGAGTCATTAACTTAAGAAATTGAAAAAGTAAATGAAGAAAAATTATCTGAAGAAACTCATTATATTCATGAAAACTGGGAAATTTTAAAAACAACTAAAAATGATATACTTTTACCCTCAATCGAAAAAGCCCCTGAACTGGAACTAAAAATGTTACATGCACATTTAAAGTATGCATTTCTTGGAAATTCATTAACTTTACAAGTAATTATATCTTCAGAATTGAGTAAAGATCAAGAAGAAAAATTAATAGGAGTTCTGAAGAATTATAAGAAAGCTTTTGGTTGGACTATTGTAGATATTAAAGGAATATGCCCTTCAATCTGTATGCATAGGATTTTAATGGAAGAAAATTGTAAACCCACTATTGAACCTTAAAGAAGATTGAACCCAATTATGAAAGAGGTTGTAAAGAAAGAGATTTTGAAATGGTTAGATGCTAGAATTATTTATCTTATTTCGGATAGTCAATGGGTGAGTCTTATTCATTGTGTTCCGAAGAAAGGAGGTGTAACTGTCATTGTTAATGAAAAAAATGAATTAATCCCAACAAGACTAGTTACTAGATAACGAATTTGCATTGATTATCAAAAATTAAACAACGCCACTATAAAGGATCATTTTTCTTTACCTTTCTTGGATCAGATGTTGGATAAATTAGCTGGACACTCATATTTCTGTTTTCTGGATGGTTATTCTGGTTATCATTAATTACCTGTTGCTCCTGAGGACCAAGAGAAAAAAACATTTACAAGTCCTTATAGAACATTTGCCTTTAGAAGAATGTCTTTCGGTTTATGCAATGCACCTGCAAATTTTCAAAGATGTATGATGTCAATATTATATGATTTAATTGATAAAGGAATTGAAATATTTATGGATGATTTTTCAGTATTTGGAACATCTTTTGAGTCTTGCATGGAAAATATAATGAAAGTTTTGAAGAGATGTGAAGAAACAAATTTAGTTCTAAACTGGGAAAAATGTCAATTTATGGCACAGAAGGAATTGTACTTGGACATAAAATTTGACAAATAGGGATGGAAGTTGATCAGACAAAAGTGAAAATTATTACTGAACTTCAACCACCTACTACCGTTACTGATGTGAGAAGTTTTCTGGGTCACGCTAAATTTTTTAGGAGATATATAAAGGATTTTTCTAACATTGCTAAAACTCTTTTCCATTAATTGGAAAAAGAAGCTAAATTCGAATTCAATGAAAATTGCCTGAATGCATTCAATATTGTAAAAGAAAATTTAATCACTGCACCTGTTATTGTTGCACCTGATTGGAGTAAACCTTTTGAATTAATGTGTGATGAAAGTGATTATGCAATTGGAGCTATATTGAGACAAAAATATGAGAAAATTTTCAAAGTTATATACTATTTTAGCAAAACTCTTAATGAAACTTAAATAAATTATACTACTACTGAAAAAGAGCTTTTAGCAATAGTATATGCGTTTGATAAATTTAGACCATATCTTCTTGGAACGAAATGTATCGTACATACTGATCATTTTGCTATTAAGTATTTAATGTCTAAAAGGGATGCTAAACCTAGATTGATCAGATGGGTTTTACTTTTACAAGAATTTGATTTTGAGATTGTGAACAGAAAAGGAACTGACAACCAAATTGCTGATCATTTATCTAGAATAAAAAATAATAGTGAGAAGATTTATGAAGAACATATAAATGAGAAATTCCTTGATGAGCAATTTTATGTCATTCAAGGATTACAAATGCCTTGGTATGCAGATATAGTTAACTATTTGGTTAGCAATATTTTACCATATGGGTTGAATAACAAATTTATTAAGAAATTCAAGAATGATTGTAAATCGTATATTTGGGAAGATCCTCATTTATTTAAAATAGGAAGAGATTATGTGATTTGAAGATGTGTACCTTATGAAGAAACTTTTGTAATTATTAAAAAATGTTATGATTCTGAATTTGGAGGACACTTTGGAGTGGACAAAACTGCATTTAAAATTTTAAATTCTGGATTTTATTGGCCTACATTATTCAAAGATGTTAGACATTATGTGAAAACTTATGATCGATGTCAAAGAATAGGTAATATATTTAGAAAAGATGAAATGCCTCTAAACTTTATATTAGTAATTGAAATTTTTTATGTATGGGGTTTAGAATTTATGGGACCTTCGTACCATCATCTGGAAAAATTTATACTTTATTAGCAGTTGATTATGTTTCAAAGTGGATTGAAGTAGTAGCTTTACCTAACTGTGATTCCAAAAGTGTTTCGAAATTTTTAAAGAAAATGATTTTTACAAGATTTGGAATGCCCAGGGTAATTATCACAGATAGGGGAAGTCATTTCAGAAATATAAGAATTCAATCATTTCTAGAAGAATTTAGAATTAAACATAGAATTACAACTGCTTATCACCCTCAAACAAGTGGAATGGTTGAAGTATCAAACAGAGAAAGTAAAAGAATTTTAGAGAAGACTGTTAATCCTAAATGAACTGACTTGGTTTATAGACTTGATTCTACATTATGGGCTTATAGAACAACTTATAAGACACCTATCAGAATGTCACCTCATCGGTTAGTTTATGGTAAACAATGTCACTTACCTGTTGAACTGGAACATAGAGCTTACTGGGTGAAAAAGGAGTTCAATTACGATTTGAATGCTCCATGAGAGAAACAATTATTACAACTAAATGAAATGGAAGAGAAAAGAAATGAGTCCTATAAGAATGCAAAGATTTATAAGGAAAGAATGAAGAAATTGCATGACAAAAAGATTTCATGGAAAATGTTTGAGCCTGGATAAGAAATGTTATTATTTAATGCTCGTTTAAAACTTTTTCCTGGAAAGTTACGAGCTAAATGGATAGGACCATTTATAATTGAGAAAGTGTACCCTTATGGAGCTGTGGATATTAAAGATCCCAAAACAGAAAAAGTATTTAAAGTTAACGGATTAAGACTGAAGCCTTATATGGGAGAAATTAAACCAAATTACAAAGAGGCTTACGAACTGAGTCTACCGGATTAATTCAATTAATTAGGTCAAGCTGACGACGTTAAACCAAGCGCTTTGTGGGAGGCAACCCATTTATTATCAGTGTGATTTTTTGTGATTTGAATTTATTTTAATCGTGTTTGTATGTGGATCAAACCTTTTTATTAGACCTATTTTTAAGACCGAAACTTTGTAAATTTGACGATAGGCAAATCGGAGTCGATCAAGGTTCCGTCACTTAGGCGCCAAAAGTTGGCTCCTAAGAGCCAGAAAAACTTGCGTGTATCGATGATCGGGCGCCTAGACGCCAGATTCCGGCGCCTAGGCCCCAGATTCCGGTGCCTAGGCGCCACAGTTACAGGTCATGTAAAAATCGAAATTCTTTAGTTTTTCACACTAAATCTCCCTATATTTTGACCTATCTTCGTCCCAATCACATAGAAACCTTAATTTCGACCAGAGTAATCTATTTTGGAGGAGTTAAGAAGAGTTTGGAAGAAATGGATAAAGGAAATCAAGGAAATGAGGTAAGAGACAAATCTCCTAAAGATCCTCAACCTTATTTTAATGGTTTTATTGTGTTAGTATAGAGAGATTGTTTAGTAATTTGGAAAAGATTGAAGTGGAACTTCAAAGCATTGGGAATCGTTTACGAAATGTATCATCAAATTGAACACATGGAATGGCAAACAAAACTTCAATTTGATCATATGGCGGCCTATCAAGATGCTCAAGTAGCAATGTACGTGAAGTACAAGTGGATCGATGAAAACGCGGCTTTGGAATTTCCAAGGGCATTGGTTTTCTATCTCGACAGTCCTAGCGAACTTCATTGCGAAAGAGATGGAAATTGAAGATCAGTGGCGAATAGATCTCTTATGTGTTCTAGGTGTGATTGAGTCAAGTTCTATTGTGTCGATTATCTAATCTGTGTGTTTGCTTAATTGTTCAATGTGTGTTGTTGGATTTGGAATTTGCTTTGAATTTATGTTGTTTGTGTTGTTTATAGAATGATGAACCTTGTTATAGTCTTGTTATGGAATTCATTGAGTTTGGAATGAAAATTCTGAATTGGAATTAAAGAGTTTAGTTAAATTTTGTGTTTGAATTGTGGATCTTAGTTATCAATTTAAATTGATTATGGAAATATTTGGAGGATATAAATTGGATTAATACTCCTATAAGAGTAATTAGGAGTCGAATTTGACAAGTTTTTATGAAAAATGTAGAATTTAAATCGAATTTTTGGAAAGGAGAGTCTGGCGCCTGGGATCCAGAATTCTGTGCGTAGGCGCCGGGTCGGCCTGAACCCGAAACTCATCTTCTTAAACACCCCCATGCCGTTTTTGACACCTAAGCTTCCCTTTCCTCTAGTTTATCGTGAAAAGAGACCCTAGAGATCCCATTTGAGGTCAGATTTTCAAGTTTTTGAGCATGAAATCACTCGATTTCTTCATTCTAAGGTCAGATCTACATTCTAAACCAATTATTTTTTATTTTCACCATGGATTTTGCTCACATTATAGAAAACCAAAATTTTGAGAAAAATTTGATTTTTAGAGTAAAATCCTTGGATTTTAAGCTCTTTCAAGTTTAAAAAGCTTAAATTAGTATATTTTCTTTGATTTTATGAATTTATTTTGCATTTTAATTTCACGTTTAGATGGCACCCAAATCTAAGCGAGGAAAGGAACGAGAAAATTTTGATCTTAGCAAGTTTGTTACTGCCGCTGCACATTTCCGGTACAATGATTTTGCTACGACTCGAAAGTTTATTTTGGAATGAAGTTTTTACAATCCTGGTGGAAGAATTGAGGAAACGATTGTTGCACGGAACTAGCAACGATTCTACTATTTTACTGTTGTTGCTGTTATCCCTATGGTTAGGAAGTTTTATGCCTATTTCGTGGATGCTGAAGAGTACGAGATTTTCATTAGAGGAGTTGGAGTAGGATTCACTTCCGAGTGTATCAACATTTTCTACGGCCTGCCGCCGAACATCGAGTGTTATTACTTCGTATTACCTCCATCTGAGGGAGATTTAGATATGATTATTGCTTACCTGACTGATAGTACTGGAACTTGGAAGATCCAGAATGGAAAAAGGGTAAATTTTTTCTCTTCTAAGCTTAATGGTGTTACAAAGGCATGGCACTACTTTATTTCTGCTCGTCTCATTCCATCCAATCATTTGAGCAAGGTTACCAAGGATAGAGTTATCCTTAATTATTGCATTCATGAGAGGAAGCCGATTGATGTAGGAAGTATCATTTATGATTCTGTAGAGGCCGTTGCTCGTTCTAGCACTTCTGTTGGACTTGAATTTTCATCATTGATATATTCTCTGTGTGAAAGTGCTGGAGTAGTTGCTAAGCCTTCTGAGCAAAAGCTCAAGTCTACAAAGCCCATAGGAAGAGAAAACATCAGTATCTTTGATCAACTTCGAGGTAAGAATTCTACGACACCTTCTAATTCATTACCTACTTCTGGTAGAGCTTCTACTTCTAGACCTTCTACTTATACTGCTGAGCCACCATCTAGTTTCTGGTAGTCCAAGCATGATCATTTTATGGAGCAGCAGAATGAGTTATTTCTAAGTCATTGTAGAGTAGATTCGATCGATAAGAAGATCGATCATCTCTCTGAGTATACCCAAAGGAAGAGTGAGTATGATGCTGAGTATTCTGAGTCTTTAGTCAGATTCCTGAAGGGTGAGCATGATGTTCAGTTTCCTACTTGTCCTAGATTTTCACCGTATGTTGATTCGAATGATATAGAATTTTCTTTTGAAGATGACGACAATGAGGCTACAGACAGTGATTAGTAACCAGATTTACCTCTTGAGATTTGTGATTCTATTTTTAGTTTATTTCTTGTTTGTTAGTACTGATTAGTGTGATTGTATTGTTGTTTGCTAGTGTCGATTTGTATAAGTAACTTTGTGTGAACTTTTGTTGTTGAGATTGTTTTGGAGTATCTGTTGTGTTATGTGTTTAAGACTGAAATATGGATGAATTTTTATCCTCCATGATAAATGTTTATTTCTGTTTCTGCCTACTATTTAGTATTCATGAATATTTAGTAATTTCGCATGTTTTAATTTAAAAAAAAAAATTAACTCCTGCTATGCAAACTTTTCTATATATGCTTAATTATTTCTGTTATATTCCTATTAAATCATGTATAGGAGTAGAAATGAGTTTTTCCTTACTGCATTATCACTGTACCTAGATAAATTCCTGTTTTTTTCTTTCTCTCATGCTTTAGAAAATTTTATAATTCATTTATATACTAAAGCTGAAGTTTGGGGGAAAGGAAAACATTTTTTTTTCAAATTTAAATATTATTTGTCCTTAATAAACTAATATTTTTCTTTGAAAAAAACTTTAAAATAACATAAGGAATGAAAAATCAATTTAAGATTACTTAAATTTTTGGAATTTATAAATAATTTAGTAAACTTAATTAAAATTTCAATAATTTTGATTGATTTTAAGAATAGAATTATTTAACTTAAAGAATAATAAGATTAAGATTTTTTATATTTATAGTAAAGAGAATTGTATTTTAGAAATACTAAGGAATCAAGAATATTACCTGAAAAAGAGAAGATTGACATATTTTTTGAAAAATACTTATTAATAATGTCATAATTATTAAGTAAAAAAATGTATAAGTTTTTAAATATAAGTTAAGGATAGTGAAGTTCAAAATCATTAACAAACTATCCAAAAATAGTAATCCTCACAAATAAAAAAATAAAAAAAAAGAGAAATGTCAGGAAAAACTTGAAGAAATGACTAATAAAAAATTGGCTTCACTTGAATTATCTTATATAAAGAAAATCAATTACATTTTTAACTTAATTTTTATGTACAATTATTTTTACTAGAAAAATTTTTCATGAAATTCTTTTTCTTGTAAATATTCTATATGACCTTAATATAATAAATTACAATTATTCTTAAAATAAATGAAAAATTGTAAGTCTTATGATTTGGTAGTTAAATATTCTTTAAATTCTTAAAATTAAACTTAATTATTGAAATTTGGTTAATGATTTGTTAAAGTATTTATAAAACAAAAAAAATTACAAGGAATCTTAAATATTTAAACTTCATTCCAAATGTTATATATTTTATGTAATTAAAAGGGTTACTTGAGGACAAAAAACGTTTAAGTTTGGGGGAATTTGATTCACTTTAAAAATACCCATTTTTATGCCTTATTTATGATTCAATTCTTAAGGATATTATGCTTTAATGAAAGTTATTTTATGTTTTTGATGTAGGTGATAAAAAAAGAGTTCAAGAAGGAAAAAGGAGCAAAAATGGAGCTAAAAGAGCAAAGTTGTCGAAATTATAAGCATGGCGCCTAGGCGCCAGAAACCGGCGCCTAAGCGCCAGTTTGATACAGACACATACAAGATTTTTGACGACTTTGGGCAGTTATTTTTACGGTGTTAAGTGGTTATTAGAGCTTCTAGAAGACTAGAAGTTACTCCTAATATATAAGACATGTGATACAATGCATCTGGACGCAGGGAAACAGTTTCAATCGCGAAAAGGCGCAACCCAAAGTGAAGTGGTGCGAAAGACCTGGTCACGGAGTCCGATGCCTAGGCGTCAGATCCCGGTGCCTTAGCGCGACAGTTATGCTCTAGAAGATACATTGTATTTGGATGAATTTTGAAGAGGTGTCTTAAGCAACCCCTGATCAAATTCAGAGCTCTATAAATAGGAGCCCATTCTACAGAGAAAATTGCCCCATTCACCCCTTCTAGCATCCTTTAGTCCCCAAGCACTATATAGTCATCCAATCATTTTAGGGAGCCACCTTCTTAATTATTTAGTGAGTTTATTTTTAGTTTATTTTGAGAGTTAAGTGTGATAATATTAGTGTTGTTTTTGCTGAACTCTTTTATCATTGCATTGAAGTCAGTAGGAGTCAGCAGATCACTTAAAGGAACATTCTAGATAAGTATTTGTAACTTGGTTAAAATTTTTATCAATATGTTTTGTTGTGTGAATTCAATGTGTTATGAGTAGTTAGTTTTATTTCTCCTTTCAACTATGAAAAGATAATAAGATAATTAAACTTTGTTGGAGAATTGAACTTAAAATAATTATAAAAATTGTGATGATATTAATACTTAATCTTAGTTTACTTTTTAAATTGGCCATTTAAATTGTTAAACCCTGTTGAAGAATTTTGATACCTATCTGGAGATGAGTTCTTAACTAGTAGATATCACATGAATCTTTGGGTAGTCGAAGGCTTTATGTGTGTTATTCAAGGTGAAGTGCAAATAAATAGGAAGATATGATTTATTGGGCGTAGAATTAATTAGTTTTTAGAGTGATAGACTAAATTCTAATAATTTGATTTATAGAAAGGGAAAGGGTCACTGGTAGGGCCGACCATAGCCACCCTTGGACATCTAATAGTGTGAGCCTAGATTAACCCATTCTACTAATAAAACATCCTGAACCGATCTATAGATTAGTCAATGTTCTTTATGCCTGGACCAAAGGATAAAGAATATGAATGCTTCTATTTGGCACAATACCATAATCTAAATTCTCCATAAATGATAATTATTCTAAAAATCTTGGATTAGTTGAAAAGGAGAAAGTTGTTTTATTTATACCTGCATTAACATTTATTTTAGTGTTGCTTACTTATATTTAGCATAAATTTCATTAAATTTAAAATCTAAACTTTAAAAAGAAAAAAAAATAAAAATTACTTTTAATTTAAAAAATTTAAAAATATTACATAATATTATAAAAATCTTTCCTGTGAGATCGATAACCAGGACTCCACTAGAGCCCTGTATTACTTGATATGATATGTATACTTGTGTTTGAAATTGTGACTTTTACAAATTATAAGAAATCTAAATATAAATTCATAAAATCTTTCATAAGTAAAATCACATCAAGTTTTTAGCACCGCTGTCAGTGATTAAATTTTCTAGCAGTGGAATCAAAATCTTGCATTTAAAAGTATATATAAAGCCCAGTTAGGCTGAGTCACGCTGTTGACCTCATTTTTGATGAGGTCTTCTCTTCTTCTTTTTAGTACTTAGGATCTAGCCTTAGGCTTTTCCTTTGACTATCTTAGAGGACTAGAATTGGGATCCACCATCTAGAATTTCAAACCACTTCTTAACTCCCCGCAAACTCCACAAACTTGACCGTAGACCCCTAATCACCTGGAGGGTTGAAATCAAATGTGGAAGTTTAAAGGATGAGTTCCTATAGGACTCTTTGGCCTTAGGACCGCTACTGGGTAGCCTGGTGCAGTGAAGGGGCTGACTTACACACACACTACACTCATACACTACACTTTCACACACCTCCTAAAACCACACCCATACCTAACTTGACCTCCCGACTCATGTAGGTGATTCACATGGATGGTCCTTAACCCCTAAGCCCTTGGCTAAGAGGGTTAGGAACAACATAGTGAATGCCTCAAATGAGTCCCTTCATGGCTCATGTGGGCTTGATGTGGCTTCATGGCTCAACCAAAATGATTTCATTCCACTCAAATTTACCCCATCTTCAATTTTCCAAATTTTCAATTTTTGACCCCCGGGACCATACACCCGCCTAACCTACCCAAAGCCCTTGAAATTACCCAAATTTTTCAAAATTTCCAAATCACCCAAAATTCCCCAAAATCATTCCTAAACATTTCTCTTCACTCAAATTGATCATCCATACCCAAAATACCAAAAATTCCAAAAATACCTCCCAATACCCTCCAAATACCCAAAATACCCCTCTTGACCCAAAAAATCAAAAAATTCAGAAAATTTCCAGAAAATTCCAGAAAATCCCAAATATTCCCAATTTAATTTTGTTCAACTACTCCATGGGCCAATTTTGTCAATTTACCCTACTTTTGTCAAAACCCCCAATTTGACCCATTTTAACCCTAAGTGAACCCAATGTCAAACCAAACCTACCCAATTGACCCAAATTCTGGTCCAATTCAATTCTAAACCTCAATTCAACATTCCAAACACCAATCTAGACCAAATCCAAGTCCAATTTGATTGACATTTGGATCCAATTTCTCTTTTGGCCTTAAAGCCTAATTTGGACCCATGACCCAAACCTAACCCAAACTCACCCAATTCAACTCCAATTAACCCCAAATCTTTTCTAAATCTTCCTTAGCATCCCCACAAGCAAAAAACTAACATGATTTGACCAAAATTTAGACCCAAACCCCACTCAAATTCAACCCAGAGCTAAAAGGCCCAATTTTGACCTAAACCCAAACCTAACCCAAATGAGCCCAAACCCCAAAATCAAAGCCCAACCAAAGTCAAAACCTCTTTGAAACACTTCCATAAACATTTCTCAACATTAATTTTACATTAATTTCAACCCTAGCCCAACATTGGCCCAACTTGGCCCACTTTGACCTATATTGGCCCATTCACCAAAAGAGCCCAAATTCAACCCAATTCAAACCCAAATCACCCCCAATTTGCTTCAAGTCACTCATGACACATCCATGAGCTAAACCTAACAATTATTTGGCCCAACCTCTTTAAAAAATTCCCATTCATAAATTCATTTTTAAACTTAAAGGCCCATTCCTTAAAACATTTTAAAAGCCCATCTTTTACCACATCCAAAGGCCCAAAATTGGTCCCAAAGCCCATATGACATTTCCCCTCATCATACTTTCAATTAAACTCAATACCTAAGTCCTAAATTCATCATCAAATCATCCCAAATCAAGCCATATGCCAATTCCCATCAAAATACCAAAATCTTTCTTAAATCCATTTCCATGAAATTGACTTAACTTTTCCCAAGCTAAAGGTGAGCCATGAAGCCATGCATGAGCCACATGTGAGCCATGAGAGCCTTGGACACTCCACCATGCCATATTGGGTAAGAAGAGGGAGGGCTTTCCTTAATCCCTAAAGCTCATTAGCCTTAATCATGATTCACCTAAACGTAAATTTAATCCAAATATATTTGGATGGAGACTTCTCCATGCCAAACCAGCTGATCCCTTTGATCCCCCACAAGATCCAAAGCCACCTTCAAGGGTGCACCAAGCCCAGATGGGTGGATTGACCCATTTAGACTCAAAACTAGCCATGCCCTATTCTACTTCGGATCAAAGCCTTTACACATGGCAATTGCCAATTGCTTGCACCAAGTCACAGCCCTGACCCACCTGACCTTGAGGGTGACCCATGGCTGGCCGGCCGGCCACCAGGTCGTCGGAAAACTCCATGGCCAAGAGCTCACATGTGAGCCAACTTTGGAATTTTCCCTTGCTGAGCTGCCCCATCCCCAGTGGCCATTGTAGTTGTTCTTCTCTTGCCAAGAGCAGCTGATCCCAAGCCCTAACTCTCCCCGGGAGGCCCTCCACCCTCTCCTATTTAAACACCACTCTTTCTCGGCCATGAGAGGTGCCGAAACAAACCTTAAGGAAACTCGCCAAAATTGTTCCGGACTACTCCCCATACATAGAGCATTTGATCCCCACTTAAATCCCCTCGCCATTTCCTCTCTGTGAGCTCAATTTCAGAGTTGAAATCCAAGCCCAAAACCAGGACACTTCTCCACAGTGAGCCAATCCCCAAATTGATTGGTCCTACACCTTCACCAGACCAAGAGAAGGTGTCCACCAGCAAAAGCCCCATCTCCAGGCCACCCAGTTGCTCCAGCCTCCAAGCTTTGTGATCGGCTGTGGTCAAAATCCTACCTAGGCAATTCACCAGACCAGGAGACTTCATCTGGAGCTTGCTGGGATCCAATCGAAGGTGAAACAACCCTCAGATCGAAGCCACACTTCTCTGAGCAATGGTATGGCCTCACTCTTCTTCCCGAGCTTCTGAACATTCTCCATTTTTATTGAGTAAATTTCATCCCACATAAACCGTATGGATGTGTTCATCTTCTCGAGACGAATCCATAGAGCACAAGAACGTTAAATTTGGTCAAGTATCGAGTGAGATCTTAGGCCTAGAAGATGGACGGTTCTCGGGCTAGGAGGCTTGGGGACGATGAACGAATGCCATCCATTTAATACACGCACGGACGGACGGCTCAGATGGCGTCAGATCAGGAGATGGAACGACACAGCGGGGCCCCGGAGCGCTGAGTCAGATGGCGGCGTCGAATGGGGGCGCGACACCCGGCGTTTCGGAGCTGCCGAGGTTGACGCGGTGCCTCGTGGATAAATAGAAAATTAGGGTATTTTTCTATTTATTTAATTCCCTAAACTTCAAAAATCCATAACTTTGTGTAGAAAAATTAGAAAAATAAAATAAAAATACCCTCTTGTTCAGTGAACAGAGGAGAATAATGTGGAAAAGAAATTATTTAATTTCATCAAGTATTTTATTTTTAATGATTTATTTCCCTTCTGCATTGTTTTAATTCTCCATGCATATAGGAAATTCACCATGGCATGAGACCATAGGGCTTTTGAAGCCTCTGAATTTGGGAACATTCCCCGAATTTTCCAAAGTCGAGGCCATCCCTATGAGAAGTTATTGATTTTTCAAATTCATGTTACTGTTTTGAGTATTTTAATTCCAATAATTAGCATGTCGTGAAATAAATTCTAGAAAAATTTGGTGATGTCCCTTATGACCAGAGGACCCTAGGAAAAATAGGTTTTGAGTTAGTTCATTTAAAATAACCCTAATTGGCTTAAACACCCAAAATAGATCCCTAATTAATTAGAGCTAACCATACATCAAATTGACTTGAAATCAATTCTCCATTGACCTTTAGGATCAGGGGAACCCACCATAACAATTTGAAGTCAATTGGACTTGGTTAGCCCTACTAAATGGGTTGATTAAGCCATTTAGTCAATTTGAACTTTAACAATTCATAACTTTCAAAATACCTTTCAAAAATTCACCAAATTGGTTTTGGAGCCTCTCTGATATTAGGGGAATTTAAGAAAATTAAAATTTCAATTTTCTAAAAAAGTTGATTTTTTTAATATTATTTTAATATTTTAATAATTAAAAAATAATAAAAATCACAAAAATAATAAAATTCACCAAAATGTCATATTTTGAATTTTAATCACTTAGGAACAAACCCCATATTTTTCTTAGGTCTATTTAATGAGATATTAAATTTTAAAGCTCTAGGGTAATTTTAAAATTAAAAAAATGTATTTTCTAGCATTTTCACTAAAATAATTATAATAAATCATAGAAAAATCAGAAAATTGCAAAAATTGATTCTCTAATTTTCTTGATATCAGAGAGATTTTTAAAAAATATAAAATTCATTTTTCAACCTTTATTTTATTTTTAAATTAATTAATACTCCAAAACTTAAAATAATTATAATAAAAATAATATAATTCAAAAAATCACCAAAATTGGTCCAAGTGGTCCTCTGGTCATTAGGAATGTCCCCTAATTTTCTTAAGGACAGAAACTTTCCCTTGGTCATGTTATTAAATTTTCCTTGGAAATCTCTATTTTCTACCAAAAATAATTATATAAATAAATTAAATATAGAAAAATCACATTTTCTCCTCTCATGTCTTTATTGACATATGAGTGAAGTCACATAAAAAATTTCAAGTTCATTTAAGCTCAATTTAGTGGGTTATAAAATTATTAAGCTTAAAGGGCAAAGTGGTAATTAAAATTTTAACCCTTAATTAAAACTTTAGGTTTAATAAAATTAACAAGTAAAATATTTGATCTTAATCTGATTTGGATGATTGAAATTTAAATAATTAAAGGGTAGAAACCCATTAAACAATTTAAAATAATTGAAATAAACCTTAATTAAATAATTGATTAAATTTGGGAAGAATAATAAAATTGGAATTATTAAAATAGGGATATTGTTAGGAAGAGATTTATTCTTTAATTTAAAAATCCCTAAATTAATCATCTCATTAATATTTAATTCTTAATTAAAATGATAACTCAAATTTAAAATATTAAAAGACTTAATCATTAAACTAAAGTTAAATTATTAAACTCTTTTAAAATTTCAATTAAAATTAAAAATAATATTAAATTACAAATTAAATTAAATTAAATTAAATTAAAATTAAAAATAAAATTAAATTACAAATTAAATTAAATTAAATTAAATAAACAAATTAAATTAAATTAATTGAATAAATTAAATTAAATTAAATTAAATCAAATTAAATTAAAATTAAATCAAATTAAATTAAATTAAAGGAAATTAAATCAAATTAAACTAAATGAATTTAACATCAAATCGAACTAAATTGAATTAAATTAAATTAAATTAAAATTAAAATTAAATTAAATTAAATTAAAGTTAAAATTAAATTGAATTAAATAACATCACCTAAAACAGAAAGAAATTAAATATAAAGCAACTTGAACACTATTCCAAATTTAAACCCATTAATTGAAATTAAACTAAGTCACAAATCATTGGAACACCAATTTGCCCTCGAAAACTTTAATTATCATAACTCCTAAACGAAATATTAAATGAAATGTTACTTCACTTATAGGACATTCAAATGTCCCAGTTCACTGAGTAAGATAACAACAAAACTTAACTAAACCTCGGACGATTAATTCATTTGTGTAATTGAATTCATTTGGACTTAAAACAATCCTAGAAATATTGAAAAGATGTTTAAGATTTGCCTTAAGCACTTCCTCGATATGATAGGATGTTCATAAGAACAATTGAACTTAATTGTTCTTCGATGAAGAAAATCGTCTTCAAACCAAAACACAAGGAACCTAGACGTCATAGGAAATGACTAGCTATAGGATTAGGAATTTGGTAGAAAACCATAACCCTTCCCTTAGCTTTACCTAGGAACTTGCTTAAATATTCTAATTATGTTTTAAGTGCAGCTTGGGATGACTGGAAGACCCTCCAGTACGCTTTTATTTTATTGCAATTTACTTTCTTGCAATTTACATTATTGCAATTTATTTAACCGCATTGCACTTACTTTTCTCGCATGATAAACAACTCGTTGCATGAAAACCCACACCTTTAGGATAGTCCCTAAAACTGAAACCAAAACTAAATTAAAAGTCATTGCAAGATAAAATTCACCGCCACAACATTTCAAAATATAAAACAACTCAAAATTTAATCACAAACGTAACACAAAACTACAATTACAACTAAATTACAACGTCCTCGTTGGATGATCGGGAATACCTCGGATGATGTAACCTACGTGTTGCTAACGGGATTTCCCACGGTCTAAATGAAAGTGTGGAACTCATTTAGTTGAGTTTAGCAAATTCATCTGGACTAAGAAAATTCGATCAAAATAATGATGCCGGAAGGATGGAACCGTGGGATCTTAACCGGTGTTGTTATAATCAACTTTAAGATTTGTTTTAATTAAAACACAAAAAAACACTTGGAAATCAAGATTTTCTCTAAACCAAAACACTTTTCTCATCCCCTGATTTATGACTTCTAAAACTAAGCCTCCGCAACAACAAGGAGCTCGGAGCATGGTGGGCAAGACGGCCATCGTCATCGACAGAAACCCGAGTCTACTTCACAGAAAATTTCCTAGAATTAAATAACAAAGCCATAGAACTTCGAGGTAGTTTTCCTAGTGCAACATAAATCCTCAACTCTTCGTTAGGCATTTGCATTGCAAATTAAGCCCTAACCGGTCTTAGGATTCCGAGGTAGTCGTCTGATACGACATAAGCCCTCACATCTTCGAGGCTATTTGTATGATTCTATCATATAAATATAAGCCCTAAATAATTAAAATTGACAAAATCAAAACATTAAATAGACATTAGGACTTTCCTAAATCCAAGCCAAACAATAGGATAGTCGGAAAATTACGGAAGTTCACTTTGAATCCGTAATTTCTCCTACCTTTCTTCCTTTGAATTCTCAAAACAAAATGTTCCAAACTTGATCCATTCCCTATTGAACTTCCAAAATTCAATCCTTTGAAAACTTAAACCTTAAAATTCTTGAGAGCAGAATTATTGATTATTATCGAGAGTTTTCTTAGGTGATTCCCGTCACTTAAGATGTAATTAACTATAGGGGCTTGCCCTTATAGGGAATTTTAAAGAACCCAGGTAATATAAACCTTGTTTAATGCTTTCATATTAAGCAGGGGAATTTGTCGGCTTATAAAATTGGTTCTCATACCAAACGGATGTCACAAATCTTCTAGTTTATTTAATCGAGCCTCACCATTAAGCAGTGTGTCTATCCTTAGGGATAGATACACGGCTTGTGATGTGGTGCTCGTTTATATAAACTATTTGGGATGTGAGATCGGTTTGATTTCATATCTTAAGACCTTCAAATTTAAAATTATTTTCAAAAATCAAATACTACTTTTCAAATTATTTATTTAAATTAAATAAAAAATTCACCGACAACTTCTGTTAGGCGACCCCTTTTCAAAATAAAACACACAACCCGAAAATATGCCGACAACTTCTGGCGACTCCGCTGGGGACAATTCCTCTCTCCATTATAATCAGATAATTCTGCTTTCAAAAATCGGTAGTGTATCCATGTCCTTAATGGGTCAAACTACCCTTCTTTCCGTTGGGATGCTATGTTCATTTCTACCTTGAACAAGTATAACCAACATTTTCTCGGATTTAGGAGCCATTGTTTAGACACCCCTAAACAGAGAGGTTCCGAGATCCTTTTACCTCATTTCCGAGGTGGGGTGGACCCCCAATAGGTGTTAGTTTAGGAGTAATCCTTCGAGTCGAGAAGTCTTGCATAAGACTTTCTTTTCCTTTCCAACTTTGAATCGGATTCATTACCTTCTCTACACCTTTGAACATTTCGTTCTAAATAAACAAACCCTCAAATGAATGATTCTTTTAACAAATAACTCCTTCTTATAAATACATGAACAAGAATATGTTCGGACTCTTTTCGATTCCTTTCTTTTCATCCTGATGAGAAGAAGCATAACTTGGGACTGACAACCAGAATCTACCCTGCATAAATGGAAGCCCCAAAGCTGATTTTCTCCTTCACCAATGGACTAGACTTCGCTGTTTACAAGGATGAGCTGCCCGACAATGGGATCATCCGGTTTGGACAAGGATTCGAGAACACAAATGTCAAGATCACCGACGTTTCCCTTTTCACACTGACAAACAAAGTATCTGAAGCTGAGAAGCCGCTGATCGAGTTCAACCTTAGGTCAACTCGAGAGTTTCCTCCCCCGCAAAAGATCCCGACCGAGAGGAGTACCGCCGTCCGCAGAAGGACCGTTCTTGCTACCCCCACCGGTCTAGTTGTTTCGCACCTACCTCGGCTTCCGCCAAATTAAAGGGGAAGGAAATCCGTAACTATGGTGAACTCCGTTACCGTGGAGGGTACGGACTTTCTCGCGAGACCTTCGTTTTGAAATCGGGTCCGACTCAAGAATTTCATCACTAACACGGACCCAAAGAAGGAACAAGGTAGGAAGATTGCCGTGAAGGCCGTAGCCGCCGAAGTTGCTTTCCCGAGGAAATCCCGAAATCCCCGAGTACACACCACTACCCGAATACATACCATTGCCTGAAGATACACCCTTTTTGGAAGGAAGCAGATTCCATCCACTTTCCGCCGCAGCTGACGAGGAAAATGTCCGCAGGATTGTTTCTATATTACCTCGACCAGCATACTACGATGACAACAGAAAGAAAAGGGCTAGGATCACGCCATTTGCCCGACTACAGACTGTGATCGAGAAACTAGCAAAGAAAGAGAAATGCCCCGTATCGGAGATTCTATGAAGGATAGAGCGGGTGCCAGTCAAATCCCGTCTTGGGCCACGAGTAGAACCTGCCATCGTTGCAGAAAAGCCAAATAAAAGGATGAAGGCTAGTCCGCCTGTCGTTGTTTCAGGATTACAGATTAGGGAGGATACCACCTTCCAGCATTTGGCTGACGTGCACCATCCGGTCCTAGACCTTCCGCCGCTAGAAGGATGGTATGGCGTCCCACTACCTGGACAACCGAGATCGAAACAACACACGAGAAGGAAAGTCTCGTCGAGAGACTCGAATCAAGAAAGTGCTACCGCAAAGAAGGGGACTCGCGAGAAGGGAACCCGGCAGCCTATCACACGACAACCGTGAAGATGCACTGAAAAGACCGCTAGAGGACGCTATGGAAAAGTCGAGGACCGATATTCGACGACTAGCAAAAGAAAGAGAAGAGAAATTCGAGATGAGATTGATTCATCAGAATTCATGGACGATGAGTATGCGGAAATCAACATGGTCGAAACACGAGCTTCGTCAGCTTCACAAGGTGCTCCTGCAGCCGCAGAAAGAGAGGAGCCGGAAGTGATGAGAAGACAGCTTCAAGAGAAAGACGATACGATCGCCCAAATGGCGAAGAGGATGGAAGAGATGGCTATAGCCCTAGCCACTCTCCAGAGTCAAGTGCAACCCCAAAGAGAAACACCCCCAGAGGTCATTCACATTGCAGACGGAGGAAAGGAGATTACATCCGTCAACGGGGATGATCAGCTGAAGAAGGATACAACACAAAGTATGATTCCGTAAAAGATATCAAGAGCTTCGTGGAACAAAGCAAGTGCGAGAAGCCTTAGCACAATCAAAGAGAGGGACATCCATTCGACGGGTAGACCTTACCCGGAAGAATTCGACGCCGTCTAATACCCAAAAGGCTTCGTACCACCTCTCGTTCAAGACCTTCGATGGAACCGGGAATCCCCGACGACATGTTGCACACTTTCGTGCCGCTTGTTGCAATGCCGGCGGGAGCGATGCATTACTCTTCCGACGGTTCGTCAGCAACTCGTTAGTGGATCGCCTTTGATTGGTATGCGAATTACCAAATGGTTCAATGAAGACGTTCTCAGAACTAGAAAACCTCTTCATCAAGCGATTCGCCGGAGCTCAGCACCACATCACTATAGGTGATTTAGTGGTAGAGAAGCAGAAGCCGAACGAAACTTTGGTGGATTACACACTTTGATGGAGGAACTTAAGCATGAAGTGTGAACCAAAACTACAAGAACAACATGCAGTCGGCATCTTACTTAAACGCATTCACGGCCCGATAGCACTTCTCCTCAAAGGATTCACTATTAAGACTTTCGAGAAGTTGTTAAGCAAGGCCGGGAGCTTGCAAGAGGAGGCGAAGCAATTAAGTTTCGCCGACAAGACGTACAAGCAAAAGCCCGTGAAGACTTTTGAAAAGAAATTCGGGATCGTTGCAGCAGTCGACAAAGGCAAGCAACCGATACAAATATCGTCCGATCGGCCACAGCAACCTCAACAGAATTATCAACAACCCCGACCCAGCTATCAGCCATCTCCACAGTATGAACAATCGCCTCGTCCGCAACGTACATTAAGGGAGCTTCTGAGCAGAGAATATCCATTCAAGAATGAGGCAGTGCCGAAAATGTTCCGTAGCCTGATGAAAACTCCAGATTTCCAGCTGCCAGAGCCTAAGAGACCGAGAGGAAGTCAACAAGAAAAGTGATCCCAACTTTCGCCCTTATCACCGGATGCTTGGACACAAGATAGAAGATTGCATTACCTTCAAAATTTGGCTCAACGACAACCTTCGGAAAGGGAATATAACAATCCCGAAGGAGTACATGAAGTAACCCCAGAAAGGAGGTTCCGTCAATGTTGTCTCAACTGATCCCATCATTCCGATAGATCCCTATACGACTGACAATGGATGGACTACCGTTTGGACAAGGTCTTCGAAAAAGATTTTAGACAAGCATCCAAACCGCTTCGTGCGAGCTTCAATTCGTAGTTCGAAACCCGCCAAGTCGGCACTATCACTTGCGATAGGAGAACCACCTCAACAGGAGACGATCGAAGAAAAGAAGAAAATCGACGAAGAAGAGAGGACCGAGGCTCCTAAGGCTGGACTAGGGGCCGCTTATCCTAGGATAGTTGTTTCGATTCGGGGAGAAATCCCTCGAACCTCCGACTCGTATGATTATCTCGCTCACTTCGGTGGGATCATATAATGATAAGGGTGATGGCGTTGGCTACGTTTTGACTGTTTCTAACGATTACGTAATTAGCGACAATCCGGACATCAATTTCGATACCAACGACAATTCTCAAATCATACACAATCTCGACGATCAAAATGACAAAGAAGACATCCATCAAGGAGGCTACGAGAGTTCAACAAGCAACGAATCTATCTGCGAGTTTCGAGGAGCTCCAATCACAATAGAGTTAGAGCCTTCGTACTCGAAGCTAATCAAGAAGAACCCGTCATTTCGATTCGAGAGGAAACACCAAGAAGCTCACCACTAGATTCGAAGAAATTACAGAAGTCAACTTAAGAAGTGGAAGAGTTCTACCTCCGAGAATGGGTCCAAAGGACAAAGGAAAGCAGGTGGTTGTTCAAGAAGGACCAACCCCAGCAGAAGAAATACCCATTCGAGAAGAAATCGAGACACATGAAAATAAAGTGGACTACAACGTGCTAGCCCATCTTAGGAAACTACCAGCCAAACTGAGCATCTACGATGCTCTCATCTTATCAAAGGAGATGAGAGAAGCTCTGATCAAGGCCTTACTTGATCCGAAAATTTGCTTAGCTCAAATGGCCGGAGATTCCTTAGATGAGGTTTGCTCGTTAAAGGAACAGCGAGGTGTTACCTTCACGGACAATGACCTACTACTTGGGACGTGCAGATCACAACCGACCGTTGTACATTTTAGTTACAATCGGGAAGTTTACGCTCTCCGCAGTATTGGTGGATCCAGGAGCATCAATCAATATAATGAGTCTTCGAACACTAAGCATATTTGGAAATCGATGCTCGTGAGCTCGAGGCCGACAAACTGTTATTAAGAGGATTCAACCAGAAAGGAGAAAGAGCCCTCGGGTCAATAACGCTACTAATGAAGACCGGTGACTTAGCAAACACAACCGCAAAATTTCACATAATTGATTTAGAAACGTCGTTCAACGCTCTACTGGGCCGACCATGGATACATGAAAACAGGATGGTACCATCATCTCTACATCAGTGCATCAAATATTACGACGGAGGGGAACAGTGCATCAAAGGTTACTTACAACCATTCTCCGTACATGAAATTGGAATCCATGAAGACGCAGCTTATTATGCACCACCGAAGAAAACAATCTTCTCCAGAGATACCATAACAAATGAAGCAAAGAAAGTTCGGGACAATGAAGAACCCGAAGTTCTAGTCCAACAGTCACTCACCACTCCCTTCCGGCGAGATGGTGAAGGTTTCTCCACAACTCGCATCCGAGGTCGAGGCCGGGGACGAGGCCGTGGTAGAGACGTTAGGACAGATGGATAGAGGAAACCAGCCATCAATGTTGATCGGGAAGATAGTTCGAAGAAGAAAAAGAAATCAAGCAAGAAGCAGCAACAATAAGTCTGAAGAAGCCGCAATTCAAGATCTCCCTCGAAGATGAAAAGAATGAAGAATATAAATCGATGTACGAGAAGATTAACCACAATGTACATACTATGACCCTAACCCCGATCCATTCTAATAAGATCGAGGGTATGGTGGTCAAAGAGGTGCGTAGCGGCGGTGCAAAGCCAATCAAATTCTACCGTGGTGCTTCTTCCTCCAAAACTGAAAATAATGTACAATTTAAGATGTCACTTCATCGAATTAATGGAATTACCTTTCGAGTGGTACTCTCCCCGTGTTCAAAGTTTAATTCAACGTGGTTTCTTACCTCGACAATGGACAAAAGGTCAATCATAACATTTTGAAAAATTATGGAATAACTCCGTCGTCCACCCAATTCAAAGCATGGACTCGGATTTGGCACGATAGGATCGGCTGACGATACCGAATTTTGCTTGGTTGTCACTTGCGAATCTAATGAAAAATGCATGGAAACTACGGACGAACTCGAAGATTTACAAATTGAGACGCTCCACCGAATTCGAAGAAGAGATTAAATCTACAATAGATGAGCTAACGAAAGTTAACTTAGGTACTAGCGAAGAGCCTAGACCTACCTTTGTTAGCTCCTTACTCAATAAAGAAGACTCCGAAGAAATAATCAAGTTATTAATGGAATTTAAAGACTGTTTTGCTTGGAACTACGATGAGATGCCGTGATTAGCTCCGCAGGTCGCAGTCCATAAGCTAGGAGTGGATCCTACTTCGTCCCAGCCGACAAGGTCCCGGAAGAATGCGTCTAGAAATCGAACAACAAGTCATAGCCGAAGTTAAAAAGCTAATAGACGCCAAATTTGTCCGTGAAGAACAATACCCGACTTGGTTAGCCAATGTGGTGCCAGTCAGAAAGAAGAATGGTCAGATCGAATTTGTGTGGACTTCGGAGATTTAAACAAGGCATGTCCAAAGGATGAATTCCCTCTACCGATCCCGTAACTAATGATCGACATTGCTTCAACGCATGAAATATTCTCATTCATGGATGGATCTTCGTGATACAACCAGATAAAAATGGCTCCTGAAGATGAAAAGCTTATAGCATTCGTAACGCCGATCGGAGTATATTGCTACACAAGTGATGCCATTTGACCGAAGAACGCAGGAGCAACATACCAGTAGAGCGATGACAAGAATTTTTGATGATCTCATCCACAATCAAGTCGAATGCTATGTGGACGATGTGGTCCTCAAAAGCAAAGTAAAGGAAAACCACCTGTATGATTCGAGAATTGTTTTCGAACGATTAAGGCAATTTAACCTTAAGATGAATCCCTTAAAATGCGCCTTCGGCGTCACCTCCGGAAATTCTTAGGATTCGTCGTCCGACATCGTGGAATTGAAATCGACCTGAAAAGATTAAAGCTATCTTAGAAATGCCGCCTCCCAAAACCTTAAAACAACTACGATCTTTTCAAGGGAAGTTGGCATATCTTCGACGCTTTATCTCAAACTTGTCAGGTAGGTGTCAGCCTTTCTCGGCACTAGTTAAAAAGGACGCCAAATTTATTTGGGAAGAAAAATGCCAAAAGGCCTTCGAGGACATTAAATAATATTTAATGACACCTCCTGTCTTAGCGGCCCCGTCTCGTGTAGACTGCCGATACTTTACACCGCGGCTTTAGACGACTCTCTCGGAGCCTCGTTAGCCTGTGTCAATGATGAGGGTAAAGAAAATGCTCTTTACTACTTAAGCCGTCGTTTACTTCCGACGAAAATAAGGTATCCCGCAATTGAAAAGCATTGTTTGGCCCTCGTTCTTCGCCGCTCAAAAGCTCGAGCACTACATGCTTTCTCATAAGGTCAACCTGATCTCGAAATTTAATCCATTGCAATACTTGATGACTCGTCCAACACTTTTCGGCAGACTTGCCAGATGGTCAATGATATTATTGCAATTCGATATAACTTTCGTGCCTCTTCGTGCCGTAAAGGGACAAGTCTTAGCAGACTTTCTCGCAGCACACCCTTTGCCGGCAGAATCTCCTCTCAATGACGATTTGCCAGATGAACAAATAATGAGCCTAGAAGACCCTGATGATCGACGTTGGGAATTATATTTCGATGGAGCATCTTCAGCACACAAAGACGAAGAATCGCAAGTGATAGTGCCCGGTAAGGCAGGAATCGGGCTAATCTTTATAACACCGGAGCGAGGGATGTTAAGATACTCCTACCACTTGACAGAACCGTGTACAAACAATGAAACAGAATACGAAGCCCTCATAACGGGACTGGAATTAACTATTCAAATGGGGATAACAGACATCAACATCTACGGGGATTCACAATTGATCATTCAACAGATCGCCGGACAGTAGAGAATTTTAAAGCCAAGACTCGAGCAATATTTCCAATATGCCATACAGTTGTTGGAAAAAATTCCAAATGTGACAATCTACAAAATTCCCGTAAAAGAAAATGCTTTAAGCAGATGCGTTAGCTCGCCTCGCAAAAGAGTTTGCTCGTTTGCAAGATGAATCGATGGAAGTGTCGGTTCACTGACGTCGGGTCCTATCACGACTCGACATAGACACAATACACAAATCGAAAAAGAAAAAGAATCAGCTGCAACAGATGATGTAAAACACAGAAGATTGGCGACAACCATTAGTAGACTACCTGCAAACAGGAAAACTACTAGACGATAGGTCGTTGGCCCATCAGATCAAGAAAAGAACTCTGTCTTACGCATTAATAAACAACACGTTATACAGAAGGTATTTCGATCAAATGTGGCTAAGGTGCCTAAGCGGGTCCAAGGCCCGTGAAATCGTTAAAGAGGTGCATTCAGGACTCTGTGGCGCTCACCAGTTAGGTCCGAAGATGAAAATTAAAATTAAAAGACTAGGGTATTATTGGCCCTCGATGATGACCGACTGCATGAAAATCGCCAAGAGCTGTCACCAATGCTAAGTGCACAGAGTGGTTCTACACCAACCTCCAAATGTGCTACATCCGACAATTGCGTCGTGGCCATTTGAATGTTGGGGCACGGATATAGTGGGTCCGATAGAACCACCATCTTCAAAAGGACATCGCTTCATTCTTGCGGCTACGGATTACTTTTCCAAGTGTGCGAGCAGTTCCGCTTAGAGAAGTGAATGCACACCACGTGCTACGCTTTTCAAGAACCAAGTTGTCTACCGTTTCGGAGTGCCGCGCAGATTATCTCGGATAATGGGTCAGCATTCGAAGCACGCAAATCAACAATTTTGTCGGAGACACGGAATCGACCGGCGATACTCAACAATTTACTACCCAAGAGCAAACGGCCTCGCTGAGGCTTTTAATAAAACTCTCGTTCAAATCTTAAAGAAAACTTTGGACGATAATAAGAGAAATTGGCACGAGAAGTTGTTAGAAGCCTTGTGGGCCTACCGGACAACCTTCAGAACTCCTACTCAAGCTACATCTTACGCTCTGGTGTATGGGTCCGAGGCAGTGTTACCTTTAGAGGTTCAACTTCCTTCACTCAGAATTGCAGTTACAAACAAGATCACGACAGAAGAGAATGTCAAATTACGGCTAGAAGAATTAGAAAGCCTGGATGGGAAAAGACTTGCAGCGCAACAGAATTTAGAACTATACCAAGCTAAGATGGTTCAAGCCCATGACAAACTGGTCCGCCCAAGAACCTTCAAAGTTGGTGACTTAGTTCTCCTTCTCAAGAGACCTATTCTTGCACACCGTAAGATAGGAGGAAAATTTGAACCCACTTGGGAAGGGCCGTTTGTGGTTGAAGCAAGTATACTCAGGAGGATCCTACCAGCCTAGTGAATTGTCGTGGAGAACGACATATGCTTCCGATCAACGGACGATACTTGAAAAAGTATTACGCTACCTGATGTTTCGAAGGAATGAATTCTTCATCCCTAAGAAACACGGACGAAGTAATTACTTATGATTGGGTCCGAACCCAAAAATAATAAAATATGCTAAGATAAATGAAATCATGATAATAAAGTTTTTCTTGTTTTCTTTTCCAAATCAAAATCTCTTCCCTGATCTTATCCCACTTCATTCCTGTTAAATTTAAAAAACACAAAAGAAAAAAAAAGTGTCTTTAATAAACATTTTCTTAATGTTCTTGATCTTAGTACAGCCCCTGATCCTTTTCCTTGTCTTTTCGCAGGGAAAATGTTGAACGGGCGGTTGGTCCTGAACTTTAGAAATGGCGTAAGCTTTGCACTCGATGAAAAGAGGGTGAAAGATGGAGCGATAATCGAGATTGACTCGGATTTTGCACCAGCAGGCCTACAGTACGAGGAAAGTGACTGGGTCCCAGTTGACCGAGAAGAACTGCCCGGGAAGACAGTGATGAAAGTGGGTGGCCCAAGCCACCAATCCAAAGCAGAAGAAAAGAAAGGCAAACACCGAAGAAGATAAGAAAATGAAGTATGTAGTCGCTACGACAGAGGGCGAGCTTGTCGCGCCGCGCCCACGGAGATTCAAGAAGTTCGAAGAGCTACCCTCACAAGCAACGCAACGAAGAAATAAGAATCGCCGTATCCGTAAGATGTTAACAAAACTAGTCGCGGACCGGCAGCGACGAGACGATGCCATGCACCGCGCACGTACACTTCAAGGACACCGATTCACCAAGAACCTGAAGAAAGGAGGCCAGCTCCTAGGATAGCAGAAAGGACCAGAGAAATTTCACATAGACCAGAAGAAAGAAGGCTACTACGCCACCAGATAGAACCACCAGTAATGCATGACCTTGTTGCAGAAGCAACCCCGGGGGATGTCCCGACAGACATCATCCCCGAGGAGCCGAGGTATGCAGGAGAACGTGAAGGGATTGAACTGTATATCCCACAATATGTCACCAGGCCTCGCCATCTGCAGATTATTCCGTAATACGAGCTGAAGAGAATGCAGAATGTCGAAAAGAAAACCTTTGAATACTTCGAGAGAATTAGAGGCAGAAGGATCAATATACTAGAGGGCCTCGAGCTACATACAGACATATTCTCAGAGTATGAACAACAGCAAATCGTGGATTGCATCCGGGATTTGAAAAGAATGGGCCGAGCGGGCCGCCTAAGGGAAAATAACTACTCAGAACCCCGGAGATGGATGCCAGGGAAAGGAAGAATTACAATACAATGTGGATGCTCGTTACAACTTTGCGGAGGACGAGAAGGAAACCCTCCGGAATACTCCGTCATGGCCAAGTGGATCCGATGCCACTAGTCATCAAGAGAATGGTAAAGAGATTGATAACATGGAGGGTACTGCCAGTAGATTGCATACCCAATAGCTGCATTATTAACATCTACAAGCAGGGTGACTGCATACCCCCACACATAGATCACCACGACTTTGTCAAACCTTTCTGCACAGTCTCTTTCCCGAACGAGTGTAACATCATGTTCGGATCCGACCTCCGGATAACGTGCCCAGGTGAGTTCCGAGGGCCGGTGAAGATACCATTACCGGTAGGTTCCGTCATGATACCGAAGGGCAACGGAGCGGATATCGCTAAGCATTGCATACCAGAGTACCGATGAAGCGGATCTCAGCTACTTTCGAAGGATGGACGACGAGAAGACACCTTACCATTTCCGACTGGACCCGGAGCTAGAGAGCCTCCGGCCTTACGAGCTCGTGAGTTACATGGAAAATATCACACCTCCAATGTACATCCATACGGCATCCTTGCCAAGGATGGCTTGGAAGGTGATGTTATCGACCATGTACCCCACTATTCGGACATGGATTTTTGACGGATGCTTCTTTGGATGGATTGACGAAGATCATACACGATCCGTTTTGAGTTTACATGGATCGTATGAAATATATTCCGATCAAGTTGTATGATGTATCTTCGACATGATTGGAATGAAAGTGACCATGTCACATTTTTTTGGCCTTCACCTCTTTTGTGCAAATTGATCGGGAAACGCCATTAAAGTTAAATGAACTTTGAACAAAGAACGAGAGAAGAAATAAAAAAAGAGAATAAAAGAAAACTTTCCTTAAAAAAAAATCTAAAAATGTCGAACACCAAATCCACATGAACACCAAATAAACAACAAAAAACGGGATAGTTAAAGGACAAACAAAACAAATTTAAAGCTCAAATTGAATTCCAGTTTAAACCCATCTTCTCAAACCCTCCAATCCTTCTTCAAATCAAGATCTATTCTAGACCTCCCTTGAAACCCTCTCTCGGGATGATTTCATAATCACGAAGAATTTTCAATTTGATCCGGATGGCATAGGTTTGTACCCTTCGCCAAGTAATCAGACTTTGATTGATTCCCATGGGATATGAAACACTTTCATATCTCATTTCGATCTCCCGCTAAATCCAAATCTCCACGAGAAATTTCAATTCAAAACTTCCAAGATCGGTACCTAAATTCCAGCTCTAATTCCGAGATCGATACCTAAATTTCGATTCTCATCCGAATTGATACCTAAATTTCAATTCAAAATTTCGAGATCGGTACCTAAATTCCAGCTTCTCATTCCGAGATCGATACCTAAATTTCGATTCTCATCCGAATTGATACCTAAATTTCAATTCAAAATTTCCGAGACTCGGTACCTAAATTCCAGCTCTCACTCCGAGATCGATACCTAAATTTCAATTCTCATCCGAATTGATACCTAAATTTCAATTCAAAATTTCCGAGACCGGTACCTAAATTCCAGCTCTCACTCCGAGATCGATACCTAAATTTCGATTCTCATCCGAATTGATACCTAAATTTCAATTCAAAATTTCCGAGACTCGGTACCTAAATTCCAGTTCTCACTCCGAGAACGATACCTAAATTTCGATTCTCATCCGAATTGATACCTAAATTTCAATTCAAAATTTCCGAGACCGGTACCTAAATTCCAGCTTCTCACTCCGAGATCGATACCTAAATTTTGATTCTCATCCGAATTGATACCAAAATTTCAATTCAAACTTTTCGAGACCGGTACCTAAATTCCAGCTTCTCATTCCGAGATCGATACCTAAATTTCGATTCTCATCCGAATTGATACCTAAATTTCAATTCAAAATTTCCGAGACTCGGTACCTAAATTCCAGCTTCTCATTCCGAGATCGATACCTAAATTTCGATTCTCATCCGAATTGATACCTATATTTTAATTCAAAATTTCCGAGACTGGTACCTAAATTCCAGTTCTCACTCCGAGATCGATACCTAAATTTTGATTCTCATCCGAATTGATACCTAAATTTCAATTCAAAATTTTCGAGACTGGTACCTAAATTCCAGTTCTCACTCCGAGATCGATACCTAAATTTCGATTCTCATCCGAATTGATACCTAAATTTCAATTCAAAATTTCCAAGACCGGTACCTAAATTCCGAGCTTCTCATTCCGAGATCGATACCTAAATTTCGATTCTCATCCGAATTGATACCTAAATTTCAATTCAAAATTTCCGAGACCGGTACCTAAATTCCAGCTTCTCATTCCGAGATCAATACCTAAATTTCGATTCTCATCCGAATTGATACCTAAATTTCAATTCAAAATTTTCGAGATCTAGTACCTAAATTCCAGCTTCTCATTCCGAGATCGATACCTAAATTTCGATTCTCATCCGAATTGATACTTAAATTTCAATTCAAAATTTCGAGACTGGTACCTAAATTCCAGTTCTCATTCCGAGATCGATACCTAAATTTCGATTCTCATCTGAATTGATACCTAAATTTCAATTCTCAACTTTCGAGATCAGTGCCTAAATTCTGATTCTCATCTGTTTCAATCGACACTTAATCTCCGATTCTCATTCCGAAGCTGGTACCTAAATTCCAGTTTTCTTTGCAATCCCGAGATTGGAACCTAGGTTTCAATTCTCGTTTCAAATCTAAATTTTCTCAAATTAATTTTAAATCAGACTTCAATCTAAAATTAAAAATATCAAAGTCTAAAATTACACATCCAAACTTAAATTGAAACAAAATGAAATCTAAATCGAAATTCCCTCAGATCATATGATTTGGAATTCACCTCCTTTTCCTTTCCCCAGCGAGAGTTCAGGAATCTCCAGTTTCAGAGATATAATTGACACTCCCCAGCGGAAACTCTTCTACTTCGTCCTAAGTTTGTCACTTGGACATCCGTGTTGGTTTTGCCGATCGCTCGGTTAACACCAATACGCGCGGTGTGCTCCGTCGACTCACCACACCTATTGGGGGTCCATTTGTTGACCTCATTTTTGATGAGGTCTTCTCTTCTTCTTTTTAGTACTTAGGATCTAGCCTTAGGCTTTTCCTTTCGACTATCTTAGAGGACTAGAATTGGGATCCACCATCTAGAATTTCAAACCACTTCTTAACTCCCCGCAAACTCCACAAACTTGACTGTAGACCCCTAATCACCTAGAGGGTTGAAATCAAATGTGGATGTTTAAAGGATGAGTTCCTATAGGACTCTTTGGCCTTAGGACTGCCCTGGGTAGCCTGGTCTTGTGAAGAGGCTGACTTACACACATACTACACTCATACACTACACTTTCACACACCTCCTAAAACCACACCCATACCTAACTTGACCTCCTGACTCATGTAGGTGATTCACATGGATGGTCCTTAACCCCTAAGCCCTTGGCTAAGAGGGTTAGGAACAACATAGTGAATGCCTCAAATGAGTCCCTTCATGGCTCATGTGAGCTTGATGTGGCTTCATGGCTCATGTGGGCTTGATGTGGCTTCATGGCTCAACCAAAATGATTTCATTCCACTCAAATTTACCCAATCTTCAATTTTCCAAATTTTCAATTTTTGACCCCCGGGACCCTACACCCGCCTAACCTACCCAAAGCCCTTGAAATTACCTAAATTTTTCAAAATTTCCAAATCACCCAAAATTCACCAAAATCATTCCTAAACATTTCTCTTCACTCAAATTGATCATCCATACCCAAAAATACCAAAAATTCCAAAAATACCTCCCAATACCCTCCAAATACCCAAAATACCCCTCTTGACCCAAAAAATCCAAAAATTCAGAAAATTCCCAGAAAATTCCAGAAAATCCCAAATATTCTCGATTTCATTTTGTTCAACTACACCATGGGCCAATTTTTTCAATTTACCCTACTTTTGTCAAAACCCCCAATTTGACCCATTTTAACCCTAAGTGAACCCAATGTCAAACCAAACCTACCCAATTGACCCAAATTCTGGTCCAATTCAATTCTAAACCTCAATTCAACATTCCCAACACCAATCTAGACCAAATCTAAGTCCAATTTGATTGACATTTGGATCCAATTTCACTTTTGGCCTTAAAGCCCAATTTGGACCCATGACCCAAACCTAACCCAAACTCACCCAATTCAACTCCAATTAACCCCAAATCTTTTCTAAATCTTCCTTAGCATCCCCACAAGAAAAAAACTAACATGATTTGCCCAAAATTTAGACCCAACCCCCACTCAAATTCAACCCAAAGCTAAAAGGCCCAATTTTGACCTAAACCCAAACCTAACCCAAATGAGCCCAAACCCCAAAATCAAAGCCCAACCAAAGTCAAAACCTCTTTGAAACACTCCCATAAACATTTCTCAACATTAATTTTACATCAATTTCAACCCTAGCCCAACATTGGCCCAACTTGGCCCACTTTGACCTATATTGGCCCATTCACCAAAAGAGCCCAAATACAACCCAATTCAAACCCAAATCACCCCCAATTTGCTTCAAGTCACTAATGACACATCCATGAGCTAAACCTAACAATTATTTGGCCCAACCTCTTTACAAAATTCCCATCCATAAATTCATTTTTAAACTTAAAGGCCCATTCCTTAAACCATTTTAAAAGCCCATCTTCTACCACATCCAAAGGCCCAAAATTGGTCCCAAAGCCCATATGACATTTCCCCTCATCATACTTTCAATTAAAATCATTACCTAAGTCCTAAATTCATCATCAAATCATCCCAAATCAAGCCATATGCCAATTCCCATCAAAATACCAAAATCATTCTTAAATCCATTTCCATGAAATTGACTTAACTTTCCCCAAGCCAAAGGTGAGCCATGAAGCCATGCATGAGCCACATGTGAGCCATGAGAGCCTTGGACACTCCACCATGCCATATTGGGTAAGAAGAGGGAGGGCTTTCCTTAATCCCTAAAGCTCATTAGCCTTAATCATGATTCACATAAACTTAAATTTAATCCAAATATATTTGGATGGAGACTTCTCTATGCCAAACCAGCTGATCCCTTTGATCCCTCACAGCATCCAAAGCCACCTTGAAGAGTGCACCAAGCCCAAATGGGTGGATTGATCCATTTAGACTCAAAACTAGCCATGCCTCATTCTACTTTGGATCAATGCCTTTACACATGGCAATTGCCAATTGCTTGCACCAAGTCCCGACCCCGACCCACCCGACCTCGAGGGTGACCCATGCTCGGCCGGCCGGCCACCAGGTCGCCGGAAAACACCTTGGCCGAGAGCTCACATGTGAGCCAACTTTGGAATTCTCCCTCGTCGAGCCGCCCCATCCCCGGTGGCCATTGTAGCTGTTCTTCTCTTGCCAAGAGCGAGTCGATCCCAAGCCCTAACTCTCCACAGGAGGCCCTCCACGCTCTCCTATTTAAACACCACCCCTTCTCGGCCATGAGAGGTACCGAAACAAACCTTAAGGAAACTACGCCAAAATTGTTCCGAGACTACTCCCCATACATAGAGCATTTGATCCCCACCGAAATCCCCCTGCCATTTCCTCTCGCGAGCTCGATTTCGGAGTCGAAATCGAAGCCCAAAACCAGGACACTTCACCACAGTGAGCCAATCCCCAAATTGATTGGTCCTACACCTTCACTGGACCAAGAGAAGGTGTCCACCAGCAAAAGCCCCATCTCTAGGCCACCCGAGTTGCTCCGACCTCCAAGCTTTGTGATCGGCCGTGGTCAAAATCCTACCTAGGCAATTCACCGGACCGGGAGACTTCATCCGGAGCTTCGTCGGGATCCAATCGAAGGTGAAACAACCCTCGGATCGAAGCCACACTTCTCTGAGTAAAGGTATGGCCTCACTCTTCTTCCCGAGCTTCTGAACATTCTCCATTTTTATTGAGTAAATTTCAACCCACATAAATCGTATGGATGTGTTCGTCTTCTCGAGATGAATCCATAGAGCATAAGAATGTTAAATTTGGTCAAGTATCGAGTGAGATCTTAGGCCTAGAAGATGGATGGTTCTCGGGCTAGGAGGCTTGGGGACGATGAACGGATGCCGTCCATTTAATACACGCGCGGACGGACGGCTCAGATGGCGTCGGATCAGGAGATGGAACGACACAGCGGGGCCCCGGAGCGCTAAGTCAGATGGCGGCATCGAATGGGGGCGCGACACGCGGCGTTTCGGAGCTGCCGAGGTTGACGCGGCGTCGCGTGGATAAATAGAAAATTAGGGTATTTTTCTATTTATTTAATTCCCTAAACTTCAAAAATCCATAACTTTGTGTAGAAAAATCAGAAAAATAAAATAAAAATACCCTCTTGCTCAGTGAACAGAGGAGAATAATGTGGAAAAGAAATTATTTAATTTCATCAAGTATTTTATTTTTAATGATTTATTTCGCTTCTGCATTGTTTTAATTCTCCATGCACATAGGAAATTCTCCATGGCATGAGACCATAGGGCTTTTGAAGCCTCTGAATTTGGGAACATTCCCTGAATTTTCCAAAGTCAGAGGCCATCCCTATGAGAAGTTTTTGATTTTTCAAATTCATGTTACTGTTTTGAGAATTTTAATTCCAATAATTAGCATGTTGTGAAATAAATTCTAGGAAACTTTGGTGATGTCCCTTATGACCAGAGGACCCTAGGAAAAATAGGTTTTGAGTTAGTTCATTTAAAATAACCCTAATTGGCTTAAACACCCAAAATAGATCCCTAATTAATTAGAGCTAACCATACATCAAATTGACTTGAAATCAATTCTCCATTGACCTTTAGGATTAGAGGAACCCACCATAAAAATTTGAAGTCAATTGGACTTGGTTAGCCCTACTAAATGGGTTGATTAAGCCATTTAGTCAATTTGAACTTTATCAATTCATAACTTTCAAAATACCTTTCACAAATTCACCAAATTAGTTTTGAAGCCTCTCTGATATTAGGGGAATTTAAGAAAATTAAAATTTCAATTTTCTAAAAAAGTTGATTTTTTAATATTATTTTAATATTTTAATATTTTAATAATTAAAAAATAATAAAAATCACAAAAATAATACAATTCACCAAAATGTCATATTTTGAATTTTAATCACTTAGGAACAAACCCCATATTTTCCTTAGGTCTATTTAATGAGATATTAAATTTTAAAGCTCTAGGGTAATTTTAAAATTAAAAAAATGTATTTTCTAGCATTTTCACTAAAATAATTATAATAAATCATAGAAAAATCAGAAAATTGCAAAAATTGATTCTCTAATTTTCTTGATATCAGAGAGATTTTTAAAAAATATAAAATTCATTTTTCAACCTTTATTTTATTTTTAAATTAATTAATACTCCAAAACTTAAAATAATTATAATAAAAATAATATAATTCAAAAAATCACCAAAATTGGTCCAAGTGGTCCTCTGGTCATTAGGAATGTCCCCTAATTTTCTTAAGGACAGAAACTTTCCCTTGGTCATGTTATTAAATTTTCCTTGGAAATCTCTATTTTCTACCAAAAATAATTATATAAATAAATTAAATACAGAAAAATCACATTTTCTCCTCTCATGTCTTTATTGACATATGAGTGAAGTCACATAAAAAATTTCAAGTTCATTTAAGCTCAATTTAGTGGGTTATGAAATTATTAAGCTTAAAGGGCAAAGTGGTAATTAAAATTTTAACCCTTAATTAAAACTTTAGGTTTAATAAAATTAACAAGTAAAATATTTGATCTTAATCTGATTTGGATGATTGAAATTTAAATAATTAAAGGGTAGAAACCCATTAAACAATTTAAAATAATTGTAATAAACCTTAATTAAATAATCGATTAAATTTGGGAAGAGTAATAAAATTGGAATTATTAAAATAGGGATATTGTTAGGAAGAGATTTATTCTTTAATTTAAAAATCCCTAAATTAATCATCTCATTAATATTTAATTCTTAATTAAAATGATAACTCAAATTTAAAATATTAAAAGACTTAATCATTAAATTAAAGTTAAATTATTAAACTCTTTTAAAATTTCAATTAAAATTAAAAATAATATTAAATTACAAATTAAATTAAATTAAATTAAATTAAAAATAAAAATAAAATTAAATTACAAATTAAATTAAATTAAATTAAATTAAATTAAATAAACAAATTAAATTAAATTAATTGAATAAATTAAATTAAATTAAATTAAATCAAATTAAATTAAAATTAAATCAAATTAAATTAAATTAAAGGAAATTAAATCAAATTAAACTAAATTAATTTAACATCAAATCAAACTAAATTGAATTAAATTAAATTAAATTAAAATTAAAATTAAATTAAATTAAATTAAAGTTAAAATTAAATTGAATTAAATAACATCACCTAAAACAGAAAGAAATTAAATATAAAGCAACTTGAACACTATTCCAAATTTAAACCCATTAATCGAAATTAAACTAAGTCACAAATCATTGGAACACCAATTTGCCCTCGAAAACTTTAATTATCATAACTCCTAAACGGAATATTAAATGAAATGTTACTTCACTTATAGGACATTCAAATGTCCTAAGTTCATCGAGTAAGATAACAATAAAACTTAACTAAACCTCGGACGATTAATTCATTTGTGTAATCGAATTCATTCGGACTTAAAACAATCCTAGAAATATTGAAAAGATGTTTAAGATTTGCCTTAAGCACTTCCTCGATATGATAGGATGTTCATAAGAACAATCGAACTTAATTGTTCTTCGATGAAGAAAATCGTCTTCAAACCAAAACACAAGGAACCTAGACGTCATAGAAATGACTAGCTATAGGATTAGGAATTTAGTAGAAAACCATAACCCTTCCCTTAGCTTTACCTAGGAACTTGCTTAAATATTCTAATTGTGTTTTAAGTGCAGCTTGGGATGACGGGAAGACCCTCCGAGTACGCTTTTATTTTAATGCAATTTACTTTCGCAATTTACATTATTGCAATTTATTTAACCGCATTGCACTTACTTTTCTTGCATGATAAACAATCGTTTGCATGAAAACCCACACCTTTAGGATAGTCCCTAAAACTCGAAACCAAAACTAAATTAAAAGTCATTGCAAGATAAAATTCACCGCCACAACATTTCAAAATATAAAACAACTCAAAATTTAATCACAAACGTAACACAAAACTACAATTACAACTAAATTAAAACGTCCTGTTGGATGATCGGGAATACCTCGGATGATGTAACCTACGTGTTGCTAACGGGATTTCCCACGGTCTAAATGAAAGTGTGGAACTCATTTAGTTGAGTTTAGCAAATTCATCTGGACTAAGAAAATCCGATCAAAATAATGATGCCGGAAGGATGAAACCGTGGGATCTTAATCGGTGTTGTTATAATCAACTTTAAGATTTGTTTTAATTAAAACACAAAAAACACTTAGAAATCAAGATTTTCTCTAAACCAAAACACTTTTCTCATCTCCTGATTTATGACTTCTAAAACTAAACCTCTGCAACAACAAGGAGCTCGGAGCATGGTGGGCAGCACGGCCATCGTCATCAGCGAAACTCGAGTCTACTTCAAAGAAACTTTCCTAGAATTAAATAACAAAGCCATAGAACTTCGAGGTAGTTTGCCTAGTGCAACATAAATCCTCAACTCTTCGTTAGTGCATTCGCATCGCAAAATAAGCCCTAACCTGGTCTTAGATTCCGAGGTAGTCGTCGATACGACATAAGCCCTCACATCTTCGAGGCTATTTGTATGATTCTATCATATAAATATAAGCCCTAATTAATTAAAATTGACAAAATCAAAACATTAAATAGACATTAGGACTTTCTTAAATCCAAGCCAAACAATAGGATAGTCGGGAAATTACCGAAGTTCACTTCGAATTCGTAATTTCTCCTACCTTTCTTCCTTTGAATTCTCAAAACAAAATGTTCCAAACTTGATCCATTCCCTATTGAACTTCCAAAATTCAATCCTTTGAAAACTTAAACCTTGAAATTCTTGAGAGCAGAATTATTGATTATTATCGAGAGTTTTCTTAGGTGATTCCATCACTTAAGATGTAATTAACTATAGGGGCTTTCCCTTATAGGGAATTTTAAAGAACCCGTGTAATATAAACCCCGTTTAATGCTTTCATATTAAGCGGGAATTTGTCGGCTTATAAAATTGGTTCGCGGACCAAACGGATGTCACAAATCTTCTAGTTTATTTAATCGAGCCCCACCATTAAGCGGTGTGTCTATCCTTAGGGATAGATACACGGCTTGTGATGTGGTGCTCGTTTATATAAACTATTTGGGATGTGAGATCGGTTTGATTTCATATCTTAAGACCTTCAATTTTAAAATTATTTTCAAAAATCAAATACTACTTTTCAAATTATTTATTTAAATTAAATAAAAAATTTGCCGACAACTTCTGTTAGGCGACCCATTTTTAAAATAAAACACACAACCCGAAAATATGCCGACACACGCATCACATCACATTTAGATAAAGCAATAGCTTCAATCCATTTCAAGACATAATCAACTGCAACCAGTATATATAAATTCCCAAATGAAGGAGTAAATGGTCCCATAAAATCTAATCTTCATACATCACAAATTTCAAATTCCAAATTATAATTTAGAGACATTTCATTTCTTCTAGAGATATTACTTACTCTCCGACATCAATCACATGATTTAATATATTTGTAAACATCCTTAAAAAGAGTAGGCCAATAAAATCTAGATTGTAAAATCTTAAAAGTAATTTTATCAACACCAAAATGACCTCCAAATTCAGAATCATGACATCGTTGAATAATCAAATTCGTTTCTTCTTATGGCACATATTTCCTAATAATCAGATCCTTAAACTATTTGTATAGCTAGGGCTCATCCCAAAAATAAAATCTTGCATCATATATAAACTTCTTTTTTTGTTGCCTTGTTAAATCAAGTGGTACAATATCACTTACAATATAATTCACAATATCAGCATACCAAGGCAAATTTCTTCCCATAATAGTATGAAGTTGTTCGTCAGGGAAAGTTTCCATAACTTCCTTCTCAAATTCAGATAAGTTATCATACTCTAATCTTGACAAATGATCAGCTATTTGGTTATCAGATCCCTTCCTATCAACTATCATAAAATCAAATTCTTGCAGAAGAAGTATCCATCTAATCAGTCTAGGTTTCACATCCTTCTTTTGCATTAAATATTTAACAACCGAATGGTCTGTATGCACAATATTTTTAGCCCCAATTAAATAAGGTCTAAACTTTTTAAAAGCAAATACTATAGCTAAGAAATCTCTTTCAGTAGTGGTACAATTAATTTGAGCTTCATTAAGAGTTTTACTAGCATAGTAAATGACTTTGAAAACTTTATCATGCCTTTGCCCCAATGTTACTTGGATCGTATGATCACTACCATCACACATGAATTCAAATGATTTCTCCCAATATGATGAAACAATTATAGGTGTAGTGATTAATTTCTCTTTCAATAATTCAAAAGCACTCAAACATTCATCATTAAAATCAAACTTTCTATCATTTTCTAGAATTCGGCATAAAGGTTTAGTAATTTTAGAAAAATCTTTAATATATCACCTGTAAAATCCAGCGTGTCCTAAGAAACTCCTCACCTCTCTCACGGTAGTGGGTGGTGGCAATTTCTCAATCACTCTAATTTTAGCAGGATCGACCTCCATACCATATTCAGAAATTCTATGCCCAAGCACAATTCCTCCTGCAACCATAAATTGACATTTCTCCCAGTTCAAAACTAAATTTGTTTTCTCATAAAGCTCAAAAAATTTTGTTAAGTTTTCCAGGAAAATTTCAAATGAAGTCCCAAATACAGATAAATCATCCATGAAAACTTATATTTCATTATCTATCATACTACTGAAGATTGACATCATACATCTCTGAAATGTTGCATGTGCATTACACAATCCAAAAGGCATTCTTCGAAAAGCAAAGGTTCCATAAGGGCTAGTAAATATTGTCTTTTCTTGATCATCAGGAGCAATAGGTATTTGATGGTTACCAGTATATCCATTCAAAAAGTAGTAGTACTTATGTCCAGCAAGTCTATCCAGCATTTGATCGAGAAAATGGAGAGGAAAGTGATCTTTTCTGGTGGCGGCATTTAATTTCCTATAGTCAATACAAATTTGCCATCCATTAATTTGTCTTGTGGGTATAATTTCATTACATTCATTCACTTTAATAGTCACTCCTCCTTTTTTGGTACACAATGTGTTGGACTCATTCAAGCACTATCCGAAATAGGATAAATAATTCCAGCATCCAGCCATTTTAAAATCTCCTTCTTAACTACTTCTTTCATTATTGGATTCAATCTCCTTTGCGGATCAACTCTCGGTTTATGTTCTTCATCTAATAAAATTCTGTGCATACAAATCGAAGGACTGATTCCTTTAATATCTGCTAAAGTCCATCCAAAAGCTTTCTTGTATCTTTTTAAAATTTCCAACAACTTCTGTTCTTGATAATCATTTAACTCCGAAGGTACAATAACTGGCAGGGTAGATGATTCTCCTAAAAACATATGCTTCAAATGATTAGGGAGAATTTTCATCTTAAGTTCAAGAGGTTTTATTATAGATGGAATTAAGCTTTTATTTCCACCTTCGATAGTGTCTAATACTTCAAATCTCTCCTGAACATACTCCAAATCTTCATTCTTCTTACTATCTGAATTTTCTTCATTTTCAATTTCTTCTTCAAACATATTTTCATACTCTACTTCTTTTTCAAATGTATTTTCAAAATGATCTTTTTTCAAATATTCGCAGACCTCCATCCTAAAACATTCATTATCTTTTTCCATTGAGGGATACTTCATAGATTTCAAAATATTAAAGGTCACCTCTTGATCATTAACTCTCATAGTTAATTCTCCTTTTTAAACATCAATCACTGCTCTTCCAGTAGCAAGGAATGTTCTTCCCAAAATGATTGAAATTTATTTATCTTCCTCCATATCAAGTACAATAAAATCCACAGGAAAGATAAATTTATCCACTTTCACTAACACATCTTCCACCACTCCTTTATGATAAGTAATAGAACGATCAGTCAATTGAAGAGTCACAGATGTAGGAGAAATTTCTTCTATTCCCATCCTTTAAAAAGTTGATCAAGGAATAAGATTAATACTAGCTCCTAGATCACATAAGGCTCTTCTGATAAAATTTTCACCTATAGCACATGGAATAGTGAAACTACCAGGATCTTTAAGTTTTTCCGGAAGCTTTGATGGCGATCTAATTGGTTTGTTTGGATGTCATCAATTCTCATGTCATGTCAATGTCATGGAGTCGACACTTTGTTTCTCTATCTATCACCCTAATTCTTATCCTTCTTAGAATTATTGTCAGAAGTCTTTGGAGAATTTGAAGAAGGATTAATCATGATAGAGATTGAGAGAAAAAGAGATCAAAATGATAATCTCATAGAAAAAGTCTGAAGTTTTTCATATAAGAAAATCATATGAAGATATTGGATAACTAAAGAGGTCTTGTAGGTGAAATACCTATCCTGAGTTCTTTAATCTCCTATAAGAGCAAGTTCCTATAGTTAATTACATCTTGAGCAATTAATATTGCCTAGGAAAACTCCTGATTAAGGTTAACATTTATCCTCGAAAAAGAGTAAGTGTTATTGTGTTAAGTTCGATTTAAGTCGAACTTAAGAATTATGTCGGTTTGTGTCACGTTAAATTTGATTTAGGTCAAACTTATGTCGGTTTATGTCAAATCATGCCGATTTATGTTGAATGTCGAATTATGCTAAGTTTAGTTTGAAATGTCAATTAATATCATTTAAAGTCGGTGATTGTTGAATTTTATTTGAAATGTCGATTAATGTCATTTAATGTCGGTGATTGTTTAATTTGGTTTGAAATGTTGATTAATGTCATTTAATGTTAGTGTTTGTTAAATTTGGTTTGAAATGTCGATTAATGTCATTTAATGTCAGTGATTGTTGAATTTAGTTTGAAATGTCGATTAATGTCGGTTTGTGTTTGGGAATGTTGATTAATGTCGAAAAATTTAATTTGAAATGTCAAATTTGTTGAGTTTCGTTTAGAATGTCGGATTTATGTTGATTTATGTTTGAAATGTCAAATTTATGTCGATTTTATGTCAGTTATGTTTAGAATGTCGATTTTATGTCGGTTATGTTTGAAATGTCGAATTTATGTCGATTTTTGTTTGAAATGTCAAATTTATGTTGATTATGTCGATTAATTGTTTGGAATGTCAAATTTATGTCGATTATGTCAATTTATTGTTTAGAATGTCGATTTTATGTCAATTTAAACTTAAATCTTGAGTTCATGTCTGTTTGCACTTAAGTTAAATTAGATTAACTTGAGTTCATATCTGTTTGAACTTAAGTTGAATTAACTTGAGTTCATGTCTGTTTGAACTTAAATTGAATTAGGTTAACTTAAGTTCATGTTTGTTTGAACTTAAGTTAAAAGGTTTTAAAGTTAGATTCAATATTGATTGAATTAACTTGGGTTCATGTCTGGTTGAACCTAAGTTAAATTCAATGTTGATTGAATCTAATTAACTTGAGTTCATGTCTGTCTGAACTTAAGTTAAAAGGTTTAAAGTTAGATTCAATATTGATTGAATTAACTTGGGTTCATGTCTGGTTGAACCTAAGTTTGGTTTGACTTAAGTCTAACATGGGTTATACTTAAGTTAGGTTTAGGTTAGACTTATGTTCATGTCGGGTTGAACCTAAGTTTGGTTTGACTTAAGTCTAATGTGGGTTAGACTTAAGTTAGGTTTAAGTTGGATTTAGGTTTGAATTAAGTTAGGTTGGACCTAGACTTAAAGTTGACTTAAGTTCAATATGGGTTGAACTCAAATTAAGATTTAACTTAGGTTAAGTTAGGTTCAAGTTAGGTTGAACCTAGACTTAGAGTTGACTTAAGTTCAATATGCGTTGAACTTAAGTTAAGTTTGAACTTAGGTTTGGGTTTGGTTAAACCTTAGTTAGTTAAGGCTTAATGATTTAATTAGGTCTAATGGGTTAAACCTAATTACGGTTTATGTTTGATTAAACCTTAGTTAGCTAAGGCTTAATAGTTTAATTAGGTCTAATGGGTTAGACCTAATTAGGGTTAATGTTTGATTAAACCTTAGTTAGTTAAGGTTAATGGTTTAATTAGATCTAATGGGTTAGACCTAATTAGGGTTTGTGTTTGATTAAACCTAATGTTTAAGGTTTAATTAGGTCTAATGGGTTAGACCTAATTAGGGTTTATGTTTGATTAAACCTTAGCTAGTTAAGGTTTAATGATTTAATTAGGTCTAATGAGTTAGTCCTAATTAGGGTTTCTGTTTGATTAAACCTTAGTTAGTTAAGGTTTAATGGTTTAATTAGGTCTAATGGGTTATACCTAATTAGGGTTTATGTTTGATTAAACCTTAGTTAGTTAAGGTTTAATGGTTTAATTAGGTCTAATGAGTTAGACATAATTAGGGTTTATGTTTGCCTTAAAACTAATGTTTAAGGAGGTTAATTAAGTTTAATATGTCCTTAAACTTAATTAAAGGTTTGATTTGTATTAAACCTAATTTAGTTAAGGTTTAATGGGTTAATTAAGTTTAATATGTCCTTAAACTTAATTAAAAGAGTTTGATTTTGGTCAATTAAGTTTAATATGAACTTATGTCCTTAAACTTAATTAAAAGAGTTTGATTTTGATTAATTAAGTCTAATATTTCCTTAAACTCAATTAAAAGAGTTTGATTTATGTATTAAACCTAATTTAGGTAAGGTTTAATGGGTTAATTAAGTTTAATATGTCCTTAAACTTAATTAAAGAGTTTTATTTTTGTATTAGACCTAATTTAGGTAAGGTTTAATGGGTTAATTAAGTTTAATATGTCCTTAATTAAGTCTAATATGTCCTTAAACTTAATTAAAAGGTTTGATTTTGATTAATTAAGTCTAATATGTCCTTAAACTTAATTAAAGGGCTTGATTTTTTGTATTAAACCTAATTTAGGTAAGGTTTAATGGGTTAATTAAGTTTAATATGTCCTTAAACTTAATTAAATATTTGATTTTGGTTAATTAAGTTTAATATGTCCTTAAACTTAATTAAAGGGCTTGATTTTAATATAATTAAGTCTAATATGTCCTTAAACTTAATTAAAGAGTTTGATTTTTGTATTAAACCTAATTTAGGTAAGGTTTAATGGGTTAATTAAGTTTAATATGTTCTTAAACTTAATTAAAGATTTGATTTTTGTATTAAACCTAATTTAGGTAAGGTTTAATGGGTTAATTAAGTTTAATATGTCCTTAAGCTTAATTAAAGATTTGATTTTGGTTAATTAAGTCTAATATGTCTTTAAACTTATTTAAAAGGTTTGATTTTGATTAATTAAGTCTAATATGTCCTTAAACTTAATTAAAGGGCTTGATTTTTTGTATTAAACTTAATTTAGGTAAGGTTTAATGGGTTAATTAAGTTTAATATGTCCTTAAACTTAATTAAAGATTTGATTTTCATATTAAATCTAATTTAGGTAAGGTTTAATGGGTTAATTAAGTTTAATATGTCCTTAAACTTAATTAAAGATTTGATTTTTGTATTAAACCTAATTTAGGTAAGGTTTAATGGGTTAATTAAGTTTAATATGTTCTTAAACTTAATTAAAAGAGTTTGATTTTTGTCTTAAACCCTAAGGTTTAATGGTTTAGCTAGGTTTAAGTTGTCTTTAAACCTAATTATTATTTGATTTGAGTTGGATTCATCACTTGCTTAATCCATGATGAGATGGATTAAATATGTGAAGAAAAAGTTTTGAATTATTAATTTTAAAATTAATAAATCTTAACCATATTTCAAAATGTCTTTTAAATTGTTTTGATGACTTGAGAATTGTTGTTTTAGGATTGTTGTCTGTTATCCTAATGTTCTCAATCATATTGCATTTAAATTTTCCAATTTTTTTAAATTTTATAATTATTTTTTAAAATAATTACAAAATATCTTGAAAATAAGGAAATCATATTATAGAGAGCTATCCTAGCCTTAGAAAAATCAGAAGATGTGCCTAAGAACTTAAAGGTAATTCCCTAAAAATTTCATATTTTTCTGACTTGTAAATAATTTTTAATAATTAAAATACTCCAGAGAGTATTTAATTAATTAAAAATTAAATACTGAGAATAAAATTATGATTTTAGTCGCATAATTTTCTTCTCTTCAAGAGCTTTCAAGAGGTATTTTTATTTTATTTTTGTGACCTCTAGATCAAAAGATATGGATTTTTGAAGTTATTAAGGTTTCCCTGAATTAACCCAGCCCAGAAAAATCCAGGCGCTGCGACGCGTCCTCGTACCATCGAACAGACGGGAGGATCCGGTGCGCAGCTCAGAACAGTAAACACGGGATGTGTAGATCAGCCTCGTCCGTTCCAAAACACGGGAACGGACGGCGGAGATAATTCCCCATTTAATTCAAAAACATTTGAACTGTTAAACTTCAAACTTCCATATCTCACTCATTTCTCAACGAAATTGAGTGATTTTTGAACCTATGGAATCATCTAGACGTACAGATTGTATCTATATGGTGATGATACATTTCTGGGCTAGTATAACCAATGATATTTAGAAAATATGAATTATTTTGGAGAAAATAAATCCATACCTTGGCCACAAGTATGTCGAGCTTGATCAGGCCTGATATTTAGCTTCTAAGACTCCCAAAGAAGATCTTTGTCACTTCAATTTGGTTTTGTAGCTAGCCTTGGTGAGCAATTTGGGCAAAATGGCCAAGTTTGGCTGATTTGGGATTTTGGCCAAATTGGCTTGATTGGGCTAACCCTATGGCTTGGGCTTGGTTAGAATAGGTTGTTGAGGTCCCCAGGAAGATTTTTTGTGTTGGAAACCAAGGGATTTGGGCAGCCTATAGGATTCTATGGGTTAATTCTCTCCTCTTGGATATTTTGGCCAAGGGGTGTATTTATATCCATGAATGGCTATGGATTAACCTTGGTTGGCTTGGATTTGACCATGGTATAATTAGGGCTATATAGTACAACCTCCCCCATGTAAACCAAGCTTCACCTCTTCTTCCTCCATGAGAATTTTTCCACTTAAGCAAGTGCACATTTCATGGCAATTTGGCTTAAATCTTGTCATGATGGATTTTAGCCTCTTTGTTTCCATTCCATTGGCTAAGTGGGAGGTTCATGGTGACTCAAATGGTTGAGACCCTCTCCTTGCAACACCTCATTTACCATTTCATGAGGTGGTGACACATTAGCCTCTCTCTTAATATTTTTCATGAAATATCATTATGGTTTTAACCATGGTGTGAAGGTTGGTTAAAGCTTTGTCTCTTCACTATTGGATGGCTAGGGAGGTGGCTAAACTAACTTCACCATGGCAAGACACCTCACACTTTAAATTACCATGGTTTTGCCACCTAATTTTTCATGTCATGATGGCCTTTACCATGATTAAATGTGAGTGATTTACGAATTGATTTTTCTTTAATGGATCATGTGTGATGTCATAAAAGAGTTTTAGAATTTTTAAAAAAACCATATGTCATAGGTTTTAAAAATTCCATTTAATACCCTCTTCATTGTAATTTGCATATTTAATTAAATATTGAAAATTATTTTATTAATCAATAATTAATTGGAAATAATTCCAAATTAATTATTTGATTAATATCCATGTAATTAAAATTAATTTTTGTCTCTTTTCGTGACTTTTCAATTTAATTTTCATTTTAATTAATTATTTCATTAATTAAAATATGAAAATTAAATTATTGATCAATTAATTAATTAAAAATAATTTTGGAATCAATTATTTGATTAATTCCATTATTTTTAATCAATTTGTGGATTTTGTGATTTTATGGCTTTTGAAATTTATTTTTCATTTTAATTAATTGGGTCATTAATTAAAATTTTAAAATTAATTCATTAGCCAATTAATTAATCAAAATAATTTTGAAATCAATTATTTGTTTAATTTTGTCATTTTATGACTTTTAATTTAATTTTCATTTTAATTAATCATGTCATTTAATTAATTAAAATATTGAAAATCAAATTATTAGTCAATTTAATTAATCAAAATAATTTTTTAAAATTAATTTGATTAATTTTTGTCATTGTGGGGTTTTAAACTTGTCATTGGTTGTATGATCAAAAATTGATCATTTTAACCAAAATTGACTTTTTAGGTCATGTGTTGACCCATTGGGTCAATAAGGTTGGTGATTGGATCTGGATTGGTTATTTTGACCAAAATTATCATTTAAGGTCAAAAGGTTGACCTGTGGGGTTAACAGGATTAGTCATAGGGTCTGGATTGACCATTTTGACCAAAATTGTCATTTTGGGCCAAAAGGTTGACCTGTTGGGTCAACAGGGTTGGTCATTAAGTTAGGATTGACCATTTTGACCAAAAAATTATCATTTTGGGTCAAAAGGTTGACCTATGGGGTCAGCAGGGTTGGTCATTGGGTCAGGATTGACCATTTTGACCAAGATTGTCATTTTAGGTCAAAAGGTTGACCATGGAGTCAACAGGGTTGGTCATTGGGTCAGGATTGACCATTTTGACCAAAATTGTCATTTTAGGTTAAAAGGTTGACCTGTGGGGTCAACAGGGTTGGTCATTGGGTCTAGATTGACCATTTTGACCAAAATTGTCATTTTGGGTCAAAAGGTTGACCTGTGGGGTCAACAGGGTTGGTCATTGGGTCAGGATTGACCATTTTGACCAAAATTGTCATTTTAGGTAAAAAGGTTGACCTATGGGGTCAACAGGGTTTGTCATAAGGTCTAGATTAACCATTTTGACCAAAATTGTCATTTTAGGTAAAAAGGTTGACCTGTGGGGTCAACAGGGTTGGTCATTAGGTCTGGATTGACCATTTTGACCAAAATTGTCATTTTGGGTCAAAAGGTTGACCTATAGGGTCAACAGGGTTGGTCATTGGGTCAGGATTGACCATTTTGACCAAAATTGTCATTTTGGGTCAAAAGGTTGACCTGTGGGGTCAACAGGGTTGGTCATTGGGTCAGGATTGACCATTTTGACCAAAATTGTCATTTTAGGTAAAAAGGTTGACCTGTGGGGTCAACAGGGTTGGTCATTGGGTCTAGATTGACCATTTTGACCAAAATTGTCATTTTGGATAAAAAGGTATTGACCCATTGTAAAGATGAGGTCAACAAGCTTCTTCTGAATAATTGTACTACACTCTCCGCTAAGTGCAACAGTTTCATGTTCTGTAAACTTTCTTTCCTTTTTCAGAATATCCTTCATAAACTTGGCATAGTCAGGCATCTGTTCTAATGCTTCAACAAAAGGAATATTTATTGTTAATTTCTTAAGAATTTCCAAAAATTTTCCAAATCTGTTACCCTTGTTTTGTTTCTTCAATATTTGAGAAAATGGAGGCGGTGGTTTTTCAACAATTATCTTCATTGGTTCAAGAGGATTATCCAAGTTTGGATAAATCTTGTTTGAACCTTTATCAATTTCCACCTTCTCCTTTTCTATTTCAACTTCTTTTTGCACTCTTGTCTCTAATTATTTTCCACTCCTTAATTGAAAAGCCTTAAGTTGTTCCTTGTTTTGATCTTTTGGATTAATCTCAACATTACTTGGAAGCGTTCCAGAAGGTCTATTACTAAGTGCAATGAAAATATGCCCCAATTGATTTTCAATATTTTTCTTCGTAACACCTTAAGCTTGTAGTTGAATTCCCATATTCAGAATCATTTCTTCATTAGACTACTACTTATCCTTAAATTGTGGTTTACTATTAAATCCAAGAGGATAAGATGGTCTAAAATTGGTATTTCCTTGATTGTTCGAATTTCCAACTGGATTTATAGAACTATTCCCCCAATGTGGGTTAACATTAGTATTGCTATTATTCCAAATTAAATTTGGGAAATTCTTCCAACCAGGATTATAATAATTCGAATAAGGATTGTTAGGTCTATTAATAGCATTCAAAGTCTCATAAGGTGTTTGAGATTTTGTTATTTGTCCAAATAAATTTTCCTCTAACACTTGAGGTGGTTGAGAATAATTCATTCCATACTGATCTATTTTCTTAGAAAGGGTTGCAATTTGAGAAATTATCATAGTCATCATATCGAAATCATGAACACTAGCTACTCTCTTAGGATTTACCTGTTTAGAGGGCCATTGAAAATTAATAGTAGTCATTTCTTCAATTAATGCGTATGTTTCATCAAAAGGTTTTTATATTAACGATCCATCAGCAGCAACATCTATAACTGATCTCAATGATCCCACTAATCCATTATAAAATGTTTGAATTATTAACCAATCTAGTAGAGCATGATCTGGGCACTTCCTAAGAAGATCTTTAAATCTCTCCCAAGCTTCATATATTGATTCTCCTTCAAACTGACCAAAAGATGTAATATCGTTTCTTAACTTAGCAGTCTTTGATGGAGGGAAATATTTTGATAGAAACTTTTGAGACAATTCTCCCAAAGTTCTAATAGATCCAGGTGCTAGTAAATTTAACCACACCTTAGCTTTATGCCTTAATGAAAAAGGAAAAAGTCTAAGTCTGACAACATCACTTGATACTCCGTCATATTTAAAAGTAGCACACAGTTCTAGAAAACTAGCGAGATGTAAATTTGGATCCTCATTAGGTATTCCTCCAAATTGATTATTTTGTACCATTTGGATAATAGCAGGTTTAAGTTCAAATGAATTAGCAACAACATCTAGATTTTGAATAGTTATATGAATTTCATCTGTTGTTGGGTTAGCATAATCTCTTAAAGGTCTTGGAAAATTTCTAATATCATTTCTCTGATTGTCTTGATTATTCGTCATTTCATAAGGATTTTCAGTTTGTTTTTGTTGTTTTCTAATTTTTCTAATAGTAAGCTCTAACTCTGAATCGTAAGGCACTAAACCTATAGATCTACTACGACGCATATAAAATCACACAAATACTTTAAAAAGTAAACAAACATACACAATTAAACACTACAAACTAAAGGTTTTTCAGTTACTATATTATTAATAGATACTGTTTATACTTCCTTCTTCCTTACTTCCTTACTTACTTAGCTATTTAGTTACTTCCCTGGCAATGGCGCCAAAACTTGATGCGGTCGGACTTTTATATTGCAAGAATTTTTGAACTCAAATTTATATATATTTATAATGATTTTATAAAATCCAAGCATTCAACGCAAGTATACATATCGTATTAAGTAATACAGGGATCTAATGGAGTCCTGGTTATCGATCCCATAAGGAGGTGACGAAGTAAAAAGTAAGAGTTTCACAGTAGATAATGTAGTACTGAATTCCAATACTCAAATTGCAATAAAAGTTTAATGTTTACTTCTACTACCAAGATGCAGAAAACAGTAACAATTAAGCAAACTACAATTACTTATAAAATCTTTAAAATAGAATTAACTAACAGGCAAACACTAAGTTATATATTTGAAAGGTTTTGATATATAAGAAAAGAATTTTTTCTCTTGCAACGAGAATATAATGTGTGGATAATATGGAATGATTATCTATGGTATTGTGCTAAATTGGAGCATAAATGTTTATTTACCCTTAAAAGAGTACCCCCTCTTCCATGCATGAAAAGAACATTGACATATCCTAAGTTTAGTCACTAAATCTAAGGCTAGGCTGGGAGGATACTGGCTCTCACTATGGAGCTCCCACTCACCCTTCACCTGAAGGCTAACCTTTGAGTTTAGTTACTAATCTTAGGACCAAATTGGGGATCTTAGCCTGTCACCCTGAAACCTCCAATTTGATGTCCATCAAAACACATTTCCCTATTTATTTGCACTCAATTCCCATGAACTACGCAATTCATCCATGAAAATTGAATGGATTCTTCATTATTATTATAGGACACTAAATCCTTTCAGAGTTAATGTTCAACAACATATTTTAAATAATTCAATTGGCCAGATCAAAGATTAAATTAAGTTCAAAATGAAAAACCATCATAATTTCTTCAATACATTAAAAGCACTTCAAATCCACATCAACACATCATCACATCTCTATGCAAGAAGAAAGACAAAGGAGACTACTCAGAATTCATGAAGAAGATACAATAAAACATGGATTTTATATATAAAAGAAAAGTCATACAAACCACAAAAGAAAATACAACTTATCTCTTTCTCTTGCCTAATGCAATTCCCTTAAAGTTCCTTTAAATCCTTTTCTCTCTTCTTTGCAATACTCAATTCCCTCTTTAGAAAGGAAAGGAAGAAGCAATCTCTCACTTTTCTCCTTCTCTTTCACCCCTTAGAGAAGAATTCCTCTCAAATTCTCACTTCTACACTCTTCTCTCCTAAGCCCTAACACTCAAAAACCACTATACTCTCTAAAACACACAAGACAAGCATTATTTTTCATCCAAAAATAGTTACTTATAAGTTAGAGATGAAATCCCAAGAGTTTCCATAGGCATCGCTTCAAAAAGTCAGCAAAACTCTTTAAATTTGAAGTCCACTGACATTGGGCACCGGCGGCGCTCTATCATCCAAATAATTGCTAAGCTCTCTGAAAAATGGCACTGGCGGCGCCAGAAGCTGTTTTCCTCCTTTTTGCTCCTTTGTGGTCTGATTTCATTCCTTTTTGCTTCTTTTCGCTCTAATCACCTAAAATTATCATACCTGCAACAAATCATGAAAAATATATTTCTTTAAAGTGCAATATCACCAAAAATTGGTAATAATATATAGCAAAAATAATATATATTGTTTGTGCATCATGATGATAAAATTATTTCGAGGTTTTTAATGAAAAATATTTTCATAATATATGGAATGCCTAGAGTAATCATCACTGATGGAGGATCCCATTTTAAGAATAATCTGATTCAGAGATTGGTGGAAAAATATAATATTATACATAGAATCTCTACAGCTTATCATCCCCAAACTAATGGTTTAACAGATGTATCTAATCATGAAATTAAACGAATCTTAGAGAAATTCATTAATTCTATGAAATTGGATTGGTCTGCTAGATTAGATACTACTTTATGAGCATATAGAACTGATTTTAAAACTCCTATAGGAAGGTCCCCTTACAGATTGATCTTTGGAAAAACCTGTCACTTGCCAGTTGAATTAGAATATAAAGCATATTGGGCGATAAAGAAATTGAATTTTAATTTGAAAGATGCTGGTAAGAAGAGACTGATGCAATTGAATGAATTGAAAGAAATTAGAAATGAATCATATGATAATGATAGAATATATAAGGAAAGAAGAAAAATAGGGCATGATCAGAAGATTATCAAAAAAGAATTTGAACCAGGACAAAAAGTTTTATTATACAAAACAAGATTGAAATTATTTCCTGTTGTGTTATACTACTACTGCTGTAGTTGTTCAAGTTGTGAAGGAGTTTTATAGAAATCTTCATGGAATCAACCAAGGATCAGTTTATGTGCGAGGTAGGTTTGTCACATTTACTCCTACAAAATTAATGATTTATACATGATAGAGAATGTGGCAATCTACCACTATTCGAATTTTGCCCCGATGAAGGACAATATGAATGACATATACAAATATCTGACGGATGAAAGTGATGAATGAGATATAAGAGATAGCATGTATGTAAGTTTCTCGACCACACTGTTAAATCGTACGTCGAAATACTTAGATTACTTAATTTGTGCAAAATTTCTCCCTACAATGAAAATTAGTAAGGTAACTAAGGAGTGTGTTATTCTGAATTATTGTATTCTAATGGGAATGCCTATTAATGTTAGTTTGATAATTGTTAAGTCTGTTTTGGGATTGATCACCCATGGATCAAAGTATAGGCTTGGAAATCTTTCCACCATATTTCTCCTCTGCAGTCAATCACAAGTGACATATAAGAACTAGGAAAGAGTACTTCTAACTTGGAAGCCTATAAACCCAGCAGATGCATATAATAACCATGCAATTGGTGATATGAATGATATGAGCATTATTAAAGATCAACGATCTCAAAGGTCAGCACCTATTCCTCCCTATTATTTTGAAATTTCACAGATCATCCTGAAGAAAATCAAGAAATTAGAGAAGGAAGTACAACATCTGATGAATGAAATTAACAATCTTTCTGATTTCTTTGATCATCTCGATTGGAGAATGAATGAGTACTTTGATCATTCAAGATATCTTAAAGGAAGTTTGACGCGATTGATGAGAAGAAAAGGTTGGATTGAAGAGGATTCTACTGAAGAATTCCCATTTCGTCCATTCTACAATTTATTTGTCCATGTTCAATCGATGGGAGATCTTAGAATTGATGATAGTTTGGAGGAAGAATGAAAACTTGATTAGTGTATTTATGTGTTTGTGTATGACGTTGCTTTGCTTTGCTTTACTTTATTTGGTTTGAATGTTATATTTGAACATGATTGTTTGTTTAGTTCTCAGCGTTATTGTTTTGTGGTTGTGTGTGACGCTGAATTTAAGATTATATGGCTTGAAAATATGTATTGTTTAGTGTTGTGTGTATGTGTATGAAACATGGATTTTATATATGAAAGTAATGTTATGTGTTGTTTGTGTTAAAAAATATCATTTGTCAAGGATTTATGATGTTATTTAATGCTTAATTAGACTAATTAGACATCGGAGAGAGCTTGAAATGATTGTAATTGCAAAAGAAAGTCGGAAGCCCATTTTTTGAACTAGCGCCGAATGGCGCTGCCACTAGCACCGGACAGTGCCAAAAGTTAGAGAGTTTGGCCATTTCAACAGAATAATGTGTTGAATGGCGCTGCTTCCAGTGCTGGACAACGCTCGAACGTGAAAAATGCCCAAAACTCCAAATTTTTGCGATTTAACCCTGGGACCCGCCATTTTTGCTTAAATCATTATCTTCAACCTCCCGCCAAGGATTATTTTTGTGCCTAGGGCTCACTAGCATTTGGATTTGATGCAATTTCGTGGCCAGAAAAGTTTGGATTTCATCTTCTCTTGGTAAGAGCTACACTTTAACCTAAAATTTTTTGATTTTGACCGTAGAAATCTCTTATATTAGGAAGATTTGGAATTTTGAAGTTTTTGGAGAAACTTTGGAGATTTTTCATGGATTTTGAGTTCTTATCTATTTAAATTTGCCTTGGAGTTGATTGTATTATAATTTTTAAAATTGATTTTGAAAAAATTTGATTTTTTTAGATAGATGGCTCCAAGATTGGCTAAGGGGAAGAGGAAATTTGAATATGATGAAAATAAATTTGTGAATTTCAAAGCCTATTCACGTTTTAGTATGTTTCTTAGCAATAAGAAATGTATTAGTGAAAGAGCCTTTGAAAATCCTGGAGGAATGATTGAAGAACTGATTGCTAATCTTCAATGGGAGATTTTCTGTTATTTCACTGCAAATGCGATGCTAGGTATTGTTCGAGAATTTTATGTTAATTTATATTATTCTGAGAGTGAATTTGTTCTGGTTATAGGCCAAATGGTTGAATTAACCCCTGCCAGTATAAATGCATTTTATCAGTTGAGAGCACCCTACCATTATGAATATGAAAATTTTTCTATCACGAATCAGGCATTGGATGAGATTATAAACTTTTTGACTGAAGGAAAAGGGGAAGGGAAAATGAAGAAGAGAATGAAAGTTAATTTTCCCCTTTCTACTATGAATCTTGAATCAAAAGCCTGACATTATTTCATTTTTACGAGACTGTTACCTACCAACCATCACAGTGATGTTACTCTTGATAGAGCTATTCTGAATTATTGTATTCATAACATGAAGAATATAAATATTGGGGCTATTATTCATAAAAGTATTTTTATAAGTTCAAGAGGAGAGACTACCGGAGGACTAGGACAACCTAGTCTGATTCATGCTTTATGTATTTAGGTGGGTGTAATAATTGAAGATAATGATGAGGTAGTCCACCCCCTGAAGCCTATTACTAAATTAAATCTGAAAACTTATGAAGCCCATGTAGGATGGAAATGGAGTAAAAGAGCTGTTGAGCCTTCTTATAGTCGAGATATACCATCTACATCTAGGGAGCCTACTCTGCATGATGTTATGGATCAATTGGAAATGTTAAACACCAGAGTAGAGGGACTAGAAGTAAGGAACAAACTTAATGATGATTATCAAGTGCGATGGAGAGAATATGAGATAGCTTATCATGACACACAGGTGAGATTTTTCTGGAGAAACACTGATGCTGTATTTTCTACTTGCCCTGAGTATACTCCATACCATCTTGAGGATCCTAATGATGGTGGAGCTCCTGCAGAAGATGAATATTGGTAGTTTGTGTATTTTTATTTTTATTTTTCATTGAACTTTATGATGTATTTGTGTTTTGTATTTGTGATGTACCTGAGACTCCTCATGATTTATATCTAAGATGTTATATGTGTGTTGGATGTACTTGAAGTAGACTTTGTTGTTGATTTGTTATGTATGTGATGTGATAGTGAAGTTTTTATGAGTTTGTTTTGTTAGTTTAATTTGTACAAGTAACAGTTGGGTATTAATGTTATGTGCACTGTTTAATGTGTTTAAACTTCTAACCCATATTTGTGTATAGAAATGCTTCTTAATTATTTCAGATCTACTGTTCTACTTTATGAAGAAAAACCTGTTGAAACTCATATGTATGAAAAGCCAGCATATTGTGGTATGAGTTATATTTAGATTTTTTCTTTCTTCCATGTAAATTATATTCAAAAATCTAAGTTTGGGGGAAGAGAAAGAATTAACTGTTAATTTTTATCATTTAAAATTATTTTCAAATTTTATTAACATGATTTCCTGTAATAGAGCTCAATTTTAGATAACTATATTTTGATTTTATTTAAGTATTTTATAAAATTGAATGAAAGTGTTTGGTGATGAAAAGTAATTTTGTAATGTAAGATATTTGGTATAAAAGTATAGGACTATAGTCAACTAATTAAAGTAAGAAAAATTGTATGTTTGAAATATTAAGAATCTTAAAATTTTATTAGATAGGAAAGGATTGAGAGTCTATGATGAATCATTAATAAGCTAAAGAAGTGCCTATAAGGTAAAGGAATGCGGTAAGCTTCAAATTTAGGGTGAGAAGGGTGAAGTTCAAAATCATTAAAGGCTATCCAGATACAGTAATCCTCACTGAAAAAAAAAGAAAAGAAAAGCAAAAAAGCAAAAGAAAAGAAAAGAAAAGCAAAAGAAAAAGAAAAAAAAGAAAAGAAAAGAGAATTGAGGAGAAGCTTGAGGAAATGCCTAATGAAAAATTGGTTTCACTTGGACCTACCTAAAAGCAAAAAATTTAATTAATATGCTGAACTTTTATGTATGGATTAGCATCTTTACTAGTACTGTTCTCATAAACTTCTTTTAATGTAATCCTTTTAAGTGCCTTAATAAGACAATCTACAGTCATTTTTGAAATGAATAGAAAGCTAGAACTCTTAGACTTGATTTCTAGATATTCTTACACCTGCAGAATTTACTTAAATTATTCAAATATAATTCTGAAAATTTTACTATTGTACTTATCTAAATCAAAATTATGGTGTTCTAGAAAGAAAGTTCATTGCAGTGGATCATAATTTTATGTATTAACTAGAATTACTTCAGGGCAAGTAATGGTTACGTTTGGGGGATCTTGATCCACAAAAATTTGATAGATTTTTACTATTCATTTCATACTTATTTTTGATGATATTAAACTTTAAAGAAAGGTGTTTTTGATGATTTCATGCAGGTACAATGATTTTTAGCCTTTGAAGCAAAAGGAAGCGAAAAGGAGCAAATTTAGAGTGAAAAGGACAAAAATGCATTTTATTGAACTAGCGTCGAATGGCTCTATCACCGACACCGGACAGTGCCAGTTTCCAGAGAGTTAGGACGTTTTGGTAGAATAATGCGCCGAACGGCACTCCTACCAGTGCTGAATAGCGCACTATGCCAATTTTGAACTAGATTCAATGTATTTGCTGGATTTTGAAAGGTTGTTTGAGAAAACTCTTGGGAATTCAATTTTGGCCAAATTTAAACACTTTTGGAGCTACATTTCGGAGGGGAGAAGAAAGGAAGACAAGAGTTTAGAGTTTAGAGAGTGAGTTCTTTCCATTTTGTGTAGGAAGTTAGGTTTGTGTTTTTCTCTTCTAAGGAGTGTGAAAGGAGAGGGAAAGTGAGAGATTTCTTCTTCCTTACTATTCTTAAGAGAGAATTGTGTGTTGTTGTGAAGAAAGAAGAGGAGTCAAAGGAATTCCTTGAGATTCCCTTGGGGAAGAGTTTGAGATAAGTTGTCTTTACTTTACTTTGTTTGTATGACGTTGTTTTTATATATGAAATCCATGTTTTGTCATCTTTTCCTCATGAGTCTTGAGTAGATTTCTTTGTCTTTCTCCTTTTCATGTGATGTGTTGATGTTGTGAAATGGAAATGATGTGTCAATTTATTATGAAGAAATTGTGATGAACTTTTCACTTAGAACTTCATTTACTTTTTGATCTGGTCAATTGAATTGTTAAAACTTGTTGGGAAACATATCTTCCGAAAGGATTATAAGTTCCACAACAAAAGTGAAGGTCACATTCAAATTCCATGAATGGTGAAGTTCATGGGTGTTGAATGCAAATATATAGGGAAATATACTTTAATGGGCGTAGAATTGGAGATTTCAGAGTGACAGGCTGAAATCCTTAATTTGGTCCTAATGTTTACAAATTGAAGCGAGAGTTAGCCTTCAGGTGAAGGGAAGTGGGAGCTCTAAAGTGAGAGCAAGTATCCTCCCAGCCTAACCACAGATTTATGGACTAAACTTAGGATTAACCAATATTCTTATACGTTGAAATATGGGTAAAGAATAGGAATGCTCCTATTTGGGACAATACATTTGCATCACTGATCTGTGTCACAATAATCATAATATTATGAACGGAAAGGAGGAAGTCTCTTTCTTGCAACTGAACTTTGTTATAAATTTAGTCTTGCGTTAGTTTAACTTGCTAGAGTTTAGAACGTGCTTTGGTAGATATAGTAACTAAACCTGTTTGTCTTTACTTCAAGAATTAAACCACTTGCAATTGTGTTGTGATTCGATAAGAGATTTCTGTGCTACGCCATAAAAGTAAAGCCTCCCTGTGGGATCGATATTCCAGGACTCCACTAGAGCCCTGTATTACTTGAGCGATACGTATACTTGCGTTAATTGTGTAACTCATTATCTTTTAAATCAATATATAAATCTAAATCTGAGTTCATTAATTTTTTGTAAATTAAAAAATTCGTAAAATGGGTAGATTCAAGCCTCTCACCTCCAGATTACCCACTGTGCCCCCTTTATGTAGGACCAACTAGGCTTTAAGTTCTAAAGTCTAGACCAACTTGGTTAAGGTTCTAGCTTATTACCTTAGAATCTCCAATTCTATGCCCATCAAAAATTATCTCCCTATGTATTTACACTCATCCTAGAACTTGGTTCCCCTACATCATAAGGTTAGTGTGGCATTCAGTAGTTGTGTGAAATCATAGCCATCTCGGATCATTATGTTTCACAATGGATTTTAACATTACAAATGGCCAATTGGCAAAGTAAATTAAAAGCCGGTGAAAATACCATCACAATGTTGGAATAAAAGTTATCTTAAAACCATTCTAATCCCACACATGATTAAGTTATATTGCAAGGAGAAGGATAAAGAAAACTATTCAAAATTCATGGGGATAACACAATAAAACATGATATATATTAAAAGCTAAGTCTACACAGTAAAACAAAACTTCAACAAAAATACAATGTACTTATCTTATACTTCTCCCCAAGTGAATCCTTTGGAGTTTCTTTGCTGACTTATTCCTCCAATAGACACACAAAATAGACACAACAAGACGCTCACTTACACACCCACACACACACACCAAGACTATGTGGGCTCAGCTTGGGACTTTCACCAGGTCAAACCCTTAAACCAGCCAAACCATGGATTGAGGGTCTAGGCTCAACATCATGAGGCCTGAGGGAATAAAGTCTTGGTTTGTGGGTTTTGAGTAGGTAGGTGGGTAAAACCTCACAAAAATGAGGTCAACAAACGGACCCCCAATATGTGTAGTGTACCCAATAGGTATGTCATGCATATTGGTGTTGCCAAAAATGGACGGTTAGATCCAAGAACGCTCGAATATGTCAGAAATGTGGATTATCATACTCGGGTCCAAATTGTTGTTCAGGATTCTTGGGATAGAGAGCTTAAAGAGGAATGTTGTTATCCAATTAAGGGGGTCTTATATCCACTTCTAGAACTTGCTGGGGGAGCAAGGTATCAAGATCCATTGAGGTTCTTTTATGAATCCCCACAAGGTCAATGTCATGTCTCCCTCTCATTAGCAAGGAATGTAAATGGACTTTCATCCTAACTAAGAGGGAGACAGGTAAGCTAGAGGAAATCCATGATTCCATGTCAAGAAGGCCTTACATCCAACTAGAAAAAGAGATTGGATGTCGTATTTGATACACCTACAATATATAGCTTTTATGTGCACATTTTTATACCAATTTTTAAGGATAGTGCATTTTAATGAAATGTATTTGTGTGTTTTTCTTTTAGTTACAATTAAATGGATGAATTATGGCGAAATAAGTGAAAAATGATCAAATTTGGAGCAAAAATGAAGAAAATGTAAAAATGAATTGTGGAGCCTAAGCGTTTAGGACTGACGCTTAAGTGTCAGGAGACAGAGAAGGTCTCACCGAAGTGTTGAAGAGCTCACCCTTACGCGCCAAGTAGTTTATGATGAAAATTCAATGAATTTTAGATGAATTTTAAAGGGTTGTTTGAAGCATCTCTTGGTGAAAACGTGGATTACAGTTAATGGGCATGAAAATACATTGAAATGACTCTTGAAAAGAGGCAACTCTTGGAAGATTCATTGAATGTGGACACATTTTGAAGAGAAACCAAAGAACCTTTTGAATAAACTATAAAAAGGAGGACTTTGATTGGAGAAAAGAAGGAGAAGATTGATGACACTTTTAGAGAGAAGAAAGTAAGGAGTTTTAAGATTTTTATTTAAAGCTTCTTCTCAATTTTCTCATTGCTAGTGAAGAAGAAATTGATTAGATAGTTCTAAGTAAGAATCCATTATAGTTTTTCAATGAAATAGAGAGATTTTAAGGGCTGTTAGACTTAGGGAGGATTATAAGAGAAAGGAAGAGATTCAAAGGAACTTCAAGAGTTCGGTGGAGAGGAATTTGAGATAAGTTTTTATCTTTGCGACTACATTTGGTTTTAATTTATACTATATCTACATGATTTCTACTTTTAAACTTAATTATTATTGTGTTTTCTCCATGAATTCTGAGTAGTTTTCTATAACTTTTTCCTTCAAATGATAAGTAATTAAGTGTTGGATGGAAATTGTGTGACGGGTGTAGAGTTAGAGATGTTGGAATAAGTTTTGATGATTTAATCCTTGTACTTCATTTACTTCTTGATTTTCCCAATTAAGAAGTTAATATTTGTTGTGAGAACATGTAAAATCCATGATGGTATTGTCTCAGTCAACTAATGGTAGAATCACATGAGATTATATGGATGAGAATGTAATTCATATGGTTGAGTGCAAATAAATAGAAAAATAAACTTTGAAGGGTGCAGAGTTAGAGGACTTTAGAGTGACAAACTAAAGCCCCCAATTCAGTTTATTGTTTTAGGTCTTGATACGAGATGCTAACCCCCAGATGAAGGGAGAAGATAGAACTCTAGAGTGAGAGCTAGTGTCTTCCCTACCTACCCCGTCTTCAGGACTATTCAAACTTTTAATTAGTCAATGTTCTTTATAGCATCTCTAGTAAAGGTAAAGAATAATATTGTTCCTATTTGGTACAACACAATTTAAATACTTTCACAATAGAATTCCTTCACTTGTTTCTGATTCATGATAACGAAAAAGATATTTTATTTATATTGCTTTAATCTTACAAAAATCTAGTTAAATTTAGTTAATTATTTACTTTATTTTCAAGTATTTAAATTACCAAAAATAATTGAACTTTCATTCCTACCATAGTATCTATAGTTTGAGTAAGACTCTTTTTCAATTCTTAAGAGTTTTAGTTCTTCCTGTGGGTTCAATATTTCGAGACTTAATCAAAAAGTCCTATATTACTTGATAATGATACGTATACTTCTGTAGTATCCTAATATTTAAATATACAGTTTCACACTTACTTTCTTCGAAGTCAAGTATTTGGCACTGTTGTAAAGAAATAAATATAAATAAAGAAAATTGATAATCTAACCACACATACTTCGTAGTACTATCTAACCAGATATGGATCAAGTTTTTGGCTTCCGTTGTCACGAAAGTTACATCTAGTTCTAGCAGTGGAGTTAGAAGCGGAAGTATATAAAGAAATGGAGATCAAGTTTTTTACGCCGTCGCCTAAGAGAAAAAAAGAAAAATTTAGAAACATTTGAAGGAATCTTTAAGAAAACAATTTTCTATTTTTAGAAAGCATTATTTAAACTTTTAGATATATTATAAGAATATCATAGTGTTGTTTTTATATAAGTTCTTATTTGTGTGATTTTATTTTATTTTATTTTGTAGTAATATATGTCTAATTCAGGTTCTGAAGGACTAGTGCCTTACGATTCTGAATTAGAAAGAACTATTAGAAAAATCAATAAAATAAAAAATACATAAAAAGTTAAAAAAATTTGAGAAATGGCAAACCAAAATAATTAAAATGTTGAAATTCATCAAGAATTTAGACCTTTAAGAAATTATGCAAACTCTACAGTAGATGAACTTCATTGTAGTATTCAAAATCCTGCCGTAGCGGCTAATTCATTTGAACTTAAACCTGCTATTATTGAAATGATATCAAATAATTAATTTGGGGGAGCACCAACTGAAGATCAAAATTTACATCTTGCCAATTTTTCATAATTGTCTTCTACATTTAAATATGATTGTGTTTCGAAGGATGTTATTAGACTTATACCTTTTTTCATTTTCACTGAGGGATAAGGATAAGATATGGTTAAATTCATTAGAACCTGGATCTATCAGAACTTGGGTGATTTAGCGCAGAATTTTTTTGCTAAATATTTTGCACCATAAAAAACTACAAAGCTTAGAAATGATATTACATCTATTTGTCAGTTTGACGTGGAATCTATTTATGAAGTGTGAGAACAATTTAAAGAACTCCTGAGAAAATGTCCACACCATGCTGTACTAGATCGGGTAAAAAATCAAACCTTTTACAATGGATTAGTTGGATCTCTTAGATCTATTATCAATGTCGTTGTTGGAGGTTCATTTATGTCAAAACCATTTCATGACGCATTTGCTATAATTAAAGAGATGGCTACTAATAATTTTCAATGGCCCACTGAAAGGATAAACCCTAAGAAAGTAGCTAACATTTATGAATTTGATGCTTTTACAATGTTAGCAAATCAAGTTGTTACAATTTTAAGGAAGTTAGACCAATTTGGAATGAATTTTTCTAAACAAATTTCAATGACTGCAGAGAATTCATTAGGCCAAATGGTAGATTCTCAAAAATCATTAGAAACTTTGAATATTATAAATAATAAGCCTAATAACCCATATTCAAACTATTATAACCCAGGTTGGAAAAACCATCCTAACTTTAACTCGAAAAATAATTTGGGTGGTAATACTCAACAATGAGGAAACAACCAAGGAAGTAAGAATTATAGAACTACTTATCCTTTTGATTTTAATAGTAATCCACAATCTTTTTATGAAGCATGGGAATGATTTAAAGAACTCCTGAGAAAGTGTCCACACCATGTTGTACCATATTGGTTAATAATTCAAACCTTTTACAATGGATTAGTTGGATCTCTTAGATCTATTATCAATGTCGCTGCTGGTGGTTAATTTATGTCAAATCTATTTCATGACGCATATGCTTTAATTGAAGAGATGGCTAATAATAATTTTTAGTGGCCTTCTGAGAGGGTAAATCCTAAGAAAGTAGTTAATATTCATGAATCTGATGCTTTTGCAATGTTAGCAAATCAAGTTGCTACAATTTCAAGGAAGTTAGAACAATTTGAAATGAATTTTTCCCAACCAATTTCAATGATTGAAGAGAATTCATTAGGCCAAATGGTAGATTCTCAAACATCATTAGAAACTTTGAATGTCATAAATAATAAGCCAAATAACCCATATTTAAACTATTAGAATCCTTGTTGGAAAAATCATCCTAACTTTAACTGGAATAATAATAATTCGGGTGGTAATAATAAGCAATGGGGGAACAACCAAGTAAACCATTGGAAAACTAGAACAACCAACACAATAATAATTATAGATCTACTTATCCTCCAGATTTTAATAGTAATCCACAATTTAAGAAGGAAATAGTTGATATAGAAGAAGCGGTGTTTCGGGTGGTTATAATAAGCAATGGGGGAACAACCAAGTAAACCATTGGAAAACTAGAACAACCAACACAATAATAATTATAGATCTACTTATCCTCCAGATTTTAATAGTAATCCACAATTTAAGAAGGAAATAGTTGATATAGAAGAAGCGGTGTTACAAATGGGATATCAATTACAAAGTTAAGGAGTTGTAATTTGAAATATTGAGAATCAACTGGGAAGAATAGCAAATTTTTTAAGTAATAGATCCAAGGAATACTTCCTAGTAATACAGACGGTAAATCTAAAAGAATAAAGTAAAGAGCAAGTAAAAGCCGTTCAACTTAGAAGTGGAAGAGAGTTGGAAGGTAGAGTTCAAAAAGAGATTGAAGAAGAGAGAGAAGAAATTAAAGAGCCTAAAGAGGATGCTCCAAAAGGTTTAGAGAGACCTATTTCTCCAGTAAAAATTGACTTGGAAAAAACACCACCTTCATTTCCTCAGAGACTTCATCAACAAAAGTTGGTTAAACAATTTTCAAAATTTTTTGAAATCTTTAAAAAGCTTACAATTATTACTTCATTTGTTGAAGCTTTAGAAAAAATGCCAATCTATGTGAAGTTTATGAAGGATATTCTTATGGTAGCAGTAAATCTTGATGGGTGTTTGAAAGGATGGATTTGGTTCGTCCTATGAAGACATTTTGATTTGGTTGTAGCCGGATAATCCATCCATGAACGAGTAGATTGTGTGTGTTGACGCAATATCCATCATCAAATCATGTATCAGTAAGGAGAATTCATCTTTTGGATAGACTTTATTTAGGTCCATGAAGTCAAAATAGATCCGAATTTGATCATTTTTCTTCTTTACAGACACTTTTCTAGCTAGCCAAGTTTGATATTTATTTTCTCGGATGAAGCTGACATCGATTAATTTCTTAACCTCGGCTATGACCTGTTATTCTATCTACATGCGCATTCTTCCTATAGCTTACTTCACCAAAAATTTTAGCTTGATTCAGTCTAAGTCTATGGAACACCACTCCTGAAGCAAGTTCGGGCATTTAAGCTCCAAGAGAAACAATCTTTATGTTCATTTAGCAATTGGATTATTTATTTTGCTTCAGTGTCATTGAGTAGCGAGCTGATGAATATTGGTCATGGATCTTTTTCAGTCCCTAAGTTGATTCTCAGATCATCTACTGTTGCTTTGATTTCTTCTCTGAATTCTAGAGGCATGTCTTTAATTGGAGGCTCCTCAAAATTATTGGGTGCTTCTGCACATTCAATGTTGGGTTCTTTAGTAACAATAAGGCAAAATTTTATGTCATCCAGAGGCCCTACCGTATCGAATCCAACACTTTTTTAATTGGAGTTTTGTTGTTAATTATTCCATAATTATTCAAAGAGGTGGGATTGGTATGTCGACCATTGTTTCAGTATTAGATCTCGTTGTACAAATTTTTGAACAAAATGAGAATAAAGCTCAATAGGAAGTTCCATTAACTTTAAGAAAATTTCTTATTCTAGTTTTACATTTGTTTTGGAACTAGAAGAAGAAGGAGAACTGAGACCGAACTTAATCAATTTCATACCCTCACCATGTACTTCTTTGACCACCAAACCATCAATTTTATTTGAAGAAATTGGGGTTAGGGTGATAGCCTGTACATAGTGATTGATCCTTTCATACATGGACTCATATTCCTTATTTTCTTCTTCATTCTCGAGGGATATTTTGAACTATGGCTCCTTTTGTGTCACTGCCAATATTCCATTTTTCTATTTTTCTTTCTTGAAACTGGAATCCAAGCTGATGTTGATCTTCAAGGCTTTCTTTATTTCAATGGCTGGGATCTCTCCCCCTCATCCTCTTTCCCAGCCTTGACCTTGGATGTAAGTTTTATGGGAGTGTCTACCCTTTGATTACATTATAGCATCGCATTCCTTGATTTTATTTTCTTCTTCCTCATCTTCTTCTTTAATTTTCTTATTATTATCCTTTTCTTCCACATTTATCACTATGTCCCTTAAGAAAACTGTCTTCTTTAGTGGGGGCATAGTATTTAGCGTCTATGTGTATGTCGATATCATGTACCAAGAATGGCTACAAAGCACCTTTGATGCAAAATTCATGTCCCTCGTACAGGTATTTAATGCATTTATGTATTAATGAGCGAACCATCCTGTGTTCATGGAGCCATGGTCGACCAAGCAAGGAATTCAAAGACATCTCAGAGTCTATGACATGGAATTTTATTGTTGTCACAAAAATACCAACTTTTAAAAGTAGAGTAATTGAACCGACGACTCTTTTTCTTTGTTAATTGAAGTCATGTGACATCTTCTTGTCTGTCATCATCTTGTGAGCATAAATTTCCAAATAAGCAAGTGTTCAGATTCATGATGTTCATCAAAGCACTAGAGTCAAAAAGCACCCTTGAGAGCATAGTGTTGTCAATATTCTCTGAGATGTATAGTAGGTCGTTATGTTCAGTTGTTCCCAACAATAAATCATCATCGGAATGTGAAATTGGTCGATCATTCCAACAAATAAGCTTCGTCTCAGGAAGTGTTGACCTCACTTTTGGTTGAGGTCTAGTTTGTCTTTATAATAGCCTAGGGTCTAGCCATAGGACTCTCCTGGTGACTTTCTTAGAAGACTAGCCATGGAACCCTCCCCATAGAAATTCAAACTTTTTTCACTTCATTGGGAGTCTTCATATGCTTAAGGCCCAACCTCCAGATTTTGGGAGGAAGAGACCAAGCATAAAGAAGCCCAGGGGAAGTTTCCTATAGGTGGCCAAACCTTAGGATCTACCCTGGAGGTCTGGAACTTACACCACACTTACACTACACCCTCAAAACCCTAACTAAGGCACATCACCTTTGATCCCCTAACCCTTTGGAAACTCATGTAAGTGGTTTTCCCAAGCCATTAGCCTCAAACAGGGTTTAGCTAGTACCAACACATAAAGGACCAAATGAGGGTGAACCTTGGTCCATGGCTCAACCTAAACAATACAATATTACTCACTTTCAACCAATCCCAATTTTTCTAAAGATTTCAAATTTCTAACCCATTTGCCCCAAAATACCCAAAATACCTAAAATACCCCAAAACCCTAAAATTCCCCAAAAATTTTCAAAATCACCTAAATTATCCATAATCCTCCAAAAATCATTTCAAAATACTCTCTACCACTCAAATTAACCAAAATCACCCAAAGTTGCCAAATTTCCCAAAAAAATCCCCAAAATGCACCTCTTAGGCCAAAATTCCAAAAAAATCCAAAAAATTCCCATAAAATTCCAAAACCTCCAAAATATTTCCAATTTCATTTCTCTCAACTACCACATGACTCAAATCGACCAATTTTGCCCAATTTAACCAAAAGCCCTAATTTGACCTGTTTAATCAAAAAGTGCCAAAATTAAACACAATGTCTACCCAATTGACCCCAATCTTGCCCAATTTCAATTCCAAACTTTAATTCAACATATCCCATACCAATCTAAATCTAATCTAAGCCCAATTTGACTCACATTTGAGTTCAATTTCACTTAAAAACGAAAATCTCGAGTTTTGCTTAAGTGACCCAAATTCCCCAAATTGACCTAATGACAATCAATTTCACCCAAATTTGAATTCTATATGATTCATAACACTCCCCTAAACTGAATTGAACCATCAATTGACCCATATTTGAGCCCAAGTCTCACCCAAATCCACTTGAACCATGCTTACCCAATTTTAACCCAAATTGAACACATGACTAAATCTCACCAAATTGATTCCCCTAAACCTCAAATCTCCTCCCAATTAATGTTAGGAACTCTTATGACATACCCCTAAACCATTTGGAACCTTCAATTGGGAGCTCAGCCTAAACCCAAGCTTAGCCAACTTGCCCCAAATTGACCAAACACCAAACCAAGCCAAATTGACCTACCAAATCAATGCTACACCACTCCAAACCTCTTTTAAACACTTCACGACAATCATGCACACCATTTTGAACAATAATTTGGGTCTAACCAAAGCTCAAACCTAAGCTAGTTCAACTAAAAACCAAATGACCTAAATTGAACCCATAGCCCAATGTAACCAAATCATCCCAATTGTGACCAAATTAGGTCTACCACAGCCACCAAGCTAGCCAACTCTACTTGAGCCATGGACCAAAGGTCCCCCAAATTAAGGGATCTCCTCCTTTAAATGGCTAAATCAATAGATATTTGCAATAATTCCTTCACCATTTAAACTCATGGCACTTGATGGCCTGCACACCTGACCACCTGACCACTGGCCACCTCCCCTAGCCTGGCCGACCGACCTAGTGGCTGAAAAATGCCAAAAATGAGAGCTACCCTCTCTACATTTGAATTCAAACTCACCTCCCAAGCTATCCAGCTCTGATTAGCCATTGGAGCTAATCTGCCCTCCACCTAAGCAGTTGAATACACCCAAAGGTAGGCCCTGAGCTCAGTCAATTGGCCATGGCTATAAAAACCACCCCTCACAGTGAAAATTAAAGTGATGGAAATTTTGTAACAAAACTCTATCAAAACTTCACCTGAGCCTCTCCAGACCTCCCTAAAATCATCCTAACCATTTTTCCGTCTCTGATTCCCACTGCCGGAGCTCAATTTCAGAGCTCAAATTTGACCAGAAACTAGGACACATTTCACCATAGCTTCACAGTGCTCCAAAGTTTAATTAACTACATCCACTCCTTCACAGCAGTGAAAGAAGAAGATCCCCCATCAAAGCCCCATCACAGAAGGCCTCTGTGATCCACTTTTCGATATTTATACTTACAATTGTGATATAAAAAGTTAGCAACGGCACCAAAAACCTGATCCACACTGAATATATACTGATGATTATGTTATGGATTTTATGATTTATATTGTGGATACTACACAAGTATACGTATCGTTATCAAGTAATATAGGGCTCTAATGGAGTCCTAGATATCGATCCCACAGGGAAGTTAGAAAATTTCAAAGACAAATTAAAGTAAACTAGTATATGGAAATTAAGAATACTTAGACTAAAATAAACTAATGCTTAAAGGTTGAATATAAGATTTTAGAAAAGTATCTTTCTCCTTGTCTTAGAGAATTAAGTGAATGAAGAATTAAATAAGTTTTTAATTGTATTATGCCAAATAGGAGCATTCCTATTCTTTACCCTTTGGTCCAGGTGCAAAGAATATTGACTAGTCTTCCGTTCGATTATCGAATCTGCGGCTAGCCGGGAGGATACCGACCGCTACTTCGCAGCTCCCACGTTCCCCTCGCCCGAGGGCTAACATCTATACTTCAGCTCTCAAACAATAAGATCGAATTGAATATTTTAGTCTGTCACACTAAAATGTCCAATTCTACGCCCGATAGTTAATATTTCTCTATTTATTTGCATCCTCCTTCCTAGGCTTTTGACTTCCCTAAATCTTGGATGTAATCTTTACTATAGTTGATAATTCAACATATGTTAACAAATCAATCGGTCGCATTTAAAGTAAATTAAGATTTAAGTTAAAGATTAAGCACAATTTCTATTTTCATATTTTTAGGCACAACTACTTTAATTCATCATTTCACGAAATCTCGATAACAAGGAGAAAGACTAAGGAAACTACTCAGAATGCACGGGAAAAATAACACAAAGCATGGATTTCATTAAAGTTAACAAACAAATAACAAATATACTTATATCAATTCTTCTCCCCAAGCAGATTCTTGAAGTTCTTTTGACTCTTCCTTTCAGTACAGCACACCAAAACGCTAAACAATTTATCTACTCACTCAAAAGACTCTTAAATTACACTTAACTTCCACACAAATGACACAAAAACTGACAAACAAATGATTAAAATTCATCTCAATTTATAGAAGGGGTCAATTCTCCAAAGGTTGCTTAAGCACCTCTTCAAAAAGCGTCCAGGTTCAATGTATTTTGGCTCTTTTCAACTGTCTCGCTGTCGGCGGCTTGATCTCACCATCAGCTTGATCTCGCCATCGGTAGGCTTCTAGAAGATAGGCTAACCGCGCCGATCTCGCTGTTGGCGGGCTCTATCTCGCCGTCAGCGAGCTCCTTATAATATATTAAAAATCTTTCAGGAAAAACTTCGCCGTCGGCGCCTAAATCTCGCCGTCGGTGGATGGCTTCAATTTTTATCAAATTGAGTCCTTTTTGCTCCAAATTTGATTCTTTTGTGCTTTTTGCTTTCAGTACTTATAAATCTTCATTCCTGCAATAGAACAAAGAAAATACATTTCTTTAAAGTGCAATTTCATATAAAATTGGTATGAAATTCTTAATATATTTTCTAGTGATCAAATTCCCCCAAACTTAACTATTACTTGTCCTCAAGTAATTTAGATACTACATAAAAGTAAATGATTATTTGTAGTAAAGTTTTAATTCAATAATACTATGAATTTGATTTAAATAAGCATTATAGTAAAGTTTAATAGAAATATTTTTTTAAATAATTAAACTAATTCTATAAATGTAAGGCTATTTAGTTTTCAAGTTTAAGATTTCTAGTCTTCTATTTATTTCAAGAATGACTATATTTTTCAACACTAAATTACTTAAGATATTCAGATGATTGGAATTTCATGAAAACACTACTTAGTAAAAGACTAATCCATATATATAAATTCAGAAATATAATAGAAGTTTATCCTTTAGGTTGATTCAAATGAAGCCAATTTTTATAAGGCATCTCCCCAAGCTTCTCCTCACTTTATATATAAATATATATTTTTTTTCTTTTCTTTCTGGATTGATTTTCAATCCTTTTTTTATTTATTTTTTTAATTGAGGATTACTATTTTTGGTTAGCTCGTTAATAATTTTAAACTTCATTTTCCTCTTCCTAAATTTGAAACTCGGAAACATTTACTTCTCTTATATATATTTCAAAGTTTTTACTTCATCGAGTTTCAATCTTTTCTTTCTCAACTAAATACCTAAGAATTTTATGTTTGAAAATATAGTTTTCTTTACTATAAATAGTTAACTATATTCTTATTCTCTTATACTAAATATCCTTAATCTAAAAAATAGTTAATCATTAAAAGTATTTCTTTTAACTTTCTATAATAATTAAATAAATCAATTTTAGTTTACTGAGTTAAAATTACTACAGAAATTCATTTTTATAATAATTTTGAAAATGTAAATTGAGAACAATTTAATAATTAAATTTGTATTTTTTCCTCCCCCAAACTTAATTTTTTTCTATCTATCTATATAGGTTGAAAAGGAAATAAACTGTAATATTTAAATCATACCTTTGAGCTTTAGGTATTTCTTCTTTTTAAAGTTCTGCAGGCTTTTTCCATTACTTAATTAACCTGTTCTGTTAGTATTTTTCTATACACCAAATATTAAAGAAAGTGCTGCGTAGAGAAGTTTAATTTAATACTACCACATTTTATACTAACATATTATACTACATCCACATACATTTATTAATTCAATCCAAGGTTACAATAGTAGTTTGAAAACATTAAAAATTTAAAAACTATCGAACTTTAACAACAATATTAAAACAATCTACACTACATCATAATCAAGTTCATAAACTAAAACATCAATACTAAAATGTAAAACAACAAACAAACAATAACAACATCATAATCTATAACTAAACAAATAAACATAACATCTAATCTTCTGCATCAAAGTCCCAAACTATATCGTTATTTCCTTGAACAGTGGGCGGATTAGGCTGGTAATGAGTATATCGGGGCACTCAGGAAATACAACATCAAGTTCTCCTCTCATGTAACAATTCTCAGCATCATAATAGGCTACCTCATACTCTGAATGTCTCTAGAGATACTCGATGTCATAATCATGTCTTCTCTCTAAGCCTCCAATTCTCTGATCAATATGCTTCAGTTTTTCTTCTATTTTCTCAAAACTTTTCCACTCTAGAGTCATCTCATTCATCAAATCCTGAAGGGTAGGAGTACTATAGGGAGGAGGGTTATAACTGGTACAGGGAATATCTCTACTCAAAGAAGGTACATAGCTCCTAGTCCCAGATCTCCATCCTTCATGGGATTCATATTTCTTAATATTAGCTGGAGAAATGGGTTTCATAGGCTCCACCCATTCCTCATCATCTCTTGCCTCTACCCAGATAATTGGCAGAGTGCATAGATCAGACCAGGATGTCCTAGTCCTCCTCCTCTTTCACTTCTTGTGGTGGCTAATATATTCTTATAAATTATACTTCCCACATTAATACTTCTTTGGTTCTGAATGCACAAATTCAGAACTGCTCTATCTCTTGTTACCTCACTATGGTGGTAAGTAGGTAACAAGGTAGAACAAATAAAATAGTGCCAGGCTTTAAATGATGCATTCAACATAGAAAGAGGGAAGTTTACCCGTTCTCGCTGCTTCATTTTCCAAACTCCTTTCCCGTCAGTGAGAAAGTCGATCACCTCTTCCAGTGATCCTTCCATAGTTCCAAATGTATCATACTCACTGGTGTAGGGGTCTTGCACTTCATTATAAACATTTATTCTTGCAGCGCTAAATTCCATAAAAAATCCTCTAACCTTAACCGGTGCATCTTCAGCCTATGTCAGGTTGGCATAGAATTCTTTTATCACTTCCACAGCGGCTCTGTTGGTTATGAAATAGAAGTTTTCCCATCCTCTTTCTTTAAATATTTGCTCTACTTCACCTCCAGGACTTTTGAAAACTCGATCCTGAATGCATTTTCTAGCTTGAATATTGTGAAAATATCTTGATTGTGCCCTTGCATTCACAAAATGAGTTTCGTCGTAATCCATTTTTCTCTTTTGTCGTGAAGCCATTTTTTCGATCTGTGAAATTCACAAAAATCTCAACTAAACTTCTAAATATTACTAAGATGGCTTCCAATAGTTACTAAAATCAATCTAAATTAAGTTTCATGAATTTCTTCTAATTCTTTTCTTCTCATTTCAAATTTTTGCAAAATTTCTCAATGTAGAAGAAATTTATGGTGAAAATAAAAAATTTTTACATAGGAGTGAAGCTCTTACCAAGGGAAGATAAAATCCGGTGTCAAAATATGTTGAAATCGCTTCAAATCCAAGATTCCACAGGCCCTAGGTCTGTTTTTTAAAGTTTTGAGGAGGGAGATGATGAATAGTGTCGGTTGACCGGTCAAATAAAGTATATTTTGCGATCTCACTGTCAGCAAGAAATTTCTCACCTTCGGCGAGCTAATTAATTCACCAAGGCCAAAGTTTCGGGAAAATCTCACCATCAGCGGGATTTTCTCGCTGTCAGCAGACTTTTCCTCGCCGTCGGTGGGCTTTTCTCGCTGTCGGTGAGGTTTCCAAAATTTTTAATATTTTTAATTTTTACAATGTTTTTAATCTAGATTAAGCCTTGTTCATCGTTCCGATCACTAAATTTAATATATTTATTATTATTTTTTAATTATAATTAGATACTATATTAACACATAAATTCACACAACACAAACATTATAACTTTATAAATGAAATCCATGAACTTACAAACTTTAAACACTACAAAACTAACAATTGACTTATCAAATTAACCCAAACACATTTAACTCAGCATTGCAATCCACACCACGATACTATAAATGTTGAGACTAAACAAACAACATACAATCTCATCTAAACTGAGATTATTTACATAAAGTCCAAATTATATCAAAAACTAAATTCAAATCAACACATATACATATAATATGAATAGAAATCTCTGCTACTCATTGGAATCTGAACTGATCTCTTCTCTGATGTTTCCAATAGAACACAGGTGCACAAACAAATTATAGAAAGGCTTGAAAGAGAATTCTGCAGTAGAACCTTCTTCAATCCACCCTTTCTGTCTCAATAGTCGTATAAAACTCGCCTCCAGGTGTCCTATATGATCAAAGTGCTCTTTCATTCTCCAATCGATGTGATCGAATAAATCATAGATATTATCAATAGAATTCATCACATTCTGTAGTTCCTTCTCCAATTCTTTAATTTTCCTTAAAATGAGGTTCGTTCTATCAGTCAAAGGTTTAACTAAAGGATTGTTTTGGGATGCTTGATCAAAAATAATTAATGTTTCATCATTGTTATCCAATGTAGGAAACATATATGTCGGATCTAGTGGTTTCCAAGGCAATAGCACTTTTTTCCAAGCTTCATAGGAAACTTGGTACTGACTACATAAAGCAAATATAGTTTATGGGTGTCCAAGTCCATGAATTGACCCATGCACAATTAATCATAATGCAGACTTCACAATGATAGATCCAACATCAATAGGCAATCCAGATTGAATACAGTAATTTAAGATTGCGCATTCCTTCGAAACTTTGTTTACTCTCATAGTGGGTAATAACTTTGATGAAATAAAGAAATGCCAATGCTTTGAGACGGGGTTAAGAAATGACGCAGAAAAACTAACGTACCCGTCTTCTCGTAATTCCCAATCATCAGGTTCATCGGTCAGATATATGTAAATCTCATTCATGTTGTATCTTGTAGGAACAAAATTTGAATAGTGGCAAACAGGGGTATTTTCAATCGAGTATAATTCATTTATTCGAGAAGGAGTGAAAGTTACCCATCTGCCTCTTACGTAAACACTTCCATTATGGATCGCATGCAGATTAAAGTAGAATTCCTTGACTACTGGAATGACTACAGCAGATGTAGTATAGCAGAATACCTCCAACGTCACTGAACAATCATTTCTTCAATTGTTGTTGTTGAATTCTCCTCTTCTCTGTTTACGAATCCTCTTTCTTTAATCAGATGTTTCTTCATCAAAACCTTGTTGAATAGTCGCTGAGCCTCAGAACTGACGAACTTTTGTCGGTAAAAAACTCCGGATTTAGTGGTTTCAAGTAGTTTGGAGGCCATAATAGATTGTTTTGGAGGGACTTTAATCGCTTCTAAGGAAGAAGATAGTATAAAAATGAAGTTTTAAATGTTTTATATAGAGAAATGGCCTTAGAATCATCCAAAACCGCAAAATAACTCACAAAATTCACTTTTGAACTATCTCACTGTCGGCGGTAACGATCTCACCATCGGCGGGATAGTTAATTAATTTAAACTAAAATTGGGTGCACCGATCTCACTGTCTGCGGGATCAATCTCGCCATAGGCGAGATTAGGTAAATTGCCCAATTTTTTGCTTCGGTCCGAATATTTTCTGATTCCTTCGTTTAGATTCAAATTTGTGATGATTCTAAAAATTAAAATGAGTAGAATTCATTCTTTATTTTAATTTTTCAATAACTTTAATAAATAGATCATAATTAATAATTACTATGGGTTGCCTCCCATAAAGTGCTTGGTTTAACGTCGTCAGCCCGACCTAATTTAATTAGTAATCAGGTTGATTGAGCAATAAAACCTCTTTAAAATTTGGTCTTATCCCTTCAAAATAAGATTTTAATATGTGTCCGTTTACTTTAAATCTATGCCTAGTTTTTGGATCTTCAATTTCTATAGTTCCATATGAAAATATTTGAGTTATAGTGAAAGGCCCTAACCCTCGAGATTTCAATTTCCCAGGAAATAGTTTTAATCTTGTATTATAAAGCAAAACTTCTTGTCTTGACTCAAAATTCTTCAAGTTAATCTTCCGATCATGCCATAATTTCATTTTTTTTCTTTATAAATTCTATCATTATGATAAGATTTATTTCTTAATTCATCTAATTCATTCAATTGCAATACTCTTTTCTCACCAGCTTCTTTCAGATTGTAATTAAATTCTTTAATTGCCCAATAAGCTTTATGTTCTAATTCAACTGGTAAGTGGCAATTCTTTCCATAAATAAGCTTGTAAGGAGTCATTCCAATCGGAGTTTTATAAGCAGTCCTGTATGACCATAAAGCAGTGTCTAGTCTTATAGACCAATCCAATCTATTAGGGTTTACAACCATTTCTAAAATATGTTTAATCTCTCAATTAGAAACTTCAGTTAATCCACTGGTTTGTGGATGATAAGCAGTTGATATCTTATGAATAATGTTAAATCTTTTAAACTAGTTTGTGAATATATTTATTTCTAAAATGAGAACCTCTGTCAGTGATAATCACTCTCGGCATTCCAAATCTAGTAAAAATATTTTCATTAGAAACTTTGAAACACTCTTAGCGTCACATCGAGGTAAAGCTTGTGCTTCAATCCATTTAGAAACATAATCAACAGCAACTAATATATATGAGTTTCCAAATGAAGGAACAAATGGTCCCATAAAATCTAATCCCCAAACATTAAAAATCTCAACTTCTAATATAAAATTTAGAGGCATTTCATTTCTTCTAGATATATTACCTACTCGTTGGCATTTATCGCAAGTTTTGCTATATCTATAACATCTCTAAAAAGAGTAGGCCAATCAAATCCATATTGTAAAATTTTATAATTAGTTTTATCTGTTCCAAAATGTCCTCCAAAATCAGAATCATGACATTTCTGAATGATTTGTTCTGTTTCTTCATAAGGCACACATCTTCTAATTATAAGATCCTTACATTGCTTATATAAATATGGTTCATCCCAAAAATATGTTTTAGCATCATGAATGAATTTTTTTTGTTGTTGCAAAGTTAACATAGGTGGTAAAATATCACTTACAATATAATTTACTATGTCAGCATACCATGGTATTTTTCACTCATTTATATTATATAATTGTTCGTCAGAAAAGCTGTCAGTAATTTCATTATCGGTATCAGATAATTCATTATATTCTAGTCTTGATAAATGATCCGCTATTCGATTATCAGTTCCTTTTTGTTAATGATTTCAAAATCAAATTCTTGCAGTAGTAATATCCATCTAATTAATCTTGGTTTGGAATCTTTCTTTTGTATTAGATATTTAATAGCAGAGTGATCAATATGCACAATACATTTATTTCCAATTAGATAAGGCCTAAATTTATCAAAAGCATAAACAATTGCTAATAGCTCTTTTTCAAGAATCGTATAATTCAATTCGACATTATTAAGAGTTTTACTAGCATAGTATATGACATTAAAAATTTTATCATATCTTTGCACAAGTACTGTTCCTATAGCATAATCACTAGTATCACACATAGGTTCAAATGGTTTCTCCCAATCAGGTGAAACTATTATAGGTGTTGTGATTAATTTATCTTTTAATAATTCAAAAGCATTTAAGCATTCAGTTGTGAATTCAAATTTCTTGTCCTTTTCTAAAAGTTGGCATAGAGGTTTAGTAATTTTTGAAAAATCTTTTATGTAGCGTCTATAGAATCCAGCATGTCCAAGAAAACTTCTTACCCCTCTCACTGTAGTTGGAGGTGGTAATTTAGCTATAACTTGAATTTTTTTGGGGTCTACTTCATCATACTTCTATTCCATCATCAATTAATTTACTAAATATAGACATCATACATCTCTGGAATGTTGCAGGTGCATTACATAATCAAAAAGACATTCTTCGAAAAGCAAATGTTCCTTAAGGACTAGTAAATGTAGTTTTCTCTTGATCCTCAGGAGCAATATGTATCTGATGATAACCGGTATATCCATCTAGAAAACAAAAATATTTATGTCCGGCTAATCTATCCAACATTTGGTCTAGAAATGGTAATGGGAAGTGATCTTTTCTAGTGGTTGCATTTAATTTTCTATAGTCAATACATATACGCCATCCAGTCACTTATCTTATAGGTATTAAATCATTATTTTTATTAGCTTTAACGGTCACTCCTCCTTTCTTAGGAACACAGTGAATTGGGCTTACCCAAGCACTGTCCGAAATAGGATATATAATACCATTATCTAACCATTTTAATATTTCTTTCTTCACTACTTCTTTCATTATTGGGTTTAATCTCCTTTGAGGATCTACTCTTGGCTTATGTTCATTATCTAAAATAATTATGTGCATACATATTAAAGGACTAATTCCTTTAATATTTGCTAAAGTCCAACCAAAAGTTTTCTTATATTTTTTTAATGTGTCTAACAGTTTTGTTCTTGAGATTCATTCAATTCAGCTGATATAATTACTGGTAGGGTTGAATGGTTACCTAAGTAAGCATATTTTAAATGATTATATAGAATTTTTAATTCGAGTTTAGCGGGTCTAATTATTTACGGAACTATATTCTTTTCATCGTTTTCAGTATTATCCAACATTTCAAATTTTTCCTGTATATAATCTAGTTTTTCATTATCTGCTTCTTCAATTAATTCTATATTTTCTTTTTCTAACTTTTCTTCATAATAATCTTTAAAATGTTTATTTTGCAAATTTCCAAGTATTTCCATTCGAAAACATTCATCATCTTTTTCTAAAGCAGGATATTTCATTGATTTTGCTATGTTAAAAGTTACTTTTTGATCATTTACTCTCATAGTCAATTCTCCTTTCTGAACATCAATCATAGCTTTTCCAGTGGCTAAAAAGGGTCTTCCTAATATTATAAAAATTTCTTTATCTTCTTCCATATCTAGAACAATAAAATCTACCGGGAAGATAAATTTATCCACTTTTACTAACACATCTTTAATAACTCCCTTAGGATAAGCACAGCACTATCAGCTAACTGAAGAGATACTGAAGTAGGTGAAATTTCTCCTAATTCTAATCTTTTAAAAATTGATAGAGACATTAAATTTATGCTTGCTCCTAAGACACAAAAAGCTTTTCCATAAATTTTTTCTCCAATAGCGCAAGGTATAGTGAAACTACCAGGATCTTTTAATTTTTCAGGAAGCTTTTTCTGAATAATTGCACTACACTCTTTGTTAAGTGCAACAGTTTCATTATATGTAAATTTTCTTTTTTTATATAAAATATCTTTCATAAATTTTACATAATTAGACATTTATTCTAATGCTTCTACAAAAGGAATATTTACCGTTAATTTTTTAAAAATTTCAAGGAATTTAGCAAATTGCTTATCTTTTTTATGTTGTTTAAGTCATTGAGGAAATGGTGGTGGTAGTTTTTCTATAGATATTTTCATAGGGATTATTGGATATTCTAAGTTTTGATCTTGGTGATCCTTTTCTTTCTCAATTTTCACTTCCTCATTTTTACTTTATGTTTCTTTCTGAATTTTTGTTTCTAACTCTTTTCCACTTCTTAATTGTATTGCTTTAATTTGTTGTTTTCCTTGGTCTTTAAAATTTATTTTCACATTACTAGGAAAAGTTCCAGGAATTCTATTGTTAAGCGCAGTAGCAATATGTTCGAGTTGAGTTTCAATATTTTTAATTGTTGTTCCTTGATTTTGTAATTGATTTCCTTGAATTTGTAATTGATTTCCTTGATTTTGCAAGTGCTCGACCCATACTTAATATTAATTCTTCTATAGATAACTTCTTATCTTTAAATTGAGTGTTATTAAATCCAGGTGGATAAGATGGTTTATAATTTATATTTCCTTGATTAGGTGGATTTCCTATAGAATTGTTCACCCATTGTTGATTAGTTGTATTGTTATTCCAATTAAAATTTGAATAACTCTTCCAGCCAGGATTATAATAATTCGCATAAGAATTATTGGGTCTATTATTAATATCATTTATAGTTTCATAAGGAGATTGAGAATCTATAATTTTTCCAGATTAATTTTCTTCTAATATAGTAGGAGAGTAATTCATTCCAAAATGATCTAATTTCTTTGATATAGCAGCAATTTGAGAAGCTAACATAGATATTGCATCATTTTCATGAACACTAGCTATCTTTTTAGGATTTATTCTTTCGACAGAGCCATTGAAAATTGTTAGTAGCCATTTCTTCGATTAACGCATAGACTTCATCAAATGGTTTTGACATTAATGAACCTTCGAGCAGTAAGCATTAATGATTGATCTAAGAGATCCTACTAATCCATTGTAAAAAGTTTGTATAATTAACCGATACTGTAACGCATGATGTGGGCATTTCCTAAGAAGTTCTTTAAATCTCTCCCAAGCTTCATATATGGATTCTCCATCAAACTGACTAAAAGATGTTATATCATTTCTAAGTTTTGCAGTTTTTGAAGGAGGAAAATATTTGGATAGAAATTTTTGTGATAATTCTCCCCAAGTTTTAATAGATCCAGGTGCTAATGAATTTAACCACATCTTAGCCTTATCCCTTAAATAAAAAGGAAAAAGCCTAAGTCTAATAGCATCATTAGATACTCCTTCATATTTAAAAGTAGCACATAGTTCCAAAAACTAGCAAGATGTAAATTAGGATTTTAATTAGGTGAACCACTAAATTGATTATTCTATACCATTTGGATAATTGCAGGTTTAAGTTCAAATGAATTAGCAGCTACATCAGGGTTTTGAATAGTTAGGTGAATTTCATCAAATGTAGGGTTGGCATAGTCTCTTAATGGTCTTTGTTGGTTTATATTTTCAATTTATGGATTATTTGTCTTTTGTGTTAAATTTATAATTTCTCTCTTTTGTTTTCTAATTTTTTTAATTGTGCACTCTAATTCGGAATCGTAAGGTATTAAATTTTCGTTTCCAAATTTACACATATAATTTTTAAGTAATATTTAAAATAGTCTGCTACTCTAGTAATTATTTTAATGATTCTATTAATTACCTTAATAATTACTTTACTTCACTTTCCCAGCAACGACACCAAAAACTTGATCCACTTTTCGATATTTATACTTAAAATTGTGATATAAAAAGTTAGCAACGGCACCAAAAACTTGATCCGCACTGAATATTTACTGATGATTCTGTTATGGATTTTATGATTTATATTATGGATACTACGCAAGTATACGTATCGTTATCAAGTAATATAGGGCTCTAATGGAGTCCTAGATATCGATCTCACATGGAAGTTAGAAAATTTCAAAGACAAATTAAAGTAAACTTACTTACTAATTAGTATACGGAAATTAAGTATACTTAGACTAAAATAAACTAATGCTTAATGGTTAAATATAAGATTTCAGAAAAGTATCTTTCTCCTTGTCCTAGAGAATTAAGTGAATGAAGAATTAAATAAGTTTTTAATTGTATTGTGCCAAATAGGAGCATTCCTATTTTTTACCCTTTGGTCCAGGTGCAAAGAATATTGACTAGTCTTATGTTTGATTACTGAATCTGTGGCTAGGCTGGGAGGATACCGACTGCCACTTCAGAGCTCCCACGTTCCTCTCACCTGAGGGCTAACATTTACACTTCAGCTCTCAAACAATAAGACCGAATTGAATATTTTAGTCTGTCACACTAAAATATCCAATTCTACGCCCGATAGTTAATATTTCCCTATTTATTTGCATCCTCCTTCCAAGGCTTTTGATTTCCCTGAATCTTGGATGTAATCTTTACTATAGTTGATACTTCAACATATGTGAACAAATCAATTGGCCAGATTGAAAGTAAATTAAGATTTAAGTTAAAGATAAGCACAATTTCTATTTTCATATTTTTAGGCACAACTACTTTAATTCATCATTTCACGAAATCTCGATAACAAGGAGAAAGACTAAGGAAACTACTTAGAATGCATGCGAAAAATAACACAAAGCATGGATTTCATTAAAGTTAACAAATAAATAACAAATATACTTATCTCAATTTTTCTCCCCAAGTAGATTCTTGAAGTTCCTTTGACTCTTCCTTCCAGTACAGCACACCAAAACGCTAAACACTTTATCTACTCACTCAAAAGACTCTTAAATTACACTTAACTTCCACACAAATGACACAAAATTAACACACAAATGACTAAAATTTGCCTCAAATTATAGAAGGGGTCAATTATCCAAAGGTTGCTTAAACACCTCTTCAAAAAGAGTCCAGGTTCAATGTATTTTGGCTCTTTTCAACTGTCTCGCCGTCGGCGGCTTGATCTCGTCATCAGTGGGCTTCTAGAAGATAGGCTAACCACGCCGATCTCACTGTCGGTGGGCTCGATCTCACCGTCAGCGGGCTCCTTATAATATATTAAAAATCTTTCGGGAAAAACTCATCGTCGGCGGCCTAAATCTCGCCGTCGGCGGGACAGTTCAATTTTTATCAAATTGAGTCCTTTTTTCTCCAAATTTGCTTCTTTTGTGGTTTTTGCTTTCAGTACTTATAAATCTTCATTCCTCCAATAAAACAAAGAAAATACCTTTCTTTAAAGTGCAATTTCATATAAAATTGGTATGAAATTCTTAATATATTTTCTAGTGATCACTCTGCACCAGACTTCCATCAACACCTGAAATCGGGTCTGGTTAAGTTCGGGTCTAGACAGTTCACCAGGGCAAAAGGTTCCATCTGGAGGTTTATTGGGACCAATTGAAGCTGCCACAGCCATCTGATTGAGGCCTCCCCTCTCAAACAAATGTATTGTACTCACTCTTCCTCCCGAGCTTTTCTTCATCCTCCATAATTGTACACAATATTTCATACCATATAAACTGTATGGATAGGTTCATCTAGGATAGATGAAGCTCTAGAAACAAACCTCATGTGATTTGGTTGAGTATTCAAAGAGATCTTAGGTCTAGAAGGTGGACGAATCATGGGTTACACCAGTTGAAGACGATGAAGGAGCGTCATCCGATCGAGCGTGTATCAAATGGAGGGCCAGGATTGCACCGGATGAAAGCTTGGAACATAAAGTACGCGCTGACTCAGAAGGCAGCACCCAAATAGAAGAGGGCGTGTGGTCTTTCGTAGCGGCTGAGGATAACGCGGCGCCGACGTAGTTAAGTAGGAAATTAGGAGATTTTTGATTTATTTAATTCCCTAAACTTTAAAAATCCATATCTTGGCCTAGAAAAATCATAAAATAAAAGAAAAATAACCCTTTGCTCAGTGAACAGAGGAGAATAATGTGGAAATGATTTGAAATTTATTTGATGCATGTATGATTTTTAATTAATTAAATGCCCTCTGTATTCTTTTAATTCTCCATACATAAAGACATTTCACCATGGCTTGATATTTTAGCATTTTATAGCCTCTATTATTAATTTTTAATTCTCCACTGTATTTTAAAGATCAAAGAACTTCCCATAAAAATGTCATGACATTTAGAGTTTATTTGGACACCTAAATGAATTTTCTAAGTGGAATGATAATTTTGAACATTAAAATAATTTTAGTAATTAAAATACAACACAAAAAATTATAAAATTGGTTTTGAGAGTTCTCTGTAATCAAAGGATTTTTTTAAAAATAAAATTAGGATTTTTACAAAATTTTCATTTTTAATAATATTTTAAATATTTAAATAATTAAATAATAATAATAATAATAATAATAATAATCACTAAATTATCACATTTGGTCTCCTAAATCACTTAGGAACTATCCACATAATTTTTCTAAGCTTCAAAATCAAAACATCAATTTTTAAAGGCTTAAATCAATTTTTAAAAGGTTAAAAATGAATTTTCTTAATTTTCCACCAAAATAATTCTAATAATTAAAATAAAAATAAAAAAATATATAAGATTTATTTCTCTAGCTTCCCTGACTTCAGAGGGACTTACGAAAATCATAAAATTGAATTTTCAACCTTTAAAATATTTTAAAATTAATTAAAACTCCAAAACTTAAAATAATTCTAATAATTAAATTAAAACTTAAAAAATTATGAGATTTGGTCCAAGTGGTCCTCTGCTCTAGTTCTACCTCCAATAAAAATTTCAAAGTCAACTATTTTGTCTTGGATAAGTTATTGATTTTTCATTGTTTTACATTAAAATAAATATATAAATTAAATTAAAATTTAAAAAATCACATTTTCTCCACTAATGTTTTAATTAACCCATAAGTGGGGTCACATAAAAGTTTTAAGAACATTTGAGTTAAATTTAATGAATTATGAAGTGATAAAGGCCTTTAGGGGTAAAATTATAATTTTGGAAAACTTAGCTTAATTAAAATGGAAAAGGCCAATATATGACCTTAATTATTATGATTGCATGATTGAAACATCAGGGGATAAATGGTAGAAACCCACTGCAATTTTTTCACACCAAAATTAAATATTTAAATTTCCTTTATCATTTTAATTTGGAAGAAAATCAAATTAAAAAGAGTCTTAAGGCTAGGGGTTGATTTTGGAAATTAATATCCCACTAATTTAATACCCATTCATTTGATGTTTAAATGATAATTCAATGTTTTGATAAGAATCATAATCATTAAGGTAATTTAACTTCCTTTCTTTTTAAGACATGAAAATATCCACTAAAATCTTAAAAGCTTAGTGATGAGCTAGGCTTAATCAGAGGAATTAACTAATAAGAATTAGAAAAGAAAACAAAATCAATCTTAAACTATTTTTGAAACATTACAAGCCCATCAAAATTTGATAAATTCTTGTATTTGGACAAATGTTTCATGAATGTCTTTTTCTTGTAAATATTTTATGTGACCTTAATAAGATAAATTACAATTATTCTTGAAATAAATGAAAAATTGGAAGTCCTATGATTTGGTAGTTAAATATTCTTTCATTCTTGAAATTAAACTTAATTAGTGAAATTTGGTTAATGATTTGCTAAAGCATTTATAAAACCAAAAATTACAAGGAATCTTAAATAATTAAACTTCATTCCAAATGTTGTACATTTTATGTCATTAAATGGGTTACTTGAGGACAAGTAACATTTAAATTTGGGGGAATTTGATCCACTTAAAAAATACATATTTTTATGCCTCATTTATGATTCAATTCTTAAGGATATTATGCTTTAATGAAAGATATTTTTATGTTTTTGGATGTAGGTGATAAAAAAAAATTCAAGAAGGAAAAAGGAGCAAAAAGGAGCAAAAATAGAGCTTAAAGAGCAAAGTTGCCGAAATTTCTAAGCGCCAGATCGATACTGAAGTAGATAAGATTTTTGACGACTTTGGGCAGTTATTTTGATGGTGTTAAGCGGTTATTAGACCTTCTAAAAGACTGGAAGTTACTCCTAATACATAGGACATTTGATACAATGCATCTGGACACATGAAAACAGTTTTAATCGCGAAGAGGTGCGATCCAAAGTGAAGAGGTGCAAAGAGTTGGTCACGAATTTTGGCGCCTAGGCGCTACAGTTACCTTCTAGAAGATACATTGTATTTGGACAAATTTTGAAGAGGTGCCTTAAGCAACCCTTGGTCAAATTCGAAGCTCTATAAATAGGAGTCAATTCTACAGAGAAAAGCGCCCCTTCTAGTTCTCTCTCTAGTCCCCAATTACTCTAAAGTTCTCTTACACTTTTAGGGAGCCACTTTCTTTAGTATTTAGTGATTTTATTTTGAGTATTACTACTCAATTCCTTGAGTAATAAGTGTGAGTTTTAAAGTATTGTTGTTGTTGAAGTTTTGTACCTTGCATTGGAGTCAGTAAGAGTTAGTAGATCACTTGAAAGAACATTCCAGATAAGTATTTGCAACATCATTCAAAGTTTTATAAATATGTTTTGTTGTGTGAATTCAATGTGTTTGGAGTAGTTAGTTTTCTTTCTTCTTTCAACTATGAAAAGATAATAAGATAATTAAATTTTGTTAGAGAACTTAACTTAAAATATTTATAAATTGTGATGATGTTAATACTTGATCTTAATTTACTTTTTAAACTGGCCATTTAAATTGTTAAAACATGTTGAAGAATTCTGAGACCTATCCAGAGATGAGTTATTAACTACTATATATCACATGAATCCTTGGGTAATCGAAGGCTATATGCGGGTTATTTAAAGTGAAGTGCAAATAAATAGGGAGATATTGTTTATTGGGTGTAGAATTGATTAGTTTTTAGAGTGATAGACTAAATTCTAATAATTTGCTTTATAGAAAGGGAATGGGTCATTGGTAGGGCCAACCATAGCCACCCTTGGACATCTAGAAGTGTGAGCCTAGATTAACCCATTCTACTAATAAAACATCCTGAACCGATCTATAGATTAGCTAAAGTTCTTTATACTATCGAGCGAAGGTAAATAATAGGAATGCTTCTATTTGACACAATACCATAATCTAAGTTCTCAACAAATGTTAATTATTCTAAAAAAATTCTTGGATTATTTGAAAGGGAGAAAGTTGTTTTATTTATACTTCCATTAATCTTTACTTTATTACTGCTTACTTACCTTTAGTAGAAATTTTATTAAATTTAAAAATCTAAATTTTGAAAATAATTAAAAATAATAATTACTTTTAATTTGAAAATCTAAAAAAATTCTTAAATTAATTTTCTCGTAATCGTCCCTGTGGGATCGATAACCAGGACTCCAATAGAGCCCTGTATTACATAAAACGATACGTATACTTGTGTTTAAAAATTGTGACTTTTATAAAAGTTATTATAAATATTTAAATATAAATTCATAAATTCTTACATAAGTAAAGGTCTCGACACATCACCTATCTGTCACTAATATGCAATCAAAAATAATATTAGGTTTTAACAAACTAGATCTACTAACAGATAACTAATTCTACTAATAAAGTGAAGTTCAAATATTTAAGCAAGAATCTTTCTCCTTTATTAAGATATTTAAGTGAATGGATAATTAGAATTAGTTTTTAATATGGTGTTATGCCAAATAGAAGCATACCTATTCTTTACCCTTTGGTCCAGGCATAAAGAATATTGACTAATCCTATGCTTCGTTACTGAATCTGTGGCTAGGCTGGGAGGATACAGGCTCTCACTTCGGAGCTCCCATGTTCCCCTCGCCTGAGGGCTAACATCTACACTTTAGCACCCAAACGATAGGACCGAATTGAGGATTTTAGTCTGTCACTCTAAAATCTCCAATTCTACGCCTGATGAATATTATTTCCCAATTTATTTGCACCCTACTTCCAAGGACTTTGACCTCCCTGAATCTCAGATGTAATCTTTAATGTAATTGTAAACTCAATATATTTTAACTATTCAATTTTCCAGATTGAGAATAAATTAAGATTTAAGTAAAAGATTATCACAACTTCTTTAAAATTTTCTTGGCACACTAATTCAATTTACCATTTCACAAAAATATCAAAACAAGGAGAAAGACAGAAAAACTACTCAGATTTCATGGAGAGGATACGATAAAACTTGGATTTCATATATAAAAGCAAAGTTTTACAAACTAAAACAAGTACATACAAATTATCTTAAATTCTTCCCCAAGAAAACTCCTTGAAGTTACTCTGAATCTCTTCCTTTCTTTACAGTACACAGAATTCTCCTTCAAAACAGCAATGAAGAAGAAATATCTCACTTCCCTTCCATTCTTACAATCTCTCGAAGAATACCTCACAAATATCACTATCTGAACTCATTAAATAACACTCTAGAAACTCTATGGACTCACTAGACTCACACACTTGACTCTCTAATGGATTAGATTGACACGTGGTGGATACAAATGGACGCTAATGGACCCTTTTGCACGCTAGTGGACCCTTTTTTCGGCCTCAAATTGTTCCTTTTAAAATAGTTGAAGAGTTTCCAAGAGTTTTCCAAGCATCCCTTCAAAAATTGTCCACATTTAATGCACCAAGTGAAAGAATCGTCGATCCCACAAAGCATAATCCAGTTTGATTGACCAATCCTTCCGTTTAGATTAACAGTCTTTTCCAATATTCTTTTAATTTCATGATTGTATAATTCAACCAAACCACTTGTCTGAGGATGATAAGCAGCAGCAATGTGATGATTTATATAATATTTCTTTGCTAACTTCTCAATAATCACATTTTTAAAATGACTTCCCCATCTGTTATGATTACTCATGGTATTTCAAATCTGCAAAATATATTATTTCTTAAAAACTTTGCAATACTTTGAGCATCACATCGAGGTAAAGCAATAACTTCAATCCATTTGGAAACATAATCTACTACTATCAAAATATAAATATTTCCAAAAGATGGTGTAAATGGACCCATGAAATCTAATCCGCAAACATCAAATATTTCAACTTCCAACATATAATTGAGGGGCATCTCATTTCTTCTAGAAATATTGCCTACACGCTGACATCTATCACACTTTTTAATGTAAGCATTCACATCCTTAAAAATTGTCGACCAATAAAATCCAGATTGTAAGATTTTATATGCAGTTCTTTCAACTCTAAAATGTCCCCCATAATCAAAATCATGACATTTTTGAATAATTTCATAAGTCTCTTCCAAATGTATACATCTTTGAATTATAAGATCATTTCCTTGTTTATATGAAAATGGGTCATCCCAAAAATAAGTCTTAGCATCAGATAGAAATTTCTTCTTTTCTTGGTATGTCAAACCATAGGGTATAATATTACTGACAATAAGGTCTACTATGTCGGCATACCACAGAATACTTCACTCACTAACAGAGAATAATTATTCATCAGGAAAATGTTCATTAATTTACTCAGCATCACAGAGAGATTTTTCATTTTCAAGCTTGGACAAATGATCAGCAATTTGATTATCGGAACCCTTCCTATCTACTATCTCAAAATCAAATTCTTGCAAAAGAAGAATCCATCTAATCAATCTCAGCTTTGCATCATTCTTCTTCATTAAATATTTGATAGCAGAATGATCAGTATGCACCATACATTTAGTTTCAATGAAATATGATTGAAATTTATCAAAGGCAAATAATATAGCTAATAACTCTTTCTCAGTAGTGGTATAATTAATTTGAGCTTCATTAAGAGTTTTACTAGCATAATAAGTAACTTTAAAAATTTTATCTTATTTCTGACCTAAAACAGCACCAATAGCATAATCACTAGCATCACACATTAATTCAAAAGTTTTTCCCAATTTGGTGAAATTATTACTGGTGCAGTGATTAATTTTTCTTTTGATGTTTCTAAAGCTTTTAGGCAATCATCATCAAAATAAAAAATTGTGTCCTTTTCCAGTAAATGACATAAAGGTTTTGTAATCTTTGAAAAGTCTTTGATGTAACGCCTGTAGAATCCAACATGTCCCAGAAAACTTCTAATTCCCCTTATATTGGTCGGGCAAGGTAAATTAGAGATAACATAAATTTTTGCAGAATCTACCTCCAAACCTTTTTCTGAAATTCAATGTCTCAATACAATTCCTCCTGCTACCATAAATTGATATTTTTCCCATTTAAGGACTAAATTAGTTTATTCACAGCGTTTTAGAACTTTAGACAAATGTTCTAAACATGATTTAAATGAAATTCCAAACACTAAAAAGTCATCCAAAAAAACTTCAATCCCTTTTTCAATTAAATCACAGAAAATAGCCATCATACATCTCTGCAATGTAGCAGGGGCATTACATAAACAAAAGGGCATTCTTCTAAAAGCAAACGTACCATAAGGACTGGTAAACGTAGTTTTCTCTTGATCCTCAGGAGTAATTTGAATTTGGTGATAACCAGTATATCCTTCCAGAAAATAAAAGTATTTATGCCCAGCCAGTCTATTCAGCATCTGATCTTGAAATGGGAGTGGAAAATGAATTTTCCTTCTGGTAAGATTTACTTTTCTATAATCAATGCATATTTGTCATCCTGTAACTTGTCTTATTGGAATCATTTTATTCTTTTCATTAACAGTCATAGTTACTCCTCCTTTCTTAGGAACACAGTGAATAGGACTAACCCATGCACTATCTGAAATAGGGTAGATAATTCCAGCATCCAACCACTTCAAAATTTCTTTCTTAACAACATCTTTCTTGATAGGATTTAATCTCCTTTAGGGATCAGCTCGAGATTTACAATTATCTTTCATAAGAATTCTGTGCATACAAATTGAAGGATTGGTTCTTTTAATATCAGCAACTGTCCATCCAAAGGATTTCTTATACTTCTTCAAAATTTCAAGCAAAATCTCTTTTTCTTTTTCAATCAATTGAGATGAAATTATAACTGGCAAGGTTGAGGATTCACCCAAAAAAACATACTTCAAATGATCAGAAAGCATTTTTAACTGAAGTTCAGGTGGTTTTTCAACTGATGGACCATAAGACTCATCTTTTTCAATCATATCTACCAATTCAAAATTTTCATGAACATAATTAAATTCTTCCTTTTGAAAATCTTCAGAATGATGTAACTCCTCTTCTTACTTATGTTCTAATTCTTCTCTTTCATGTTTTTCTTCATAAGTTAACCTGAAATGATATTCACTCAAATATCTTATAACATCCATCCTAAAATATTCGTCATCTTTACCTATTGCGGGATATTTTATCTATTTCAAAATATTGAATGTAACAGTTTGATCATTAACCCTCATCGTTAATTCCCCTTTTTGCACATCTATCATGGCTCTGCCTGTGGCTAGGAAAGGTCTTCCCAAAATGATGGGTATCTCTTTATCTTCCTCCATATCAAGTACAATGAAAGATAAATTGATCCACTTTAACCAAAACATATTCTATATCTCCTTTTGGATATATGATCAAACGATCTGCTAATTAAAGAGTTATAGTAGTTAGGGTTATTTCTCCTAATCTCAGTCTTTTGAATATTGATAGAGGCATAAGGTTAATGCTTGCACCCAAATCACATAAAGCTTTTCCATAGAATCTGTCTCCTATTGCACATGGAATTATGAAACCAGGATATTTAAGCTTTTTAGGAAGCTTCTTCTAAATTATTACACTGCACTCCTCACTATGTGTAACTGTCTCATTATCTTCAAACTTCCTCTTTTTGTTGAGAATATCCTTCATAAATTTCACATAGCTCGGCATTTGTTCTAAGGCTTCAGCAAATGGAATATTATTGGTAAGCTTTTTAAATATCTCCAAGAATTTTGAAAATTGCTTATCCAACTTTTGTTGACGAAGTCTCTGAGGAAATGGAGGTGGTGGCTTTTCCAAATCAACCTTAGATGGAGAAATTGGTTTTTCCAAACCCTTCAGTGCATCCTCTTTTGATTCTTCAATCTCTTCTTTCTCTGCTTCAGTTTCTTTCTGAACTCTACCTTCGAACTCTCTTCCACTTCTCAGTTGAATTACTTTTACATGCTCTTTATTTTTATCTCTTGGATTCACTTCAATATTACTTGGAAGCATTCATTGGGATCTATTACTTAATGAATTAGCAATTTGCCCGAACTGATTTTCAATATTTCTGATGGTTACTCCTTGAGTCTGTAATTGATTTCCCATATGTGACACCACTTCTTCAATAAACAACTTCTTCTCCTTTAATTGTAAAGCATTGTTAAAACCTGGAGGATAGATTAGTCTATAATTATTATTTCCTTGGTCATTGTAGTTCCCCAAAGGGTTTACTTGGTGGTTCCCCCATTGTTGATTAATACCACCCAGATTATTGGTATTCCAGTTAAAGCATAGATGATTCTTCTAACCTGGGTTATAATAATTGGAATATGGGTTATTAGGCTTGCTTATAGCATTCAAAGTTTATGGTGAAGAATAAGAATCAACCATTTAACCTAATGAATTTTCTTGATCATGTAATTTGGTCGAGAAAAATTTATCCCAAATTAGTTTATCTTTCTTGAAATTGCAGCAACTTGATTTGCTAACATTGCAAAAGCATCATTGTCATGAACATTGGCTACCTTTTTAGGATTTAACCTTTCAGAAGGCCATTGAAAATTATTAGTAGCCATTTCTTCAATTAAAGCATAAGCATCAGAAAACTGTTTAGACAATAATGATCCACTAGCAACATCATCGATAATTGATCTAAGAGATCCAACTAATTCATTGTAAAAGGTTTGAATTATTAACAAATTTGGTATCGAATGATGTGGACATTTTTCCCATGCTTCATATATTGATTCACCTTCAAACTGACAAAAAGATGTAACATCATTTCTCAACTTCGCATTCTTCGATGGTGGAAAATATTTAGCAAAGAATTTTTGTGCTAAATCACACCAAGTTCTGATAGATGCAGGTGCTAACGAATTTAACAATATCTTAGCTTTATCCCTTAGTGAGAAAGGAAAAAGTCTGAGTCGAATATCATCATCCGAAACACCATCATATTTAAAAGTAGTGCACAACTCTAAAAAATTAGCAAGATACAAATTAGGATCTTCAGTTGTTGCTCTCCTAAACTAATTATTAGACACCATTTGGATAATAGCAGGTTTAAGTTCAAAAGAATTAGAAGCTACACTAGAGTGTTGAAATACTGCCATGAAGATCATCCACTGTAGGGTTAGCATAATCTCTTAAAGGTCTAAATGCTTGATGGATGCCAATATTTTGATTTTTATGATTTGTCATTTCTTTTATATTTTTATCTTTCTTAGAATTTTTAGTTTTTTTTATTTTTCTGATAGCTCTTTCTAATTTAGAATCGTAAGGCACAAGTCCCTCAGACCCTGAACTACGCATGCAATGATAAAATAAAACAAAACACGACACACTAACAAAAACAAAGAAAAGTAAAACATTTAAAATTTTCTTAATTTTTGTTTAAAAAAGTTATTTTAATTAATTTCCCTGGCAACTGCGCCAAAAACTTGATCCCCGATAAATATATGTGCGCCAACAACTTGACTCCACACCGAATATATGTGTTGATTATTTAGATATTAAAATTATGATTTTATAATATGGGATACTACGCAAGTATACGTATCATTTATCAAGTAATATAGAACTTTCTGATTAAGCCCTGAGATATCGAACCCACAGGGAAATGTAAAAACTTTTTAAAGAAATAAGAAAATTAAATTTTTACTTTTTTTAATTACTTTTGAAAGTATGTTTTGATTTTTAAAGTTTGAAAATTATTTTTGGTATTTTTGACATAAAGCTAAGCAGGAAATGAAAATTATCAGAACTTTAAAACACGATATAAAACACTAGGAAATAAAATATCTTTTTCTTTCTCTTATAAAGCAGTAATAATTATGAAAGTATTGTTGTGGAAATATTTAAAATGTGTTGTGAGAAATAGGAGCAAAAATATTCTTTATCCTTACTTGGTTCTATAAAGAACATTGGTTAATTTGAAATTTTAAAAACTTAAACATGGTTAGGCAGGGAAGATACCAGCTCTCACTCTAGAGTTCCCTCGATTCCCTCCACCTAGGGGCTAACTTCTCATAACAAAATTTAAAATATCAAACCAAATTAGGGGGCTTTAGCCTGTTACTCTAAAGACCTCTAATTTTACTCCCCATTAAAAACATATCTCCTAATATATTTACATTCATTTATATGAACTACAATTCTCACCCATATAATTGCATGTGATGTTTACCAATTGTTGTTTGAGACAATACCACATTGGATCTTACATAATCTCACAACAACTTTTAACATCTTAACTGGCCAAATTAAGAAGTAATTTATGTTCATGGAATTAATTCTTCACAACTTATTCCAACTTTAAACACTTATACATTCCACAACAATCCTACATAATTTAATTACTTCTTCATTTAAGAAAGAAAAAGATAAAAAAAACTACTCAGAAATCATGGAGAAAACACAAGCACACATTGATTTGAAAATAGAAATCATAAAAAAACACAACAAGAAAAACTAAATATAAAAACAGAAGTAAACACTTATTTGAAAATCCTCTCCACAAGACTCTGGAAGTTCCTTTGAAACTTGACTTTCCACAGGACAACACTACAGAGGTTGGCACCCAACTCTGTTGACTCCAACTCTGACTTTAGACTTCAATAAAAACTAGATAAATGGATGAAAGAAAAATTGGTGGAAAGAAAGTTTCACACCAACCCCTTCTCCTCTAAAACTAAACTAACTAAACTATAAACAATATAAGACTGAAAGTAAAACTAGGAAAGACTCTTTGAAACTAGAAGATGACTTTGAAAATTAAAAAAGACTCTTGAAAACTAGACTCACTCCTACACACTTAAGACTCTCATGATATAATTTTCCAAAAGGTGCATTGGTGTCTCTTCAAATCATGTCCTTATTCAACGTATCCACCAAAAGATGCATCCCTTCATTCAAATTTGTCGCCCATGGGAAGTTAAGGAAGTCACCACCAAAAGTTGCTTCAAACACCCCTTGAAATTGGCACCAAAAATGAAGAAAATTCAATTTTTAACTGTGGCGGCTAAGCCCCGACCAGGCGGCGCTTAGCCGCCAAGGTCCAATTTTTCATTTTTTATTTTTTTGCACCAAATTTAATACAATTTGCTCCTTTCATCAAAATCACTTATTTTCATCATACCTGTAAGAAAAACACAAAATACCTTCCATTAAAGTGCAATATCATCAAAATAGGTATAAAAATGTGCATAGAAACACTATATATTTTAGGTATATCAGTGAACCCTCACTAAAGTGAGGTCAACAGTGAAGTTTTCTTGGAATTTAGGTTTTGAATCAAGTTAGATTAAGCCCAGTCTAAACCTATGGTTTGGTTGAGTTAACCCTGCATTAGGCTAGACCTAAATCCATTATTTATTTGGTTATGTCTTAATTAGTTCTAAGAGGGTTAGACCAAACTTAAATGGAAGTTAAAAGTTTGGGTTGAGTTAGGTTTAGGTTGGGTTAGGCCTAGGCCATATTTGGGGTTTGAGGAGTTGACCTAGGTTTAGATTGGTTTGGACCTAAGTTTAAATTGAGATTTAGTTGAGTTATGTCCAATTTATACCTAGGTTGAGTCTAGGTCTATGTTTGAGCAAGATCTAAGTTAGGTTCAAGGTTGGATTTGGGTTGAGTTTAGATCAAGTTGGACCCAAAATAATTGTCAACGGGTTTGATTTAATTTAGGTTAGACCTAAGTTGAACTTAAAGACATTTAAATTTAAATTAAGTTGGGTTAGGTCTAATCTTGGTTAAACCTAAGTTGAACCCAAAATCGGTTCATTAAAAAGATTCCATAATGATTAACCTCTTAATGTCTTCATTAAGAAGTGATCTTAAGGTTTATTAGTTTAATTTTTATGAATCACCTAAGTCTTTGAAGTAATTAATTAATTAATAATTAAATATAAGTTAATTATTTTCATTTTTTTATTGTTTTATCCTTTGTTCACTGAGTTCAGAGGTATTTTTATTTTATTTTTATGACTTTTCTTTGCAAAGTTATGAAAATTTTAAGTTAGAATGCATTTTCTAGAATTATTTAATTCAGAAAATATAGATTTTCCTACTTAACCACGTCGGTGCCGCGTCAGCCTTATACACCTCGAACCCACACGCGGTACCGCGTGATCAGTTGCACTTTACAAGCGGGAGTGGATGTGTCCCGCAGTTCGGTATTCAACTCCACTTGATCTGCTACCTTGACACGATCTTCGTCGTCCATTTTGAATAGACAAGAATGAGCGACGTCCATTCGTCATCCTTATGAGATAGAGAATAGAGAACGGAGAACCGTCCATACTCAAACTCTAAGATCTCGTTCAATACTCAACTAAATTGCATGGGATTTGTTTTTATAGCTTCATCTTGGTGAGACAAACCTATCTATAGGCTAAGTGGACATGTATTGTTCATTTCTTTCATAAAAGTCTAATCTAAGGCTGAATTTAGGGATTTTGAATTCATATATTATCCCAAGAGGTGAGTCCTCAATTGAGCTTGACAAAAATGATCGCCTTGATGCCATGTAGCTTCACTTTGCCTCAATTTGCTTTGAAATTAGTCCTAACTATGAGTTATACAAAATGGTGGCTCGGGCTGGTGTTGAAGTGGGTTTGGGGGTGTCAGAAGCTTGGATTTTGATTGAGGGAGAGGTTTTGTGAGCTTGTGAAGCTTATGAGAGATTTAGTTAGGATTTTGGTAGAGTTGATGTCGGGGCAGTGAAAGGTCCTGGATTTCAGTGACAAATTTAAGGCTTTGTGGTGGTGAAGATGGCTTGAGATGAGTGGGGATGAGTTGCACCAATAAGTGGGAGTGTTTTTGTTGTTGAGGCTAAAGGTTTGGGTAGCTAGCTGGGTATTTTAGTGTGTCTTTGAAGCTCTCGGGTTAAGGCTATTTATAACCATGGAATGCTATGAGAGAGGCCACGACTAGCTTAGGGAGGCTTTGTTGGTTTCACAAAGAATGTGCAAAGGATTTTTAGGAACTTTTAGAAGATGGATGAAAGCTTCCTCCTTTTTTAGGTTTTTATCATGGAGGCTCCAATGGTGAGGAAGATGGTATGTCCAAGGTGTGGGGGGATTTGGGGAGCCTTTGGTGGGGTGGCTAGGACCATAATTGGTCTGATTTTACCCACCCTTGACCTGAGTTTGGCACCCTAAGGTTTGAACATGAGTAGGTTGGACTTGGGTGTCATGTGTTAACCCCCTTGGTTAAATGTGCATAGCTTGTCCTCTAGTGTTTTGATTTAGGTTAGATTAATTTATTTTAATTTTATTTGTGTCACCCATGTGTTATGGTGAGTCTATGTTTGTGTCATGTGTCATGGCCAACCCAAGGAGAAGGGCCATGAGTGTTGGGTCATGGGCTCCCATCATGTGGTCTTGGGCTTATGGGTTTAGGATTAACCTAAATATATTTAGGTTTAGCCTAGTGGTTTTGGTTTGATGGGCCCTCATAAATGGCCTTATTAAATGATTAGGTTAATTATAAATATTGACTTCTTAATTAAATTTTGATTCCTATGTGTTTTAGTTCTTAATCACCTTGAACCAAATTACGCTTCATTAAGATGAGCTCAATTATTCCATAATTAACTCATGTTGATATGAAACAAATTGGATTTTGGTGACCCTTGGCCATTTCAATTTCTTTGGGCCAAATTGATGTGTTTGGGATTCATGTCAATTTTAGGGTTAATTGGTGTTGGGAAAGCTTTAGGTAGACAGTTGATTGATTTTGGTGAATCACTCCTCTCCCCTTAGAGTTTTGTGTGATGGGATTTTTAGGGCCTTTTAGGGTAGTGTAGTAAGAGGCCCTCATTGTCCTAGGCCTAGCCTCCTGTCTGCTGGGTTTTCTCTAGGTCAATGAGAATCCCAGGAATATCCAATGGGTCCTTAAAGGAATTCCTAGGATTTTGAGTTCCATATGTAGCCTTGGGCATCTTCTAACTATAGGAATTCAACTTGGGCTTTCACTGGGCTAGACCCTTAATCATCTCAGCTAAGGTTTGAGGATTTGGGCTTAACCTCAGGAAACCCTAAGTGAGTGTAGGATTGGTTGGAAGTCTTATATGGGTGACTTCCATCTTTAGTCATCTAAGAAGGTCACTAGGAAACCCTAAGGCTAAATCCTACGTTTCTATAGAGAGGGAAACAAGTCCTCACAAAAGTGAGGTCAACAAGCTTGCATCTTCTGAGGCTTGTGCCTTCTTAAGCTTATGCTTTATAGGAGCTTGAAATACGTCAGTGCCTTCTAAGGCATGTAGACTTTTGAGATCTTTGATGCAGCTATGCCTCCTGAGACTTGTAACCTTCTGAGATATTTGAGTAGAGACCCTGTCAAACACTTATTCTAGTGGATTTTTTCTAGTGCCAACGCTTTCCACTTCTAGCCTCTCATTGAGACTTTCCTCCGTCGGCATATTTTTAGGTTGAATGTTGTATTTTAAAAAGGGGTCGCCTATAGAAATTGTCGGCGAATTTTAGATTTTAAATTTGATTTAAATATATATATATATATAATTTGGAACGTAGTATTTGATTTTGAAAATAATTTAAAGTTTGAAAATTTTAAGATATGAAATCAAACCGATCTCACATCCCAAGTAGTTTATATAAATGAGCACCGCATCACAAACCGTGTATCTATCCCGAAGAATAGACACACAGCTTGACGATGGGGCTCGATTAAGTAAACTAGAAGATTTGTGACATCCGTTTGGTCTACGAACCAATTTTATAAGCCGACAAGTTCCCCTACTTAATATAAAGGAATTAAGCAGGGTTTATATTACCTGGGTTCTTAAAGTTCCCTATAAGGGCAAGCCCCTATAGTTAATTACATCTTAAATAACGAGAATCATTTAAGAAAACTCTTGATAATGATTAGTGGTTTTGCTCTATAGAATTTCAAAGTTTAAGGTTTTCAAAGGATTTGAGTTTTGGAAATTTTAATAGGGAATGGATCAAATTTGGAACAATTTATTTCAGGAGTTCAAAGGAAGAAAAGTAGGAGTAGCTGAGGATCCAAGAAGAATCTTGGCAACTTCCCAAACTATCCTATTGTTTGGCTTCGATTTAGGAATTTATTTAATGTTTTCAATCCTGCCAATTTTAATTAATTAGGACTTATATTCGTATGATATGATCATACAAATGGCCTCGAAGATGTGAGGGATTATGTCGTACCAAACGACTACCTCGGAGTCCTAAGACTGGTTAGGGCTTAATTTGTATAACATGATTATGCAAATGCCTGACGAAGAGCAGAGGATTTATGTTGCACTAGGCAAACTACCTCGAAGTCCTATGGCTTGGTTATTTAATTCTAAGAAAGTTTTGCTGAAGTAGACCCAAGTTTTGTTGACGACGATGGCCGAGCTGTCCACCATGCTCCGAGCTCCTTGTTGTTGCAGAGGTTTAGTTTTAGAAGTCATAAATCAGGGGACAAGAGAAGTGTTTTGGTTTAGAGAAAATCTTAAAATCCAAGTGTTTTTTTTAATATTTTAATTAAAACAAATCTTAAAATTAATTAAATAGAACCGATTAAGATCCAACGGTTCCGTCATCCCGGCACCGTTATTTTCATCGAATTCACTTAGTCCATATGAATTTGCTAAACTTAACTGAATGAGTTCCACACTTTCATTTAGACCATGGGAAATCCCGTTAGCAACATGTGGGTTACATCATCCAAAGTATTCCCGATCATTCAACGAGACGTTTTAATTTAGTTACAATTGTAGTTTTGTTGTTCTATTTGTGATTAAATTTTGAGTTGTTTTATATTTTAGAATGTTGTGGCGGTGAATTTTATCTTGCAATGACTTTTAATTTAGTTTTAGTTTCAGTTCAGGGAGTACCCTAAAGGTTTTGGTTTCTATGCAATAGTTTTATTTATCATGCAAGAAAAGTAAAGTACAATGTATGTAAGTAAATTGCAATAAAGTAAATTGCAATAAAATAAAAGCGTACCTGGAGGGTCTTCCCGTCATCCTAAGCTGCACTTAAAACACATGTTAAGGCATTTAAATATTTCAACAAGTACCTAGGTAAAGCTAAGGGAAGGGCTTTGGTTGTCTACCAAATTCCTAATCCTATAACTAGTCATCTCCTATGACGTCTAGGTTCTTGTATTTTGTTTAAGGATGATTTTCTTCATCAAAGAACAATTAAATTTAGTTGTTCTTCTAAAACATCCCGTCATATTGAGGAAGTGCTTAGGACAAGTCCTAAACATCTTTTCAATATTTTTGGGATTGTTTTGAGTCCAAGTAAATTTAGTTGTACAGGTGAATTAATCATCTAGGAGTTTAGTTAAACTTTGTTTCTTGCTCAGTGAACATAGGTATTTGATTACCTGATGAATAAAGTGACATCTCACTTAATACTCTATTTAATAGTTATAATAATTAAAGCCTTTAAGGGCAAGTTGGTTTATCGAGAATTTTAATCATAATTAATTAAAAGTTTGAATTAATAGTTTAAAGTGTTTTAATTTAATAATGAGGTTTTAATTAATAATTTTAAGTTTGGAATAGTGTTCAAATTATTTTAGATTTAATTCTTAATGATTTCATTTAGGTTTGTTGTTAAATGATTTTAATTCGATTTGATTTTAATTTAATTTTAATTTAATTTAATTTTAATTTAATTTTAATTTAATTTTAATTTAATTTTTTAATTTTTAATTTTAATTTTAATTTAATTTAATTTTAATTTAATTTAATTTTAATTTAATTTAATTTAATTTAATTTAATTTAGTTTAATTTTTAATTTTAATTTTAATTTAATTTAAATTTATTTTAATTTTAGTTTTAATTGTTAATTTTAATTATCAATTTGGATTATTATTTTACTTTTTAATTAAGAATTAAATATTGTTAAAGTGACTTATTTAGGGATTTTTAAATTAAAGAATAAATATCCTCTTAATAATATCCCTATTTTAATGATCCAAATTTAAATATATTCTTTCCAAAATTTAAATTATTTAATTAATTAAAGTCTCATTTCTAATATTTTCAAAATGTTTAGTGGGTTTCTACCCTTTTATTTTCCTAAGTTTCAATCATCCAAGAGAAAATTAAGATCAAATGCTTTACCTCCCCATTTTGATTAAACCTAAAGTTTTAATTAAGGGTTAAAATTTTTAATTAGCTTTATGCCCTTTTAAGCTTATTTATTTCATAACTCACTAAATTGAGCTCAAATGAATTTGAAATTTTTATGCCACCTCACTCATATGTCAATTAAGATATTAGAGGAGAAAATGTGATTTTTCTGAATTTTATTTATTTATATAATTATTTTTAGTAGAAAATAGGGGTTTTCAAAGAAAATTCAACAACATGACCAAGGAAAGGTTTCTATCCTTAAGAAAATTATGAGATGTTCCTAATGACCAGAGGACCACTTGGACAAATTTTGGTGATTTTTTGAATTATATTTTATTTATTATAATTATTTTAAGTTTTCGAGTATTAATTAATTATAAAATAAAATTAAAGTTGAAAAATAGATTTTATATTTTTCTTAAATCTCTCTGACCTCAAGGAGTTTAGAGAAATAAATTTTATAATTTTTTGATTTTTCTTTGATTTATTGGAATTATTTTAGTAAAAAAGGTTAAAAACTCATTTTTTTAATATTAAAAATTACATTAAGCCTTTAAAATTCAATATCTTACCCTAGGGACTTAGGAAAAGTATTTGGTTTGTTCCTAAGTGATTAGGAATCAAAATGTGACATTTTTATGATTTTTAATATTTTTATGATTTTTATTATTTTTTAATTATTAAAATATTAAAATATTATGAAAAATCAACCTTTTTAGAAAATTCCAATTTTAATTTTCCTAAACTCTCCTGATATCAGAGAAGCCCCAAAACCATTTTTGTGAATTTTTCAAAATTATTTTTAGAGTTATGAATTTTTAAAGTTTCATTTTGCTTATGAGGCTTAATTAATCCATTTGGTAGGGTTAATCAAGTCCAATTGATTTCAAATTTTTATGTGAAGTTCCTCTGATCTTAAAGATAAGTGGAGAATTGTTTTCAAGTCAATTTGATGTGTGGTTAAGCCTAATTAATTCAAATTCAATTTTAGTGGTTTAGGCCAATTAAGGTTATTATGAATGAATTAACTCAAAATATATTTTTCATAGGGTCCTCTAGTTCTAAGGAACATCACCAAATTTTCCTAGAATTTATTTCACAACATGCTAATTATTGGAATTAAAATACCTAAAACAGTGACATGAAATTGAAAATTCAATAACTTTTCACAGAGATGGCCTCTGACCTTGAAAAATTCAGGGAATGTTCCCAAGATCAGAGGCTTCAAAAGCCCTATGGTCTCATGTCATGGTGAATTATTTATGCAAATGAAGAATCAAAATACTGAAAATAGTAAATAAATTATTAAAAATAAAATACTAATCCAATTATATTGATTTCTTTTCCACATTATTCTCCTCTGTTCACTGAGCAAGATAGTATTTTTATTTTATTTTTGTGATTTTTCTATGCAAAGATATGAATTTTTGAAGTTCTGGGCATTTAAATAATTCAACAATACCCTATTTATCTACTTATCCACGCGGCGCCGACGCAACATCGACGACTCCGAAAGCCCGCGCGGCGCATTCCCATTCGACGCCGCCATCCGACTCAGCGCTCCGGGGGCCCGCGGTTCACGTAACATTCCCTGGTCCGGCGCAATCTGAACCGTCCACTCGATACACGCGCGATCCAACGGCTCCTGGTCATCGTCTACGACTGGTGTGCACTCGTGACCGTCCACACTAAAACCTTAAGATCTCACTCGATTCTCAATAGATTTTCGTGTTCTTATGCTCTATGGATTCGTCTTGAAGAGGCGAACACATCCATACGGTTTATAGGCTATGAAATTAACCCAAACAAAATGGAGAATCACTGGAAGTTTGGGAGGAAGAGTGAGTTCATACCTTTGCTCAGAGAAGTAAAGCTTCGATCTGAGAGTTGTGTCACCTTCGATTGAGTTCAGGCAAGCTCCAGATGAAGTCTCTGGCTCTGAGGAATTGTCTAGGTATGAAAGTGACCAAGGCCGATCACAAAGCTTGAAGGCTGGAAGCAATGACTGGCCTGGTGAGGGGGCTTTGCTTGGGGAACTTCTCCTCTTGGTACGGTGAAGGTGTAGGACCAATCAATTTGGAGATTGGCTCACTGTGGTGAAGTGTCCTGTTTTTTGGGTGGATTTTCAACTCAGAAATTGAGCTCTGTTAATGGGGATTAGGGCAAAGAAACACAGGGGATCAACTGCTCTATGTCTGGAGAGGGGTTTGGAATGATTTTGGTAGAGTTTTGGCAAGGTTTTTGTTCAACTCCTCTTTTGGTCGAGAGGAGGTGGTGTTTAAATAGGCATGGCTGGAGGGCTCACCAGGGGGTTTGATGGCTTGGATCAACTGCTTAGGGCAAGGGAAGAACAGCCATGGTGTTCAATTGGGCTGGGACAACTCAGCAAGGAGAAATTCAAAAATTGGCTCACATGGGTGCTCTTGGCCTGGTGGTTTCCGGCATCTGTGGTGGTTGGCCGGCCAGGGTCAGGTCACCCTCAAGGTCAGGAGGACCAGTGCTGGAGGTTTGTGCAAGCAATTGTCCAATGTCAAGTGTAAAGGGTTGGATTTAAGTGGTAAAAGGAGAAGAGTGATTTTAGGTTCACATGTATCAACCCATGTATTTAGGCTTGGTTCACCTCCCCATGGTCTGATTTTGGGCCAGGGGGATCAGTTGGGTCAGCTGCCATGGAGTGGTGAAGTCCCCATAAAAATAGTTTAAGTTAATTTTGGGTTATGGTGTTGCATTAAAGAGGTTAAAATGGCTTAAGGAAGGCTTAGGAAATGACTCCCTCTTCTTGCCATTAATGGCTTGGTGATAAGTCAAACCCCCCATGGCTTCATGTAGCTCCATTTGACTCATCCTTGGCTTAGGAAAAGTTGATTCATTTATATGAAAAAGGAATTTGGGGATTTTGGAAATTTAGTGAAAAATTTAGATGGTGCTTGATTTAGGTTGATTTGATGATTGATTTGAGACTTAGGAATTGATTCCAATTAAAGGGATGATGAGAAGGAATTGTCATGTGGGCTTTGGAATGGGTTTGGGCTTTTGGATTTCACTTTGGATGGGCTTTTAAGATGGTTTAGGGAGTGGGCTTTTAGATTTCAAAACAAATTTTAGGATGAAAATTTTGCAAAGTATTGGGTCCAATAAGTGTTGAATTTAATTTAGGAATGTTTCATGAATGATTTGGAATCAATTTGAAGTGATTTAGAGTTGAATTAGGTTGAATTTGGGTCTTTTTTGGTTATGGTCAAAATGGATCCAATTGGGCTAACTTGAGTTAAGGTTGGGCTAAAGTTAGATTTGATGTAAAATTAATGTTGATAAATGTTCTTGGGAGTGTCACAAAGAGTTTCCAACTTTGGTTGGGCTCTAATTTTGGGATTTGGGCCCATTTGGGTTAGGTTTGAGCTTAGGTCAATTTAAGGGATTTTAGTTTTGGGTTAGGTTTGGGTGGAGTTTAGGTTCAAATTTTGGGCAAATCAAGTTAGTGTTTTGTTTATGGGGATGTTAGGAAGGCTTTGGAAAAGATTTGGGGCCAATTGGAGTTGAATTGGGTTGGTTTGAGCTAGGTTTAGGTCATGGGTCAAAATTGGGCCTTAGGCTTCAAATTGAAATTGGGCTCAGATGTCAATCAAATTGGACTTAGATTTGGTCTAAATTGATATTGGGGATGTTTATTTGAAGTTTATAATTGAATTGGACCAAAATTGAGGTCAATTGGGGTGGTTTGGTTTGACATTGGGTTCACTTGGGTTTAAAATGGGCCAAATTGGGGGTTTTAGTAAAAGTAGGGTAAATTGGCAAAATTGGCCCATGGTGTAGTTGAACAAAATAAAATTGGGAATATTTGGGATTTTCTGGAATTTTTTAGGAATTTTCTGAATTTTTTGATTCTTGGGCTAAGAAGGGCATTTTGGGTATTTGGAGGGTATTGGGGGGTACTTTTGGAATTTTTGGTATTTTTGGCTATGGATGATCAATTTGAGTTGGGGGAATGTTTAGGATTTATTTTGAGAAATTTTGGGTAATTTAGGAGATTTTGTAAATTTTGGGTAGTTTGAAGGGCTTTTGGTAGGTTTAGTAGTTGTAGGGCCTAGGGGGTCAAAAATTGAAAATTTTAGAAAAATGAATATTGATCAAATTTGAGTAAAATGGAATCACTTTGGTTAAGCCATGAAGCCATATTAATCCCATATGAGCCATGATAGGACTCATTTAAGGCATTCACTATGTTGTTCCTAACCCTCTTAGCTAGGGGCTTAGGGGTTAAGAACCATCAATGTGAATTACCTACATGAGTCAGGAAGTCAAGTTGGGTGAGAGTGTGGTTTTAGGACTTGGAATGTGTGTGAGAGTGTAGTGTATGTGCAAGTCAACCCTCACCAGACCAGGCCACCCAGGGTATCCCTAAGGCCAAGAAGTCCTATAGGGAACTCATCCTTTAAACCTCCACATTTGATTTCAACCCTCTAGGTGATTAGGGGTCTACAATCAAGCTTGTGGGGTTTGCATGGAGTCAAGAGGTGTTTGAACTTCTAAAGGGTGGGTTCCACTTATAGTCCTCTAAGATTAGTCAAAGGAAAAGCCTAAGGCTAGATCCTAAGTACTAAAGAGAGGAGAAAAAGACCTCATCAAAAATGAGGTCAACATCCTCTTGAGCTCCTCTTCTAAGGGCATGGTAGCTTCCCATAGAAAATTTTCTCCTAGGCTTGTCTTCTAAGAGAATCATAAATTCTCATCCAGTCTTGCCCCTTGGGCTCCACTTCCAAAGCATGGTAGCTTTGCATCGAGACTTGCCTCCTAGACTTGTCTTCTAAGAGCGTCGTAGCTTCCCAAGAGTCTTTCCTCTTGGGCTCGACTTCTAAGAGCATGGTAGCTTCCTATCAAGACTTACTTCATGGGCATGTCTTCTAGAAGCACCATAACTTCTCATTGAGTTTTACCTCTTGGGCTCGACTTTTAGGGGTATAAATGGAGACCTTATCTGCCACTACAAATGTTCAACTCTTTCTAGGCTATTAGTTAAAGTGTTTATATCTAATGACTGTAGCCTATATTGGATCAAAGTTGAAAAAAGAATCCATTAAGAATGTAAGATTCATCTTAGGTTAGATAGCAGAGACGCTCGACGACATTAATCTGTCATGGCACAGTCTTATGAAATTTATTAAGGATGGTTCTGTTTTATGTTGGCTGTCAATATTTTTCTTGACGATCTTAACTAGTTATGAAAGAGTTCAAAAGCAATCCTCCACCAATTTGAGGTTGTTAGTCGAAGCTTTTGCTTGATGCCTATAGCTTGTGTTGGAAGAGCTTTAGTCGAGTCCCCCTGTGATCGATTAAGCCAAGAATGAGGTGTCAGAGATGCTCCGCGTTTCTTAAGACTGAGCATTGGACACAATGGGACATACTTTTCTTAAAGATATGGTTACAACCACACTCAAGTATAATATTTTACAACTTGTATGTTGTCATTCTTGAATCGTTTGCCCCTCTAGCAGGAGCATTTTCAATACGAGTTTGTAAAACAACCTCATGTATCGAGTATCGAAGAGATCAACTTCCTGATCTGGTTGAAGAGTAATTCTAGTACAGTGAGGGGGTGTTGAAGAAGCAATATTTTAGGAGTGGTTCTCAAAGACTCGTTGTTTGAATGAAATGTAAGATGACTACCCTATCATAGTGGTGCCTGCAAATTTAACTTGAACGATATTTTGAGATTGCATTGATGGTTGCCCCTCAGCCTGGAAGAAGTTGTACAAGACTGTGTGTCTAAACATGATGCTAGAAGATAACCCCACTATAATCGTGCCCAGACGTTGACGTGAATGACCTTTCGAGACTACAGTGAAGGTTGCCCCCCACATATTAGAATGATTTAAAGATGATCTTTAAGATGCAAAGGAGGCTCCTTCACCAGTTAGATGATGTTCATCATTGAGAAAAAAGCAGGGGCTTAGCAAATGGTCACAAACCGATGTGTGCTAGAAGATTCATAATGATAGATCAATGATTATTATTATCTTGGTATTTGTAGGAGAACCCACCACAAACTCATGTAATAGAAATGATGGTTAGAAATACCAAATGATTTTTTACATGGGAAACCCTTGAAAAGAAAAAAAAATTATGAGACCAACCCAATTGAAATAATCCACTATGAATGGTTAATACACAAGTCCACTCTTTTCTTGAATTGGAGAATATGGAATTACAAAGTTGTATATCTGTAATTTGGCAGTAGCTCTTGACAGTAGTTGACTGTAAGGTCTATAGTTGATTTTCACAAAGGTAGTAGTCCATCGTGTGTGTTGTAAATAGTAGATGTAGTGCCAACTTGTCGCAGAAGTTGTGGTTGATAACCATGATAGTAGTTGGCCAGGTGGGCCATAGATAATTGCTTCAAGAGCATCGATTGACCAAAGATGAGCTGCATATTAGTCATATATGCCATAGTGGTGAGCCGCGATGACGTCCATGGGCTGTAGAGAGTAGTGTTAGGAGCTGTACAAGCTGTTAACCACGTACGTCGTAGTGGTGAGTGATAGTGACATGTTTAGGTACTGAAGACTGGAGTCGAGAGAGCACGAACTATAGACCACGTAGAACATAAATGGTCATGTAGGCTACAATTGTGAGTTGTAATGATGTCCGTAGGCCGCGAGGGTAGGAGTTGAGAGCTGCACGAGTTGTTGACCATTGACCGTAGTTGGTCATGTAGGTCGTAATTGTGAGTTTTAATGATGTTCGTCGACTGTAGGGCAGGAATCGGGAGCTGCACGAGTGTATACAGAGTGCATTGTTACCCCATCTTCGAGATGCGTTGTTACTCTGTCTTCGAGGTGTGTTGTTACATTGTCTTCGAGGTGCGTTGTTGCACGTCTTTGGGGTTAGCTTGTTGTTCGGAATGATGCGCTGCATCACATGTTACTTTGTGACTCTACGATGTTAGTTTTTTCGTCACACGGTGCTTCATCGTAAGAAGCGGGTGGTAACCGATGATAATCGACGATGGCCGAGGAGTAGTGGTCGATGGTGGTTTGTGGTGTTCGGCGGTCGCAAGAGTAAGAGACAAGATCAGCTTGTCTCCAAGTTTCAGTCTTCTTCAGGTTTCAGGTTCTCTCTTTCCCTTGAGAGGGGTGATGTTCTATTTTATAGAGTCCCGATTGCAATTAATGAAGCAATATGAATCACTTTAATTGGACGGTCCAAAGACACTCTATCGATCGGACGAAGTTCGATGGACATTTGATTGTCTTAGTGATGAAATTGAGTGATCTTGGGTTTAGTAGATTCATCTTGTTGAGATGCTCGATTCGACTATAAGTTCGTCAAATTTATATCCGTTTGCCTTCAAAATATATACAAAAAGCTTCTAAAACTGCTTAACGGCTTGATTGGGGATTGATTTGACTCGGATTGGACCAATTTGGTATCATTGGGTTCGTCTCGTCGATCCAGTCAGTTGCTTGTAAATTTGTTGAAATCGGAACTTTGGATAATTCTTTATCAAAATTTGAATATTTTTTACTCAAAAGATTGTCTTGTGATATGCATTAAGTCTTGCAATTCAATATTCACAATTTGTTGATTATCACAAATATTATTAAATCTAAAAATAAAAAAAGGAGTTATGTTATTCTCCATAAAATAAGTTTTAAAATTCGTATAATATAAAAATTATAAGTTATTTAAATATTATAATTATTTTTAAATAAATAAAATAAATTTAAGTTTCATTTGATAATAAAATTAATTAGAATATACTAATTAATTTTTAAATTTAATGTACCTAAAAATCAATTACATGCGAAAAAAATGTTGGAAAAAAAAAACTTTTATAATTAACTCATTTGGGTTAATTTGTTATTTTAACATTTCTCTCTCTTTCCGTTCGTGTCGGTTTTCCCCTGCCGATCGCCATCTTCATCGCTTTCCCCTACATGAAGAGCTGCCTCTGATCTTATCCGGCTTTTCATCGATCTCGAGAGAGAACAAAAAGCGACTTGGATCGCCTGAGAGGTGAATCATCAGTCGTCGGCGTAGACCTAGACGGATTTTCGATTCCTGCCGCGCTGCGGCTTGCCGGTGTCGTTTCGTACTATTCTTTTGTGATTTTGCCATTCATGTTTCTCTTTGAACTGTGTTTCTGTCTGCCTCCGATCTGGTTGTTACTGCCGAAGCATCGTATATCTGACCATTTATTCTGGAATATCGTGATATAATTAGGGTTTTTTCTTTACTTCCCCTAGATCAGGTGTTAGGTTTTCAAAATTTATTTATTTATTTTAATTTTTGGAAATTTAGAGCTGGGGCTTGATTCCATTAAATATAAAACATGAGTTACATGTATAATAAAAGAAAGGACTAAAGCATGATAACAATTTGTAAAGAGCTCCTAAGATATACTCAAAATAAACTACCTGAATGAGTTAAAAAAATATGAAAAATATAAAGGTGAGGAATCTGGCCAGATTTGCCGAGCGCATTAATATATCGAAAAGATTAGAAGATCAATAAATACAGAAACTCGGCCCACGATTACTGAACTACACATGAAGGGGGAAGCAAAAAGTATTGGTGATCATAAGTAGCAGAGAGTCCAATCCCCGGATGCTATAGCAACCATCCAATTGTAATTGGAGGCCCATCATTGTCCAAAGAAGAATCTACCAGCGGTAAAAGGAGAGGAAAAAGATCTAGAGAACATACAAAATTAAAAGATACTATGCACAAGCAAATTAGTGGAAACAGAGCCCTAGAATTGCCTACAAACAAGTATAAAGATATAGATCTCCATATTAGAAGACAAAATTGCTTGTTTTTCATTACATTTTTTTCTGATTGATAACTTTTTATTTCACAACTTGATGGACTTTGTGTATAATATAGGTAATGCATGCCATGTTATTGCCAAATCTCCTATCATATATTTTGCACCAACTTTGGTATATCATAAGACAAATACCAAGTTAGCATTAACTTTTAATTGAATCAAAAGCTCTACCAAATCACTTGTATAACAAAACCAAAAGAAGTTTGGGTCTGAGCAGAAATGTGGAGGCCCAAAGCAGACAAGTGGTAAGAATATGGAACATGTATTGACAATCAAAAAGTAAATGGTTCTTGGTTTAGATATTTTCATTTTAGAAACCACTAATTATGTGGACATCATTTTGAGCATGGAGAACACCCTCATCATGCCGAGATAGACATAAGAAGAATATCTTATGGCATAGTGTTGATGCCAAATTTGTCAGCCCACTTTAGTCACATAGTTGTAAAAGGCATTTATAACATCCTTAAAGCAAGGATCAGATTTACCATATAAAAAATTCTAGCTCTAAAAGAATGAGAGGAATGATAATAATTATGTTTATGTCATTTGTGTTAGGGATCATAAAGAAGACCTAGCTATAGTTTTACTTGTCCTATGTAGTGGAGACTTAGTGGAAAGAGAGATAGTGGATGACCAAGTGATTCCATAAGGGATTTATTATGAATCCTTTGATCCCAAAATAAGTTTATGCAGCATTCATTTTCAATGGCGTAAAAGGCTATGTTCTAAATTTGGTGGCAACTTCCATAGTCTTTCTTCCAAAAAGGTTATGTGCGCAAGAATAGAGCCTCCATATAGAGCATGTTTGGAGTGTCATCGACCGCTAGCAAGAACTAAAGAGTTTAAAGCTCTTCAGATAAGAGGCATCAATAAAGATGAGTTAGGAACAATAGAAGAACGCCCCAAATCTTAGTAATTTTGGCTTTATTGGTTTTGTCCCAAGGCATCAAGTACATCTTTTAAGCAGTAATATTTCCATGAAAAGACACCTCATCTATTTATAGTTTTGGAGCAAGCTTTTAGAGTTCTTAGGGACCTTACCCAATAGTAAAGGTTGTTCCATTTTTTGAATTTAAGTAGCTAAAATTTGCTTCGAAAAGATACGAATCTTTTTTTAGCCATTCAACATTTGATAGCTTTTATGAAGCAAAGGTTGGATGCCTGATAGATGTAATTGGATGCCTGATAGATGTAATTGCTTAGTCGACACGACAATTAATGAGTAACACAACTTGAAATTTGTCAGAGGAATATTATGTTATGATCTGAGAGCAGGAGCATTTTATATTTTGGAAGAGAAGAACACCCAGATTTTGGTGTGGTTATGTGAAGACTAGCTATATTTGTTAAAAGAAGCATGGATACATTGAGTGTGAGAATAATCCCAGCATGACCACCTTTTGCAATTAATTTTAAAGGAGGTTGAGCATCTAGCATAATATGAAATAAGTATGAAGATAGGGGATATTCTTGTTTCTGACCATCTGAGGAGTTGAAGAGGCCTTTCAAAGAACTGATTATGCATATAGAGAATATCTTTAACATAGGCTTCAATCCCATCAATGAATACAGGCAAATAACTTTTTTTGGCTCACTCTGTATAGCAGTAATTTTGGGTTGATAGTGTCAAATGCCTTTCTAATATCTTGCTTAGAACAAAAATAATCTCTTGCCCTATTCTGTTGGAATTCATGGAAAATTTCATTTTCAAGAATGATATTGTGAGTATATTTTTTGTTCTATACGAAGCCTGCTTGAGTGGGATGAATATAAAAGATAATCAATTTTAAATGTCTACCAAGTATCTTATTAACAATAATTTTGTAAATAGTATTACAAGGAGATTTTGGTCTGAATGTAGAGATTGTGCTGGAATCATTGTTTTGGGAATTAAAGTGATTTTCACGGCCTTCCCATTTTTTCGAAGCTTTTTATATGTAAGAAGTTGTGAACTGTAGAGTAGACTTGATTACCTATCACCTCCCAAGTGTTGCATAGAATGCAAACGGGAAGCCATCCCACCTATTAGTAGGTTTCTTCCCGTGGATAAGAAACCACAGTTTTAATCTCTTCATTTGCCATAAGCACATGAAGTTCAAGTAATAGCGATGGTGGATGGTATTGTCTACAGGAGATTCAACTGGAGTATTATTTTTTGGCGACTTTGTGTTAATTTAATCATAAACTCACACAAATAATATGCTAAACCTTATATCTCTTGGTTAGAAGCCTAGTTTCCAATCAACAGTTTATAGGTGGGCTGCATGGTAGGGCACTATTAAGAGAGCTACTTCTGTTAAATAGATTTTTTAAGTGGTGTATGTCAACAGTAGCACCATCCAGGATGAAAGAGAATTATTATTTGAAAAAAAAATTTCTCTAATGATGTTGTTCCTCCTACACTTGATTTTCCCATGCAAAAAATGGAGCTTATCCTTGTCATGGGAAAGCCATTTAGCTTTAGCTCTATATGATCGGTGGGACAGGAATACAAACCAACAAGTTTGCCACAATTTGCTTTATATTTGGAGTCAAGTGTAGGCTTTTGAGGCTGAATGTCAAGTTATTGAAGAATATGAAATTGTTCTTCCAATTCAGATATTGAACAAGACAAATGATTTGTAGAGAATTGATGCTGCACTTTTAAGTGGTTTTTAAGGAATTCTAATTTTTGATTGAATGTAGATAGTATCCTCTCAGAATGAAAGAGAAACATCCTTCAAAATATCATTGTAGGTAGAGTGTGAAGTTCATAATTTCATAAAGGGGAATTTATGTTTTAGAAGAAATAGTATTTGTAGCATGAACACCTTAGAGATTAATTAATATAGTATGACTATATGATAAAGGAAATAAATGTAGCTAGGCTTCTTCGACAAATACCCTATCAAGTTTTATTGTGATTGTATTATCAATCCTATTGCTGTAATAAGAATATAAAAGTCCCACAAAAGAAATATTTTGTACTAGTGTCAAATATCATAGAATTGAAGTTCTAAAATTTTCTATTTGGATTGAGGTTGCCGCTAGATTTCTTAAAATAAAATTTGTAGTAGTTAAAGTCACCTAAAATGACATATGGACTATTTTTGTGGTTGAAAATCTACTAAAGTGTGAACTAGAGTGGACTTTCAACATGTGATTTTGTAGCATTGATTGCAAATAGATGAAATGTTGTAGATTTGGCCACAATGACTTATCCCATGAATCATTTGGTTTTAAATGATAGATGGAAATAAAGAGATTATGGAGTTACTCCATTTTTCCCAAATCCTATGGCCAGGAAGGGTTAAAGTTGTTGACATAATCTTCATTTTCAAAATGTTGGTGCGAGTTGATGAACCGTGGTTCATCGAGTTGAGATGTGCTAATTTTAGATTCTAGAACACATAGGATCTTTGTTGAAGTAGTGAGATCTTCATTATAGTTAAGGGGCCTATCAAGCCTATCAACCCTCCAACATCCTGAGATGTTTTCTTGGGTAGATTATTGGAATTTGGAGTTATTGGATGGTTTTTTTTTTCTTTTTTTTCTTGCTTTTGTCTTGGTGTCTTGGAGATTGGAATTGGAAGAGTAGAAGGAAAAGTGAGTTTATTAGATTTTGTTGAGGCTCAACAAGACATAATTGAGAGTGGGTTATGTTTTGTGATGAATCAATATGGTGAACTATTTGACTTCCTTAGGAGAGCTTAGAAATAACCTTTTTTCTTATATTTGTTTTGTGGATGTGATTTGCTTACGGGATTTAACTCTTGGAGTGAGGGTTGAAGTAGGGTTGTTGTTGTGGCGAGGTTTTCGGGCTTGGGATTTGATGGGCGTGTTGATCATTGATGAGAAGAGTGAATGAAGGATTCAGAGGAGTTGGCTTCCATTCATAGTGGACGTGTAACATCCAATTTTTACAAAAGATGTTTATATTGATTTTGTCCAATAATGGTGAGTTTTTTGCCACATGGACACAAACAAAAATGGAGGCAAGTTTTGCTGGCTATAAAGGCATTTCCGGTAAGAGTAAGGCAAATTTTAATGGCCATCATAGGGATTCTAGTGGGGTTCCAACAGCATAGAGGAATGCCACGTTTCTTGAACCATAGGAGAGTATAAGTGAATTCCTTCTTGAGCCACAGGAGAGTATAAGTGAATCCTCTCTTATGGGTTTAATGTTGGGTGACCATTTTTCTATGATTTGCATTTTGAAAAAAACCATGGCCCATCCATATCATTTCATAGTCTTCAGGGCATTAAAATTTAAATAAGAATAATCCATCTTTTAGAGAGAGAGAGAGAGAGAGAGAGAGAGAGAGAGAGCGAGAGTGCCTCTTAATGTTCAAGCTTTCTTAACTGCGCCTAGTAGAGCTTCTTAGTAAGACCTTTCCTCGGTGAGTAACAATGTAGCGAAGCTACAAATGTTTTGATTCTTAAGTGGCTTTTAAAAAATCGATTGTTTCATCAATGTTTTGCACAAAGTTGAATGGGAAATCTTTGAAAGTAGGGTTTTGAGATGTGAGAAGTTCTTTTTAATCCATGATTATAGGATTTTGAGGAGGCATTGAGGGAGATCCTATAAGTTTTGAAGCTGAGACTCGAGCAGGGCAACTGGGAAGGTAGGGAAGTTGTGGTGAGATGCATTTAAAGTATTTGGACCATTGTGCTGGAGGGTTGTAGTTAGGGTATTGTGCTAGTTAAAACCGAGACTCTAACAGAGCAACTAGGAAGGGAGGGAAGCTGAGGTGAGAAGCATTTAAAGTATTTGGAGCCATTGTGCTAGAGAGTTGTAGTTAGGGGATCCTGATAGTTAAGAAACAGAGACTCTAGCAGAGCAACTAGGAAGGGAGGGAAGTTGAGGTGAGTTGCATTTGAAATATTGTGAGCCATTGTGCTACAAGGGTTGTATTTGAAGCAGGATGACTAGCAAATAATGATCTAAAGAACTTTCAAAGATCCTAAAAATGAAGCTTCTGGGGTGAAGCTGCTTGGTCTTTCTTAGAAGAATTGCCCGTGGAGGGGAGAGGAGGAGATTTCCTGGGAGAAAACCTTCAACCTTCCTCCTTGTCCAAGGGTGTAGAAGAGATCAGAAGAGACTAGAGCCTAGAACACAAAAGGAGCTCAAAGTGAGAAGGCAGTGAAGATAAGTGTTGGGAAATCAAGCATGCAAGACTTATCTTGGGTGGGAATGGGCGCAATGTCCAACTAATTGAGCTCTTCTATTCGTATAGTTGTTTGTCATGCAATTGCTTGCTGATGTTGTCACCATAAAGAATTTATCCAAACGTTTTATTGAGGAAAGTAGTAGCACGGCACATAGAAATTATTCATTCCCTTGTCTGCTTAGTTTCTGCTCTGAAACGCTTGGTGCTTCTCACTATTTTTTGTGTGGTGAATATGATACTTAATACTCTTTTTCTTTAATCGAATTCACTCTGTGATGTATAGGTTGAGAGGATGTCAACTCCAGCGAGGAAGAGATTGATGAGGGACTTCAAACGATTGCAGCAGGACCCCCCTGCAGGCATTAGTGGCGCTCCTCAGGATAGCAATATCATGCTGTGGAATGCTGTCATTTTTGGGTAGGAATTATTGTAACTGTCATTATTTTGTTGGTTTGCAAAAATAAACAATGGCTTACGGCTGCTTTGATGCGTGCTTGCAGCCCTGATGACACTCCTTGGGATGGAGGTGAGGTCATTTATGCTTTTATGTTGTGATTATGATAGAAGTGATCAAGCCTGAGGCTCATCATGTTATACTTTCTGTTCATATGTATTTTATTTTTTACTTATATTACCATGCTTGTGTTTCATTTGTTTCATCTGTTTTCCTATTAAACGTTTGCCATCTTCATGAATGCATGACCTTCCTAGCCTCTAGCTCTTATAATTACCTAATTCAACCAGTACTTGATATGCTTCACTGAACTACTCAGTCTCTTTGTTGTTGGTTGTTTTCTGTGTTTTTCAAGGTTGATTTAGCTATCCGTATAGCAGTAATTTGAATTGAGTACTTGTAGAAGGCATGTAATGTAAATGGTAAATTGATATGTAGAAAAATTTGTACAGAATATAGAAGGCACTAATAGAGATTAAGGTGGTACAAAGTAATATAGGTTTATGATCATCATATCCAGCACACAGCATAGGAACACAATGGGTGAAAAAGATCGAAGTATGATATATTTTCGATAGTGAGTTCGGATGGCATGGTTTTTATGTCCCCCCGCCCGCCCTCCCTCCCTCCCACCAACCTAGAACATAGGTTTGCTCTAATGGTTTTTTTGAGATTTTGTTGTTTAAGATAAATTAAAGTATTGCATGTCATGCCATGCCAGATGAACCAACTTTTTAATTTGGACAACAGTTTTTTTAGGGTTCCATGCTACATAGTTATCCTTTTTACATATACTGAATTGCCTTTCTATGTGGATGCTACACTTCTTTTGGAATTTCTTGTTCTATCAATATTTCATTGTTTATGAAGCCCTTGTTCATCATGGTTTTTTGCGTGTTTGATCACCCGTATGAAGGATCTTATGTGAGTAGCTACGGAAGTGCGCTTGTCTGTCACATGGACCTAATAGTGTTTTTCTTTTTTCCTTATTTAATATTCCAACTTGGTCCCCTTTGCTTCAAATCACTTAAATTGGAACACATTAGATCCATTTTCATTATCTGTTATGCAGCTAGATGCAAGTCAAACGTCCAAAAGTAACTTCACTATCAGACTAACCTGATGGTTGTATTCTAATGGCTTCTTTGGTCGCATTGTACAGGAATCTCATTAATTTTCTTCGATGCTGGGAAATAAAAAAATACCTATATATATATATATATATATATATATATATATATATATATATATATATATATATATATATAGATGCATATATATACATATATATACATCCATACATACATATATACGTACATATATATGCCGTGTTCTCTAATTTGTTGGCTGGCATCTGCGAGTCAGTTGTAAGTTCCCACAAGTCGGGAGTTTGAATCCCCTGAATGGCCATGGTCGCCTTATGTTTTTTTTTTCACCCTAAAACATAGGTTTGCTCTAATGGTTTTTTGAGATTTTGTTGTTTAAGATAAATTAAAGTACTGCATGTCATGCCAAGCTAGAGGAACCAACTGTTTAATTTGGACAACAAATTTTTTAGGGTTCCATGCTACATAGTTATCCTTTTTACATATACTGAACTGCCTTTCTATGTGGATGCTACACTTCTTTTGGAATTTCTTGTTTTATCAATATATTTCATTGTTTATGAAGCCCTTGTTCATCATGGCTTTTTGCGTGATTAATCACCCGTATGAAGGATCTTATGTGAGTAGCTGCAGAAGTGGGCTTGTCTGTCAAATGGACCTAATAGTGTTTTTCTTTTTTCCTTATTTAATATTCCAACTTGGTCCCTTTGCTTCAAATCACTTAAATTGGAACACATTAGATCCATTTTCATTATCTGTTATGCAGCTAGATGCAAGTCAAACATCCAAAAGTAACTTCACTATCAGACTAACTTGATGGTTGTATTGTAATGTCTTCTTTGGTCGCATTATAAAGGAATCTCATTAATTTTCTTCGATGCTGGGAAATCAAAAAATACCTTATTTTGTGGGCCATTTTATAACTAAGTTGGATGCCAAAGTGATATATATATATATATATATATATATATATATATATATATATATATATATATATATATATATATATATATATATATATATATATATATATCGACACACACACACATACATACATATATATGCCATGTTTTCTGATTTGATGACGGGCATCTGCGAGTCAGTTATAAGTTTCCTCAAATCGGGGGTTTGAGCCCCCCTCTGGCCACGGTCGCCTTATGATGGGTGGTACTTAAATAGTTAAGTACATTAAGGATGGTTGGGGGCTCGTATAATAGCCTCTGGGCATTTTCTTTTACAATATATATATAGATATATATATTCTCGATTGAACAGTTCACATGGACTCCTCATTCAATGCAATTCAATCAATTATTATTTGACAATTTCTTTTTTATTGCTTTTTTGTGAATTCCTTTTTTGCTACTTATGTTTCGTTAGCTGTTCTCTAATTTCATATTAAAAATGTGTTTTCATAACTGTTAATTGCCAGGTACGTTTAAACTCACACTGCAGTTTACTGAGGATTATCCAAACAAGCCACCAACGGTTCGATTTGTTTCTCGAATGTTCCATCCAAATAGTAAGTTATATTCTGCAGAACTTAAAATTAATCTTTATATAGACATCTTTTTCCAATTTGCATGCACATCACTATATGGAAGAGCCTTCTGATTGTAGGAGGTCTAAGACTCGCAAGTCCTTGTGCTATTAAATATTCGTAAATATTTGGAGTTTTGTTGCTATTGATATACTTGAAATTGCTCAGAAAAGAAGGTAGACGAACAGTTAGTTTCCTGAGGAGTTCAGATAAAGTTGACTGTGTTTGTTGTCAATGCAAAGTGGGATGTTACAAATATGTAATTAGTGAATGACACTGTGGGGAAAAATTAGGCTCTGAAAAACATATCTGGAAGAATTAATGTGCTGAATTTGATGTCTTGTTTTTTCACATTTGAAGTGTTAAGATGCTGTTTGCCATATTAATGAAGCTACAATGGTTGTTTGTGTTGAGAAGGTAATGGTAGGGGAGTTGAATTGTTTTCCCCTAGCAATGATGATATGAAGCTATGAAAATTGGGAGAGGATCAAATTGCTGAAGCAGCATAACAGTTGGGATTTTAGAGACTTATTGTAAGTAAAATCACTAGGCTTTTTGAAAATTAATTCCCTAGCATATCTGACCTATTAAATGCTTAAACAAATGATGCTTGTGGCTCTTTCTTTGTAAATCTCAGGTATTCTTGATTTGACTTTGATTTCTAGTCTAGAAAGTTTGATTGTGCCAATAGGTGAGAGTTGAGATATAGAACCTAATTTTTCTTTGATTGCAATAAAGTTAGTGTAAAGATAACCAAATGAGCTTTTATAGTGTCATTTAAACATATCTAGCATTAAATTCAAGATTTATATTATATAACATTAAGAATTTCGATGCAAGACTATATGAAATAGAATAGATACATTGGATGATTTCATGCCCTATTTATAATCTAAAAATAATATGGAATTTTTTTTCAACATAAACAAGCCATAACAAGTATAGTGAATAATAAAATACATTATAGCCAATGTTTAAAATTGCGCACTTGAGTATTGAGACATTTGTCTATGTTGTGAGGCATAATCTTCAATATGCTTTGAGGTGTAAGCTTCACAATCAAAAATATTTATAGAGTGAAAATGAAGGTAATAATATGAAAGCGAAAGAAGTATGATACACACATGAACTGATTAAAGTAACATAAGAAATAAAATGAAAGAAATATAATACATCAAAGCAAAGTAAGATATCAAATAAGTTTAGCATAATAAATTTCTCTATATCACCCCCAACATAGCGTTGGCATTAGGGATGGCTGTAGCCAAAGGAAAGATTGAAGAATGCATGAGTGTGGAGTTTCGTGATGAGGTGATATTCGTGCGTGAGAGGTCTATTTTAATAGGTGGGGCTGGTTTTAAGTTATAATATTAATTAAAATAAAAAACCTAAATTAACAGTGCATGCCTTCACCAAAATGTGAGGTATCCGCCTCACTTAAATCACATGAGGCATGCACCTCAAAATGATTTGGGCTTGAGGCAAGCCTCTGATTACACGATTTTAAAAAATTATTATGCCATATTAAAAATTAGTTCTTATGTGCACCTTACAAACTATATATTAAAAAAATGGCAGGATAAATGTGCACAAAAAAAAATTATAGGAATGGGCAATATGAATATGAAGAAGAGTTAATAAAATGGTTGATTTATTATTTTTTGTGGAACAATAAAAGTGGCTAGGATAACTAGGGTACATATTTGTATGGAAGGATTCTAAGAAGTAACATGAAATTTGTTGAACCTTGATTTGTCCGTGGACTTGGACCTTAGGGAAAGAGCTAGGGAAGAAGAAAAAAACAAGTTATAGAGGGATTTTTTGTTTTTACTAAGAGAATTATGTTACAACATCCTAGGATTAATTGTCTATCATCTATTACTTAAATCTCTCCTTTTTTATAGTTGGGTTTTTCTCGCATAATAAAAATAAAAGATCATTGCATATAAATCTCTAGAGATTTTAGGCTTAGTTTCTTTTATTCTTTTCTGACATTGGTTTATAATTAATATTATCTCTATCATGTTATCCTCTAATGGTGCCACATTTCGTCTTCTCTTTCTCCCACCTTTGGTGGGTCACATCTTTGTCAGCCTGTTCGACTCTTGGGGTAGTTCGTCTCTATATTAATTCAACCTTAAAGTTGTTGGCTCCTCTTTGGTAGGGTGGATTCAATATTATAAAATAGACTCTATTTTGGGTGTACATATTTTATAATTCTCTTAGTTCTTGTGAAACAAAGCTGCAAAAAGAATAAGAGAATAGTAAAAACACCTGTTTGTCAACAGTTTGAGTAACATAAATAGATATTATTTAATGATATTTATATGGCGAGTGGATTACTCCCTTGAAAATTGACCCCTTCATCCCTTATAAATAACATGATAAGGTGCTAGCCAATTTATAATTTTACCTACTGCTTTTGTTTTTATCTCTGTTTCGATTTTTCACGTTTCATTTCTACAAATTAATTTGATGATGAACATTACAGAAGAATACACTGACATTCTCACCTTCAAACTCTTACATTCTTTCCTTCAAACACTCGGAGAGTTTGTTTAGCAAGCGTAAGCGAGAAGGCGGCTCAAAAAGAAAGAATAGAGTATTGAAGTGATCGAAGGAACACTTGGCTCTTGCTTTGGAGCATGTATCTTTGAAGATGTCAATTTTTGATGTGGGCACATCATTTAGGGTGATTTTGCTTCGTTGTTCAACCTTAGTATGGCAAGTGCCTGCCAAGAAATCATCTGGGCCCTTGCTAGTGCAGATTGACATTATCAAATTGAGTAGCTTGCCAATAATCTCATGAATATAGCATGAATGTGGATTAGATGGTACCCAAAAATATCCATTAATACTATACAAAAGCTAAAATATAGTATATCTCCTATTATTTTTCTTTCTATTTGCAGTAATATTTTTGGTTGGTGAACTTATGGGTAATTCCCCTCGTAAAGAGATTATGAGCAAACGGAACTTGAATGTGACGTTGGATCCCTTTGAAGGAAAGAATAATTTAGATTAGGAGGAAGCTAATCGTCAATCTCCTTCCATGTTTCTCCTTTGGATGCAGAGGAGCATGCTGCAGATGCTACGAATGGAGATTTGGAAGATTGTATGGTCAGCTCTTACATTGCTGCACCTATCGCCTGTGCAGGTGCTAGACGATCCACCCTTAAGCTTTTTCAATGCTTCTTTCGTTGCGATTCGGCTGAGCTTGGACAACAATTGAGCGAGTTGAGCTGTGAAGTTGTCAATTTGAAGAAAACTCAAGGAGAACTAAGGAATGAATTAGCTGAGTTATGTGATAAGTGACTTGTACTTTAGGGTCAGGCTCATTCTTCTCACTTGGCCTAGCTTTGAGTGGAGAGTTTGTGCTAAAAAGACTCTTTTCGTTAGATGAATTTTTGCAGAGCTTGTTTTGGATTCTTGTGTCGAGTTTTCCTTTTGCCCTTGTGGTTTGCTGGTGTATTGATGTGTATTACACAACTCACTTATGTCGAGTTTTATAATGGAAAATTTTTTCTTGAATAGTTACTTGATTTTGTTCCGATGCCTCGTTTTAAATGAAGATTTGATAATTTTATTAATTGCATAATTTTTAATTTTGTCTTTATTTTACCATTTTAACCGTATAATAATTAGAGTCTCTTTCTATAAAAGAGATGCCCATAATATTTTTTTTTTTGTATTTTTTATCTACAATCTCTCTTGAAGATGAGTTTCTTCCTTTGCTCTAGTTATAAGGTGTCTGCGGAGGTTAAACTACCAGAGAATTCCAAGTTGTTTTTCAAGGATGGGATCTTTGTGTAATGCAAGTTTTTGTTCGATGTTTCTATTCATCTATGAGTGACAAAGAAGGAGAAGTCCAACTCAATGAATGATAAAGAATTGCTATTTTATCGACACCAATTCAGGTGGGGATGCGATTTCCTTTCCTCTGCCAGGACTTGATTGACATCTTTAGTTTCTACTTCACTATACCTAACCAAGTCATGATGAAGTCATCTATCGGGATCATCACAGTGATCCTTTTTGTGAGGGGGACGAAGGAATCGTGGTTGATTGGCCTATTCCAAGCACTCCTCACCATCAAGGCCTATAAGGATGGGTTCGTCCAGTTCTTTCAGACAAAAGTCGAGCTGTCTGATTTTGAGAATAAGTTGAAGGATTAGAAGGGAAAGTTATGTTTCATTTCTTTCAAGGGGTGGACAATCGAAACTCGGCTTGGGCTATATGGTCAAGAGAAGAGCATGGTCCAGCTGTCCTCCAAGGAGCATGCCTGTTGGCACATCATAAAGGTGTTGGCTCTTGATGTGAGGTTGTTCTAGAGGTGTTGGCTCTTGATGTGAGGTTGTTCATAGAGCATCTCTTTGGGGAAGATGCTAGCTCATAAGGGTTATGGTTGTCCATTATTTCTCAATTAATTTTGTATGCTTAGTGTGTTTATTTTAGCATTCTTCTTTTTTTCTTTTCGCCCATTTTTTGGCCGAGGCCGAGGAGGATGATTAGATTTTTTCACCCTTGGTGGAAGAACGAGTGATTGAACTCGTTGAAGTAAGATGGCGCTAAATCCTACATGTTTCTCTTGAATTGTATTTACCAACAGTTACCTTATTTTGTTTATCTTTGTCCATAGGCCTTTCACCAAATTGACAAGATTGATTGCTAGGAGTTACTAATTCTTTTAGTTTTTGTATCTTTTTTTGAGGTAATTTTCTTGAAGGAGGGAACGAACGAATTTATAGTTATATTGAGAATATAATTTCTTGTAGGTCTTGAATGGAGGTGTATTGATTTAACTTCCTATGCGAAAGTGGCTCTATTGGAAACCACGTAAGAGGGAAGGCCTTTGGTGTTTGTCGATCAACCTACGGGGACCAAGGTCGTCCCCTACAAAACTCTAGAAATTACTAAGTTTCCTGTGAGTGGTGAAGTCAGTCCTTTTGTGGCTGAGCGAGATGATCAAGCGGAGGCATAGACATCCACATAGGGGCAAAGGGGGAGGTGATGGAGAAGCGACTTCGAGAGCTCGCTCGTAAGCAAAAGGCTAAGGTGATGGTTGAAGCTCTAGTTGTGGAAGGTGAGGCTATTCCTAAAATATTAAAGGAGAATTATTCATCTAAGAAGGATTTGACCAAAATTTTTCGAGGAAGAATAAAGATGGGCAAATTTTAGGCCTGAACAAAGGAGCAGGTGATGAAGAGGCGACTTTAGGAGCTCGCTTGCAAGTGAAATGGTTAGACGATTGTTGAAGCTCTAGTTGTAGAAAGTGAGCCTATGCCTAAAAAGTTTAAGGCGAGCTATTCCTCGAAGAAGGCTTCTCACCTGAAGTTGTTGAGGAATAAAAGGATGGGGAAAATCTGAGCCTGTACAAAGACTAAGGAGTACGTTTGGGCAATTGCGAACTATTGATAATCTCTGATAAGCGGTGATACTGAATAAGTTGCTTGATCAATGGTCGATCCGGATAAGCCAGTTAATTGTTTGGTTTGTCTTTGTTAAAAGCTGTTGATTCTGGTGATTGTGGATAAATGACCAGTCTGCCCCTGCATAGTAATGTTGTTTTGGAAATGAGTAAATACTGCTATTTTTATTTTACGACGTGATAATATTGTTATTTTTTATGTGATATTAAATATTTGAGTGCTATGTGTGTAACTATAAAAGCTTAGGTGTGAGATACGTAAATACATAAGAATTGAATGCTATATATGTAAATATCTTTTTTATTTTATGTTATCTTATTTATGCATGTATTTTACTTTTATTTTAAATTGAAATTACATAATTTTCGGTGATATTAATATAAAGATAAAATATTATACATTAAATATGAAAAATATAAGAATTAGGGTGTATGTAAATGTAAATGCTCCTAAAAGATAAAAGAAAAAAAACCCAAAACAATGTTGAGGCAAAATTTGCTGATGATTCTCTCTTCCGTCAGTTTTATTAGGGTAGTGACGGGCCAAGCGAACTGGCCGAACTCTGCTCAACTGCACATCTTCCCCCTTCCCTCTTCCTGCCACATAACCCAGGGATGCCATCAAGCTAAGAATGCAAACTGAGAAGCAAACCGAACTTCTCTTCCCCGAATTCTATGGCGTCAACCCTCAGCTCTCTCCCACCTTAGACCACCGCCTCCTGCCCCCTCCATAGCTGCTGCCCCGGCTTCTCCACCCTCCCATCACCAAAGATACCCTCTCTCACCATCGCCTCATTTCCTCCTCTCCTCTTCCAACTGCAGTCCAGCGAGGGTACTAGAGGAAATATACTAACGAACGCTGAAGGAAGAAGCGGGCCGCAGAGTCGATCCCGCGGGCCGCGTCTAATATAAAACTTAAATCGCGTTTTTACTGCCGCAACACAAACGCGCGAAACAAACACGTGAGCGGCGTTTTCAAAACGCCGGACGCACTTTTAAGCTCTCCCAAACGGACCCTAAATGTTGGCTCAGATAGACTTGTCAATGGGTTGCAACACAAAATTGCATAAGGCGCTGCCCCTTGCCTATCATTTGAGTCTGCCCATTAGTTCATTTTTCCAGAGAAGAATGTAAAGGGGATCGATAAAGATGTCATTTGCTCTTATGCTCATATAGGTTTCAACGTGGTAACTCTCATACTCTTTGGCGAGGTCCTTGAGAAGGACGATTAGAGGCCTTCACAAAGAAAAAAAAGAGAGATACAACAACAACAAAGCCTTAATCCCACTAAGTGGGGTCGGCTACATGAATCTTTTTTCTCCATTGCGTCCTATTTAGTGTCAAATTTTCGTTTAATTCTAATAAAATAAGATCAATTTTATTCTATTCTATTTTATTTATTAGATTTAAACGAAAATTTGACCGAAATAGTGCTCTGATGCTGAGGCTAATTATAATAAAGAAAAGAAAGAGAGATGTTACGAAAAAAATTATAATAAAGGAGGCTGGGGCTAATTTGTTTTTGATAGATGAGTAAAATAGTGCTCTGATGAAATGCTCAGAATAAATAAGTTGAAGTTACTTCCACTCGCACAATCAATTTGGCGGAGGTTCACAGGCAACGTGCAAAATTTCTAGAGGGTTAATATTCTGATTTTAAGGTAAGATGGTTCGAGCTCGAAGAAATATAATAAGGTTAGGAGTGAATAAATATTTCTTGAGCCGATAATTTTAACATTTTATGCAAGTGAATTAATTCTGCTTTTGAAAATTTGATTTGTCATCTCGACATATCTTTTTGGGTTACACAAATAAATATTAAGAAATCTATGTGGTGACTTGTGAATTGGTTTAAAGAGATGCACGTTGACGTGGTGTTTTGTATATTTTTATAAAGTCACAAGGATGCAAACGCAAGTATACGTATTGTTTAAATAATACAGGGCTCTAGTGGTGTCCTGGTTATCGATCCCACACGGAAGGTGTAAATTTATGATAGTAGCAAAAACACAATGTTAAAACTATATAAAATTTAAAGTGAAAAGCACAAGTTGGTAATGTTTAATGTTGCTAATAGAACTAAGTTTACCAAACTACTTTTTAAACTTCAAAGTAAATTCACTAATTCTAAACAAAATTTTATTATTTTGTAATGAAATGTTCAGATTGGATAAAATATCCTTCACCTTACAATGAGGTTATGGTTAGTGAAAGATTTAGATTATTGGAAATTGTATCTTGCCAAATAGGAGCAATCTTATTCTTTACTCTCTTCCGAGTGAATAAAGAACATTGACTAATCTTAAGTTTAGTCCTTAAAAATTCGTGGTTAGGCTGAGAGGATACTGGCTCTCACTCCAGAACTCCCACTTCCTCCTCGTCTGAGGGCTAACTCTCACTTTAGTTTCTAAACACTAGGACCAAATTTGAGATTTTAGTCTGTCATCATAAAAATCTCAATTCTACGCCCAACAAAATATATTTCCCTATTTATTTGCACTCAATCCCATGGACTACATTCTTATCCATGGAATTGAATGTGATTCTTACTTTGTTGTAGAACAAATAGTCCTTTCGGATCATATATTTCACAACAAATTTTAACATTTCAATTGGCCAGATCGAAAGATAAATGAAATACGAAGTGTAAAATCATCACAAGTATTTAAAATTTAATATGCATATCCAATCTATCTCTTCATTTTACCGTATCTCATTGCAAGGAGAAAGACAGAGAAATCTACTTAGAATTCATGAAAAAGATATAACATAACACGAATTTTATATATAAAAGAAAGTTCATACAAACAACAATTAATAAACAGAACTTATTTGAAACTCTTCCCCAAAGCAAATCACTTGAAGTTCCTTTGAATCTCTTACTCTCTTTACAACAATACTGAATTCTCTCTTAGAAAGGTAAAGAAGAAGAAATCTCTAACTTTCCTTCTTCTTCCACAACTCTAGAGAAAATCCTTTCTAAACTTCACTCCAATACTCACACCAGACAAGACTCTACAACGGCTCTCTACACTTACGCTGACTTCTACACACTTTCTATACACTTTTTTTGGCATTCAAGCACTCTAATATAAGCAATCTTCCAAAAATCGTCCTAATACATTGAATCTGCACAAAAAAAAAAAAAAAAAAACTACGATAACCATCATTGGCACCATCGGCGCTCATTCTGGCGCCAGAGCACAGTCTGGATTCTTCCCCCTTTTTGGATAGTGGCGTCGTCGGCGCCCATCATGGCGCTAGAGCAATTTCCCTAAAATGCCTCATTTGACTCCAAATTTCTTTCTTTTTGCTTCCTTTTTGTTCTAAATGCTAAAAATCAACATACTTGCAACAAGACATGAAAATACCCCATTTAAAGTGCAATATCACCAAAAATAAGTATAAAATATATGTGAAAAATTAAACATATTTATGGTGCATTACACGTACTCTTGATAGTGGATGAATGAGATGTAAATATAACAGTGAGTTGTTGGTTTCCAATTTATATGATAATTTTCTTTCAAATGCTGAACCAAGGATGATACTTTAGCAATTTTTGGAGAGTACTTCTTTGTCGAGTGTAATTTTCTTTGACGGACTTTTGTAGATTTTGCTTTGGAGAATTTCTCTAGAGTATTCTAAAGTCAGCACTACCATCCCTTATATATTTTCTTGGTTAATTTATTGCCTTTAAGGAGTTGTGCTTTGCATCTGATTTATTAAGTGGATCTTGTTGCTATTTTTGCAGAGATGAATGCTTGGACTTGATATAGGAGTGATTCACGTTCTATTCATTGAGGATTTCTCCACAATAGGGGAGTCCAAATTCTTGGACTTGACCTATGTTCCGTGAATAAAAGTTAGAGGGGGTTTACAATGCTTGAATTTTCATAAGCGAATTCAGATCATATATCTTTGACTTAAGTGGTGGATTGATTTCAACTCATTCTTCAAGTCCCGTAGAACTTACTGTTATATTGTGAACTCAACTAGAAGAGTTAGCTGAGTTTTAGAGATAATATGGGTAAGAAATGTCAAGACAAGGACATAATAAATATTTGCATAATAATTAATTAGTGTATCGAGGTCCATAAAAACCCTAAAAAATATGACGTGTCAGAAGGTAGATGGTCGGAGATGTGGTATTATGAATGTTAAATTTACCACCTTTACCCCTCGTCCTCTTCCTTTTCACTAGTTATAAGCAGCGGGAGTACTCCCCTTCCTTTTGGCTAATGAAATTCTGAAAGGAGAATGAGATGTTTGAAAATTTTGGGTGATGGAGGGGAGGATGAGTCCATTAGCCTGTCATTGCCTTCATCCCTTTTAAATTTTTTGTTTGATGTTATCTAAATAGGTGAACTGTTTGTTCGTTGGATCCAAAGGTGGTTGTTAATGCCTTTTCATCTTTCGATTTACTGACTTCGAGTTCGCTTTGAAATCGAAGTTTTTTCCTTAGCAAAAAAGGCAACTTGATTAATAAATTTTTCTTTCCTAGGGATATGGTCCGAGCTCATTATTTGGTTGTTAGATTGTCAGGTTTCTGCATCCTTGCTCTCAATTTCCCAGCATGCTATCCTTTGTTTGCCAACTCTTTTGTATGTGGATGATAAAACTCCTCCATCAAGAGAGTATACAACCCAAGCTCGGACTCCGCCTTTTTCCTTGCATTGATATTTTGATATTTTTTGAGTTTGGTTGGATCAAAATTTGGTTGAGCGTCCTCTCAATTCAATGGAGGATTTGGGCCGACCTCTCGATTCAATGGAAAAGTGAATGCCAAAGTTGATTTCAGTGTTGCAAATTTTTTTATTTTTTATTTTCAATATTTGCACGATCTTTAGGCCATATTGTATTATGGGATGTATAATTGTATTTGGCTTCTTGCCCAATAAAAATTTACTTTGCGCATTTCTTTTGTTTCCTTATCTCACTTACATTGTTGTTGTGCTGGATGTGAAGATTTCAATAATTTACTATTGTTTTTTTTTTATAACTCTGTGTTCATTTCATGAACTCCTAGTTATCTGATGAACTTGTCTCGTGAACTTAGATTTATTTAATGAACTTGATCTTATGGGCGAAGCGATTGTTTGATGGAGTTGACACATCTTGGACGAGTTCTCCGAGCATTGATTGTAACAAATTTATTACTTTGAACTCTCACGGCTAAGTGCTTCTTCAAGAAATGTTCATTTATAAGAATACTATTTTTTTAAGTCTTAAAGTCTTGTCAAGCTTGATCGTAGTGAATTCATTAGAATGTCATTTATATTAATTTTGCATAAATTTTAGTCTAAGATGAAGTGGAAAGGAATTTTGCTTTAGTAGAGATTGTTTTTCTCCTTTGGGACAATAGACTTTATTGTTTTCTCTTTTGGGGCTTTCAACTTTCCTAGAAATTTTATTTCTTAGGGCCTCCTGAAGCTTCTCTTGCAAGTTTTATGCTTGGGAGTTTTCAGCATTTATTTGGGGAGTATTCATCTACTTTTTTAATTTTAGCACATTGAATCCAACACATTTTCCATAAAATAATGTAATAAAAATATTCTTATTGGAAATTCAACATTGAATATTATTAATAAATTGTTTTTATAGCTAAGCTCGCCTAGACTAGTTCCTCATGTGTTTTGGATAATACAAAGCTTTTATGGGTAAAACGATCTGAGATTGTCTCCGCTCCATATTCTAGGTACTTCCTTTCTTGTTTAGGCAATTAGCTTGTAAGCTCTCGAGCTGATTTTCCTTTTACAATGTAAGATCCATTCCATGTTCGATCCAATTTTTTGATGCCTTGATTACACTTGACGGGATTTTCTTTCTTCAATACCAAATCACCATCTTTAAATTATTTTTCCTGAGCTGTAATATTTTGTCACTCCTATTATTATTTTTTATACTTTAAGGTAAATTAATTTCACAACTTCTCTAGTAGGTCAAGTGAGGTGCTGAGATCTTTTCATTAACAACTTGCTATTCATGAAATTTGAATTCCTCGAAACTAATGCTTAGACTACTCTCTAGCTATGTATATATTCAATTGATAACATTGCTTTTGTGACATGTGAAAGAGCAAATGATGTTTGTTTTGTTGCGGTTAAAAGTAATGACTTGATTGCCTACAGAACCGATGGAAGGAGATCACCGACTTTTCTTCAGCGCGTTCAACTTGAGCATTTGTTTGTTTGCTACTTCAACTTGGCCATTCATCCTCGGGTGATGACCTGAAATAAACTTTAGCTAAATCCCTTGACTTTGACATAAATCCTTAATTTTTTTATCAACATACTAGGGACTGTTGTCTGTGATAAAAATCATAGGAAACCCATATCTACATATGAGGTCAGCCCACTTGAAGTTGCGGACTACCATGACCTTTGTTAGTATTTTTGTGTTTATCCATTTCGAGAAGTAATCAGTTGCAACTAATATGAAATTCTTTTGATCTTTTGAGGAAGGGAAAAGACCATAAGGATCTAGCCCTCACATGACGAATATTGACCATGAACTTAGAATCAGCTTATAGTTTGTATTAAGGTTGGAGTTGGATTGGGGTGAATTTTCCACATCGCTCGCACCTTCTAGAAAATTCTTAATTGCCTTTTCTAAGTGTTGGCCATAAATATCATTCCCTTAATACCCGGTTTGTTAAGATTTTTCCCTTTGAGTGGCTTACGCTCTGAAATAATTTTTTGTCTGGTAGTAAGTATTGCCAACTTGATTCTTAACCTTTTATGCAAATAAGCAGAAAGTACACCTTGTTGAGAAATTATATTTATGAATCGATCCAACTTGACATTCTTTGTACCTCCATATTCATGATTTCTGCTTCATTGATCGTTGGAGGGGTTGAATTTTGAGGGAGTATTCCATTTAGATAAGATGATTATTGTCTCTTATGATATGCTTGATCTTGAAGAACTTGAACTACTTAATCGCTGTTTTGACTTTTCATAGTTATTTCTTCATCTTTGCAAATTTAGCTTCATATTTTTTTTTTTACTTGATTAACTATCAACTGCTATTGAGATCATACTAGTAAATGCTTTATTCTTATCCCTTGGGCAAAATGCAGCATTGCAATTAGGGTTTCATACTCGGCTTGATCGTTGGTAATGTCAACTCGACTTTTATAGGGTGCTCTAGATGGAGAAACTGGTAGGGCTTCTAAGCAAAACTCAAAGTCCAAGACCTTGGCAACTTGATGCCCCATCAACGTGAAGATTCCACAGTGATTCCTACAGGATAGCTGGGTTGCTTAGCTTGGAGAAGTTTGTGAAGAAATCCGTCACTGCTTTCACCTCGATCACTCTCCAACGATGTGTATGAGGTCTACTATGCTAAGCTCAATTTCCCACTTGAATAAGAAATCAAAATTTTCTAGTTTAGCGATTACTGACTTTGATGATGGCTCATCACTATTTAATGTGATGTGTTCGAAAATACGAGCAAGTCCTTCGTGCCGAAGTAATCAAAGCAAGGGTTAATTTTGTTATGATAGGATATCTGTGTTCTGCTTAGTCTAGCACCAAGCTGATTGCTTTTGATCTAACTCCTAGGTATATCAAGAAACTCTCGTCAAACATTGGACTTTGTAGTAATGGTGGACATATTAAAAAGTTTTTGAGTTGGATAAGGGCCATTCACACTCTTCCTATCGAACTGGCTCTCTGAGAGTAATTGTAACGGAACACATCTGCTTTATCGGTCTAGCTCTAGAGTTGATGTTCAAGTTTTGACATATAGTATTGACATCAATACATAGCATTTCTTCTGTTGATCAAGCCACATCATAATATTAGAATAAAGCGCTGATCAACTTGTTTTTGAATTCTACATAAAAATAGTGCTAATTCCGTAATCGTTACTTGGCTCATCTTCGATGACATTGACTTCCTCTATTACTATTTACCTCTATGCCGCTTCACCGCTATACTTCTAGTTGGATGATTTCCTCTTCTATGCTTCCTATCTCCTGTTAGTAAATGCATGATTGCTCCAAATATCCTCGAACGATAATCACTTTCCACTAAGATGATTGCTTTAAAAGTTTGATGAGTGGAGGACCAAGAATAATATTATAAGTCACCGGAGAGTCAACTACCATTGTGAATTGCTTGTCTTTTGCCTCCTAACTTATGGGTAGCACTATGACTCTAATTACTTAATTTTTTATCTCTTGTACAAGTAGTTTGAGGTGGAAGATAAATGCAAGGAATCGAGGTTCATCTTAACAAGCAATGTTGTAATCATGAGTGCATCATTATAAGAATTTTCCTTGCTAGGTATGGTCGCTGCTATGCCCATTATCTGGATCACTTGATCTAGAATCGACTTATTACTAGATTCTTCAACTAGTGCATATCTCTGCCTTCAAGTTATTGCTCCCATTGCAACGAACTTATTTAGTTTCCTAGCTTTGATCAATTTCTCGATCAAACTTCCGAGGTGACAACATTCCTCACTATCACAACCATGATCGTGATGATATACACAATACTTTTATAGGTCACGTAGATATTCGCCTGCTTTTATATTGGCCTGAGAAAATACTCTTTATTCTTAATAAACTCCAATATCGCGCCCACTGAGGCTCACAAGAGAGTTTGAGTCGGTAGTTAGTGAGTGTGTGACAGTGACCTCTTTTCCATATGACGATCAGCTTGCCTCTTTTGATATTGAATTTGTTCGGTGGACGAATTTGCCCTTCTAGAACATGTCCTTTTCCTGGAAGAATGTGGGCGACATTTCTCAAAATTAGACCTCATAATTAGTCACAAAGGGCGAATTATTCCTCTACCGATTTGATTGAAGTTTCTCTTTCGTGGGCTTATCTCGGGATGCCATGCATGTGCGGTGGTAAGAAATGAATTGTACTTCAGAAAGATATTGTTGTTGGCCGGTTCCAACAACTCAACTATGTTTTTGTGGCTCTGTAGGCCATGATTGTAATGAAAAAACCTTCTCTCATCCCTTGGGCTAATACAGTGTGAGCGATTGCAGGTTCAAGATCTCAAACTTCCAACATTCCGCTCTAAAAGCGAGTAACAAAAGCTTGCAGTGTCTCGCCTGGTTCTTGATGAATTCACTATAGGGCTTGAGAACATTTCTAAAGTATTTGAGTACTGATAAACTTATCTACAATCATGCGTTTAAAGTTAATGCAGGAGGCAATCACTCTAAGTGGTATACTTTTGAACCATCTCAATGTTAATTCCTTTAAATTCATAAAAATTAATCGTCACTTCAGAGCATTGTTCACCTTCAGTAAACAAATGTGAGACTTGAAAGAGGCGATGTGGTTGGATGTGTCTGACCCCCCTCAGTAAGGTTTCCAAGAAAGAATCATTAATTGCTCTAGTTCTTCTGCTTTAACAATCTCTTGGGAGTTGTTCTCTAATGGGTATGATCGTGGGGTTTTGACTCTTCTTTCATTCTTGAATGGGTCCGAACTTCCGTTATCAGGGTAGTAAGTGTCATCCTCATCCATTAAAGCAGGCGATGGAGCCCTTCTTTCTACTTTCTGAAGCAGGTTCACTCCTTTGTAACGGCACTGTCAGATGAGGCAGGTGTGCTTGCTCTCTTGATGTTTATTCAAGTGTTGTCGTCATTTTTTTTAAAATTATTGATTTGTTGAATGATAAATGCTCCAGTACAATCCATATTTCTGGTTCTCTCTGTGACTTGGTTTTGGCTTTTGTGTAGCTTCTCTTATTGTCAGTGACATAATTCATGCAAACTGCATCTTAAAAAAATGTTGAATCATAATCTATTTGTAGACTCACATCTCAAGGAAAGAGCTAGGGAAGAAGGGGAATAAACTTAAAGAGGGGCGTTTTGGGTTTACTAAGAGGGAATTGCATTCCATCATCCAGTGATTAATTATTCATCATCTATTACATAAATCTTTCCCGTCTTTATAAGTCGGTTTCTTTCATATTATATAAAAATTTAATCATTACATTTAGATCTCTAGGTTATTTTGGTTTATTCTGTTTTGTCTTCCTATGGTATTAGTATACAATTAATATTATTTCCGACTTGTTATCCTTTGTCTTTTGTTCCCAGCTTGTTGTTATGTCACATCCTTGTTAGCTTGTTCGGCTCCTAGGATAGTTTGACTTTAGACCAATTCAACCTTAAAGTGAGTTGTTTCTTTTCTATTAGGTTTGATCGGATATTATAAAAATGACTAAGTTGCATTATTAGATGGACTCCTTGAGTTTGATAGATGAAGGAATTTATTTTTTTGATGGCCCCGGCAAGTATTGGATCCTGGCTTGGTGCATTGAGCTGAGGAACTTGAAGATCTTTCTTGGTGCATATTCCGGATCTTGGTTCTGAGTTTAGTACAGCTATGCAAAATTGATGCAATGTATTAAAATCATGATAATCGTTATCAACATAGACTGCAGGTCATCTTTATGAGGAAAAAAACATGGAAAACAGCTGAAAGGTAGCTAATTTCTTGATACTCAAAGAATGCTTGTTTTTTGTGTCTAGTGCCAGGGCAAGGTCATTGTTAATCTACTTCAAGATGCTTGCCTTTTCAAGGAATAGATCTTGAAAGGTGTGCAACACCTGGGGAGTCCCACTTTAATTAGGCACCTGTGATTGAGCACACTGGCAGCTTAAATAAAGATGTTACATGAATATTAGCGGTTATGAATGAATAACCATTATCTTAGAAAACTTTACAACTTGGATTTTAAATTGAAGTAGTAAAGCCAATAGACTCTAATATTCTTCCCTTGCCCTGTCTCCCTACCCAACCTCCTAGCTCCGTCCCAACCATACAGAAGATTTTTTTGTAACTCTGTGCTTGTTTTGTGTCTGCATGTGGTCTCTATTTATTTCATCTTTCTATTATCATAAAAAAATACCCGGCTTGCAGAAATATCATTATAATATTTCTGTAGATTGGTAACTCAATGAAGTTTTATTCTTTTGGAAGCCTTTTAGAGGCTTGCTAAGGTCCATAGTGTAGGATTTTCATAATCCAATTGTGAGGAAAGTAATAGCTGCACTGAAATCCTTTAGAGCTTTTACAGTGCCATGGTATTTTTCCTCTATGCCATTCATGTTACAAAGGCAGGCACTTTGGCTACTCATTTGTTCTGGTGTTAGATGCCTCATATAAGTTTGCTTGTAAAATTATAAAATGTATTATAATTATTATTTTTTTTTCGATATGCCAAAATAACAAAGTGCAAATATCCTGGCTAGAAATTGTACTGTCATACCTTCCTTACCTTGTTTAAGATAAGTTATGCAATATATGTTAAATTATATTTGACTATTGTGATTTTACTTCAGTATTTTTAGTCTGTCTGAGCGTTTTTTTGTCCCTTAAGCATAATTTGGAAGCTGACTTTTTGTCATGATTTCATCTTATTTAAGTCCAGTGTTGTCTTTACCATTTTGTTGGCTTAGAGGACATGTGAGTCGGACCTTTGTTCTGATTTTCTACCTTTTCTTTCGTTTTACTTTTCTTTACTTGATTTGTGATATGTGGGGCGCCATGCTTAATAGTTGTTTTGGTATGATGCTTTGTTATATATATGATATTATCATTTGTGCTTGAATTATGTAAATTTTGATATTTATCTTTGTTACTTTATGTTGTACACATTGGATTCTGATTTGGATACGCTGATAAAGTCTTATTTTTAAGTTTAGAAACCATGTCGATTCATTTTATCTGGAGTATACTTTTCAAGAATAGCTTTCTATCAAGGGTTGTTTGGCACAACATTTGTTGTTTAAAAGTTTTAGCCTTGGCACTGAGTGTATTCTGGAGTTTTTGTGGAGAGGTTTTATTTTGGCGGTGGAGTTTTGAACTGATGCTGAGATCTCTTAGATCTGGATTGTGTTTTCCGGTAAAGATAAATTCTTTAAAGAAACTAATATCAAACGGAGCAAAGCATTTCTTATTTTTTAACCAATTCAGAGTTGTTCCGGTCTCCTGGTTTTCATGATAATTAAATATTTTTTTCCACTGCTAGTTGCTTTTGACAGCTAATTCATGGCCTCTCTCTCTCTCTGACACACACGCAGATATATATATATATATATATATATGTGTGTGTGTGTGTGTGTGTGTGTGTGTGTGTGTGTGTGTGTGTGTGTTTCTCATATCTTTTAATTTTTTTTCTCATATCTTTTTATTCTTTGAATTTGTAGTCTATGCAGATGGAAGTATTTGTTTGGATATTTTGCAGAATCAGTGGAGTCCCATATATGATGTGGCTGCAATTCTTACGTCAATCCAGGTATCCTGAAGAACTCATTAGCCTTCTTAATTCATAATAAAGATGGACCTCTGCTAGGTATATACCACATCTACTTATAAAAAACCATGGATTTTTTAGACTTGAACAACTATGAGTACTCTTTTTTCTCTAAGGGGAGGGCATGATAAATTTTGATGAAATCTGTCCGTTTAGTTCCATATTCATAAGTCATATGTATAATTTACTGTATGAAATGTAGCTTTTACCCTGGAAAACAGCCTAATACTGCACAAGTTCTTTCACATTGGCTATGTTTGTGAATGTTATTTCCATTTCTTTTATGTTTGAAAGAAAGTAATAGTAGAATGGCCAAAAGGGTGATGTGGTAATTACTGGAGGTTGAGCAGATTAAATATGTTAGAAAATTAAGGTTATTTTGGTAAAATGCCCATTATTTTCTCACTTCCTTGAATTTATTCTATAGTATTAATTGTGTATAATTGATGAACAGTGCATTGATATGGTAAATTATCTTTGCTTAATGCTTATATTATCAATTAGACATGTTCCTCGGGTTCATTTACCAATGCTAGTATGAGTTTTTTATAGCAGTCAAATGTTCCGCCTGAAGTGCCCAGCCTTATGTTAGATCCTGGGCTTTTCTTAATCTGTGTTGAAGTGTTTGGATGCATGATATGCACATGCATCTATTTATCTATCGAAATTCTACATATTTGTGTTTGGGGGTTATATTTCTATTCACCATGATTATGTATTTTTTGTACTGTATTTCTTTGTGCTTATGCTTTTTTTAAATGCCATCAATTGTATAAATTCAAGACATGAATTAATCACGTTAAAATTTTGGGCATCCAAATTGAGTCCGAAATTTAGATATAATGTGTGCAACCAAAACTATCTAACACAAATTAGGACATCTGTTCAACGTAAAAGGTTCATTCATTGATAGTTATTGAATCAACATATTGTAGATGGTTCATTGATTGATGGTTATTGAATCATTATAATGTTGAGTAGCTTGTATGAATGGAACTAAACAAATCTAAGAATCATAATCAACACTAAGCCGGATATTAGAAGTGTTTGGATGCATGATATGCACATGCATCCATTAATCTATCGAAATTCTACATATTTTTGTTTGGGGGTTATATTTCTATTCACCATGATTATGTATTTTTTGTACTGTATTTCTTTGTGCTTATGCTTTTTTTGTAATGCCATCAATTGTATAAATTCAAGACATGAATTAATCATGTTAAAATTTTGGGCATCCAAATTGAGTCCGAAATTTAGATATAATGTGTGCAACCAAAACTATCTAACACAAATTAGGACATCTGTTCAACGTAAAAGGTTCATTCATTGATAGTTATTGAATCAACATATTGTAGATGGTTCATTGATTGATGGTTATTGAATCATTATAATGTTGATTAGCTTGTATGAATGGAACTAAACAAATCTAAGAATCATAATCAACACTAAGCCGGATATTAGAATGTGTCAAACAATTGTATCATGCCATGCCTTCCCAATAAATTTATTTGTACATATTTCTCAAAATATTTTTTGATCACAAATGTATGTACTCCAAACTTTTAATATGTGCAGACAACTACGCTGACTACCTGTCTTGGATTTGGGTATCCAAAAAAGTGCAGGTCCAATAGCATTATAGCATTACAGCCAAGTAGATTTAAATTTGTAGGTTGGTTTTTATGTGCAAGTGCTTTCAGAAATTTAAACATTTAATTTGTGAAAAATGGAAGCCATAATTTTTCTAAATTCAAAAGCATAGCAAACATGCCCGAATCGGTTACAAAAGTTACGTCAGATTCTGGTGGTATGCCATTATACAAACATAACAAATTTTATGAAGATATTAAGATATTTCTAAAACAATAAAGTTACATCGGATTAGATTTTGTAATGACATGTTTTACACTTTAGCTGTTACAAGCCTAATTATGAAGATATTAAGATTAGTATATGGTGACTTAGATCTATAATATGTTAAATTCATTTTGCAGTGGACATATTCAATTATGCAATTAGTGGTGCATTTAGAGGAGATGAATAAAAGTATGAGCAAATCATTCAGCTCATTGATAATAGATGGAAATACTAACTCTGAAACTAGCACATTGAGCTACAGACAATGTTTATCCAGAAGTTTTTCATCAGATGCAGAATTGATGGAATGTGTATATGTAGTTATCAGTAGGCCTGTGAAAGGTCAAAGTGAAGGAATGGCTATAAAATAAAAAATTTTCTATTTATAATCATGCTAGTAATCTTTCTGCAACTAAGTATGACATTTGCAATAGTAATCGTTTTGCAATTAATTGATTAATTTTTTTTTTTTTGTGGCATTGTCATTATAAATATCAATGTTTAGCCCATTTATGTTCTCAAATTTTGTAACATCAAATTTTTAGATTCTAAATTTGAAATTAAATAATAAAATTTAAAATTTAAGTATTTATTCCTAGTTGTTCTATTGTGATTAGCTTTAATTGGGCTCTTAGGCGTTTTTTTAAGTCTCCCGTAATTGAACTTTTAGTTTCATTTGCTTAATCTAAATGTTCTTTATCAACATATCTTTAATGTAAATTCACAAATAGAATGAAGAAGCAAGATCATTGCTAACAACGAATTGACTTCTTTTGGGAGAAGTCACATCCTTCTTTTAAAGGATGACTTTATCCTTCAGGTCATTCAATTTCAACTTAATGTGTGTTTTCATTTGACGTGAAACGATACTATTGGTAGTTAAATAAAATCACAAATTTCCAACTTTGTCATTTAAACAAATTTCTTCGAACTACTCAAAAAGTTGAAGTCTGGTAACTCTCTTGTTAATTTTACTAGTTCCAAATTTGCATGAAAAGTGGGCACCATTTTCAAAGTTTAAAGTCTTTGTATGAGGGTTTGAAATTTACATAATTTTCTGTTTGCTTAGTTTGATCTTCAAAATCAATACCTCTTAAACTAGTGGCAGAACTCACGTATTAGCTACAAGCACTGTAATGGGCCGAGTATGCCATAGATTGGACTTGACTTGGTCATATTATAGATTGTTGATGTTTGACTCGAGCTAGAGCTAAGCTTTTTTATGTATGTTTATACTTGGTTTGTTTAAATTTTTAATAACTTGTACTTGATTTGTTTATTTTAATTTGAAGCGTACTTTAATGAATTAATAAACAAGCAAAAAAATTGGATAAGTGCTTTCTATTTTATATAAAGTTATTAACAAATATTTTTATAAATCTAAACAAGTATGCAATTGAATAAATATCAAAGTAGTTTTCAAATTGTTTACACCCATTAAGTAAGATAATATAGAATTTGTGCTTAAATTTTATTGCAATTAAATAATGCAGCAATTACATACATAGCTCTCAATTCTTATGGATTTACGTATCTCCCACCAAAACTTCCATATTTACATGCATGACACTCAATTCTTTTATATCACATCAAAAATAGCGCTAATTACCACTTTTTGATTGTCAAATCCACATTTTCATGTATGGGTAAAGTGCTATGGATGTGAATATGGAAGTTTAGGTGTGCGATAAATAAATCTATAAAATAACATGCTATGCAAGTAAATTTTCCTTAAATAATATCAATAAGTACTGAGCAATTAGTCCATTAAACTAAATAGATAAGAACAAATTGCTTTAGGTTAATATGCATATCAATATTACATTATAATGCTATTAGATATTGAATTAAAAAAATTATTGTTGATTCGATTCAATGTAAAAGTTTTCAGTTGTATCTTTTGAAGTTGCATCAAGCGAAGAGGAGTTATAGCTATAATTTTTTATTACGAGGGTATTTTTAAGAAGTTCGCTGCAGTAGGCAATTTTGCAACGACTTCATCTTCTTGCCCTCATCTATTTTCTCTTTAATCTTGTTCAGAGGAGAGGAGAAGACAAAGAAGATTCATTTATATTCTTTCTATACTCTTGCTGTTTGCTTCTTCAATAGCATTATAGCGATCTTCCTTTTTAGAAATCTTCTTGGCTCGATCCATATCTTGAAAGTGAGAAAGCTCAAGGAAAGGTCTTCAAAAGGAATGAAACGTTATGGTTTATTTATATATTTCATTCAAAGCTGACATCTGATGAATGGTTAGACGTCTTTTTTTTTTTTTTTTCTTTTTTCGCCCTTTTCCCAAATACTTTTCAAAGATGATAATGTATAATGGAGTTACATGTACACCTAAGTATCAAATAGACTTGATTCAAGTCAATTTGAACTGGTTCGGTAATTGTGTGCGGGACTATTCAATAAAATTGAAAGAATCATTCTATTATATTGAGGTAACATCCAGTTCGTAGTGAATTTGCCTTTGATTTCAAGGCAAAATATTCAACTTGTTAACTTCATGACAATGTAATCAACTTTTTAACTCATCTTAAGGACTAACTACATCAAGCAGCAGGAGAACTCAGTTTGAAACAGCTCACCTACCCTTGATAAGTTAAAGAGAAGTTGGAGTGACACCATATAAGTGATTTTTTTACATATTCGGGGTCTATTAGGAAATTAATATTTTCTTTATGTAGATTTGCTAATTGCCTCTAATATTGTTTAAAACATGCAATTGTTAAACCTTGCTATTTTTTTGTTTACTTGTATTGCTTGAATGTAACCTTGGCCTAATGCAAGCTTATAAGATGAAATGAAATAATTTTGTGCTCAAATTTTATTTAACTACTAATGGAATATCAGCATTTCTTGCTTAGATTCTCTAGTTTTTCTCTTATTACGTAGTCATTCTTGCTTTCAATGCTTAAGTAATGCCTATGAATTGAGATTAATCCATTACTAACACCCATGGATTAAGATTGATCCAATAGTTTCATAACATGCTATTTATATTTGAAATCTACAACATGCTAAACTTGCATGATGAATCAGTGATTTGCTTATGCTATCCTATGATTTGTTTAAATAAACATATTGATTTATTATTATTATTATCTTTTAATTTGTAGTCATTGCTCTGTGATCCAAATCCCAACTCCCCTGCCAACTCAGAAGCGGCTCGGATGTTCAGTGAAAATAAGAGGGAGTACAACAGGAGAGTTAGGGAGATTGTGGAGCAAAGCTGGACGGCAGATTGATGGCTCCCTTGCACGAGGGATTTCCAAACTTGTTATGCTCAACTGAGAACTTTGCTGGTTTTACTACCCATTGAAATGACTGAACCTTTTTAAATATTTGTATTCAAGAACTACTTATAGTCTTGAAACTCCTAGTTATGATATGGTTTTGATTGCAAACATATTTTACTAGACAAATCAAAATCTCATCTCTTGAGATGGTTTGTTCAACTTTGCATCTCCTTTGTTTGATCTAGGTTATTATTTTTTGCTTTCCATATCATCATGCAGATTATTTTTGTTGTTTTTTCTTAAAAATTTTGTTCGTTTCAATACCTTATGTCCAGGTTTCTGATACTTTTTGCTGAAATGATTTGCATGTTTATGATTCGTAAATAATTTAATCCAAAGAAAATTTTAACGAGCCATGTAGAGCATGAACTCTTTGAGAATAGGTAGTTTAAGGGCTCATCCTGAGCACCGAAAAAAGGCAACTGCGAGATGAAAAGAATAGTAATTTTACTCACAAAATGACTTTATTACCCCCATCGTCAAATGGAGTGCATTTTCCTTTAAGAAATTCTTCCTATGTTTTACTTTTCTTGTACGTTTGCTATGTTTATTTGCTGAAAGTAAATTTCCCCAGTGAGACCCAGGCGTGCATATGTTTCCAAGCCCTGGAACTCCAACAGTGGAAAATAAGATGGGGTGGTCTACGTAATAATCAAAGTTTAGGTGTTTGATATTTTTTTGTGGACTTTCATATATGCTTTTTTATTACAATTTTATTAGATCAGCCCCTCCAAATTCAGTCCTAAAACTTGTTTGTTTAGAAGCTGAGGATATTTACATTTGTGCTAGCCATCTCGAATCGGGAAACACCTTTACAGGCTTTAGAGAACATAATCAGCTAATGGATGCTCCTTTGAATATTTTTCCATTTCAGTTGGATTACATCCTGATCCTGATCGGCTTTAAGCCCATATCTTTTTGTTTTTGTTATGGAGGCTCTTAATGGACATTTACAAGAGGATGTACCTTGGTGTGTTCTTTTTTCTAATGATATCCTTCTCAGGATAAGACTAGAGAGTAAGTTTAGAAAAAAAAACTCGAATTATGGAGGTATATATCGGAGTCTAAAGGCCTTCGTTTGAGTAGAATGAAAGTTGAATACATAGAATTTAATTTTAGTAGTAGTAGTTTTAGTGACTGAGTTGTATTTATGGGTGATCAAATTATTAAAAGGTGTGAATGCTTTAGATTTTCTGAGTTTATTGTTCAAAGTGATGGTGATATAGATGGGGACGTCATTAGTAGAATTCAGTTGGCTGGTTAAAGTGGAGGAATGCTTCAGGCCTATTGTGTGATAGAAAAGTACTGCATAGATTGAAAGGAAAATTTTTTAAGATAGTGGTTAGACCTGGAATGCTTAATGGTGCTGAATGTTGGCATTTAAAAGAGAAGCATAAAATTAAGTGTTGCCGAGATGAGAATGCTTAGGTGGATGGGTGGCTTTACAGTTAGAGATAAAATGTGAAATGAATATATCTGTGAGAGGGTTGGTTTAGTTTCAGTGGCGGATAAAATTAGAGAAAGTCATCTTTAGTTGGTTTGGTCAAATTAAACGTCGATCGTCAAGTGATTCGATTAGGAGAGTAGATGTTTTAGATTCAGCTTATCTTAAGAGAGGTAGAGGTAGACTTCCAAAAACTTGGGCATATTGCATAGAAAAATATCTTAATTCATTTAAAAGTAAATATGACACTCAATAGAATGAGATGGAGAAAAATAATTCATGTAGCGAACATCACTAGTGGGATAAAGGTTTGTTGCTGTTGTAGCACGACTGAGGGTTACTAGTAGAATTTAAGATCCGTACACAATGTAAATGAAAAAAAAAGAAGAATTGCTACTCAAAAAAAAAAAAAAAAAAATTATTCATAATTGTAATTAACAGCAATTATAAAAATGTTTGATGTGTTAGTTGTACACTTCAACATTACTGACAAAAAAAGGTGATTAAAAAAAATGTTTTGTTTAAAAGTTAAATTATTAAAAGAACAAAAAAAAAAAAACCCTAACCTTTGGGTGATTAAGCCTTGCCAAGCCCCACAGAATTTGAACAACGGGCTTGAACTCTGGTCAGCCAAGTGATAAATTTCTTTTTTAAATTCTTTTAACTATTTCTTGTACTTGCTTTATAATTTATACGTTGAGCCGAATATTTTTATTCATGTTTTTCGTTTTAACGTATTTTAAGAGCTATCTTATTTCTTTTTTTTTTCTCCATGTAATTGATTTTTGGAATTTTTTTAACAAGGGATTCAAATAAGAATTAAAAAGAAAATTTTCTTAAATAAAGTTATATAACTTGGTGATAGGCCGGCCACATTCTATGACCCATTTTTTTAATATTAATTTTAATTTTTTTACTAATATATATATATATATATATATATATATATATATATATATATATATATATATGACCAAATTGAATATTTTAAGTCTGTCACGCTAAAATGTCAAATTCTACGTCCGATAAATAATATTTTCCTATTTATTTGCATCCTCCTTCAAAGGCTTTTGACTTCCCTGAATATTTGATGTAATTTTTACTATAGTTAATAATTCAACATATTTTAACAAATCAATGGGCCAGATTGAAAAGTAAATTAAGTTTTAAGTAAAAATTATCACAATTTATTTTAATATATTAGACACTTCTATTTAATTTCATCAATTCACATAACTTAATAAACAAGGAGAAAAACTAAGAAAACTACTCAAAATGCATGGAAATTAAACAAAGCGTGGATTTCATTTAAAGTTACAACAATAAACAAAGATTTTTATCTCGATTTCCTCCCCAAGAAGACTCCTTGAAGTTCCTTTGACTTTTTCTTCTAGTACAACACACTTCTAAACTCACTAATTACACTTACTCACACTAAAACTTCAACTTAGACTTAAAAACTCACTAATTACAATCTAAAACTCTTAAAATAGACACCAAGTAGAAACTAAGACTCTCTAAAATAGACACCCAACATACTAAAATTCGTCATCTATTTATAGAGGTAGACAAAGGTCCAAAGGGTACTTAAGCACCACTTCAAAAAGCGTCCAGGTTCAATGTATCTGACATTTTGAACTATCTCGCCGTCGGCTCGGCGGGCTCAATCTCGCCGTCAGCGACTTAGTTCATTTTGCAAGAATTTCTTCCTTTTTTGATCCAAATTCGCTCCATTTCATGCTTTTTGCTTCCATCACTTACAAATCTTCATCCCTGCAATAAAATAAAGAAAATACCTTTCTTTAAAGTGCAATTTCATAACAAATGGGTATGAATTTCTTAATATATTTTCCTGTGATCAAAATCCCCCAAACATAATTATTGCTTGTCCTCAAGTAATTTTAGTACTAAATAAAAATAATGATTTCGGTAATAGAATTTTTCAATTCAGATATACTATGAATTAAATTTAAATAATACTATAGTAAAGTTAAATAGAAATATTTTTAAGTAATTAAATTAACTTTATAGATATAAGATTATTTAGTTATCGGATCTAAGATTTCTAGCTCGCTATTTATTTCAGGAAAAGCTATATTAAAAGAGTAATTTACTTAAGATATTTAGATGATAAGAAGTTCGAAAACATTATTTAGTAAAATACTAATCTATATATATAAGTTTAGTAATATATTTGAGTTTTACCCTTTAGGTTGATTCCATTGAAGCCAATTTTTGATAAGGCATCTCCTCAAGCTTGTCCTCACTTATATTTTTTTCTTTTCTTTTCTTCTTTCTTTTTCAGTCAATCTCTTTTTCTTTTTCAAGTGAGGATTACTATATCTGGATAGCCTGTTAATAATTTTGAACTTCAACTTTCTCTTCCTAAATTTGAAACTTAAAATATTTCTTTGCTTATATTTATTTCATAGCCTTTATTTTATTGAGTTTCAATCTCTTCTTTTTCACCTAAATACTTAAGAATTTCAATTTTAGAATATAGTTTCCCTTACTTTAAATAGTTTACTATATTCTTATTCCTTTTAACCAAATATCTTATTCTATTAAATTAATTTGGATTTCTAGAAATATTCTATTCAACTTTCTATAATAATTATATAAATTAATTCAAGTTACTGAATTAAAAATTATTACGAAAAATCAAATAATAATAATTTTTTTAAACAGAGAAATTGAGAACAATTTAATAATTAAATTTGTATTTTTCTTCCCCAAACTTAAATTTTTCTATCTATTTCTAAATGGTGAAAATGAAAATATACAATGAATCATACCTTTGAGCTTTAGGTATTTCTTTTCCTTGAAATTTTTGCGGGCTTTTTCATTATTTAAAGAACATGTACTGATAGTATTCTTACATATATATAATATTTAAAAGAAAGTGCTGGGATAATAAATTTTTAATAAGTATAAAACACAACAAATGAAAACTTAATCTATTACTACACATACAATCAACTAACCTACTTTAAACATATTAAAACAATCTAAACATATTAAAAGTTCATAACTTATAAAAATTTAAATAACACATTAAAGAAAAACTAACATCCTATCTAAAAGAAAAATTACAAACTAACTTAACACACATAAAAAGTCTAACATTACAACATAAACAAACACACAAACACACCAAATCCACAGTCCACAGAAAGTACAGAATAATTACACACGAAGCAATAAAGTTTTCAAAATAACAATTAATCTAAACAAACTAAACAAAGTCTACTAATCTTCCGCATCAAAATCCCGAGCTATATCATCTCCACGATCTCAGAGCTAGAGAAGGCTAAGCAGGTCGGTATTGTGTGTAGCGGGGGCACTCGGGAAAGACAACATCTAACTCACCACTCCTATATCGACGTTCGGCCTCATAATATGCGATTTCGTACTACGAATGCCGATGGAGATATTCACTATCATAATCATGTCTTCTTTCCGAGCCGATCGATCCTGTGGTCCATATGCTCAAATTTTCTTTCCATATTCTCTCCAAATTGTTCAAAACTCTTTCTACTTAGGGTCAGCTCATTCATCAGATCTTGAAGGGTAGGAGTGGTGTACTGAGGGGGTTCATAACTAGTAGAGGGTATATCTCTACTCGATGAAGGCATATAACTCCTCGTCCCAGATCTCCATCCTTCGTGGGATTCATATTTCTTAATATTAGCCAGAGTAATGGGTTTCATAAGCTCAACCCATTCCTCATCATCTCTTGCCTCTACCCCAGATAATTGGCAGAGTGCATAGATAAGACCAGGATGTCCTAGTCCTCCTCCACTTTCACTTCTTGAGGTGGCTAATATATTCTTATAAATTACACTTTCCACATTAATACTTTTTTGGTTCTGAATACAGAAATTCAGAACTGCTCTATCTCTTGTTACCTCACTATGGTGGTAATTAGGTAACAAAGTAGAACAAATAAAATAGTGCCAGGCTTTTGAAGTTTCATTTAACATAGAAATAGGAAAATTTACCCTTTCCCGCTGCTTGATCTTCCAGACGCCTTTCCCATCAGTTAGAAAGTCTATAACCTCTTCCAGTGGTCCTTCCATCGTCTCGAAAGTCTCGTACTCGCTAAGATGCAGATCACGAACTTCATAGAATGAGTTTATCCTTGCAGCGTTAAATTCTACCAAAAATCCCCGTACCTTGATTGGTGCATCATCAATTGTAGTCAAATTAGCATAGAACTCCTTAACGCCTCTACAGCGGCTACTTTCGTATGAAACATAGCAAAAATTCTCCCATCCTCGTTCCTTTATTACTCGCTCCACCTCTCCTCATGGATTCTTAAAAACTCGATCTTGAATGCATTTTCTTGATTGAATGTTGTGAAAATATCTTGATTGTGCTTTCGCATTCACGAATCGGGTTTCGTCGTAATCCAACATGTCGCTTTTGTCGTGGAGCCATTTTCGATCCGTGAAATTTGCAAAAAATCTTAACTAAACTCCCAAATATTACTAAGAAGGCTTCTATAACATCTAAAATCCATTTAAATCAATCTTCATGAATTTCTTCCAAGTATTTTCTCCACATTTCGAATTTTTTCAAAATTTCCCAATGTAGAAGAAATCCATGGTGAAAATTAAAAATTTTTGCATAGGAGTGAAGCTTTTACCAAGGGAAGATGAAATCCGGTGTCAAAAAGTGTTGAAATCACCTCAAATCCAAGATCTCACGAGCCCTAGGTCAGTTTTTCAAAGTTTTGAGGAAGGGGATGATGAATAGTGTCGGTTGACTGGTCAAATATAGGACTTTTCGCGAACTCGCTGTCGACGAGATTTTTCTCGCCGTTAGCGAGCTAATTAATTTACCAAGGCTAAACTCTCGGGAAAATCTCGCCGTCGGCGAGATCGTTCTCGCTGTCAGCGGGTTTTCCCTCGCTGTCGGCGAGATCCCAAAATTTTAAATTTTTGAAATTCGTCAATCATTTTCAACCTCGATTTGCCCTTAATCAATCTTCCGATCACTTAATTTAATAATTTAGTATGAAGATTAGCTACTTATACTCATAAAAAGTTCACACAACACAAACAATATAACTTTATATATGAAATCCATGAGACTTACAAACTTCACACTTTTAAACACTAACACTAAAGACTTCAATACTTCAAACTCTCATAACTACTCAGCATTGCAATCTACATCACAACACTCTAAATGCTGAGACATAACAATTACATATAATCTCATCAAATCCGAGATAATCAAATCAAAGTTCAAATCATAGTAAAACCTAAATCTAAATCAACACATATATACACACAAATATAACATAAGATAGAAATCTTTACTACTCCTCGATTAGTACGAACTAACATCCTCTCTGATATTTCCAATGTGATGCAGGTGCACAAATAGATTGTAGAAAGGCCTGAAAGGGAATTCTGCGGTAGATTCTTCATTAATCCACCCTTTCTGTCTCAGTAAATGAATAAAACTGGTCTCCAGATGTTCAGTATGATCAAAGTGCTCCTTCATCCTCCAGTCAATGTGATCAAACATATCAGAGATATTATCGATGGAATTCATCGCGTTCTGCGACTCTTTCTCTAATCCTTTAATCTTTTTCGAATGAAATTTGTTTTATCGGTAAGGGGCCTTGCTAAAGGATTGTTACTGTGATGCTCGTCGAAATAATGATAATCTCATCATTGTTATCCAAAGTTGGAAACATATCCGTAGGATCGAGTGGTTTCCATGGCAAAGTACCTTTTCCCGAGCCTCATAAGAAACTTGGTGCGATCGCATGAAGCAAATATAGTCGATGGGTGTCCAAGTCCATGAGCTGACGCATGCACAATCAATCCTAATGCGAGACTTTACTATAATTGATCCAACATCGATAGGTAGTCAATTTGAATACAATAATTTAATATAGCGCATTCCTTTGAAACCTTATTTACCCTCATAGTGGGTAATAATTTTGATGAGATAATGAAATGCCAATGCTTCGAGACAGGGGTTAAGAAGTGATGCGAGAAAATGCCGACATATCCCGTCTTCGGTTCGGTCGGGTATCTATAAATCTCGTTCATATTGTATCTTGAAGGAACAAAGTTTGAATAATGACAGACAGTGGTATTTTCTATAGAAAATAATTCATTTACCCTTGAAGGAGTAAATGTTACCCCTCTTCCTCTGACGTAGACACTTCCATTGTTGATCACATGTAGATTAGAGTAAAACTCTTTAACTACAGGAATAACTACAGTGGATGTCGTATAGCAAAATACCTCCCAATGCGCTGCGCGATCATTTCTTCAATTTTTGTGGTGGAATTTTCTACTCCTCTGTTGACAAATCCCCTTTCTTTAATAAGTCGCTTCTTCATCAAAACTTAATTGAAAATACGCTGCGCCTCCGAACTGACGAATTTTCTTCGGTTGAAAACTCCAGTTTTTGTGGTTTCTAAGAGTTTGGTGGCCATTTCGGATTGAAAGGAATGGTCTCTAGTCGTTTCTAGGGAATAAAACAATGTAAAAATGAATTTGGGATGGTTTTCTACAAAGAAATGGCTTTAGAACCATCCAAAACCGCACAAAAAAATTTAAGAAACCAATTTTTCAACTGCTTCGCCGTCGGTGAGAAGTTTCTAGCCATCAGTGAGCTAGTTATAAAACTGATTTAAAATATGGCACGCGATCTTGCTGTCGGCAGGCAGTTTCTTGCCGTCGGCGAGCTCGTTATAAACTGAAATGTAATTAGGCACCGATCTCGCTGTCAGCGAGAATCGACCTCGCCATCGGCGAGATTTCGTAAAATTACCCAATTTCGCTCTGGTCCGAATATTTTCTGATCTCATCATATAGGTTCGAATTTGTGATGATTCTAATTAAAAAATTGAGTAGTGAGATTTGTTTTAATAATACACACTCACTAATTTGTATATAATTAAAATAAAAAACTACTATGGGTTGCCTCACATAAAGCGCTTGGTTTAACGTCGTCAGCCCGACCTAATTTCAGTTAGTAATCAGGTCGACTAAGCATTAAAACCTCTTTAAAATTTGGTCTTCTTCCTTCGAAATATGGTTTTAATCTATGTCCGTTTACCTTAAATCTATGTCCTGTTTTTGGATCTTCAATTTCTATAGTTCCATATGAAAATATTTGAGTTATAGTGAAAGGTCCTAACCATCGATATTTCAATTTCCCAGGAAATAATTTCAATCTAGTATTATATAGCAAAACTTCTTGTCCTGGTTCAAAATTTTTCTAATTAATCTTCCGATCATGCCATAATTTCATCCTTTCTTTATAAATCCTATCATTATCATATGATTCATTCCTTAATTCTTCTAATTCATTTAATTACATCAATCTCTTCTCACCAGCTTTTTTCATATTATAATTAAATTCTTTAATCGCCCAATATGCTTTATGTTCTAATTCAACTGGTAAGTGACAAGTTTTTCCATATATAAGCATGTAAGGAGTCATTCCAATCGGAGTTTTATAAGCGATCCGTATGCCCATAATGCGGTGTCTAGTCTTATAGACCGATCCAATCTATTAGGGTTTACGAGACTTTTCTAAAATACGCTTAATCTCTCGATTAGAAACTTCGAGTCTAATCCATTAGTTTGTGGATGATAATCAGTTGATATCTTATGAATAATATTATATTTTTCTACTAGTTTGTGAATATATTTGTTTCTAAAATGAGTTCCTCCGTCAGTGATAATCACTCTCGGCATTCCAAATATAGTAAAAATATTTTTCATTAAAAATTTTGAAACACTTTTAGCATCACACCTAGGTAAAGCTTGCGCTTCAATCCATTTGGAAACATAATCAACTGCTACTAATATATATGAATTTCCAAATGAAGGAATAAAAGGTCCCATGAAATCTAATCCCCAAACATCAAAAATTTCAACTTCTAATATAAAATTCAGAGGCATTTCATTTTTTCTTGATATATTTCCTACTCTTTGGCATTTATCGCGAGTTCTTATATATACTGTATACATCTCTAAATAGAGTAGGCCAGTAGAATCCAGATTGTAGAATTTTATACGCAGTTTTATCAGTCCCAAAATGTCCTTCAAAATCAGAATCATGACATTTTTGAATAATTGGTTCAATTTCTTCATAAGGCACGCATCTTCTAATAATTAAATCCTTACATTGCTTATATAAGTATGGTTCATCCCAAAAGTATGTTTTAGTATCATGAATGAATTTTTTCTATTGTTGGAAAGTTAACATAGGTGGTAAAATGCAACTTACAATATAATTTACTATATCAACATACCAAGGTATTTTCTACTCATTTTTATTATAAAGTTGTTCATCAGGAAAACTGTTTATAATTTCATTATCAGTATCAGATAATTCATGATATTCTAATCTTGATATATGATCAGCAATTTGATTATCAGTTTCCTTTTTGTTAACGATCTCAAAATCAAATTCTTGCATTAATAATATTCATCTAATTAATCTTGGTTTAGAATCCTTCTTTTGCATTAAATATTTTATAGCAGAGTGATCAGTATGCACAATACATTTAGTTCCTATTAGATAATGCCAAAATTTATTAAAAGCATATACAATCGCTAATAATTCTCTTTCGATAATCGTATAATTTATTTCAGCATCATTTAGAGTTTTACTAGCATAATATATAACTTTGAAAATCTTATCATATCTTTGCCTAAGAAGCTGCTCCTATAGCATAATCACTAGCATCATACATAAGCTCAAATGGTTTCTCCCAATTAGGTGAAACTATTATAGGTGCTGTAATTAATTTATCTTTTAATAATTCTAAAGCATTCAGGCATTCAGTTGTAAATTCAAATTTCTTGTTCTTTTCAAGAAGTTGGCATAGAGGTTTAGTAATTTTTGAAAAATCATTTATATAACGTCTGTAGAATCCATCATGTCCAAGAAAACTTCTTACCCCTTTCACCGTAGTTGGAGGTGGTAATTTAGCTATAACTTGAATTTTTGCAGGGTCTACTTCCATGCCCTTTTCCGAAATTTTATGCCCTAATACAATGCCGCCTGCAACCATAAATTGACATTTATCCCAATTAAGAACTAAATTAGTTTTCTTACATACTTCAAATACTTTTTTAAGATGATTTAAGTATGTGTCAAATGATGTTCCAAATATAGAGAAATCATCCATAAATACTTCTATTCCATCATCAATTAATTTACTAAATATAGACATCATACATCTCTGGAATGTTGCAGGTGCATTACATAATCCAAAAGACATCCTTCGAAAAGCGAAAGTTCCATAAGGACTAGTAAATGTAGTTTTCTCTTAAGCCTCAGGAGCAATTTGTATTTGATGATAACCGGTGTATCCATCTAAGAAACAAAAATACTTATGTCCAGCTAATCTATCTAACATCTGTTCTAGAAATGGTAAAGGGAAGTGATCTTTCTTGGTGGCTACGTTTAATTTTCTATAATCAATACATATTCGCCATCCAGTAACTTGTCTTATAGGGATAAGATCATTATTTTCATTAGCTTTTACGGTCACTCCTCCTTTCTTAGGCACACAATGAATTGGGCTTACCCAAGCACTGTTAGAAATAGGATATATAATACCATTATCTAACAATTTTAAAGTTTTTTTCTTGACTACTTCTTTCATTATAGGGTTTAATCTCCTTTGGGGATCTACTTTAGGCTTATGTTCATTATCTAAAATAATTCTGTGCATACAGATTGAAAGACTAATTTCTTTAATATCTGCTAAAGTCCAACAAAAAATTTTCTTATATTTTTTTAAGGTATCTAAAAGTTTTTGTTCTTGAGATTCATTTAATTCAGATGAAATAATAACTGGTAGAGTTGAAGAATTGCCTAAGTAAGCATATTTCAAATGATTAGGTACCATTTTTAATTCAAGTTCAGGAGGTTTAATAATCGATGGAACTATATTTTTTTCGGTGTTTTCTCGTATTATCCAAAAATTCAAATTTCTCTTGAATATAATCTAGTTCTTCATTTATATTGGCTTTTTCAATTAATTCAGTATTTTCTTTTTCTAATTTTTCTTCATAATATTCCTTAAAATGTTCTTTTTGTAAATGATCGAGTACTTCCATTCGAAAACACTCATCATCTTTTTCTAGCGCAGGATATTTCATTGATTTAGCAATATTAAAAGTTACTTTTTGGTCATTTACTCTCATAGTTAATTCACCTTTCTGAACATCAATTATAGCTTTCCCAGTGGCTAAAAATGGTCTTCCTAAGATGATAGGAATTTCTTTATCTTCTTCCATATCTAAAACAATAAAATCTACAGGGAAGATAAATTTATCCACTTTTACTAAAACATCTTCAATAACTCCCTTAGGACATGTAATAGAACGATCAGCTAACGAAGGGTTACTAAAGTAGGTGAAATTTCTCCCAATCCTAATCTCTTAAAAATTGATAGAGGCATTAGATTGATGCTTGCTCCTAAGTCACACAAAGCTTTTCCATAGAATTTTTCTCTAATAGTGCAGGGTATAGTGAAACTATTAGGATCTTTTAATTTTTCAGGAAGCTTTTTCTGAATAATAGCACTACACTCTTCACTAAGTACGACCGTTTCATTATCGGTAAATTTTCTTTTTTTATTTAGAATATCTTTCATAAATTTTACATAGTTTGGCATCTGTTCTAAAGCTTCTACGAAAGGAATATTTATTGTTAATTTCTTCAGAATTTCAAGGAATTTAGCAAACTATTTATCTTTTTTATGTTGAATTAGTCGTTGAGGAAATGGTGGTATTAAAGGATTTTCTAAGTTCGGATCTTGTTGATTCTTTTCCTTTTCGATTTCCACTTCCTCTTTTTGACTTTCAAGTTCTTTCTGAATTCGAGGTTCTAATTCTTTTCCACTTCGTAATTGTATCGCTTTAATTTGTTCATTTCCTTTGTATTTCGGATTTATTTCCATATTACTAGGAAATGTTCCAGGTATTCTATTATTAAGCGCGGTAGCGATATGTCCAAGTTGAGTTTCAATATTTTTAATAGCTATTCCTTAATTTTGTAATTGGTTTCCTTGTATTTGTAATTAATTTCCTTGATTTTGTAAATGTTGACCCATATTTAATATTAATTCTTCTATAGATAATTTCTTATCTTTAAATTAAGGGTTATTATTATTAAATCCAGGTGGATAACTAGGTTTATAATTAGAATTTCCTTGGTTAGAGGGATTTCCTAATGGTTGTGTTATGTTGTTCATCCATGGTTGATTAGTTGTATTATTATTCCAATTAAAATTAGGATGATTTTTCCATCCAGGATTATAATAATTCGAATAAGGATTATTAGTTCTATTATTAATAGCATTTATAGTTTCATAATGAGATTGAGATTCTATAAGTTGTCCAGATGAGTTTTCTTATAATATAGTTGGAGAGTAATTCATTCTAAAATGATCTAATTTTTTAGATATAGCAGCGATCTGCGAAGCTAACATAGATATTGCATCATTTTCATGAATATTGGCTATCTTTTTCGAATTCATTCTATCAATGAGGCCATTGAAAATTATTGGTAGCCATTTCTTCGATTAGTGCGTAGGCTTCATCAAATGGTTTTGACATTAATGATCCTCCGACAGATGACATCGATGATTGATCTAAGAGATCCTACTAATCCATTATAGAAAGTTTGAATAATTAACCAATCTGGTAACGCATGATGTGGGCATTTCCTAAGAAGTTCTTTAAATCTCTCCCAAGCTTCATATATTGATTCTCCATCAAGCTGACTAAAAGAAGTTATATCATTTCTAAGCTTAGCAGTTTTAGATGGTGGAAAATATTTGGATATAAATTTTTGTGATAACTTTCCCCAAGTTTTAATAGATCCAGGTGCTAACGAATTTAACGACATTTTAGCCTTATCCCTTAAAGAAAAAGGAAAAAGTCTAAGTCTAATAGCATCGTTAGATACTCCTTCATATTTGAAAGTAGCACATAGTTCTAAAAAACTAACAAGATGTAAATTAGGATCTTCAGTAGGCGAACCACTAAATTGATTGTTTTGTACCATTGGATAATTGCAGGTTTAAGTTCAAATGAGTTAGCAGCTACATCAGAGTTTTGAATAGTTAAATGAATTTCATCTAATGTAGGGTTGGCATAATCTCTTAATGGTCTCTGTTGATTGATATTTTCATTTTTAGGAATATTCGCCATTTGTGTTAAATTTATAATTTCTCTTTTTTGTTTTCTAATTCTTTTAATTGTACGCTGTAATTCTGAATTGTAAGGTATTAAATTTTCATTTTCAAATTTACGCATACAATTTTGCAAAATAAATTTTAAAATAGTCCGTTACTCTAGTAAATAATTTCTTTACTTCCCCGACAACGGTGCTAAAACTTGACCCACTTTTTAATGTTTACAAAAATAACAACGACACCAAAAACTTGATCCTGCTTAATATATATATATATATATATATATAAATTTATGATAGAATGTATAATGTGGATTCTACGCAAGTATACGTATCGTATCAAGTAATACAGGGCTCTAGTGGAGTCCTGGTTATCGATCCCACAGGGAATTTTTTAAAAGATTTGTAACAGCTAAATTTAAAGGATTTAATTACTAAGATAATATACGAAATTTAGAATACTTAACTAAAGCGATATAAAGTAAACTAATGCTTTAAATAAAGTTGATTTAAAGATTTCAGAAAAAGTATATTTCCCATTGTTTTTAGAAAATTAAGTGAATGATGAATTCAAATTTATTTTTTTTATTTTATTGTGACAAATAGGAGCATTCCTATTCTTTACCCTTTAGTCGAGATGCAAAGAACATTGACTAGTCCTTTGCTTGATTACTGAATCTGCGGCTAGGCTGAGAGGATACTGGCTGCCACTTTAGAGCTCCCACGTTCCCCTCACCTGAGGGCTAACATCTACACTTCGGCTCTCAAACAATAGGACCAAATTGAATATTTTAGTCTGTCACACTAAAATGTCCAATTCTACGTCCGATAAATAATATTTCCCTATTTATTTGCATCCTCCTTCCAAGAATTTTGACTTCCCTGAATATTGGATGTAATCTTTACTACAGTTGATAATTCAACATATTTTAACAAATCAATGGGCCAGATTGAAAAGTAAATTAAGTTTTAAGTAAAAATTATCACAATTTATTTTAATATATTAGGCACTTCTATTTAATTTCATCAATTCACATAACTTAATAAACAAGGAGAAAGACTAAGAAAACTACTAAAAATGCATGGAAATTAAACAAAGCATGTATTTCATTTAAAGTTAACAACAATAAACAAAGATACTTATCTCGATTTCCTCCCCAAGCAGACTCCTTGAAGTTTCTTTGACTTTTCCTTCTAGTACAACACACTTCTAAATTCACTAATTACACTTACTCACACTAAAACTTCAACTTAGACTCAAAAACTCACTAATTACACTCTAAAACTCTTAAAATAGACATCAAGTAAAAACTAAGACTCTCTAAAATAGACACCCAACATACTAAAATTTGTCCTCTATTTATAGAGGTAGACAAAGGTCCAAGGGGTACTTAAGCACCTCTTCAAAAAGCGTCCAGGTTCAATGTATTTTGCATTTTGAACTGTCTCGCCGTCGGCGAGAAACGACCTCGCCATCTGCGGGGCTTCTAGAAGTCTCCAAACTGCGCGATCTCACCGTCGGCGGGCTCGGGCTTACTGTCGGCGAGGTAGTTGCAAATCCTTCAAAAATTCTCCTCATGATCTCGCCATCGGCGAGAAACGACCTCGCCGTCGGTGGGCTCGATCTCGCCGTCAGCGACTTAGTTCATTTTGCAAGAATTTCTTCCTTTTTTTATCCAAATTCGCTCCATTTCATGCTTTTTGCTTCCATCACTTATAAATCTTCATTCCTGTAATAAAATAAAGAAAATACCTTTCTTTAAAGTGCAATTTCATAAAAAATGGGTATGAATTTCTTAATATATTTTCCTTTGATCAGTAAATAAATAGAAAATATTTTTCTCATTTCAAAAACCTTTTCTTATATTTTTCATAGGTTTCTCTGACTTCAAAGATCTCAGAGAAATTATTTTATATTTTTCTGATATTTATTTCAATTTTTTTATATATTTTTTCTTAAATTAAAAATAGTTCAAAAACAAAATTTTTAGTTTAACTTCAATTTTATTATCCTTAGGGGCCACTAATCACAAAGAACACCCTAACCCATTTTTTATATATTTTTATATTTTTATTTAAATACATATAATTATTTTAAGCCAAAAATACCATTTACTTTTAAAATACATTTTCATATCAAAAATAATTTTTTTGTGGCCTTCAAATTTTTATCGGAGCCTTTTAAGCTGGTTAGCCTCAATCTGACCCCATTTAGCGATTATTTGAATTTTATTATATTTTTCTAATTTTTGGTGATTTTTATTAATTTAAAAATAGAAGAACATGTGTTAATCTTTTTAATTTTTATTTTTATTTTTCTTGTAGTCCTCTAACCACAATAAACCTACCAAACTTTGTTTTATACTTTTTTAGGTTTTTATTTTATTCTTTATAATTTTTTTAAAGTAAAATAATGCCAAATATTTCAAAAATTAGGGCTTTTATAGGTGTTCTTCGACCTTGGAAAATTAGAGAAGACGCCTAACTCATTAAGAATAAACCCTTAAATTTTCATTTAATTTAGATAAGTATAATTAGTTGTAAATTAGTTATCTCTAAAGTATTTAGTTTATTTAAGATAAAATACATGGTAAATATTTCTGATTTTTAGTTTAATAAATTTTCCTTTATTCACCGAGCACAGGGGTATTTTTTTTATTTTTATGATTTTTTTATACCAAGATATGAATTTTTAAAGTTTATGTAATTAAATAATTTCAAAATACCCTATTTTTCTACTTAACCACATCAACTGCCAACGAAACCTTGGCCTCAACAAACACACATGCGGTGGTTTTTGATTGGCTCTTCTTTACGCCTTAGCTCACCACATGTCACGCGGTTCATGTCCCATAGCATTGTCCGATGCGATATGGGCTGTTCATGTGATACACATAGAAATGGACGACATCCATTCATCGTCCTTGTTCGTCCTAACATGAGAACCATCCATGTTCTAAACCTAACATCTCGCTCAATACTTAACAAAATCCCATGAGGTTTGTTCATACACCTTCATCTAAGTGAGCTAAATCTATCTATATGGTTAAATACATATGAAATACATGTTTATTTCATAAAGGCTCAAACTGAGGCAAAATTCAATGTTTTAAGATTATACCTTGGTCCGAGGGGTCTGGATTCAATTGGATGTGTTGAGAAGCTTCGCCTTGAGCTTGCGAGCTTCCTTCAAGTGTTGATTTGAGCTGAAGTTGGGCCTAGGTACACCCTTATTGAAATGGTTAATCTAGTTATGTGGAAGTCTAGGGTAGAGGGCTCGGGAAGGCTGGATTTTGATTGGGAATGTATTTGTAGGCTTTGGTGAAGCTGTTGGGTGAGTCAATTTATAATTTCATGGAGTTTGTAAGAATGGCGGAAAAATGCCTGGATTTTTTTAGTGATGAAATTGGGCTTGGGTGATGGAAATTGGTGGCTAAGAACACTGGGTTTACACTTAATAAGGTTGTGAGGATCTCTGAAAATAAACTGGCAGAGTTTCCCCAAAGATTTTGGCACCTCTCCTACTTTGGCCATGGAGGGTGGCTATTTATAATTGAGGCCAAGCGGGAGGTCTCAGGCTTCCATTGGCCTGTGCAAATAAGTTGATGTGGAGGGTAATTTAACACACCTTACTAATGGGAGAGAGCCACAAGGGTTGGGTCACATTTAGGATTTAAGACATGGTGGACACCCTCTGTTTTGGGTTTTATGGCCACTAGGGTGACTGGCCAGACCAGGGGAGGTGTTTAGCTGGCTCAGGGAGGTCAGGGAGGCTTAATGGTGATTAGCATGGGGTTTAGGAAGGCTGGTTGCTTGGCTTAAAGAGTTACCAATTTAGGGGAAAATGTTTGCTTAAATTGAGGGACCATTGATCTACGGCTCAAAAGAGGGTCATTAGATGATGTGCTTAGCATCTCTAGAGATCAAATAAGTCTGTGGTGATTAAGGCTTAGATTAATTTAAAAAATTTCAGGATTAAGCTTAATATTAAGGTTTGGGCTTGAAATGGGGTTGGGCTAGACTTGGGCTTGGGTCCAAACCAATTGAAAGCTCAAACTGGTCTTGGAAAATGTCATGACAAATTTAGAAAACAAATTTTGTGAAATTGGATTGATTACATGGCTGAATTTGATGGAGTTTGGAATCAATTCAATTTGGGGCATTTGACTCGGGCTTAGAATTTGGGTTTGAAAATTAGGTTGAATTGAGCTTGAATTTTGTTCACATTGGGCTTGATCATGATGAAATTTAATTTGGATTTGAAATTGGATGAATTTTAAATGAATTTGGTGAAAATTGGTGGTGATTTGGGAATTTTTGGAATAATTTACTACCTTAAAATTAAGTTGGTTAAGAAGCAATAAAGCCAACAGCCTACAAGAGGAGATTAAACATATGAAGTATTTAGAAAAAAAAATGAAAAGTCCAGACTGGCTAAGGCATTTGAGAAGAAATATGGGATAGTGATACACCTAAAATATATAGTATTTTTATGCACATTTTTATACCTATTTTTGATGATATTGCACTTTAATGGAAGGTATTTTGTGTTTTTCTTGCAAGTATGATGAAAATGATTAATTATGATGAAAGAAGCAAAAAAGGATTAAATTTGGAGCAAAATTATGAAGTTTGAGAAATTTGGCCTCTGACACCTAAGCGCCAAAGTGCCGGTGCTTAAGCACCATAGTTAAAAATTGAATTTTAATCAAATTTGGCACCATTTTCAAGGGGTGTTTGAAGCAACTTTTGGTGGTGACTTCCTTAACTTCCTTTGGGTGACAAATGTGATTGAAGGGATGCATCTTTTGGTGGATACATTGAATCTGGACATGATTTGAAGAGGCACCAATGCACCTTTTGGAAAATTATAAAAATGAAGCCTCATAATTGGCAAGGGAGTTTTGAGTTTGAATTGGGGTTGGGGTTCTTCTGTTTTTAGAGAGTTTCTTAGAGAGCATCTTTTGAAGTTTGGAAAGTGTAGTTCTATAGTTGTTAGTAGACAGTGGAGAGTAAGAAAAGAAAAATGGTTGGTGTGAAGCCTTCTTCTCACCAATTTTCTTTCATTCTTGTATCTAGTTTTTATTGAAGTCTAAATTTTTTATTTGAGTCATCAGAGCTGGGCGCCAACCTCTGTAGAGTTGTATTGTGGAGGAACTTCCAGAGTCTTGTGGAGAAGATTTTCAGATAAGTATTTATCTTTGTTTTTACACTTTGTTTTTAAGTAAGATTTATTGTGTTTTCATTATGGTTTATACTTTCAAATCAAGTTGTGTTTGTGTTTTCTCCATGAAATCTGAGTAGTTTACTTTATCCTTTTCTTTCTTAGATGATGAAATAATTAGATTATGGATGTATGTTGTGGAAGTATAAGTGTTTAATGCTGAAAGAAATTGTGATGATTCAATATCTTGTACATTACTTACTTCTTGATGTGGCGAATTAAGATATTAAAATTTGTTGTGAGATTATGTAAGATCCAATGCATTTTCATCTCAATCAACAATTGGAAAGAATCACATGCAATTATATGGGTGAGAATTGTAGTTCATATGATTGAATGCAAATATATAGAGAGATATGCTTTATTGGGGAGTAAAATTAGAGGACTTTAGAGTGACAGGCTAAAGCCCCTTAATTTGGTTTGTTATTTTAAATTTTGTTATGAGATGTTAGCCCCCTGGTGGAGGGAATAAAGGAAACTCTATAGTGAGAGTTAGTATCTTCCCTGCCTAACCCATCTACAAAATTTCAAAATTTCAAATTAACCAATTCTCTTTATAGAACTAAGTAAGGGTAAATAATATAATTGCTCCTATTTGGCACAATACTTTTAAATACTTTCACAACATAAACATCCATAATTATTACTGATTCATTGAAGAAGAAAAAAGATATTTGATTCTTATAGCTTTTATATCGTGTTTAGAGTATTGATAATTTTTATTTCTTGCTTAATTTTTTATTAAAAATATCAAAAATAACTTTTCAAAATTAGTACCTTAAAACATACTTACAAAAAATTAATTGAAAAAGTAAAAAGTTATTTTTCTTATTTCTTTAAAGTTTTAGACCTTTCCTTATGGGTTCGATATCTCGGGGCTTAATCAGAAAGTTCTAAATTACTTGATAAATGATATGTATACTTGCGTAGTATCCCTTATTATAAATCATAAATTTCATATCTAAATCGTAAGCATAAAATTTGGGGATCATGTTTTTGGCACCGTTGCCAGGGAAATTAATTAAAATTTCATTTAAAGAAAATTAAGAAAAAAAATTTAAAATTTTTTTACTTTTCTTTGTTTTTGTTAGTATGTTTTGTTTTATTTTATTTATCATTGTATGCGTAGTTCAGAGTCTGAGGGACTTATTGCTTACGATTCTGAATTAGAAAGAACAATCAGAAAAATAAAAAAAAATAAAAATTCTAAAAAAGATAAAAATATTCAAGAAATGACAAATCATCAAAATCAAAATGTTGACATCCATCAAGAATTTAGACCTTTAAGTGAATATGCTAACCCTACAGTAGATGAACTTCATGGTAATATTCAACACCCTACTGTAGCTGCTAATTCCTTTGAGCTTAAACCTGCTATTATCCAAATGGTGTTTAATAATCAGTTTGGGGGAGCACCAACTGAAGATTCTAATTTACATCTTGCCAATTTTCTAGAGTTGTGTACTACTTTTAAATATGATGGTGTTTCAGATGATGCTGTTACACTTACACTTTTTCCTTTCTCACTAAAGGATAAAGCTTAGATATGGTTAAATTCATTAGCACTTGGATCTATCAGAACTTAGGGTGATTTAGCACAAAAATTCCTTGGTAAATATTTTCCACCATCAAAGACTGTGAGGCTTATAAATGATATCACATCTTTTTGTCAGTTTGAAGGTGAATCTATATATAAGACATGGGAACAATTTAAAGATCTCCTCAGAAAATGTCCACATCATTCGATACCAGATTGGTTAATAATTCAAACCTTTCATAATGGATTAATTGGATATCTTAGATCTATTATCGATGCTGCTGCTGGAGGATCACTGATATTTAAACAGTTTACTGATGCTTATGCTTTGATAGAAGAAATGGCTACTAATAATTTTCAATGGCCTTCTGAAAGGTTAAATCCTAAAAAGGTAGCCAATATTTATGAAAATGATGCTTTTGTGATATTAGCAAATCAAGTTGCTGCAAATTCAAGGAAGATACACCAATTTGGGATGAATTTTTCTCAACTAATTGCCATGATTGAAGAAAATTCATTAGGTCAAACTGTTGATTCTCATACTTCACCAGAAACTTTGAATGCTATAAGTAAGCCTAATAACCCTTATTCTAATTATTATAACTCAGGTTGGAAGAACCATCCAAACTTTAACTAGAATATCAATAATCAGGGTGGAATTAATCAATAATGTGAGAAAAACCAACTAAATCCATTAGGGAACTGGAACAACCAAGGGAATAATAATTATAGACCAACCTATCCTCCAGGTTTTAACAATGCTTCACAATTTAAGGAGAAGTTGTCTATTGAAGAAGTGGTGTTACAAATAGGAAATCAATTACAAAGTCAAGGAGCTACAATTAGAAATATAGAAAATCAATTGGGACAAATTGCCAATACATTAAGTAATAGATCCCAAGGTATGCTTCCTAGTAATACTGAAGTAAATCCCAGAGATAAGAATAAAGAGCATGTAAAAGCAATTCAACTGAGAAGTGGAAGAGAGTTGGAAGGTAGAGTTCAAAAAGAAATAGAAGTAGAGAAAGAATAGATTGAAGAACCAAAAGAGGACTCTCCGAAAGGTTTGGAAAGACCTATTTCTCCACTTAAGGAAGATTTGGAAAAACCACCACCTCCATTTCCTCAAAGACTTCAACAACAAAAGTTGGATAAGCAATTTTCAAATTCTTAGAGATATTTAAGGAGCTTACAATCAACATTTCATTTGGTGAAGCTTTAAATAGATGCCAAGCTATGTGAAATTTTTGAAGGATATTCTCAACAAAAAAGGAAGTTTGAAGATAATGAGACAGTTGCACTTAGTGAGGAGTGCAGTACAATAATTCAGAAGAAGCTTCCTGAAAAGCTTAAAGATCCTGGTAGTTTCACAATTCTATGTCCAATCAGAGACAAACTTTATGGAAAAGCTTTATGTGATTTGGGTGCAAGCATTAACCGTATGCCTCTATCGATATTTAAAAGACTGGGATTAGGAGAAATAACTCCAACTATTGTAACTCTGCAATTAGCAGATAGTTTGATCACATATCCTTAAAAATTTATAGAAGATGTTTTGGTAAAAGTGGATCAATTTAACTTTCCTGTTGATTTCATTGTGCTGGATATTTAGGAAGATAAAGAGATACCCATAATTTTAGGAAGACCTTTCCTAGCCACAGGCAGAGCAATGATAGATGTGCAAAAAGGAAAATTAATAATGAGAGTTAATGATCAGACTGTTACATCCAACATTTCAAAATCAATGAAATATCCTACCAGAGGTAAAGATGATAAATGTTATAGGATGGATGTTATCAAATATTTAAGTGAATGTCATTTCAAATCAACTTATGAAGAGAAATCTGAAAGAGAAGAATTGAAACATGAGCAAGAAGAGGAGTTACATCATTTTGAAGATTTTCATGAGGAAGATCTAAATTATGTTCATGAAAATTTTGAACTGTTGGACATGACTGAAAAAATGAATCTTTTAGTCCGTTAATTGAAAAACCTCCTGAACTTGAGTTAAAGATGCTTCCTGATCATTTGAAGTATATTTTTCTAGGTGAGTCCTCAACTTTTCCAATGGTAATTTCCTCTAAATTAATTAAAAAAGAAGAAGAGAGTTTGTTTGAAGTTTTAAAGAAGTACAAGAAAGCCTTTGGATGGATGATAGCTGATGTTAAAGGAATCAGTCCTTCAATTTGTATGCATAGAATCATTATGGAAGATAACTATAAACCTAGGGCTGAACCTCAAAGAAGATTAAATTCTATTATGAAAGATGTTGTTAAGAAAGAAATTTTAAAGTGGTTGGATGCTGGGATTATCTACCCTATTTTAGATAGTGCATGAGTTAGTTCTATTCACTGTGTTCCTAAGAAAGGAGGTGTAGCTGTGACTATTAATGAGAAGAATGAGATTATACCAACAAGATAAGTTACAGGGTGGAAAATATGCATTGATTATAGAAAATTAAATCTTACTACAATGAAAGATCATTTTCCACTCCCATTTCTGGATCAGATGTTGGATAGACTGGCAGGGTATAAATACTTTTATTTTCTGGATGGATATATTGGGTACCACCAAATTCAAATTGCTCCTGAGGATCAAGAGAAAACAATGTTTACCAGTCCTTATGGTATGTTTGCTTTTAGAAGAATGTCCTTTGGTTTATGTAATGCCCCTGCTACATTTCAGAGATGTATGATGGCTATTTTCTGTGATTTAATTGAAAAAGGGATTGAAGTTTTTATGGATGACTTTTTAGTGTTTGGAAGTTCATTTGAATCATATTTACAACATTTATCTAAAGTTATAAAATGCTGTGAAGAAACTAATTTTGTCCTTAATTGGGAAAAAATGTCAATTTATGGTAGCAGGAGGAATTGTATTGGGACATCGAATAACAGAAAAAGGTTTGTAGGTAGATCCTGCAAAAATTCAAGTTATCTTTAAATTACCTTGTCCAACTAATGTAGAGGGAATTAGAAGTTTTCTGGGACATGTTGGATTCTACAGGTATTACATTAAAGACTTTTCAAAAACTTCAAAAGGATGTAATTTTTAATTTTGATGATGAATGCTTAAAAGCTTTCTAAACATTAAAAGAAAAATTAATCACTGCACCTATTATAATTTCACCAAATTAGGAAAAACCTTTTGAATTAATATGTGATGCTAGTGATTATGCTATTGGTGCTATTTTGGGTCAGAAATATGATAAAATTTTTAAAGTAATTTACTATACTAGTAAAACTGTTAATGAAACTCAAATTAACTATACCACTACTGAAAAGAGTTATTAGCTATAATATTTACTTTTGATAAATTTCGATGATATTTAATTGGAACTAAATGTGTAGTGCATACCGATCATTCTGCTATCAAATATTTAATGAAGAAGATAGATGCGAAACCGAGATTAATTAGATGGATTCCTCTTTTACAAGAATTTAATTTTGAGATAGTAGATAGGAAGGGTGCTAATAATCAAATTGCTGATCATCTGTCCAGGCTTGAAACTGAAAAATCTCTTAGTGATACTGAAGAAATTAATGAAAATTTTCCTGATGAAAATTTGTTCACTATTAATGAGTAGCGTATTCTGTGGTATGCCGACATTGTAAACTTTATTGTTAGTGATATTTTACCATATGGTTTGACATACCAGGAGAGGAAGAAATTTTTATCTGATGCTAACACATACTTTTGGGATGACCCATTTTTATATAAACAAGGAAAGGATCCGATCATTCGAAGATGTGTGCCTTTAGAATAAACTTATGAAATGATCCAAAAATATCATAATTCTGATTATGGGGGACATTTTGGAGTTGATAGAATTGCTTATAGAATTTACAATCAGGATTTTATTGGCCTAAAATTTTTAAAGATGTTAATGCATATATTAAAAGTTGTGATCGATGTCAGCGTGTAGGAAAAATTTCTAAAAGAAACAAGATTCCCCTCAATTATATGTTGGAAGTTGAAATATTTGATGTTTAGGGATTAGATTTCATGGGACCATTTACACCATCTTTCAGAAAAATTTATATTTGATAGCAGTAGACTATATATCTAAATGGATTGAAGTTGTTGCTTTACCTCAATGTGATACTCAAAGTGTTGCAAAGTGATTAAGAAAGAATATATTCTGCAAATTTGGAATACCAAGAGTAATCATAACAGATGGGGGAAGTCATTTTAGAAATTATATTATGGAGAAGTTAGTAAAGAATATATATATATATATATATATATATATATATATTTTGAAGAAAAGGAAAAAATTCATTCAGCAAAAGACAACAAAGTTTACATACATCTAATATAGGGAATATCAGTCAAATCCCCAAAAGTAAAGGCTTTAAAGGATCATCGAGTTTAACGAGAAAAAATAATCCTTTGAGCTGCAAGGTAGCACATTTGACAACCGGTTAGCGGAGTTGGTTACCTTCTCTAAAGATATGGGACCACTTGAGGGTGAGAGAGCCAAATGTAGAGAGCAATGTTCTGTAGGGGTATACCAAATTCCATTGAGGAGGGGATAATCCTTGTATTATATTAACAAGCTGCTGAGAGTCAGATTCAATCCAAACAAATTGGTAGTTCAAAGCTTTAGCAGTAATCAGGGCCCAATAAGCAGCTTGGAGTTCAAAGTGGAGAGCTGACAGTGAGATGATTGGTACTTGGAAATACCACAGTAACTTACCTCCAGAATTTCTACAAACTGCCCCAATTCCAGCAGCAGAGTTAGTGAAACTCCCATCTATATTTATTTTTATCCATGGTGGAGGTGGAAGGGACCACTTCAACAATGTAGGTTTTCTTTGATTTGTGGGCTCCAACAATGGCTTCTTACTCAGAAAACTGCAGCAGTTAGCCACCATATGATTAATATTGCAATTTATGTTGTCAAACTTCATTTGATTCCTATGCATCCAAACAAACCAGCAGATAACTAAAGGTAAATGGAACCATTTTTCACTTTTCCAGTCCTCCCAGCAAGCCTCCCAATTGAGCCAATTGTGATTAAGATGAGTAAGATGGAATTGTTTTAAAACAGTAATCCACACCTGTTTAGTGACAGTACAATGGAGAAAGAGGTGGGAAAATGATTCTTCCTGAGCTTGACAGAGCCAACATCTAGAAGCAATTCTTAGGCCTTTGAGTTTTAAAATATCATTTAATGGAAGATAGTGATGGAATATTCTCCAGCAGAAGTAAGACATAGATGGGGATAAAAGCCTGGTCCAGATTTTCTCCCCCAAAGAAGTATCAGGCCAAAGTTGAAGTGAGCTATGAATCATTTGATTGAAAGATTTTTTATTAGACTTGCTTCGGTAGGATTCTATCATGTTTAGTTGGATTAATAGGGATTTGAATAATCTACTGTATGCTCTCCCCATCCAAAATTTCATTCGGCTTCGTTGACATTCCGGTGATCCTCCACCCAAAAATCTGCAACGAGTTAGTTGGTGATTGAAATCAGCGAGTAAAATTTAGAGTTCCATCTCTATCCGGTTGTTATAATAAAAATTCACCTCCCCTTGCCCACTTCCCAGCAGAAATACTTGATTGGCCATATCCCTAACTTTCAGCAAACTTCTCCGAGTGCTTAGAATCCCCTTGTCTTGGTACAACTGAATTTGGGTGATCTTTCCGAGCAATACTTGTCAAAAAGGAATTTTGCCCACATGGTATCTTTCCTTCGAATTTAATCCATCTGCTTACAATAGAACAAATGGCTCATACTGTTGGAAATTTCTCGGCCCTAGTCCCCTGACCTTGGTTGGTTTACAAACTTTGTTCCATATAGCCCAATGATATTGCTTGGTTTGGCCTTCCCGAGAGAAATTTATTAAACATTGTTTATAACATTTTACGGGTGCTCTTTTTCATTCTAACTATTTGTAACTGATAAAGGGGAAAGGTTGAGAGTATACTCTTAAGTAAAGTTAATCTTCCACCATTAGATAGAAAGGTATTAGTCCAATAGTTTAAAGTTGATGTAATCTTCTTGACAACTTCATCATACTGAGATTACTTCCTCCTTCCTTTAATTAACTGTACTCCTAAATATTTCAAGGGGAGATCGACGACGAGAAAACCCGGTGTACTCTTTCACCCATTGTTGATATTTGAACCCTTTGCCGGCCAAAAATTGACACTTCCTTTGGTTTAATTCCGGGCGTGCAACCAAGGCTAGGTGATCGATCGATTGCAAGGTTTTCTTTACGCTAAGCTTACTTCCATTGGTGAAAATGATAACATCATCAACATATGCCAAATGACTTATCATCTGTGAAGAACCATGCTTAAAATGGAGATAAGGATAAAGTGTTTGAGCAGCATTCAGTGTTCTGGAGAAGTAATCAAAAGCCAAGATGAAGATGGTTGGGGACAATGGGTCTCCTTGTTTCAGCCCCCTACCAGCTTTGAAGAAACCACAGCTGCAGCCATTGACCGGAACATCTGTAATAAACATTGGACGACCATCTTTGAATTAAAGTACAAAAATCGGGATGGAAACCTCTAGCTTTAAGTACTATATCAATAATATTCCAAGCTGATAGAATCATAAGCCTTTTTAAGATCCAATTTGAGAAGTAAATTGTGTCCCCTACATTTCTTATCAATATCAAGTAACGGTTCACGAGCCAAAAGACAATTATCAATAATAGTTACTGCCACGCACAAAAGCAGATTGGTTAGAGCGATCAATTGGTTAAGATAGGGTTGTAGTCTTCCCACAAGAATTTTACTAATTATTTTAGAAAAGGTAGTAGTAAGACTGATAGGTCTGAAATCAGTCCACTGATTTTTTTGAGTTCCTTTGGGAATAAGAGCAATGCTGGCTGCTGCAAAATATTTAGGAAGATCAGATCCAAGAAAGAAAGAATGAACTGCTCGAATAAGATCGGCACCCACAATATCCCGAGGCTTTAATATAAAATGTTGAAGTAAACCCATCAGGACCTGCTGTTTTATTACCATCAATGCTCTTCAAAGCTTGCAATAACTCCTGTTTATCAGGTAGGAAAGTTAAATTAAGCTGATTCACATAATCTTGATGATCAGAAAACATCTCAGCAACAAATGAAGTAGAGGATATAGACTGTTCAACAAACAAATTCTGAAAATGTAATACAACACTTTGTGAAAGGGAAGATTGGTCAGTAACCCAATTGCCAGCCTCATCCTTGATTTTAAGTATAGCATTTATTTTTCTTCTGTGTTTAATGACTGCATGAAAATACTTAGAATTCCTGTCCCCATAAAGGTAATTGTTCACGGCGAGCTTTTTGTTGTAGAAAAGCCTCTTCCCTTTCCGGTGCTTGGAAAAAAGCTGATCGGGCAATTTCAAGTTCATGTGCACGATCCTCTCCCAAATCATTTGCAGCTTCCAACAAATGAACTTTAGCTTCTGCATTCTTAACTTGTTGAAAAACATTTCCAAACTGAGTCTTATTCCACAGTCTTAGTTTAAAGGCTACATTCTTTTGCAATCTCCACAGTCTCACAAGAGGACTACAGCTAATGTGATCAGGGACATTCCAGGCTCTGTGTACTTCAGCTAGAAAGCTATTATGAGTGCACCAAGCATTGAGAAATCTAAACTGGGAGTACCCTTTGTAAGAACTGAAAGAAATCTGGATTAGTAGTGGGGAGTGGTCAGATGTTGCCCTGTGTAAATGCTGCACTTGAGTTATGGAAAAGGTGTTGAGCCATAAGTCATTAGCTAAAACTCTATCAATTCTCTCAAGCAAATTACCTCTCTTCCATGTGAAAGGGGTACCAATGTAGCCTAGATCAAATAATCCTGCATTAGTGATATTCTGAGAGAATTGTAACATGGTATTAAGATCAGGAGTTCTTCCCCCCTTTTTCTCACTGGGATCTCTAATGCAGTTAAAATCCCCACTGACAATCCAATTTGAAGAGTTACTAGTACTGATCTGCCACAGCTCATTCCAAAGAGAAACTCTATCCATAGGAGTACACCCAGCATAAATGATAGTAGCACTGCCTTGGAAAGAATCCATTCCAAACTGTAAGTGGAGAAATTGATAATTATCAAGTTGAACATTGCAGTTTAGCTCCTTTCTTGTAAAAATCCAGATCTTATTGTTGCAGTTGGAGTGAAAATGGAATCCAGGAAATCTTTTAGTGAATTTAGAGATGTTGGTATGCACCATAGGTTCCGGTAATGCTATAATCCAAGGTTTAAAAGTCCTGTTAAGATGTAGTAATCTATTAAGGGTGCCAGGACTTGCCACACCCCTAACATTCCAACAAATCTGATTAATCATTGTGTAATGCCTTACCAGCCCTAGTAATTCTAGGGGGTGTTGCATCAGAATGATCCATACCAATAATATTAGACTTAGATAAATTTTGCAGCTCCATAATATCTTTTCTCCTCCTACTTTTCTATTGAGACCAAGCACCATCAGCAGTAGTTGCTAAATTCTCAAGAATCATTTGGGCTGATTCCCCAATTATGGGACTTGAAGGGGTTATAAAAGTGGCTCCTGCATCAGAGTAATCTGGGATCACTTCCTTAGCAGTATCAACTCCCTGTGCAGCACTTGTGATCCTAGATGTGGTGGTAGCTGTAGGCTCCTTAAGGACAGTGTTTGATAAATCAATATGCTATAAATTCTTATTCCTCCTCCTACTTCCTTGTTGAGACCTGGCCCCTTCTGCATCAGAATTATCTGAACTCACATCATCAGCTTCAGTAACCAATGTAGCATTATTCATAACATTATCTCTAATCTCTATTGGTAGATCTGTATATTTCCCAATAGCTGCCTGCCCAATTTGATTTGCATAGTTTTTAAAATCCCCCTCCTTATCAACAAGCCCATTCAGACCTTGATTTAGAATTGCAAGTTCATTATTCAAATCCTGGGTAGTAGTTGGGACAGTGCCAGCTGAAATCACTGGAGATATAGGTTGATTGTCAGTCTTCTTAGTAACCTTATTATTTACATTATAAGGTCTTAATTCAGGGTGGAGTTTAAAGCATTGTTCCATGGTGTGTCCAAATAGGTGACAGTGCTTGCAATACAAAGGTTGATATTCCGTAACAATGGGTTGCCAGTATCCATTATTAGCAGTGCCTAGCCAGACCCCATCCAAATAAGGTTGAGTAATGTCCCTTTCTACTAGAAATCTTGCATTTGAAATCCTGGTAACATTAGCAGAGGGGATATCAAGTTTAAGTGGCCTTCCCATAGCATCAGCTATGTCATAGATGATTCTATGATTGTTAAAGGGAAGTTTTAAGTTAGGAAGACTGAACCACACTGGAACTATAGGTGGTTCTTTAGTTGGATCAAAGTCCATTGTCCACTTGAGGAGCTTCATGGGTTTCCCATCTATCATTATAACTTTTTTAGAAAAAACCTGTGCATAATCCTCCTCCTTAGCAAGTTGCAACATAATGTGTCTACTGTCAAAAACCCCTAATTTCCAACTGCCCACCAGCTTGAAATCATCAACGGATTTTCTCAAGATATCCATTTTAGGATGGCCAGACTGAAATTTCCCTACCAAGGTAAATTTATAGGGCTCCGACAGGTTCGAGAATCTCCTCCTCGATTGAAAATCGAGTCGGCTTCCCAGCCTTCCTTGTACATTTCCTAATAAACTCACACTCGGCTTTCCCATCCATTGCATCATGAAATAATTGAGGGAACACCGGTTTATCTCCTAGAGTGGTTCCACCATCTTTCCTCACTATAACTTCAGCAAAAGTACCCCTTCCAACAAAGTGGGGATCAGCCCGAGTGAGATCATGTGCCATTGCCAATGTAACAGTACCACAAGCAAAATTCAAAAAATAAAGAGCCCGGGAAGTGAGAAAAAATCACCCCCACCCAAAACCAAAGGAAGAAAAGAACAGAGAAGGCTTCCAGCTTCTTAACAGCCACCTTACTCCACCCTGCACCAGCACAGCCGCTCACCTTACCAGTTTCCTCCATGGAAACCCTAACAGAGCACCTCCCTCGAAACTAGCCGCCATCTTATATATATATATATATATATATATATATATATATTATAACCATCACATTGCTACTGCTTATCATCTGCAGACAAGTGGTTTGGTTGAATTATCCAATCGTCAAATTAAAAGAATATTGGAAAAGACTGTTAACCTGAATAGAAAGGATTGGTCAATCAAACTGGATTATGTTTTGTGGGCCTATAGGATGGATTACAGAACTCCTATAGGAATGTCCCCACATAGGCTAATTTTTGGAAAAGCTTGTCATTTACCTGTTGAACTTGAGCATAAAGCAGATTGGGTTATTAAAGAGTTCAATTATAATTTGAAGGATGTTGCTGAGAAGAGATTATTGCGATTAAATGAGCTTGAAGAGATAAGGAATGAATCTTATGAAAATGCTAAGATTTATAAAGAGAAGATGAAGTTATGGTATGATCGGAGGATTCTTACTAAAAATCTTGAGCTAGTACAAAACGTTTTGTTGTATAATTGTAGATTAAGATTTTTTGCTGGAAAACTTAAGTCCAAATGGATGGGTCCATTTATTATGATAAAAGTTTATTCTTATGGAGCTGTGGATATTCAAGATCCTAAGACTAGAAAAATATTCAAAGTTAATGTTCTTAGACTTAAACCTTATTTTTCAGTCGATCAACTTAAACCTGATGAGAATCTAATGTTAGGTCATTCAGAATAAATTTTGGGTATGTCAGGCCGAAGACATTAAACCAAGCACTTTGTGGGAGGCAACCCATCATTATCGGTGCGAGTTGCTTTATGTTTGCTTTGTGTGCTTTGTTTGGTTTGTTTTCATGATTATGTGGTAGTATTTTGGAGAGATTGGTTATAGTGGTGTTTATTTGACATTAATTGATGACTTAAAAGAGTTAGAATGAGAAATTTGGACATTTGGCAGACCTGTGCAAAAATGAGAACTAGCGGCTAAGCGCCGCTTGGTTGGCGCTTAAGCGTCACAGTTATGAAAAATGTTATAAATGAATTTCTAGGAGCCAAAATTTTAGGGAAGTGGTTTTGGAAGTTATTTTGGAGTTTTAAAACGTCTGGGGTCAGTTTTAGTACTTTTCATGTCTACAAAAATGCCCTGAATTAAGAGAAACACTTGCTCTAGTCCCTATTTTCATTCCTGAGTTTTAAGAAGAGTATTTTGAGTGTAAAAATGTCTTATTGGGAGAGCGAAATTAAGAAGGAGGAAGCCAATAAGAAGAAGTTTATTAGTGAAAGTGCATAAGAGTTATTTAGTGGATTCCTAGTAGTTAGTATTCAAGGTATTGCAGAAAGGATTGCGAAGATTGAAGCCAACGTAGAATCAATTGAAGCAAAGGTAAATGAAACTAAAGCTCATTTAGCATATATGGGATGGCAACATAAAATGCAATTCAGTCATACAAGTCATGTGGAAGAAGCGGATAAGGCGATGTTTCTGAAAAATAAATGGTTAGAAGAAAATACAACATTTACTAGCCCTTATGGAACCTTTGCTTTTAGAAGAATGCCTTTTGGACTTTGTAATGCACATGTAACATTTCAGAGATGTATGATGTCTATCTCTAGTAGTATGATAGATAATGGAATAAAAGTTTACATGGGTGATTTCTCTGTATTCGGGACTTCATTTGAAATTTGCCTGGAAAACTTAGCAAAAGTTTTGGAGCTCTGTGAGAAAACAAATCTAGTTCTGAATTGGAAGAAATGTCAATTTATGGTTGCAGGAGGAATTGTGCTTGGGCATAAAATTTCTTAACCTGGTATGGAGGTCGATTATGCTAAAATTAGAGTGATTGAGAGATTGCCGCCACCCACTACTGTGAGAGAGGTGAGGAGTTTCTTAGGACACGCTGGATTTTACAGGTGATATATTAAAGATTTTTCTAAAATTACCAAACCTTTGTGCCGACTGTTAGAAAATGATAGAAAGTTTGATTTTAATGATGAATGCTTGAGTGCTTTCGAATTATTGAAAGAGAAGTTAATCACTGCACCGATAATTGTTTCACCAGATTGGGAGAAACCATTTGAACTTATGTGTGATGCGAGTGATTAGGCGATCGAAGTAGCATTAGGGCAAAGGCATGATAAAGTTTTCAATGTCATTTACTATGCTAGTAAAACTCTTAATGAGGCTCAAATTAATTATACCACTACTGAAAGAGAGTTATTAGCTACAACATTTGCTTTTGAAAATTTTAGACCTTATTTAATTGACACTAAAAGTATTGTGCATATAGACCGTTTGGCTATCAAATATTTAATGCAAAAGAAAGATACGAAAGCTAGACTAATTAGATGGATACTTCTTCTGTAAGAATTTGATTTCATGATAGTTGATAGGAAGGGAGCTGATAATCAAATAGCTGATCATCTGTCAAGAATAGAGTATGATAAATTATTTGAATTTGAGAAGGAAATTACAGAAATTTTCCCTCATGTGCAACTATATACTATTATGGGAAGCAATTTGCCTTGGTATGCTGATATTGTGAATTATATTGTAAGTGATATTGTAACACCTGATTTAACAAGGCAACAACAAAAGAAGTTTAAATATGATGCATAATTTTATTTTTGGGATGAGCCCTATCTATATAAAAAGTGTAAGGAACTGATTATTAGGAAATGTGTGCCACAAGAAGAAATGAATTTAATTATTCAACGGTGTCATGATTCTGAATTTGGAGGTCATTTTGATGTTGATAAAACTGCTTTTAAGATTTTACAGTCTGGATTTTATTGGCCTACTCTTTTTAGAGATGTTTATAGATATATTAAATCATGTGATCGATGTCAGAGAGTAGGTAATATCTCTAGAAGAAATGAAATGCCTCTAAATTATAGTTTGAATGTTGAAATTTTTTATGTACGAGGATTAGATTTTATGAAACCATTTACTCCATTTGAAAATTTATATATATTTGTTGTCATAAATTATGTCTTGAAATGGATTGAAGTTATTGCTTTACCAAGATGTGATGCTAATAATGTTTCAAAATTTTTAAAGAAAAATATATTTACAAGATATGGAATGCCGAGAGTGATCATAACTGATGTTGGATCCCATTTCAGGAATAAGCAAATAAAGAGATTAATTGAGAAATATAATATTATTCATAGAATCTTTACTGCTTATCATCCCCAGACTAGTGGTTTAGCAGAAGTGTCTAATCGTGAAATTAAAAGAATTTTGGACAAAACTGTGGATAATCATAAATTAGATTGGTCTGCTCGATTAGATACTGCTTTATGGGCTTATAGGACTGCTTTTAAAACCCCTATTAAACTTTCTCCTTATAGACTAGTGTTTGGTAAGACTTGCCATTTACCGGTTGAACTGGAGTATAAGGCATATTAAGCGATAAAAGAGTTAAATTTTAATTTGAAAAATGCTGGAGAGAAAAGATTTATGCAGTTGAATGAATTGGAAGAGATTAGAAATGCATCTTATCATAATGATAGGATTTATAAAGAGAAAATGAAATTGTGGCATGATCGGAAGATATTGAAAAATAACTTGGAATTTAGGCAAAAAATTTTATTATACAACACAAGATTTAAGTTATTTCCTAGAAAGCTCAAGTTTAGATGGTTAGGACCTTTTACAGTTGTAAAAGTTCTTTCTTTTGGAGCTTTTGATATTAAAGATTCTGATACTGGAAAGATTTTCAAAGTTAATGGGCATCGATTAAAGCCTTACTTTAACGGGTTTCAACCTAATTTCAAAGAGGTTTTAATGCTTAGTCATCAAGATTAACTGAATGGCTTGTCGGGCTGACGACGTTAAACCAAACGCGTTATTGGACACAAACCATATGTATCTTTGTGCTGTGTTTGCTTGATTGTTGTAGTTGTGCTTTTTAGATAGTTATTTTTGAATCCTAATTACTCCTAAATACTTTTAAAATGGATAAATATTGGATCAAATTGAGAAATTGGAATATTTTGGGCCAAACAAAGTTCGGTGTGAATTTTTGACCACTAGCACCGCCGGCACCACAATAGGTGCCGCCGACGCCCTATCACAGACCATACACTGAACTTCCAGGTTTGAGCACCATCGGTGGCCTATTGAGTGCCGCCGGCGCCCAAAACCTATTGACAGTGTTTAAGTTTCAAAATGCGAGTTTTGGCAGTTTTGGGCGGGATCTTCGTCCTTATAACTCCCTAAACTCCATTTTTGACTTCCTAACTCCAGAAAAACGAAAACTACCATTCCTAATTCATATCCCATGGATTCCTATTCCATTGAAACCCCTCGATCTTGTGTTTAAAATCGAAGGAAGTTCATAAGTTTCAAAGCGCAATGTTTGTTCAACAAAGTGATGATGATGAGAAGCATTATCAAGGAAAGAGACTTCATAAAGCGAGGTATGGATAATCCTACTACTAGAATTGAAGAGATTGTTAAGGAGAGACGTTGGGAAGTGCTTTGCTACACTTCCGCTGCCGTTGTTGTTCCTGTCGTGAATGAATTCTATGTAAATCTTCACGGGATCAATGACCCGACCCGCAATTACGCAGTAAATTAACTTCCAAAAGATGGCCAAAAACTTAACCCGATTTATAAATAGCGGCTAGTGTGCAAAGTCTTAAATGATATAAAAATTAGAAAATATTTTACACACTAGGGGTACTACGCAAGTATACGTATCATTTCAAGTAATATAGAGTTTTCTTTAAAAACCCTAGTATCGATCCCACGAGGAAGTGAACTAAGAGGTCTTTAGTCAAATTCTAGTCTACTTCTAATAGTCCTTAGTTTGGAATGTCGATTAAAATTGTGTTTTATCTAAAAACTACTCCTAAATGCAAGTGTTAAATGTAATAGTAATTATAACTAAGTTCAAATAATAATTTTAAAGATAACCCTTTTTGGATGAATTGGTTTGAAGAATTTTGAGATATTAAAAACTACTATTCTTATGTAATGAAATAGATAATGTATATGATTGAGATGCATTTAATATTGTATGTGCCAAATAGGAGCAATCCTAGTTTTTACCCTTTGGTCCAGGCATAAAGAACATTGACTAATCCTATGCTTGGTTACTGAATCCGCGGCTAGGTCGGGAGGATACCGGCCGCCACTTCGGAGCTCCCACGTTCCCTCGCCCGAGGGCTAACATCTACACTTCAGCACCCAAACGATAGGATCGAATTGGAGATTTTAGCCTGTCACTCTAAAATCTCCAATTCTGCGCCCGATTAATATTATTTCCCTATTTATTTGCATTCAACTTCTATGAACTTCACCATTCATGGAATTTAAATGTGGTTCGTACTTAGTTGTAGAAAGCATAGCCCTCTCGGATCGTATATTTTCACAAAGAATTTTAACATTACAACAGGCCTTAATTGCAATGTAAATTAAGTGCAAGTAAAAACCATCACATTTATATCTAAATTAACTTCTAACATGCATCACAAAATCCTAAGCATGAATTCTACTCATTAGAAAAGAAAAGTAAATTGAAAACAATGACATAATTATCTCATGCCACTATTTCTAAAGAAGAAGAAATAGTAAGAGAAATATGTCACAAAGTACGAAGAAAACACAAAGGAAACTTCATTTAAACAAAGCAAATCCACTACATAAATGTTTACAAAATCATAAGATAATGAAGAACAATACTTAGCTTTTTCCCTTTGAAAGAAAGAGGAAGATCTATCCCACAAAGTCTCCCGTCGATCCATGCAATGCTCGTACAATCCCTTACAAATTCTCTCAAAAATCTCCTCTCCAATCTCTCCAAAAGGGTAGAAATCTACATTTCTACTCTTAATCTAAGAATCCTAAACATTCCTCTAAGTTTTTCTCCAATTTTTTCTCTCTAATCTTCTCTTAATCCCCCTTTTTCTAACCTAAATTCGCCATTTTTAAAGAGTTTGGACGAATTCCCAAGAGTTTCCTTACGCACCCCTTCGAAAAAGCGTCCAAATATGTCGAATATTGACCCAAAACAGCCAAAAGTCGGTTTGTGGTTGTCCGGGCCGCTGTCGGCGAGTTCGAGCTCGCTGTCGGCGAGCTTTTCGGCCACTTTTCGGTGGTCTCGGGAAAATCTCGCCCGTCGGCGAGATGGCTCTGAGCAGCTCTACCGTTTCGCTCCGTTTGACCCCGTTTTAGCTCCGTTTCGCCCCGTTTCAGTTGCGTTGCGTTCGTAAGAGATAGCCCTACAAAATAAACATAAAAACAACTTTTCTTTAAAGTGTAATCTCATTGAAAAGTATGTAAAAAGTATAAAAGCGATTAAGCATCGAAAGACTTATCGAAAGGTGTCAGGGCAGAATTTCATTTCTTGCTCGTTTTTGCTCCAAATTGCACCATTTTTGTTTCCTTTTGCTCCAATCGCCATTTCTTGTACCTAAAACCAAAAAACATACAAAATACCTTCCTTTAAAGTGTAATATCATAAAAAAATAAGTAAAATAATATAGCAAAAAGCATATATATTTTAGGCGTGTCAAATACCCCCAAACTTAATTGTTACTTGTCCTCAAGTAACACTTTTACTACATAAAAATATAACTCAAGGCAATGTAATTTTCACCTGTAAGACACTAAAATTTTTTATTTAAAAGAATATAATGGTTAGATTTTTAGAAAGAAATTTAGTAACTCGGGTTAACACTACAAGTATAAGAATATTCAATAATCAAGTCTAAGGGTTCTAGTCTTCTATTTATTTCAAGATAAACCATAATTTGTTACATTAAGAATGTCTTGAAAGACTATGTGAAAAAGGAGTTCATGCAAACTTTATCAAAATGTAGGCCAATACTTTAAATATAAATTCAGAAATGAAATCAAGTTCTCCCTTTAGAGTGACTCAAGTGAAGTCAATTTTTTATTAGGTATCTCCTCAAGTTTCTCCTCATAAATATTTTTCTTTCTCTTTTCTTCTTTTTTTTTTCTTTCGGGATCACTTTCAATCCTTTTTTTTTCTTTATTTTTTTTATATGAGGATTACTGTATCTGGAGAGCCTGTAATGATTTTGAACTTCACTCTCCTCTTTCTAAAGTTCAAACTTAAAACATATCCTTACTTTATAATTATGTATGAGCTTTATTATTCATCATAAAGTCACAATCTCTTCTTAACACATAATACTTTAAGTCTCTTAATATTTCAAAAATATAGTTTTCTTTACTTTAAATAGTTAACTATAATCAAATTCTTTCCTACCAAATATCTTACCCTTATAAAATTAACTTTTATTACTAAAAAATTTCATCCAATCCTTCCATAATATTCAATTAAAATAAAAAGTTTTAGTTATCTCGAGCGAGGTACAATTGTCGAAGTTATGTTAATATTTTTTTTGAAAATATAACAATTGAGAACAAATAAGAGTTAATATTTTTCTTCCCCCAAACTTAAATTGTAAAATATTTTGCAATTAATTTCATAAAATATAGCGAGGAAGAAAAAGTAAAGATTGAATATACTTACTACTACAACATTCTATCAAATTCATATTCATGCATAATCAGGATAAAATGATTGCAGGAGAAAGTAAATCTAGCCTAAAATATACTTGTAATAAATTACACTAAAAGGAAGTATTTTCATATCAAAATTTTATTTTTCTTCCTACCCCCAAACTTAATTTTTAACATATATAGCATTTAGTATAGAAAATATAAGCAGGAAGAAAATAATTTAGAAATTCTATCTACCACAAATGTCTATCAAAAACATTTACAAGTATTCATTAGGACAGAACAATATGCAGCAGAAAGTAAATCTAAACTAATCATGCCAGAATGAAATTAACTAAACCAAAGTCTAACTAGCATAGCAGGTATCAGCAAGGGAATATAAAATGTTCTTCAAGACCTAAATAAAGTTGTAACACAAATATAAACACACATATAATAAATACAAACACAAATGATAAATGAAGATATTTCATCCTTTAACTCATCCAATCTCACTATGTTACCTTCAATTTCTAACGGAATCACTACACTAGTAAATTAGGTACTTTCAAATGATATTATAGATTATAATCTCAAAGATAAGATTATCCCTGATAAATTAGTTTCCGGACACCAATCTCAAGTATCATCTAATTCTTATAATTAAGCACCTATAACAGTTATAAAGATAGTGTAAGATCATCCATATGGTATTCATCAAATAGGTTTGCGACTCCTACCTAATGAAAATAGAGTTGTAGAAAGGAAGTAACAAACTAAGATGAAACTATAATAAGAAGTTAAGGAATCACCTCCCTCAAGACAAGCAAAGATCAAACTACTAACAATGTAAACATCTACCAATCATCAATCAAACTTATCAATACATTATAAAGCAAACATCATACAACACTAATAATCATGACTCTCAAAACATACTAAATCAAAACACACTCGATAACTATGGGTTGCCTCCCATAAAGCGCTTGGTTTAACGTCATTAGCCCGACATATGATTCCACTCGGATCAATATTCCATTTAAGTAATCCTCGATCAATCGCCCAATCATTTCCAGATCCAGGGATTCCTATAAAATCCTCAAATTTTAATTTTTCATTTAGCTCTTCAATTTCAGTTGGATTTATATCATTGTTCCTCATATTTCTTTCTAGATCGAATATTCTTCTATTGATTTTTTGAAATTGCATATTAATATCATCCTTGAAATTGATAAGAAATGGATCTTTATAAGATACTTCATTATCTTCCAAATTTTGGATCAGATTCTCTTTAAATAATTCAGATTCAAGATCAAATTCTTCTATATAACTCTTATGATTCAAGTTATCTTCCAATTCTTTCCCTTTATAATTATTAAATGATGGAGGATCTATCTTAGTTGAGGAAATATGTTTTTCTAATTCCCTAGGAATTTCTTCCTATGGTCTTTCAATATTCTTATCCTCTTTTCTCAACTCAAAGTTCTTTAGAAATATATCCTCAAATTCTCTTCCAAGTCCTAATTCAATAATTTTATCTTGTTCATCATTCAATTCAGGTTTTTCTTGTGATTGAGTCGCATCTAAAGATATTAAGACTGGTTGTGTAGATGAATTCCCTAAATAGATAGGCTTTAAAATTGTATGGGGTACATCCATCTTAAGTTCATGAGATTTTTCAAGAGATGGAACTAAAAGTTTACTATTTTTGGTAGCGTCCATCATTGCACACCTCTCCTGAACATACATACAGTCTTCTTTACATAACATTTTTGACTCATCATGAAAGTCTATTTCAATCTCATTTGTTAACTTACTCTTAAAACTTTCTTGGAAATGTTCTTTACTTAGATAATCAATTTTATCCATCCAAAAACAATCATCATCTTTTCTCTCGACTGGAAATTTCATAGTCTTTAATACATCAAAAGTGACTTCATGGTCATTAATATTTATAGTCAACTCTCCTTTTTGCACATCTATCATAGCTTGTCCAGTAACAAGGAAAGGTCTCCCTAAAATAATTGGAATTTCTTTATTTTCCTCTATATCTATTACAATAAAGTCCAAAGGAAAGATAAATTTATCCACTTTAATAAGCACGTCTTCTATAACTCCTTTTGGATAAATGATAGATCGATCAACTAACAGAAGGGTTATAGTATTAGGAGAAATATTGGTTAAACCTAACCTTCTAAATATAGATAGAGGCATCACATTAATGCTCGTTCCTAAATCACATAAAGCTTTTCCACATAATTTTTCTCCAATTGCACAAGGAATTGTAAAGCTACAAGGATCTTTCAGTTTCCGAGGAAAATTTTTCTGAAGTATGGCACTGCACTCCTCACTTAGTGAAATTGTCTCATAATCCCCAAATTTTCTTTTCCTGTTTAATATATCCTTTATAAACTTTGCATAACTTGGCATATGTTTCAAAGCTTCTGTGAAAGGAATATTTATCGTTAACTTCTTAAGTACTTTCACGAATTCGAAAATTTTTTATTCAATTCATGCTTGTCTAAGTCTTTGAGGAAATGGAGGTGGTGGTTTTTCCAAATTGATTTTAGTTGGAGATATTAATTTTTCCGGATCCTTAGAAACATGTTCTTCGGGTCTTTTAGTTTCGATGTTTCTCTCACAACATCTTTCTCTTTTCTAACCACATCCTCTATCTCTCTTTCATTTTTTAATTGGACAGCTTCTATTTATTCATTAGTGTTCTCTTTAGAGTTGATCTCATTGTTGCTAGGAAGTGTTTCTTGGTGTCTATTACTAAGTGAACTAGCAATTTGTCCCAGTTGATTCTCTATGTTTCTAATCGCAGCATTTTGACTTTGCAACTGGTTTCCCATTTACAATACCATTTCTTTCATAGACATCTTCTTACCCTCAAATTTTTGATCATTGTTAGATTCCGGTGGATATGAAGGTCTATAGTTTTTGTTCCCCTGATTATTCCAACTTCCATTAGGATTTGCATGATTATTTTCCCATTGTTGGTTTCCATCGTCAGTATTAGGATTCCAGTTAAATTTAGGATGGTTCTCCCAACCTGGGTTGTAAAAGTTAGAGTACGAGTTATTTATGGTATTTAAAGTCTCATATGATAATTTAGAATCAATTATAGGCCCTAATGAACTTTTCTCACTTACAGGAGTAAATTGAGGTTGGTTCATTCCAAATTGGTCCAACTTCCTTGATATTGCAGCAATCTGAGATGCAAGAATTGTAATCGTATCCGTATCATGAACACTAGCTACATTTTTATGATTTTCCCTTGTAGAGGACCATTGAAATTCATTTGTAGCCATTTCTTCAATTAATGCATACGCTTCATCAAATGATTTTGACATTAATGATCCACCAGCGGTAGCATCAATTATAGACCTAAGGGATCCTACTAACCCATTATAAAAGTTTGAATGATTAACCAATCGGGCAGAGCATGGTGTGGACACTTTCTTAGGAGTTCTATATATCTTTCCCATGCTTCGTATATTGATTCCCCTTCATACTGACAAAATGAGATAATATCGTTTCTAAGTTTAGTTGTCCTTGAAGGTGGAAAATACTTAGGTAGGAATTTCTGACTTAACTCCTCCCGATTTTTAATAGAGCCGAGTGCTTAATGAATATAACCATATTTTAGCCTTATCCCTTAGTGAGAAAGGAAAAAGCCTTAGTCTAACGAGCATCGTCGACATAGCGTTATAACGAAATGTAGCATAAAGTTCTAGAAAATTTGATAAATGTAAATAGGGATCCTCCGAAGGAGTTCCCCAAACCGATTGTTCCGCACCGGCTTGGATAATCTCGGGATTTATTTCAAATGAGTCAGCTTCTACGACAGGGTATTGTATACTTAAGTGAATTTCATCTGTCGTAGGATTTATGCAATCCCTCAATGATTTATGATGATTTTCCAAGTTATTATCTTGAAAGTTTTCCATTTCCACTTCTAGTTTTTCGAGTCCTTTCTGTATTTTTATTTTTTTATTTTCTTCAAATACGGGATCATAAGGCACAAGTCCTACAGATCCATTGTTTTGCATACGTAACACAACAAATAATATATTAACAATTAAACAAATAAACAAAGAAATATATTCAACACAACAAAATATTTTTACGAACACCATATTTTTCACACAAACAATTTTTTCAAAACAAAGTTTCATACAACAAAAAATTTTTCACACAAAAATAGTTTTTACTACACTACAGTTTTCCACATCTAAGCCTAATTGTTTCAACTAAAATTCTCCTAAAGTTCTTACCGAAGCCTCCCCGGCAACGGCGCCAAAAACTTGACCCGACCCGCAATTACGCAGTAAATTAACTTCCAAAAGATGGCCAAAAACTTGACTCAATTTATAAATAGCAGCTAGTGTGCAAAGTCTTAAATGATTATAAAATTAGAAAATATTTTACACACTAGGGGTACTACGCAAGTATACGTATCGTTTCAAGTAATATAGAGTTTTCTTTAAAAACCCTAGTATCGATCCCACGAGGAAGTGAAGTAAGAGATCTTTAGTCAAATTCTAGTCTACTAATAATAGTCCTTAGTTTGGAATGTTGATTAAAATTGTGTTTTATCTAAAAACTACTCCTAAATGCAAGTGTTAAATGTAATAGTAATTATAACTAAGTGCAAATAATAATTTTAAAGATAACCCTTTTTGGATGAATTGGTTTGGAGAATTTTGAGATATTAAAAACTACTATTCTTATGTAATGAAATAGATAATGTATAGGATTGAGATGCATTTAATATTGTATATGCCAAATAGGAGCAATCCTATTCTTTACCCTTTGGTCCAGGCATAAAGAACATTGATTAATCCTATGCTTGGTTACTGAATCTGCGGCTAGGTCGGGAGGATACCGACTGCCACTTCGAGCTCCACATTCCCCTCACCCGAGGGCTAACATCTACACTTCGAGCACTCAAACGATAGGACCGAATTAAGGATTTTAGCTTCGTCACTCTAAAATCTCCAATCTACGCACACGATTAATATTATTTCCCTATTTATTTGCATTTAACTTCTATGAACTTCACCATTCATGGAATTTAAATGTGGTTCGTACTTAGTTGTAGAAAGCATAGCCCTCTCGGATCGTATGTTTTCACAATGAATTTTAACAGTACAACAGGCCTTAATTGCAATGTAAATGAAGTGCAAGTAAAAACCATCACATTTATATCTAAATTAACTTCTAACATGCATCACAAAATCCTAAGCATGAATTCTACTCATTAGAAAAGAAAAGTAAATTGAAAACAATGGTATAATCATCTCATGCTATTATTTCCAAAGAAGAAGAAAGAGTAAGAGAAATACGTCACAAAGTACGAAGAAAACGCAAAGGAAACTTCATTTAAACAAAGCAAATCCACTACATAAATATTTACAAAATCATAAGATAATGAAGAACAATACTTTGCTTTTTTCCTTTGAAAGATAGAGGAAGATCTCTCCCACAAAGTCTCTCGTCGATCCATGCAATGCTCGTACAATCCCTTACAAATTCTCTCAAAAATCTCCTCTCCAATCTCTCCAAAAGGGTAGAAATCTACATTTCTACTCTTAATCTAAGAATCCTAAACATTCCTCTAAGTTTTTCTCCAATTTTTTCTCTCTAATATTCTCTTAATCCCCCTTTTTCTAACCTATATTCGCCATTTTTAAAGAGTTTGGACGAATTCCCAAGAGTTTCCTTACGCACCCCTTCAAAAAAGCGTCCAAATACGTCGAATATTGGCCCAAAACAGCCAAAAGTCGGTTCGTGGTCGTCCGGGCCGCTGTCGGCGAGTTCGAGCTCACTATCGGCGAGCTTTTCGGCCACTTTTCGGTGGTCTCGGGAAAATCTCGCCGTCGGCGAGATCAATCTCGCCGTCGGTTAGATGGCTCTGAGCAGCTCCACCGTTTCGCTCCGTTTGACCCCGTTTTAGCTCCGTTTCGCCCCGTTTCAGTTGCGTTGCGTTCGTAAGAGATAGCCCTACAAAATAAACATAAAAACAACCTTTCTTTAAAGTGTAACATCATTCAAAAATATGCAAAAACTATAAAAGAGATTAAGCATCGAAAGACTTATCGAAAGGTGTCAGGGAAGAATTTCATTTCTTGCTCGTTTTTGCTCCAAATTGCACCATTTTTGTTTCCTTTTACTCCAATCGCCATTTCTTGTACCTAAAACCAAAAAACATACAAAATACCTTCCTTTAAAGTTTAATATCATCAAAAAATAAGTGAAATGATATAGCAAAAAGCATATATATTTTAGGCGTGTCAATCAACCAAGGGTTCGTATTTGTGCGTGGTAGATTTGTGCAATTCACTCCTGCACGAATTAACGATCTCTTCATGTCAAGAATGTACCCATTTTCCATTATTCTAATTTTAATGCCACACGAGACAATATGAATGATGCTTATCGATATTTGACGAATGAGAATGAGGATTGGGAAATTAGAGAGAGTGGATCCATTAGTTTCCCATATGCATCTCTCAATCCAGTGTCAAAGCAGTGGCACTACTTTATTTCAGCAAAGTTATTTTCAACATTGAAGAATAACAAGGTAACCAAGGAAAAAGACATTCCGAATTTCTGCATTCAAACTGGGAGGCCGATCGACATTGGTAATATCATTGTGAAATCAGTCTTGGGATTAATTGTTCATGGATCTAAATATGGGCTTGGACACCCGTCCACTATATTTCTGTTATGTAGTCAATCACAATTTCCTTATGAAAGTTGGAAAAAGGTTCTTCTTCCATGGAGGCCTATTTATCCAACTAATCCTTATGACTACCAGACAGTGGGAGATGAAGATGACATGATTTTGTTTGTTGATCAACCAACACAGACTTCACAAACGATTCAATCCTATTTTCCTGAAGGTTCCAGAATGATATTGAAGAGGATCAAACAGTTGGAGAAATAGGTACAGAACATTATGAGTGCAATCAATAATATCTCTGATTTATTCGATCATATAGATTGGAGAATGAAGGAACAATTTGATCATACTGGTCGAATTGAGATGGGCTTGATTAAATTGATGCAAAAAATGCGGTGATTGCTAAGGAATCGTCTGACGAATTTCCATTTCGTCCATTTTATAATTTGTTCATACATCAGCAATCTATTGGAAACATAAGAGGAGAGGATAGTTCTGAAACTGATGTGGAGTAATTGATAGATTCTACTTATGTTTGTTGTGTGTTTAGTTTGCTTTACTTAATTATGCTTGGTGTGTAGTATTTGCTTTGCTTTGTAATTTGAATTTGAATTTAGATATGCTTACCTTCATTGTGTGCTTAGATTTTAGTGTTTACCTATCGTAGAGTACTTGCAACAATAAACTTCTAAGAGTTAGTTTGGTTTGAATGAACATATTTGGTGTTTGAGTTGTAAATTGGATTTTATATATATAAGTTTGTTGTGTGTTGTTTGTGTAAAGAATTGTGTTAATTATTGCTTATGAGATGATGTAAATGCCTATTGAAGTGTTAAACACCATTGTGGAAGTCGAAACGATCGAAATTACGAAAAAAAATTTGGACCCAGAAAAAATATTGGACTGGAGCCGCTGGCGCCCAAATCTAGAGTGTTTGGCTATTTATTTTAAATAGAGCACCGTCGGCACCCTATCGAGCATCACTGGCGCTCGAACCCAGTAAAAGGCCAAAAACCCTCGTTTTCGTGATTTTTACCCTGGGACCTATCGGCATATTTTTAGGTTGTGTTTTATTTTGAAAAGGGGTCGCCTAACGAAATTGTAGGCGAATTTTCATATTTTTAAATTTAATTTAAATATATATATAGTTTAAAAGATAACATTTGATTTTGAAAGTAATTTTAAATTTAAAATTTTTAAGATATGAAATCAAACCGATCTCGCATCCCAAATAGTTTATATAAACGAGCACCGCACCACAAGCCGTGTATCCATCCCGAAGAATAGACACACCGCTGATGACGGGGCTCGATTAAATAAACTAGGAGATTTGTGACATCCGTTTGGTACGTGAACCAATTTTATAAGCCGACAAGTTCCCCGCTTAATATAAATGAATTAAGCAGGGTTTATATTACCTGGGTTCTTAAAGTTCCCTATAAGGGCAAGCCCCTATAGTTAATTACATCTGAAGCGATGGGAATCACCTAAGAAAACTCTCGATAATGATCACTGGTTTTGCGCTCAAGAATTTCAAAGTTTAAGGTTTTCAAAGGATTAAATTTTGGAAATTCAAAAGGGAATGGATCAAATTTCGAACAATTTATTTCAGGAGTTCAAAGGAAGAAAAGTAGGAGAAGTTGAGGATACAAGAAGAATCTTGGCAACTTCTCAAACTATCCTATTGTTTGGCTTCAATTTGGGGATTCATTTAATGTTTCATCTTGCCTGTTTTAATTAATTTGGACTTATATTTCTATGATAAAATCATACAAATAGCCTTGAAGATGTGAGGGTTTGTGTCGTACCAAACGACTACCTCGGAGTCCTAAGACCGGTTAGGGCTTAATTTACATGACATGATCATGCAAATGCCTAACGAAGAGTTGAGGATTTATGTTGCACTAGGAAAACTACCTCGAAATCCTATAGCTTTGTTGTTTAAAACTAGGAAAGGTTTCTTTGAAGTCGACCCGAGTTTTGTTGATGACGATGGCAGTCTCTGCCATCATGCTCCGAGCTCCTTGTTGTTGCGAGAGGTTTAGTTTTAGAAGTCATAAATCGAGGAGATGAGAGAAGTGTTTTGGTTTAGAAATCTTAAAAACTCAAGTGTTTTTAATATTTTAATTAAAACAAATCTTAAAGTTGATAATAAAAGAACCGATTAAGATCCCGCGGTTCGGTCATCCCGACATCAGTTATTTTCATTGAATTCACTTAGTCCGGATGAATTTGCTAAACTCAGTCGAATGAGTTCCACACTTTCATTTAGACCGTGGGAAATCCCATTAGCAACACGTGGCTTACATCATCCAGAGGTATTCCGATCATTCAACGAGACGTTTTGATTTAGTTGCAATTGTAGTTCGTTGTTCGTTTGTGATTAAATTTTGAGTTATTTTATATTTTGAAATATTGTGGCGGTGAATTTTATCTTGCAGAGATTTTTAATTTAGTTTTAGTTTCTATTCAGGGACTATTCTAAATGTTTTGGTTTTCATGTAACAGTTGTTTATCATGCAAGAAAAGTAGAGTGCATTTGCAATAAAGTAAATTGCAATAAAATAAAAGCGTACCTGGAGGGTCTTTGATAGACAACTGTAAGATGACTAGCTATATGACTAGGACTTTGATAGACAACCAAAAACTTTCCCTTAGCTTTACCTAGGTACTTGTTTAAATATTTAAATGACTTAACATGTGTTTTAAGTGCAGCTTGGGATGACAGGAAGACCTTCCAGGTACGCTTTTATTTTATTGCAATTTACTTTATTGCAAATGCACTCTACTTTTCTTGCATGATAAACAACTGTTACATGAAAACCAAAACATTTAGGATAGTCCCTGAATAGAAACTAAAACTAAATTAAAAATCACTGCAAGATAAAATTCACCGCCACAATATTTCAAAATATAAAATAACTCAAAATTTAATCACAAACAGAACAACAGAACTACAATTGCAACTAAATTAAAACGTCTCGTTGAATGATCGGGAATACCTCGGATGATGTAACCCACGTGTTTCTAACGGGATTTCCCATGGTCTAAATGAAAGTGTGGAACTCATTCAATTGAGTTTAGCAAATTTATCTGGACTAAGTGAATTCAATGAAAATAATGGTGTCGGGATGACGGAACCGTGGGATCTTAATCGGTTCTGTTATAATCAACTTTAAGATTTGTTTTAATTAAAATATTAAAAACACTTGAATTTTAAGATTTCTAAACCAAAACACTTCTCTCATCTCCTGATTTATGACTTCTAAAACTAAACCTCTGCAACAATAAGTAGCTCGGGGCATGGTGGGCAGCACGGCCATCGTCATCAACAAAACTCGGGTCTACTTCAGCAAAACCTTTCCTAGTTTTAAACAACAAAGCCATAGGATTTCGAGGTAGTTTGCCTAGTGCAACATAAATCCTAAACTCTTCGTTAGGCATTTGCATGATCATGTCATGTAAATTAAGCCCTAACCGGTCTTAGGACTCCGAGGTAGTCGTTTGGTACGACATAAACCCTCACATCTTCGAGAGTATTTGTATGATTTTATCATACAAATATAAGTCCAAATTAATTAAAATTGGCAAGATTGAAATATCAAATAATATTAGGATTTTCTTAAAACCGAGCCAAATAATAGGATAGTTTGGGAAGTTGCCGAAGATTCTTCTTGGATCCTCGACTTCTCCTACTTCTCTTCCTTTGGATCCTCAAAAATAAATTGTTCCAAATTTTGAGTCATTCTCTTTTGAATTTCCAAAATCCAATCCTTTGAAAACCTCAAACTTTGAAATTATTGAGAGCAAAACCACTGATCATTATCGAGAGTTTTCTTAAATGATTCCCGTCATTTAAGATGTAATTAACTATAGGGGCTTGCCCTTATAGGGAACTTTAAGAACCCAGGTAATATAAACCCTGCTTAATTCATTTATATTAAGCAGGGGAACTTGTCGACTTATAAAATTGGTTCGCAGACCAAACAGATGTCACAAATCTTCTAGTTTATTTAATCGAGCCACATTATCAAGCAGTGTGTCTATTCTTCGGGATAGATACACGGTTTGTGATGCTGTGCTCGTTTATATAAATTATTTGGGATGTGAGATCGGTTTGATTTCATATCTTAAAACTTTTAAACTTAAAATTCCTTCAAAATCAAATGTTATCTTTTAAACTATATATATATTTAAATTAAATTTAAAAATATGAAAATTCGCCGACAATTTCTGTTAGGCGACCCCTTTTCAAAATAAAACACCCAACCTAAAAATATGCCGACAACTTCTGGCGACTCCGCTGGGTAAATAGTTCCTCTCTCCATTTTGATTAGATGGTTTTGCTTTCATAAATTGGTAGTGAGTCTATGCCCCTAGTGGACCAAACTACCATTCTTCCGTTGGAATACCCCGTTCATTTCTGTCTTGAACAAGTATAGCCAACTCCTCTCGGATTTAGGAGACACTGTTTAGACACCCCTAAACGGAGAGGTTCCGAGATCCTTTTGCCTCTTTTCTGAGGTGAGGTAGACCCCCAATAGGTGTTAGTTTAGGAGCGGTCATTCGAGTCGAGAAGTCTTGCATAAGACTTTCTCTTCCTTTCCAATTCTGAATCGGATTCCTTACCTTCTCTACACCTTTGAACATTCCGTTCCTAATAAACAAACCCTCTAATGAATGAATCTTTTAACAAATAACTCCTTTTTATAAATACATGAACAAAAATGTGTTCGGACTCTTTTCGATTCCTTTCTTTTCGTCCTAATGAGAAGAAGCATAATTTGTGACTGACAATCAGAATCTACCTTGCAGAAAATGTCTGCCTCGAAGCTGATTTTCTCCTTCACCAATGGACTGGACTTCATTGTATACAAGGATGAGCTGCCCGACAATGGGATCATCCATTTTGGGCAAGGATTCGAGAACACAAATGTCAAGATCACGGACGTTACCTTTTTCACACTTACAGACAAAGTGCCTGAAACTGAAAAGCCTTTGATCGAGTTCAACCTTAAGTCAACTCAAGAGTTCCATCCCTAGCAAAGGGTTCCGGCTGAGAGGAATACTACTGTTCATAGGAGAACTGTTATCTCTATCCCTACCGGTCTAGTCGTCTCTGCACCTACCCCGGCTTCCGCCAAACTAAAAGGGAAGGAAATTCAAATTTGTAAGGAGCATGTTACCGTGGAGGGTACAGATCTCCGTGCGAGACCTTCTATTTTCGAAATTGGGTCCAGTTCAAGGGTTCCACCCCTAACACGGACTTAGAGAAGAAACAGAGGAGGAAAGATTGCCAGGAAAGCCAGAGCTGCTGAAGTTGCTTTGTTGGAAGAAATCCCTGCGTACAGACCACTACCTGAGTACATACCATTGCCTGAGTATACACCGCTTTTGGAAGGAAGTAGATTCCATCCCCTCTCCGCCGCAGCTGACGAGGAAAATGTCCGCAAAATTGCTTCTGCATTACCTCGACCCGCATACTATAGCGACAGCCGAAAGAAAAGGGCTAGGACTACACCATTTGCCCGACTACAGACTGTGATAAAGAAGTTAGCAAAGAAAGAGAGATGTCCTGTATCAGAGATTTTAAGAAGAATAGGGCAGGTGCCAGCCAAGTCCAGTCTTGGGCCACGAGTTGAACCCGTTAGCGCCGCAGAAAAGCTGAATAAGAAGATGAAGGCTAGTCCACTTGTTATTGTTTCAGGATTACATATCTGGGAGGATACTACCTTCCAGCATTCAGCCGACAGACCATCCGGTTCTAGGCCTTCTGCTGCTAGAAGGATGGTATGGCGTCCTACTACTGGCCAATTAAGACCGAAACAACGACCTGAAAAGGAAAGTCTCGTCAAGAGACTCGAGTTTGAAGAAAGCGCCACCGCAATGAAGGGGACTCCCAAGAAGGAAATCCAACAGCCATCGCACGATAACTGCGAAACCGCACGAAAAAGACCATTGGAGGACGCTATGGAAAAGCTAAGAACCGACATTCAACGATTGGCAAGAGAAAGAGAAGAAAAGTTTGGAGATGAAGTTGACTCGTCGGAGTTCATGGATGACGAATATGTGGAGATCAACATGGTCGAGACACGAGCATCGTCAGCTTCGCAAGGTACTCCGGCAGCTGCGGAGAGAGATGAACTGGAAGCATTAAGAGCACAAATTCTAGAAAAAGATGATACAATCTCTCAAATGGAAAAAAGGATGGAAGAGATGGCTGCAGCCCTAGCCACTCTTCAGAGTCAGGCTCAACCCCTAAGAGAAACACCTCCAGAAGTTATTCATATTACGGACGGAGGAAAAGAGATTACATCCATTAAAGGAGAAAATCAGCCAAAGAAAAACTCTACTCAGAATATGATTCCAGAGAAGGACATCAAGAACATGGTAGAACGACGACGTGCGAGAAGCCTTAGCACACTCTAAGAGCGGAGCATCTATTCAGACGGGTAGACCTTACCCCAAAGAATTTGATGCAGTACAATACCCAAAAGGCTTCGTACCACCTCTGTTCAAGACTTTTGATGGTACCGGAAATCCTCGACAACATGTTGCACATTTTCGTGCTAGTTGTTGCAACGCCGGTGGAAGTGACGCCTTACTCTTCCGACAGTTCGTCAGCAGCCTGTCAGGGATCGCCTTCGATTGGTATGCAGAGTTACCGAATGGTTCGGTAAAGACATTTTCAGAATTAGAAAACCTCTTCGTGAAACGGTTTGCCGGAGCTCAGCACCATATCACCATCGGTGACTTAGTGGTGGAGAAACAGAAACCGAACGAGACTTTAGTGGACTACATACTTCGATGGAGAAATCTAAGCATGAAGTGTGAGCCACGGCTACAAGAGCGAGCATGCGATCGAGTATCTTGCTTAAAAGCATTCACGCCCCGATAGCACTTCTCCTTAAGGGATTCACAATTAAGACTTTCGAGAAGTTGTTAAGTAAGGCCGGAAGCTTGCAACAGGAAGCGAAATAGCTAAGTTTTGTCGACAAGACAGACAAACAGAAGCCTATGAAGACATTTGAAAATAAATCCGGGATCATCGTGGCAGTTGATAAGTGCGAAATACGAGTCGGAAGCGGCCGCGGTCTAGCTATCGACAACCTCGGCGGAACTACCAACGGCCTCGGCCCGGTTATCGGCCAGCCCAACAATATGAGCAACCGCCTCGCCCACAGCGCACGTTAAAGGAGCTCATAAATAGAGAATACTCATTCAAGAATGAGGCAGTGCCAAAGATGTTCCGCAGTTTGATGAAGACTTCGGATTTTCGACTGCCAGAACCCAAGAAGCCAGAAGAAGTTAACAAGAAAGATCATCCCAACTACTGCCCTTACCACCAGATGCTTGGACCTAAAATAGAGGATTGCATCACCTTCAAGAGTTGGCTTGACAACAATCTCCAAAAAGGGAACATAACGATCCCGAAGGAATACATGAAAGAACCCCAGAAAGGAGGTTCTGTCAATGTTATTTCAACGGTTCCCGTTGTTCCGATAGTCCCTTACACAACTGATGATGGATGGAGTACCGCTTGGACAAAGTCATCGAAGAAAATTTTGGATCGCATCCAAACCGCTTCGGCGCGTGCTTTAATTCAAAGTTTGAAACCTGTCAAGCCGGCGCTATCGCTTGCAATTGAAGAACCGCCCCAGAAAGAAAAGATCATAGAAAATAAGGAGGTCGAAGAAGAAGAAAAGACTGAGGCTCCCAAGGCTAGGCTAGGGGCTGCTTATCCTAGGATGGTTGTTTCCGATTCGGGGGAAAAATTCCTCGAACCTCTAACTCTGTATGATTGTTTGCTCGCTCCGGCGGGATCTTATGATGATAAGAGTTATGGCGTTGGCTACATTTTGACTATTTCTAACGATAACGTAACTAACGACAACCAATCTAATTCGGATCCCGATTTCGATACCAATAAGAATTCTCAAATCATACACAACCTCGATAATCACGATGACAAAGAAGACATTCACCGAGAAGGCTACGAAAGTTCAACAAGCAATGAATCTATTTGTGAATTTCAAGGAACTCCAATCACAATAGAGTTAGAGCTTTCAGATTCTGAAGCAACTCCAAAAGAACCTGTCATGCCAATTCAAAAGGAGACACCTATAAATTCAGTGCCAGATTTGGAAGAAATTACAAAAGTCAATTTAAGGAGCTGAAGGGTTCTACCTCCAAGAATGGGTCCAAAAGACAAAGGAAAGCAGGTGGTTGTTTCGGAAGAATCAACCCGCAGAGAAGAATTGCCCATTCGAGAAGAAGCTGAGACACATGATAACAAAGTGGACTATAACGTGCTAGCCCATCTTAGGAAACTACCGACGCAAGCGAGCATCTACGACGCTCTCATCTTATCAAAAGAGATGAGGAAGCTCGATCGATGCCTTACTTGATCCGAGAGATTTGTTTAGCTCGGATGGTCGGAGATTCCTTGGACGAGGTTTGCTCATTAAAGGAACAACGAGGTGTTACCTTCACGGATAGTGATCTACTACTTGGGACAGCCGACCACAACCGACCGTTGTACATTTCAGTTACAATTAGAAAATTTACGCTCTCCAGAGTATTGGTGAATCCAGGAGCATCAATCAACATAATGAATCTTCAGACGCTAGCTTACTTGGAAATTGATGCTCTCGAGCTTGAGGCGGACAAGATGTTACTAAGAGGATTCAACCAGAAAGGAGAAAGAGCCCTTAGATCAATAACACTGTTGATGAAGACCGGTGACTTAGCAAAGACAACCGCAAAATTTCACATAATTGACTCTGAGACATCGTTCAACGCGCTACTGGGCCGATCATGGATACATGAGAATCGGATGGTACCGTCGTCTCTGCATCAGTGCATAAAATACTACGAAGGAGGAGAACAGTGCATTAAGGGTGATTTGCAACATTTCTCCATACATGAGATTGGAGTCCATGAAGATGCAGCTTATTACGCACCTCCAAAGAAAACAATATTCTCCAGAAACACCGTGCCAAATGAAGCAAAAGAAGTTCGAGACGATGAAGAACCTGAAGTTCTAGTCCAACAGTCACTCATCACTCCCTTACGGAGAGATGGTGAAGGTTTCTCCAGAACTCACATCTGAGGTCGAGGCCGGGGATGAGGTAGTGGAAGAGACACTGGGACAGTGGGACAGAAAAAGCCAATGATCAACGTTGATTGGGAAAAAACCTCTGAAGAAGAAGAGGAAGTCAAGAAAGAAGCAGCTAAAATAAACCGGAAGAAACCACAATTCAAGATTTCTCTCGAAGATAAAAGGAACGAAGAATACAAATCGATGTACGAGAAGATTAACCACTATGTACACACTATGACCACGACCCCGATCCGATCCTAATAAGATTGAGGGTATGGTGGTCAAAGAAGTACATAGCTAGCGGTGCAAAGCCAATCAAATTTTACCGTGGCACTTATTCTTCCAATGCGAAAGCGATGTACAATTTGAAGATGTTACTTCATACGAATTAATGGAATTACCTTTTGAGTGGTACTCTCCCTGTGTTCAAAATTTAATTCAGCGTGGTGTCTTACCTTGACAATGGACAAAAGGTCTATCACAACACTTCGAAAAATTATGGAACAATGCCAGTCGGCCTCCCAATTCAAAACATGGTCTCAGATTCGGCACAGTAGGTTCAGTTGACGATAAGGAATTTTTCTTGGTTGTCACTTGTGAATCTAAGGAAGACTGTTTGGAAACTACAGAAGATCTTGAAGATCTACAAATTGGAGACGCTCCTCCAGAATTCAAAGAAGAAATCAAATTTATAATAGATGAGTTAATGGAAGTTAACTTAGGTACTAACGAATAGCCTAGACCAACCTTTGTTAGCTCCTTACTCAATAAAGAGGATTCTGAGGAAATGATCAAGCTATTAATGGAATTCAAGGACTGTTTTGCTTGGAGTTACGACGAAATGCCAGGATTAGCTCCAGAAGTCGCAGTTCACAGGCCCTTAAGCACTTCCTCGATATGATAGGATGTTCATAAGAACAATTGAACTTAATTGTTCTTTAATGAAGAAAATTGTCTTCAAACCAAAACACAAGAGACCTAGACGTCATAGGAAAGGACTAGCTATAGGACTAGGAATTTGGTAGAAAACCATAACCCTTCCCTTAGCTTTACCTAGGAACTTGTTTAAATATTCTAATTGTGTTTTAAGTGCATCTTGGGATGACGAGAAGACCCTCAGTGCAGCTTTATTTTATTGCAATTTATCTTATTGCAATTTTTTTAATACGCATCGCACTTACTTTTCTTACTGATAAACAACTGTTGCATGAAAACCCACACCTCTAAAGATGATCCATGGCTTAAAAACTAAGTAAAAAGTCATTGCAAGATAAAATTCACCGCCACAACATTTCAAAATATAAAACAACTCAAAATTTAATCACAAACAGAACACAAAGCGCAATTACAACTAAATTAAAACGTTCTGTTGGATGATCGAATACCTCGGATGATGTAACCTACGTGTTGCTAACGGGATTTCCGCGGTCTAAATGAAAGTGTGGAACTGTTGAGTTTAGCAAATTCATCTAGACTAAGTGAATCCGATAAAAATAACGATGCCGGAAGGATGGAACCGTGGGATCTTAACCGGTGTCGTTATAATTAACTTTAAGATTTGTTTCAAATAAAATATAAAAAAAAGACACTTGGAAATTAAGATTTTCTCTAAACCAAAACACTTTTCTCATATTCTGATTTATGATTTCTATAACTAAACCTCTGCAACAACAAGGAACTCGGAGCATGGTGGGCGGCACGGCCATCGTCATCAACAAAACACTGAGTCTACTTCGACAAAACTTTCTTAGAATTAAATAACCAAGCCATAGGATTTCGAGGTAGTTTGCACTAGTGCGACATAAATCCTCGACTCTTCGTTAGGCATTTGCATAGCAAATTAAGCCCTAACCGGTCTTAGGACTCTGAGGTAGTCGTCGATACGATATAAACCCTCACATCTTCGAGGCTATTTGTATGATTATGTCATACGAATATAAGTCCTAATTAATTAAAATCGGCAAGATCAAAACATTAAATAAACATTAGGACTTTCCTAAATATGAGACGAACAATAGGATAGTCGGGGAATTACCGAAGTTCGCTTCGAATCACGTGATTTCTCCTACCTTTCTTCCTGTGAATTCCCAAAACAAAATGTTCCAAATTTGATCCATTCCCTATTGAAATTCCAAAATTCAATCCCTTGAAAACTTAAACTTTGAGATTCTTGAGAGCAGGATTACTGATTATTATCGAGAGTTTTCTTAGGTGAATCCCGTCACCTAAGATGTAATTAACTATAGGGGCTTGCCCATATAGGGAATTTTAAAGAACCCAGGTGATATAAACCCTGTTTAATGCTTTCATATTAAGCAGGGGAACTTGTCGGCTTATAAAATTGGTTCGCGAGACTAAACGGATGTCACAAATCTTCTAGTTTATTTAATCGAGCCCCATCGTCGAAGCGATGTGCCTATTCTTCGGGATAGATACACGGTTTGTGGTACGGTGCTCGTTTATATAAACTATTTGGGATGTGAGATCGGTTTGATTTCATATCTTAAAATCTTCGAATTTAAAAATTATTTTTAAAATCAAATACTACTTTTCAAATTGTTTATTTAAATTAAATTAAAAATTCACCGACAATTTCTGTAGGCGACCCCTTTTCAAAATACAACACAACCTAAAAATAAGCCGTACAATTTCTGGCGACTCCGCTGGGGACAATTCCTCTCTCCATTTTAATCGGACAATTCTGCTTTCAAAAATCGGTAGTGTATCCATGTCCCTTGTGGATCAAGCTACCCTTCTTTCCGTTGGAATACTATGTTCATTTCTACCTTGAACGAGTATATCCAACATTCTCTTGGATTTAGGAGCCACTGTTTAGAAACCCACTAAACGAGAGAGGTTCCAAGATCCTTCTACCTCATTTACGAGGTGGGGTGGACCCCGATAGGTGTTAGTTTAGGAGTGATCCTTCGAGTCGAGAAGTCTTGCATAAGACTTTCTTTTTCTTTCCAACTGCGAATCGGATTCATTACCTTCTCTACACCTTTGAACATTCCGTTCTAAATAAACAAACCCTCCAATGAATGACTCTTTTAACAAATAACTCCTTCTTATAAATATATGAACAAGAATGTGTTCGGACTCTTTTCGATTCCTTTCTTTTCGTCTGATGAGAAGAAGCATAACTTGGGACCGACAATCGGAATTTACCTCGTAGAAATGGAAGCCCCGAAGGCGATTTTCTCCTTCACCAATGGACTCGACTTCCTTGTTTACAAGGATGAGCTGCCGACGATGGGATCATCCTTGTTTGGACAAGGATTCGAGAACACGAATGTCAAGATCACCGATGTTTCCCTTTTCGCCCTAACAAACAAAGTATGCGAAGCCGAGAAGCCGCGGATCGAGTTCGACCTTAGGTCGACTCGAGAGTTTCCTCCCCGTGAAAGATTTCAGTCGAGAGAATGCTTGCTTGTCCACGGAAGGACCGTTCTTGCTACCCCAGCTGGTCTAGTTGTCTCTGCACCTACCGGGCTTACGCCAAATTAAAGGGAAGGAAATCCGGAACTATGGTGAACTCGTTACCATGGAGGGTACGGACCTTCCTGTGAGACCTTCTATTTTTGAAATCGGGTCCAGCTCAAGAATTCCATCTCTAACACGGACCCAAAGAAGGAACAGAAGTAGGAAGATTGCCAGGAAGGTTAGAGCTGCCGAAGTTGCTTTCCTAGAGGAAATCCCAGAAATCCCTGAGTACACACCACTACCTGAATACATACCATTGCTTGAAGATACACCCTTTTTGGAAGGAAGTAGATTCCACCCCTTTCACGCGCAGTGATGAGGAAAATGTCCGCGAGGATTGTTTCTACATTACCTCGACCAGCATACTACAACGACGAGCGAAAGAAAAGGGCTAGGATCACACCATTTGCCCGACTACTGTTCGTGATCGAGAAGCTAGCAAAGAAAGAGAAATGCCCCGTATCGGAGATTCTAAGAAGGATAGGGTGGGTGCCGGTCGAAATCCCGTCTAGAGCCGCGAGTAGAACACCGCCATCGTTACGGAAAAGCCGAATAAAAGGATGAAGGCTAGTCCGCTGTCGTTGTTGCGGGATTACAGATTAGGGAGGATACCACCTTCCGAGCATTTGGGCGACGGACCATCCGGTCCTAGACATCCTGTGCTAGAAGGATGGTATGGCGTCCACTACTTGGGCCGATTAAGATTGAAACAACGGCTCGAAAAGGAAAGTCTCGTCGGGAGACTTGAAACCGAAGAAGTGCTTCTTGCGGTAAAGGGGACTCGTGAGAAGGGAACCCGACGAGCTATCACACGACAAGCTGCGAGGATGCAAAGAAATGACCGGCTAGAGGATGCTTATGGAAAAGTTGAGGAGCGATATTCGACGATTAGCAAAAGAAGAGAAGAGAATTCGGAGATGAGATTGATTCATCGGAATTCATGGATGATGAGTATGCGAGAAATCAACATGGTCGAAACGTGAGCTTCGTCGGCTTCACGAGGTGCTCCTGCGGCCGCGAAGAGAGGAGCCGGAAGTGATGAGAAGGCGGCTTCAAGAGAAAGACGATACGATCGCCCGAATGGCGAAGAGGATGGAAGAGATGGCGCAGCCCTAGCCACTCTCCGGAGTCGAGTGCAACCCCGAAGAGAGACACCCCGAGAGGTCATTCACATTGTAGACGGAGGAAAGGAGATTACATCCGTCAACGAGGATGATCGGCTAAAGAAAGATACAACACGAAGTATGATTCCGAGAAAAAGATATCAAGAGCTTGGTGGAACGGCGAGTGCGAGAAGCCTTAGCACAATCGAAAGAGCGGGACATCCATTCGGACGGGTAGACCTTACCCGGAAGAATTCGACGCTGTCCAATACCCAAAAGGCTTCGTACCACCTGCGGTCGAAGACCTTTGATGGAGCAGGGAACCCCAGACGGCATGTTGCACACTTTCGTGCCGGTTGTTGCAATGCGGCGGGAGCGATGCATTACTCTTCCGACAATTTGTCGGCGGCATCGTCGGGGATCGCCTTTGATTGGTATGCAGAATTACCGAATGGTTCAGTGAAGACATTCTCAGAACTAGAAAACCTCTTCATCAAGCGATTTGCCGGAGCTCAGCACCACATCACTATAGGTGATTTAGTAGTAGAGAAGCAGAAGCTGAACAAAACTTTGGTGGATTACATACTTCGATGGAGGAATCTAAGTATGAAGTGTGAACCACAATTACAAGAACAGCATGCAGTCGGCATCTTACTTAAAAGCATTAACGGCCCGATAGCACTTCTCCTCGAGGATTTACTATTAAGACTTTCGAGAAGTTGTTAAGCGAGGCGGGAGCTTGCGGGAGGAGGCGAAGCAATTAAGTTTCGCCGACAAGACGGACAAGCAAAAGCACTGTGAAGACTTTTGAAAAGAAATCCGGGATTGTTGCGGCGGTCGACAAAGGCGAACAACCGATACAAATATCGTCCGAACGGCCGCGGCAACCTCAACGAATTGCCAGCGACCCCGACCTAGCTATCGGTCATCTCCACGATATGAACAACCGCCTCGTCCGCAACGTACATTAAGGGAGCTTCGAGCGGGGAATATCCATTCAAGAATGAGGCGAGTGCCGAAAATGTTCCGTAGTCGATAAAGACTCCGGATTTCCGATTGCCGGAGCCTAAGAGACCGGAAGAAGTCAACAAGAAAGGTGATCCCGACTTTTGCCCTTACCACCGGATGCTTGGACTCAAAATAGAAGATTGCATTACCTTCGAAAAGTTGGCTCAACGACAACCTTCGAAAGGGAATATAACAATCCCGAAGGAGTACATGAAGGAACCCCGAGAAGGAGGTTCCATCGATGTTGTCTCGGCCGATCTCATCGTTCCGATAGATCCCCATACAGCCGATGATGGATGGACTACCGCTTGGACAAGGTCTTCGAAAAAGATTTTCGACGGCATCAGCCAGCCGGTGCGAGCTTCAATTCAGAGTTCGAAACCTGTCAAGCCGACACTGTCACTTGCGATAGAAGAACCACCTCAACAGGAGACGATTGAAGAGAAGAGGAAAATCGATGAAGAAGAGAAGACCGAGACTCTTTAGGCTAGACTAGGGGCTGCTTATCCTAGGATAGTTGTTTCCGATTCGGGGGGAAATCCCTCGAACCTCTGACTCTGTATGATTATCTGCTCTCTCCGGTGGGATCTTATAATGATAAGGGTTATGGCGTTGGCTACATTTTGACTGTTTCTAACGATTACGTAACTAGCGACGATCCGGACATCGAATTCGATACCGATGACAATTCTCGAATCATACACAATCTCGACGATCGCAATGACGAAGAAGACATCCATCGAGGAGGCTACGAGAGTTCAACGAGCAACGAATCTATCTGCGAGTTTCGAGGAGCTCCGATCACGATAGAGTTAGAGCCTTCGGACTGCGAAGCTAATCCGGAAGAACTGTCATTCCAATTCGAAAAGAGACACTAGCAAACTCGATACTAGATTCGGAAGAAATTGCGAGAGTTAACTTAAGAAGTGGAAGAGTTCTACCTCCGAGAATGGGTCCGAAGGACGAAAGGAAGCAGGTGGTTGTTCAAGAAGAACCAACCCCGACGGAAGAAATACCCATTCGGGAAGAAGCGAGAGACACATGAAAATAAAGTGGACTACGATGTGCTAGCCCATCTTAGGAAACTACCGGCCAAGCGAGCATCTACGACGCTCTCATCTTATCGAAAGGAGATGAGAGAAGCTCGATCGAGGCCTTACTTGATCCGGAAATTTGCTTGGCTCGAATGGTCGGAGATTCCTTAGATGAGGTTTGCTCGTTAAAGGAATAGCGAGGTGTTACCTTTATGGACGATGATCTACTTACTTGGGACGACGAGACCACGACCGACCGTTGTACATTTCGATTACAATTGGGAAGTTTACACTCTCCGGAGTATTGGTGGATCCGGGAGCATCGATCGATATAATGAGTCTTCGAACACTAGCATATTTGGAAATTGATGCTCGCAAGCTCGAAGCCGACAAAATGTTATTAAGAGGATTCAACCAGAAAGGAGAAAGAGCCCTCAGATTAATAACACTACTAATGAAGACCGGTGACTTAGCAAAGACAACCGCAAAATTTCACATAATTGATTCGAAACGTCGTTCGACGCTCTCTTGGGCCGACCATGGATACATGAAAACGGGATGGTACCATCATCTCTACATCGGTGCATCGAATACTACGATGGAGGGGAACGAGTGCATCGAAGGTGACTTACAACCATTCTCCCTACACGAAATTGGAATCCATGAAGATGCGGCTTATTATGCACCTCCTAAGAAAACAATCTTCTCCGAGAGATACCATAATAAATGAAGCAAGAAAGTTCGGGACAATGAAGAACACGAAGTTCTAGTCCGACGAGTCACTCACCACTCCCTTACGGCGAGATGGTGAAGGTTTCTCCACGACTCGCATCCGAGGTCGAGGCGGGGACGAGGTCGTGGTAGAGACGTTAGGACGAGTTGGACGAGAGGAAGCCGACCATCAATGTTGATTGGGAAGACAATTCGAAGAAGAAAAAGAAATCGAAGCAAGAAGCGGCGACAATAAGTCGGAAGAAGCCGCAATTCAAGATCTCTCTCGAAGATGAGAAGAATAAAGAATATAAATCAATGTACGAGAAAATTAACCACTATGTACATACTATGACCCTAACCACGATCCATTCTAATAAGGTCGAGGGTATGGTGGTCGAAGAGGTACATAGCGGTGGTGCAAAACCGATCAAATTCTCTTGTGGTGCTCCTTCCTCCAAAGCGAAAATAATGTACGATTTGAAGATGTTGCTTCATCGAATTAATGGAATTACCTTTTGAGTGGTACTCTCCATGTGTTCGAAATTTAATTCGGCGTGGTTTATTACCTCGAAAATGGACAAAAGGTCGATCACAACATTTTGAAAAATTATGGAATAACTCCGGTCGTCCACCCGATTTAAAGCATGGTCTTGGATTCGGCACGGTAGGATCGGTTGACGATGCGAATTTTGCTTGGTTGTCACTTGCGAGCTTCAATGAAAACTGCATGGAAACTACAGACGAACTCGAAGATTTACAAATTGGAGATGATCCACCAGAATTCGAAGAAGAGATTAAATCTACAATAGATGAGTTAACAGAAGTTAACTTAGGTACTAGCGAAGAGCCTAGACCTACCTTTGTTAGCTCCTTACTCAATAAAGAAGACTCCGAAGAAATAATCGAGTTATTAATGGAATTTAAAGACTGTTTTGCTTGGAGCTACGATGAGATGCCGGGATTAGCTCCGGAGGTCGCGGTACATAAGCTAGGAGTGGATCCTGCTTCGTCCGGTCGGACGAGGTCCGAGAAGAATGCGTCTAGAAATCGAACAACAAGTCATAGCGGAAGTTAAAAAGCTAATAGCCGCAAAATTTGTCCTTGAAGAACAATACCCGACTTGGCTAACCAATGTAGTGCCGGTCGGAAAGTAGAATGGTCGGATCGGAATTTGTGTGGATTTCGAGAGATTTAAACGAGGCATGTCCAAAAGATGAATTCCCTCTGCCAGATCCCAGAATTAATGATCGACATTGCTTCGACACATGAAATATTCTCATTCATGGATGGATCTTCGGGATACAACCGAGATAAAAATGGCTCCGGAAGATGAAAAACTTACGGCATTCGAACACCGATCGGAGTATATTGCTACACGGTGATGCCGTTCGGACTCGAAGAACACGGGAGCGACCTACCGAGAGAGCAATGACAAGAATTTTTGATGATCTCATCCACAATCAAGTCGAATGCTACGTGGACGATGTGGTCATCAAAAGCAAAGTAAAGGACAACCACTTGTATGATTTGAGAATTATTTTTGAACGATTAAGGCAATTTAACCTTAAGATGAATCCCTTAAAATGCGCCTTCGGCGTCACCTCCGGGAAATTCTTAGGATTCGTTGTCCGACATCGTGGAATTGAAATCAACCCGGAAAAGATTAAAGCTATCTTAGAAATGTCGTCTCCCGAAAACCTTAAAACAACTACGATCATTTCGAGGAAGGCGGCATATCTTTGACGCTTTATCTCAAACTTGTCGGGTAGGTGTCGGCCTTTCTCGTCACTAGTTAAAAAGGACGCCAAATTTATTTAAGAAGAGAAATGCCGGGAAGGCCTTCGAGGACATTAAACAATATTTAATGACACCTCCTGTCTTAGCGACCCGAGTCTCGGGTAGACCGCGATACTTTATACCGCGGCTTTAGACGACTCTCTCGGAGCCACGTTAGCCTGAGTCGATGATGAGGGTAAAGAAAATGCTCTTTACTACCTAAGCCGTCGTTTACTTTCGACGGAAATAAGGTATCTCGTAATTGAAAATCGTTGTTTGGCCCTGATCTTCGCCGCTCAAAAGCTCAGACACAACATGCTTTCTCATAAGGTCGACTGATCTCGAAATTTAATCCATTGCGATACTTGATGACCCGTCCAACGCTTTCGGCGGACTTGCCGGATGGTCGATGATATTATTGCAATTCGATATAACTTTCGTGCCTCTTCGTGTCGGAAAGGGACAAGTCTAGCAGATTTCCTCGCGACACACCCTTTGTCGGCGGAATCTCCTCTCGATGATGACTTGCCGGATGAACAAATAATGAGCCTAGAAGACCACGATGATCGACGTTGGGAATTATATTTCGACGGAGCATCTTCGGCACACAAAGACGAAGAATCGCAAGTGATAGTGCCGGTAAGGCGGGAATCGGATTAATCTTTATAACACGGAGCGGGGGATGTTAAGATACTCCTACCACTTGACGAGACCGTGTACAAACAACGAAGCGAATACGAAGCCCTCATAACGAGGTCGGAATTAACTATTCGAATGGGGATAACAAACATCAACATCTACGGGGATTCGTAGTTAATCATTCAACGGATCGCCGGATAGTACGGAATTTTAAAACGAAGACTCGAGCAATACTTCCGGTATGCCGTACGGTTGTTGGAACAAATTCGAATGTGACAATCTATAAAATTCCCGAGAAAAGAAAATGCTTTAGCGAGATGCGTTAGCTCGTCTCGCAAAAGAATTTGCTGCTTGCGGGACGAATCGATGGAAGTGTCGGTTCACGGACGTCGGGTCCTATCACGGCTCGACATAGACACAATACACAAATCGGAAAAAGAAGAAGAATCGATTGCAACGGTGACGAGAAAACACGGAAGATTGGCGACAACCATTAATAGACTACACCGCAAACGGGAAAACTACCGGACGATAGGTCGTTAGCCCATCGGATCGAAAAGAACTGCGTCTTACGCATTAATAAACAACACGTTATACGGAAGGTCTTTTGATCGAATGTGGCTAAGGTGCCTAAGCGGGTCCGAGGCCCGTGAAATTGTAAAGAGGTGCATTCGGGACTGCGTGGCGCTCACCGGTCGGGTCCGAAGATGAAAATGAAAATTAAAAGACTAGGGTACTACGGCCCTCGATGATGACCGATTGCATGAAAATCGCCAGAGGCGTCACCAATGCCGAGTGCATGGAGTGGTTCTACACCGACCTCCAAATGTGTTACATCCGACGGTTGCGTCGTGGCCATTTGAATGTTGGGGCACGGATATAGTGGGTCCGATAGAACCACCATCTTGAAAGGACATCGCTTCATTCTTGCGGCTACAGATTACTTTTCCAGTGGGCGGAGGCGGTTCCACTTAGAAGTGAAAGCACACCACGTGCTACTGGTTTTCGAGAACCGAGTTGTCTACCGTTTCGGAGTGCCGCGCGAGAATCATCTCGGATAATGGATCGGCATTCGAAGCACACAAATCAACAATTTTGTCAGGAGACACAGAATCGACTGGCGATATTCAACAATTTACTACCTAAGAGCAAACGGCCTGGCTGAGGCTTTTAATAAAACCCTCGTTCAAATCTTAAAGAAAACTTTGGATGATAATAAGATAAATTGGCATGAGAAGTTATTGGAAGCCTTATGGGCCTACCGGACAACCTTCAGAACTCCTACTCAAGCTACACCTTACGCTCTGGTGTATGGGTCCGAGGAAGTGTTACCTTTAGAGGTTCAGCTTCCTTCACTCAGAATTGTAGTTGCAAACAAAATCACGACGAAGAGAATGCCAAGTTACGGCTAGAGGAATTAGAAAGCACTGGAAGGGAAAAGACTTGCGGCGCGACGGGAATTTAGAACTATACCAAGCTAAGATGGTTTAAGCCCATGACGAGCGAGTCGCCGAGAACCTTGAAAGTTGGTGACCTAGTTCTCGTTCTCGAGAGACTATCCTTGCACACCGCGAGATAGGAGGAAAATTTGAACCCACTTGGGAAGGACCATTTGTGGTTGAAGCGGTATACTCGGGAGGCTCCTACCGGCTAGTGAATTGCCGAGGAGAACGACATATGCTTCGATCGACGGACGATACTTGAAAAAGTATTACGGCTACTGATGTTTCGAAAGAATGAATTCTTCATCCTTAGAAGCACGGGCGAAGTAATTACTTATGGCTGAGTCCGAACCCAAAAATAATAAAAAAATGTGCAAAAATAATAAAATCATGATAATAAAGCTTTCCTTGTTTTCTCTTCCATATCAAAATCTCTTTCCTGATCTTATCCCACTTCATTCCTATTAAATTTTAAAATACAAAAAAAAATAATAATATATAAAAAAATGTGTCTTTAATAAACATTTTCTTAATGTTCTTGTTCTTAGTACAACCCCTGATCCTTTTCCTTGTCTTTTCTCAGGGAAATGTCGAACGGGCGGTTGGTCCTGAACTTTAGAAATGGCGTAAGCCTTGCACTCGACGAAAAGAGGGTGAAAGATGGAGCGATAATCGAGATTGACTCGGACTTCGCACCGGTAGGCCTGCGATATGAGGAAAGTGGCCGGGTCCCAGGTTGACCGAGAGGAGCTGCCCGATCGAGACGATGATGAAAGTGGGTGGCCCAAGCCACCGATCCGACGACAAGAGAAGAAAAACAAACACTGAAGAAGATAAGAAAATTAAGTCTGTAGTCGCTATAGCAGAGGGCATGCTTGTCAGCGCCGAGCCCACAGAGATTCAGGAAGTACGAAGAGCTACTCTCACAGCAACCCAGCTAAGAAATAAGAATCGCCGTATCCGTAAGATGTTAACCAAACTAGCAGCGGACCAGCGCGACGAGGCAGTTGCTACTGCCAGTACATACATTTCAAGGATGCCAAGTTCACCGAGTACCGGAAGAAAGGAGGCCGGCTCCTAGGATAACGAAGGGACCGGGGAAATCTCACGAAGATCGGAAGAAAGAAGGCTACCACGCCACCGAGATAGAACCACCGGTAATGCATAGCCTTGTTGCGAGAGCAACCCCGGGGGATGTCCCGACGGACATCATTCCCGAGGAGCCGAGGTATGCAGGAGAACGTGAAGGGATTGAGCCGTATATCCCACAATACGTCACCAGGCCCCGCCATTTGCAGATTATTCCAGAATACAAGCTGGAAAGAATGCAGAATGTCGAAAAGAAAACTTTTGAATACTTCGAAAGAATCAGAGGCGGAAGGATCGATATACTTGAAGGCCTCGAAGCTACATACGGACGTGTTCTCGGAATACGAACAACAACAAATCTTGGACTGCATCCGGGATTTGAAAAGAATGGGCCGAGCGGGCCGCCTGAAGAAAACACTACTCGGAACCCGGAGATGGATGCCGGGGAAAGGAAGAATTACAATACAATGTGGATGCTTTGCTACGACTTCGCGAGAAGACGGGAAGGAAACCCACCAAGGATACTCCGTCATGGCCGAGTGGATCCGATGCCATTGGTCATCAAAAGAATGATAAAAAGATTGATAACATGGAGGGTACTGCCGGCCGATTGCATACCCAACAGTTGCATCATTAACATTTACAAGCAGGGTGACTGCATACCCCCGCACATAGATCACCACGACTTTGTCAGACCTTTCTGCATAGTTTCTTTCCTGAACGAGTGTAACATCATGTTCGGATCTGACCTCGTCCGCAACGTACATTAAGGGAGCTTCTGAGCAGGGAATATCCATTCAAGAATGAGGCAGTGCCGAAAATGTTCCGTAGTCTGATAAAGACTCCAGATTTCCAGCTGCCAGAGCCTAAGAGACCAGAAGAAGTCAACAAGAAAGGTGATCCCAACTTTTGCCCTTACCACCGGATGCTTGGACTCAAAATAGAAGATTGCATTACCTTCAAAAGTTGGCTCAACGACAACCTTCAGAAAGGGAATATAACAATCCCGAAGGAGTACATGAAGGAACCCCGAAAGGAGGTTCCATCGATGTTGTCTCGGCCGATCTCATCGTTCAGATAGATCCCTATACTAGCCGATGATGGATGGACTACCGCTTGGACAAGGTCTTCAAAAAGATTTTCGACGAGCATCCAAGCTAGCTTCGGTGCGAGCTTCGATTCGAGTTCGAAACTCGTCGAGCCGACACTCTGTCACTTGCGATAGAAGAACCACCTCAACAGGAGACGATTGAAGAGAAGAGGAAAATCGATGAAGAAGAGAAGACCGAGACTCTTTAGGCTAGACTAGGGGCTGCTTATCCTAGGATAGTTGTTTCCGATTCGGGGGGGAAATCCCTCGAACCTCTGACTCTGTATGATTATCTGCTCTCTCCGGTGGGATCTTATAATGATAAGGGTTATGGCGTTGGCTACATTTTGACTGTTTCTAACGATTACGTAATTAGCGACAATCCAGACATCGAATTCGATACCAATGACAATTCTCAAATCATACACAATCTCGACGATCGCAATGACAAAGAAGACATCCATCAAGGAGGCTACGAGAGTTCAACAAGCAACGAATCTATCTGCGAGTTTCGAGGAGCTCCAGTCACAATAGAGTTAGAGCCTTCAGACTCTGAAGCTAATCCAGAAGAACCTGTCATTCCAATTCAAAAAGAGACACTAGCAAACTCAATACTAGATTCAGAAGAAATTGCAGAAGTTAACTTAAGAAGTGGAAGAGTTCTACCTCCGAGAATGGGTCCAAAGGACAAAGGAAAGCAGGTGGTTGTTCAAGAAGAACCAACCCCGACAGAAGAAATACCCATTCGGGAAGAAGCGAGAGACACATGAAAATAAAGTGGACTACAACGTGCTAGCCCATCTTAGGAAACTACCGACAAGCCGAGCATCTACGACGCTCTCATCTTATCAAAGGAGATGAGAGAAGCTCTGATCAAGGCCTTACTTGATCCAGAAATTTGCTTGGCTCAAATGGCTGGAGATTCCTTAGATGAGGTTTGCTCGTTAAAGGAATAGCGAGGTGTTACCTTTATGGACAATGATCTACTACTTGGGACAGCAGACCACAACCGACCGTTGTACATTTCAGTTACAATTAGGAAGTTTACACTCTCCAGAGTATTGGTGGATCCGGGAGCATCGATCGATATAATGAGTCTTCGAACACTAGCATATTTGGAAATTGATGCTCGCAAGCTCGAAGCCGACAAAATGTTATTAAGAGGATTCAACCAGAAAGGAGAAAGAGCCCTCAGATTAATAACACTACTAATGAAGACCGGTGACTTAGCAAAGACAACCGCAAAATTTCACATAATTGATTCAGAAACGTCGTTCAACGCTCTGTCGGGCCGACCATGGATACATGAAAACAGGATGGTACCATCATCTCTACATCAGTGCATCAAATACTACGATGGAGGGGAACAGTGCATTAAAGGTGACTTACAACCATTCTCCCTACACGAAATTGGAATCCATGAAGATGCAGCTTATTATGCACCTCCTAAGAAAACAATCTTCTCCAGAGATACCATAATAAATGAAGCAAAGAAAGTTCGGGACAATGAAGAACCTGAAGTTCTAGTCCAACAGTCACTCACCACTCCCTTACGGCGAGATGGTGAAGGTTTCTCCACAACTCGCATCCGAGGTCGAGGCCGGGGACGAGGTCGTGGTAGAGACGTTAGGACGGTTGGACGGAAGGAAGCCGACCATCAATTTTGATTGGGAAGACAATTCTGAAGAAGAAAAAGAAATCAAGCAAGAAGCAGCGACAATAAGTCGGAAGAAGCCGCAATTCAAGATCTCTCTCGAAGATGAGAAGAATAAAGAATATAAATCAATGTACGAGAAAATTAACCACTATGTACATACTATGACCCTAACCCCGATCCATTCTAATAAGGTCGAGGGTATGGTGGTCAAAGAGGTACATAGCGGTGGTGCAAAACCAATCAAATTCTACCGTGGTGCTCCTTCCTCCAAAACTGAAAATAATGTACAATTTGAAGATGTTGCTTCATCAGAATTAATGGAATTACCTTTTGAGTGGTACTCTCCATGTGTTCAAAATTTAATTCAGCGTGGTTTATTACCTCGAAAATGGACAAAAGGTCAATCACAACATTTTGAAAAATTATGGAATAACTCCGGTCGTCCACCCAATTTAAAGCATGGTCTTGGATTCGGCACAGTAGGATCAGTTGACGATACTGAATTTTGCTTGGTTGTCACTTGTGAGCCTAATGAAAACTGCATGGAAACTACAGACGAACTCGAAGATTTACAAATTGGAGATGATCCACCAGAATTCGAAGAAGAGATTAAATCTACAATAGATGAGTTAACGAAGTTAACTTAGGTACTAGCGAAGAGCACAGACCTACCTTTGTTAGCTCCTTACTCGATAAAGAAGACTCCGAAGAAATAATCGAGTTATTAATGGAATTTAAAGACTGTTTTGCTTGGAGCTACGATGAGATGCCGGGATTAGCTCCGGAGGTCGCGGTACATAAGCTAGGAGTGGATCCTACTTCTGTCCCAGTCAGACAAGGTCCCAGAAGAATGCGTCTAGAAATCGAACAACAAGTCATAGCGGAAGTTAAAAAGCTAATAGCCGCTAAATTTGTCCTTGAAGAACAATACCCAACTTGGCTAACCAATGTAGTGCCAGTCAGAAAGTAGAATGGTCAGATCAGAATTTGTGTGGATTTCAGAGATTTAAACAAGGCATGTCCAAAAGATGAATTCCCTCTACCGATCCCAGAATTAATGATCGACATTGCTTCGACACATGAAATATTCTCATTCATGGATGGATCTTCGGGATACAACCGAGATAAAAATGGCTCCGAGAAGATGAAAAACTTACGAGCATTCGAACACCGATCGGAGTATATTCTTCACACGGTGATGCCGTTCGGATCGAAGAACACGAGGAGCGACCTACCGGAGAGCAATGACAAGAATTTTTGATGATCTCATCCACGATCAAGTCGAATGATACGTGGACGATGTGGTCATCAAAAGCAAAGTAAAGGACAACCACTTGTATGATTTGAGAATTATTTTCGAACGATTAAGGCAATTTAACCTTAAGATGAATCCCTTAAAATGCGCCTTCGGCGTCACCTCCGGGAAATTCTTAGGATTCGTTGTCCGACATCGTGGAATTGAAATCAATCCGGAAAAGATTAAAGCTATCTTAGAAATGCCGCCTCCCAAAACCTTAAAACAACTACGATCATTTCGAGGAAGGCGGCATATCTTGGACGCTTTATCTCGAACTTGTCGGGTAGGTGTCGGCCTTTCTCGTCACTAGTTAAAAAGGACGCCAAATTTATTTAAGAAGAGAAATGCCGAAGGCCTTCGAGGACATTAAACAATATTTAATGACACCTCTCTGTCTTAGCGACCCGAGTCTCGGAGTAGACCGCGATACTTTATACCGCGGATTTAGACGACTCTCTCGGAGCCACAGTTGGCAGGGTCGATGATGAGGGTAAAGAAAATGCTCTTTACTACCTAAGCCGTCGTTTACTTTCGACGGAAATAAGGTATCTCGTAATTGAAAATTGTTGTTTGGCCCTGATCTTCGCCGCTCAAAAGCTCAGACACTACATGCTTTCTCATAAGGTCAACCTGATCTCGAAATTTTATCCATTCGCGATACTTGATGACCCGTCCAACGCTTTCCGGCGGACTTGCCGGATGGTCGATGATATTATTGCAATTCGATATAACTTTCGTGCCTCTTCGTGTCGGAAAGGGACAAGTCCTAGCAGATTTCCTCGCGAGCACACCTTTGCGGCGAGAATCTCCTCTCGATGATGACTTGCCGGATGAACAAATAATGAGCCTAGAAGACCACGATGATCGACGTTGGGAATTATATTTCGACGGAGCATCTTCGGCACACAAAGACGAAGAATCGCAAGTGATAGTGCCGGTAAGGCGGGAATCGGATTAATCTTTATAACACGGAGCGGGGGATGTTAAGATACTCCTACCACTTGACGGAACCGTGTACGAACAACGAAGCGGAATACGAAGCCCTCATAACAAGGCCGGAATTAACTATTCGAATGGGGATAACAAACATCAACATCTACGGGGATTCGTAGTTAATCATTCAACGGATCACAGGACGAGTACGGAATTTTAAAACGAAGACTCGAGCAATACTTCCGGTATGCCACACGGTTGTTGGAACAAATTCCGAATGTGACAATCTATAAAATTCCCGGAAAAGAAAATGCTTTAGCGGATGCGTTAGCTCGTCTCGCAAAAGAATTTGCACTGCTTGCGGGACGAATCGATGGAAGTGTCGGTTCACGGACGTCGGGTCCTATCACGGCTCGACATAGACACAATACACAAATCGGAAAAAGAAGAAGAATCGATTGCAACGAGTGACGGAAAACACGAGAAGATTGGCGACGGCCATTAATGAGACTACACGCGAAACGGGAAAACTACCGGACGATAGGTCGTTAGCTCATCGGATCGAAAAGAACTCGTCTTACGCATTAATAAACAACACGTTATACGAAGGTCTTTTGATCAAATGTGGCTAAGGTGCCTAAGCGGGTCCGAGGCCGTGAAATTGTAAAGAGGTGCATTCGGGACTCGTGGCGCTCACCGGTCGGGTCCGAAGATGAAAATGAAAATTAAAAGACTAGGGTACTACGGCCCTCGATGATGACCGATCGCATGAAAATCGCCGAGAGCCGTCACCAATGCCGAGTGCATGGAGTGGTTCTACACCAACCTCCAAATGTGTTACATCAGACGGTTGCGTCGTGGCCATTTGAATGTTGGGGCACGGATATAGTGGGTCCGATAGAACCACCATCTTCAAAAGGACATCGCTTCATTCTTGCGGCTACGGATTACTTTTCCGAGTGGGCAGAGGTAGTTCCACTTAGAGAAGTGAAAGCACACCACGTGCTACGGTTTTCAAGAACCAAGTTGTCTACTAGTTTCGGAGTCTTTGCGCGAATCATCTCGGATAATGGATCGGCATTCGAAGCACACAAATCAACAATTTTGTCGGGAGACACGAGAATCGGCTGGCGATATTCAACAATTTACTACCTAAGAGCAAACGGCACAGTCGAGGCTTTTAATAAAACCCTCGTTCGAATCTTAAAGAAAACTTTGGATGATAATAAGATAAATTGGCACGAGAAGTTATTGGAAGCCTTATGGGCCTACGGACAACCTTCGAACTCCTACTCGAAGCTACACCTTACGCTGCGGTGTATGGGTCCGAGGAAGTGTTACCTTTAGAGGTTCGGCTTCCTTCACTCGGAATTGTAGTTGCAAACAAAATCACGACGGAAGAGAATGCCAAGTTACGACTAGAGGAATTAGAAAGCACTGGAAGGGAAAAGACTTGCGGCGCGACGGGAATTTAGAACTATACCAAGCTAAGATGGTTCGAAGCCCATGACGAGCTGGTCCGCCCGAGAACCTTCAAAGTTGGTGACCTAGTTCTCGTTCTCGAGACCTATCCTTGCACACCGCGAGATAGGAGGAAAATTTGAACCCACTTGGGAAGGACCATTTGTGGTTGAAGCGGTATACTCGGGAGGCTCCTACCGGCTAGTGAATTGCCGAGGAGAACGACATATGCTTCTGATCAACGGACGATACTTGAAAAAGTATTACGCTACCTGATGTTTCGAAAGAATGAATTCTTCATCCTTAGAAGCACGGGCGAAGTAATTACTTATGACTGGGTCCGAACCCAAAAATAATAAAAAAATGTGCAAAAATAATAAAATCATGATAATAAAGCTTTCCTTGTTTTCTCTTCCACATCAAAATCTCTTTCCTGATCTTATCCCACTTCATTCCTATTAAATTTTAAAATACAAAAAAAAATAATAATATATAAAAAAATGTGTCTTTAATAAACATTTTCTTAATGTTCTTGTTCTTAGTACAACCCCTGATCCTTTTCCTTGTCTTTTCTCAGGGAAATGTCGAACGGGCGGTTGGTCCTGAACTTTAGAAATGGCGTAAGCCTTGCACTCGACGAAAAGAGGGTGAAAGATGGAGCGATAATCGAGATTGACTCAGACTTCGCACCAGTAGGCCTGCAATATGAGGAAAGTGACTGGGTCCCAGTTGACCGAGAGGAACTGCCGGTCGAGACGATAATGAAAGTGGGTGGCCCAAGCCACCGATCCGAGCGACAGAGAAGAAAAACAAACACCGAAGAAGATAAGAAAATTAAGTACGTAGTCGCTATAGCGAGAGGGCATGCTTGTCGGCGCCGAGCCCGCGGAGATTCGGGAAGTACGAAGAGCTACTCTCACGACGACCCGGCGAAGAAATAAGAATCGCCGTATCCGTAAGATGTTAACCAAACTAGCGGCGGACCGGCGCGACGAGGCGGTTGCTGCTCGCCGGTACATACATTTCAAGGATGCCGAGTTCACTGGAATGCCGGAAGAAAGGAGGCCGGCTCCTAGGATAACGAAGGGACCGGGGAAATCTCACGAAGATCGAAGAAAGAAGGCTACCACGCCACCGAGATAGAACCACCAGGTAATGCATAGCCTTGTTGCAGAAGCAACCCCGGAGGATGTCCCGATGGACATCATCCCCGAGGAGCCGAGGTATGCAGGAGAACGTGAAGGGATTGAGCCGTATATCCCACAATACGCCACCAGGCCCCGCCATTTGCAGATTATTCCAGAATACAAGCTGGAAAGAATGCAGAATGTCGAAAAGAAAACTTTTGAATACTTCGAAAGAATCAGAGGCAGAAGGATCAATATACTAGAAGGCCTCGAAGCTACATACGGACGTGTTCTCGGAATACGAACAACAACAAATCGTGGATCGCATCCGGGATTTGAAAAGAATGGGCCGAGCGGGCCGCCTAAGAGAAAACACTACTCGGAACCCCGGAGATGGATGCCGGGGAAAGGAAGAATTACAATACAATGTGGATGCTGCTACGACTTCGCGAGAAGATAGGAAGGGAAACCCACCGGGGATACTCCGTCATGGCCGAGTGGATCCGATGCCATTGGTCATCAAAAGAATGATAAAAAGATTGATAACATGGAGGGTACTGCCGGCGGATTGCATACCCAACGGTTGCATCATTAACATTTACAAGCGGGGTGATTTGCATACCCCCGCACATAGATCACCACGACTTTGTCGAGACCTTTACGCATAGTTTCTTTCCTAAACGAGTGTAACATCATGTTCGAATCCGACCTCCGGATAGCGAGCCCGGGTGAGTTCCGAGGGCCGGTGAAGATACCATTACCGGTAGGTTCCGTCATGATGCGAAGGGCAACGGAGCGGATGTCGCTAAACATTGCATACTAGGAGTACCGAGTGAAGCGGATCTCGGTTACTTTCGGAAGGATGGACGACGGGAAGACACCTTACCCTTCCGGCCGGACCCGGTGCTAGAGAGCCTCCGGCACTTACGAGCCGTGAGTTGCATGGAAAATATCACACCTCCAACGTACATCCATACGGCATCCTTGCCAAGGATGGCTTGGAAGGTGATGTTATTGACCATGTACCTCACTATTCAGACATGGATTTTTAACAAATACCTTTTTGGATGGATCGACAAAGATCATACATAGTCCGTTTTGAGTCTACATGGATTGTATGAGATGTATTCCAGATCGAGTTGTATGATGTATCTTCAACATGATTGGAATGAAAGTGACCATGTCATATTTTTGGCCTTCACCTCTTTTGTGCAAATTGACTAGGAAACTCCATTAAAGTTAAATGAACTTCGAACAAAGAACAAAAAAGAAAAAAAAAAGAGAGAATAAAGGAAAACTTCCCTTAAAAATCTAAAAATGATAACCACCAAACTCACATGGACATTAAATAAATAAAATAAATTTGAATCGTTAAAAGACAAACAAAATGAACATAAATTTCAAATCAAATCTAAATCGAATTCAAATTCAATCTTTCCAGATTCCAAATCTCAATCAAATCTCAAATTCGATCTTCCAGATCTCAAATCAAATCTCGATCGAAAATTCAAATTCAATCTCCCAAATCCGAAATCCAATCCGTTCTACTCTTTCCCTTGTCTGGGATGGAAGCGGTTGATTCCATTGACACGGATCGAATCTGATGGCAAGGAATTATATCCAATCCAAATCGGAGACTTCCGATCAACTCTTTTGAATGGGATATGTAACATCTACATATTCCCTCCCAATCTGTTTCTTTCCACGAAAATCTTTTACAACTTTCATGAAATTCTCGAAACACCAAAATTCCACACTTTTCAAATCAACATTACAAATCTTTGCAAAATCAATTATACATCAAATTCAAACTTTTGAGGTTGAGGATTTTACATCCGAAACTGCATTGCTTTAGGAATCCTTTCCTTATCGCAATGAAATACATCAAATTCAAACTTTTGAGGTTGAGGATTTTACATCCGAAACTGCATTGCTTTAGGAATCCTTTCCTTATCGCAATGAAATACATCAAATTCAAACTTTTGAGGTTGAGGATTTTACATCCGAAACTGCATTGCTTTAGGAATCCTTTCCTTATCGCAATGAAATACATCAAATTCAAACTTTTGGGTTGAGGATTTTACATCCGAGACTGCATTGCTTTAGGATTCCTTTCCTTATCGGAATGAAATACATCAAATTCAAACTTTTGGGTTGAGGATTTTACATCCAAAACTGCATTGCTTTAGGAATCGTTTCCTTATCGCAATGAAATACATCAAATTCAAACTTTTGAGGTTGAGGATTTTACATCCGAATCGCATTGCTTTAGGAATCCTTTCCTTATCGCAATGAAATACATCAAATTCAAACTTTTGAGGTTGAGGATTTTACATCCGAAACTGCATTGCTTTAGGAATCCTTTCCTTATCGCAATGAAATACATCAAATTCAAACTTTTGGGTTGAGGATTTTACATCCGAGACTGCATTGCTTTAGGATTCTTTCCCTATCGCAATGAAATACATTAGAATCAAATTCTGGGGTTGAGGATTTTACATCCGAGACTGCATTGCTTTAGGATTCTTTCCCTATCGCAATGAAATACATCAAATTCAAACTTTTGGGGTTGAGGATTTTACATCCGAGACTGCATTACTTTAGGATTCCTTTCCTTATCGCAATGAAATACATCAAATTCAAACTTTTGGGTTGAGGATTTTACATCCGAGACTGCATTGCTTTAGGATCATTTCCTTGTCGCAATGAAATACATCAAATTCAAACTTTTGGAGTTGAGGATTTTACATCCGAAACTGCATTGCTTTAGGATTCTTTCCCCATCGCAATGAAATACATCAAAATCGAATTCACGGGGTTGAGGATTTTACATCCGAAGCTGCATTACTTTAGGATTCTTTCCCTATCGCAATGAAATACATCAAAATCAAACTCTTGAGGTTAAGGTTTTTACATCCGATACCGCATTGCTGCGAGATCTCTCCTCATTGTAATGATTCGATCAATCAATTCGATTTTCTTTTGGGGTTGAAGATGTTACGTCTAAAACCACAAAATTTCGATTTTCATTTCGAGTTCAAATCACTTCAAATTAATTTTAACAAAACCTCGATCTAAATTGAAACTCGAACTAAAATCCGAGCTCACACATCAAAACTTAAGCCGAAACAAAATGAAACCTAAATCGAAATTCCCAGGATCATGTGATTTGGGATTCACCTCTTTCCCTTTCCCCAGCGAGAGTTCAGGAATCTCCAGTCTCAGAGATATACTTGATACTCCCCAGAGGAAACTCTTCTACTTTGTCCTAAGTTTGTCACTTGGATGTTTGTGTAGGTATTGTTGATCGCTTCGGTCAACACCGATACGCGCGGTGTGCTCAGTCGGCTCACCACACCTATTGGGGGTCCATTTGTTGACCTCATTTTTGATGAGGTGTTCTCTTCTTCTCTTTAGTACTTAGGATCTAGCCTTAGGCTTTTCCTTTGACTATCTTAGAGGATTAGAATTGGGACCCACCACTTAGAAATTCAAACCACTTCTTAACTCCCTGCAAACTCCACAAACTTGACTATAAACCCCTAATCACCTGAGGGTTGAAATCGAATGTGGAAGTTTAAAGGATGGGTTCCTACGGGACTCTTTGGCCTTAGGACTGCCACAGGTGGCCTGGTGCAGTGAAGGGCTGACTTGCACATACACTACACTTATGCAGTACACTTCCACACACCTCTTAAAACCACACCCATGCCCAACTTGACCTCTGACTCATGTAGGTGATCCACATGGATGGTCCTTAACCCCTAAGACCTTGGCTAAGAGGGTTAGGAACAACATAATGGATGCCTCAAATGAGTCCCTTCATGGCTCATGTGGGCTTGATATGGCTTCATGGCTCAACCAAAATGATTTCATTTCACTTATATTCACTCGATCTTGATTTTCCAAATTTTCGATTTTGACCCGGGACCACTACACGCTTTAGCTGCACGAAGCCATTGAAATTACCCAAATTTTTCAAAATTTCCAAATCACCCAAAATTCCTCAAAACCAATCCCAAACATTTCCACATTACTCAAATTGATCATTCATAGCCAAAAATACCAAAAATTCCAAAAATACCTCCCAATACCCTCCAAATACCCCTCTTGACCCAAAAATCCAAAAATTCAGAAAATTCCCAGAAAATTCCAGAAAATCCCAAATATTTCCAATTTCATTTTGTTGAACTAAACCATGGGCCTATTTTGTCAATTTACTCTACGTTTGTCAAAATCCCCAATTTGACCCATTTTTAACCCAAAGTGAACCCAATGTCAAACCAAACCTACCCAATTGACCCAAATTCTGGTCCAATTCAATTCTAAACTTCAATTCAACATTCCCAACACCAATCTAGACCAAATCCAAGTTTAATTTGATTGACATTTGGATCCAATTCCACTTTTGGCCTTAAAGCCCAATTTGGACCCATGACCCAAACCTAACCCGAGCTCACCCGATTCAACTCCGATTGACCCCAAATCTTTTCTAAACCTTCCTTAACATCCCTACAAACAAAACACTAACATGATTTGCCCAACATTTATACCCAAACCCCACTTAAATTCAACCCAAAACCAATAAGCCCAATTTTGACCTAAACCCAAACCTAAACCAAATAAGCCCAAACCCCAAAATCAAAGCCCAACCAAAGCCAAAACTTCTTTGAAACAACCCTATAAACATTTCCCAACATTAATTTTACGCCAATTTCAACATTAGTTCAACATTGACCCAAATTAGCCCAATTTGACCTACATTGGCCACTTTACCAAAAAGCCCAAATTCAACCCAATTGAAACCCAAATCACTCCAAACTTGTTTCAAATTACTCATGGCACATTCCTAAGCCAAACCCAACAATTATTTGGTCCAAACTTTTACAAATTTCCCATCCACCAATTTATTTTCAAGCCTAAAGCCCACTTCCCTTAAACCTTCCTAAAAGCCCATCGAAGACAAATTCAAAAGCCCAAAGTTCATGACAAAGCCCACATGACACTTTCCCTCATCACACATTCAATTTAAAATCATTCCTAAAGTCCTAATTTATCATTAAATGATTCCAAATCAAGCCTCATAACAATTCCCATCAAAATGCCATAATTCACAAAATCCTTTTTTCATGAAATTGACGAAATCTTTTCCCAAGCCATATGAAGCCATGAAGCCACATGTAAGCCATTGGCAAGCCATGAGAATTTCTAATTTGTCAACCCTTCTTAAATGGCAAAAGGAGGAGGTCCTTTAAGCACCTCCTAAAAGTCATTAACCTTAAACATGTTTCACCTTAACCCAAATTTAATCCAAATAAATTTAGATAGGGACTTATCCATGCCAAACCAACTGATTCCTTTGACACCTAAAGCCACCTTGGAGGGTGAACCAAGCCCAAAAGGATGGGTTGACCCATTTAGAGCCAAAATAGCCACACCCCCATGCCACTTTGATCCAACTCCTTTACACATGTCCAAACCCGATTGACTTCACCATTGCCGAGCCACGACCTCCACGAGTCAAGATGGTGACTCATGCCTGCCGGCCGGCCGCCGGGGTTCTCGGAAAACACCACACCGAGAGCTCGCATGTGAGCCGACTTTGGAATTCCACCTTGCTAAGCTGCTCCATGCCCGATGGCCACCATGGCTGTTCTTCCCATGACCAGAGCAGGTCGATCCCGGCCCTTGGCCATCTGCGCGAGGTTCTCCACCCACCTCTGCCTAAGCCCGAGCCCCCTCGAAGGCCATGAGAGAAGAGTTGCACAAACCTTGCCGAAACTGCGCAAAATTGTTCCAAACCCTTCTCCATCCTTAGAGCGGTTGATCCCAGGTGTCGATTTGCCCTAATCCCCACCAACAAAATCCGATTTCTCGGCGAAATTTCACCCAAAACCGGGACACTTTGCCACGGTGAGCTAATCCTCAGATTGGTCGGTCCTACACCTTCATTTGGACCAAGAGGAGAAGTTCCCCACTGAAAGCCCCATCTCCGAGCCACCCCGGTTGCTCCGGCCTCCGAAGCTTTGTGATCGGCGCGTGGTCGAAATCCTACCTAGACAATTCACCGAGGCCGAGGGACTTCATGCGGAGCTTCTTCGGGATCCGATCGAAGGTGACACAACCCTCGGATCGAAGCCACACTTCTACGAGCAGAGGTATGGCCTCACTCTTCTTCCCGAGCTTCGAACATTCTCCATTTTCATTGAGTCAATTTTATGCCACATAAACCGTATGGATATGTTCGTCTTCTCGAGACGAATCCATAGAGCATAAGAACGTTAAATTTGGTCAAGTATCGAGTGAGATCTTAGGCCTAGAAGACGGACGGCTCTCGGGTAAGGACGCCTGGGAATGATGAACGAATGCCGTTCATTTAATACACGCGCGGACGGACGGTCAGTATCGCGCCGGATCAGGAGATGGAACGACACAGCGGGCCCCCGAAGCGCTGAGTCAGATGGCGGCGTCGAATCGGAGAGCGCCACGCGGCGTTTCGGAGCTGCCGAGGTTGACGCGACGCCGCATGGATAAATAGAAAATTAGGGTATTTTCTGATTTATTTAATTCCCTAAACTTCAAAAATCCATAACTTTGTGTAGGAAAATCAGAAAAATAAAATAAAAATACCCTCTTGCTCAGTGAACAGAGGAGAATAATGTGGAAAAGAAATCATTTAATTTCATCAAGTATTTTATTTTTAATGATTTATTTACCCTCTGCATTATTTTAATTCTCCATGCATATAGGAAATTCACCATGGGATGAGATCATAGGGCTTTTGAAGCCTCTGAATTTGGGAACATTCCCTGAATTTTCCAAAGTCAGAGGCCATCCCTATGAGAAGTTATTGATTTTTCAAATTCATGTTGCTTTTTTGAGTATTTTAATTCCAATAATTAGCATGTTGCGAAATAAATTCTAGGAAAATTTGGTGTTGTTTAGTATGACCAGAGGAACCTAGGAGAAATAGGTTTTGAATTAATCCACTTGGAATAACCCTAATTGGCTTAAACACCCAAAATAGCTCCTTAATTAATTAGAGCTAACCATATATCAAATTGACTTGAAATTAATTCTCCACTGACCTTCAGGATCAGAGGAACCCACCATAAAAATTTGAAGTCAATTGGACTTGGTTAGCCCTACTAAATGGGTTGATTAAGCCATTTAGCCATTTTAAACTTTAAAAATTCATAACTTTCAAAATACCTTTCAAAAATTCACCAAATTGGTTTTGGAGCCTCTTTGATATCAGGGGAATTTAAGGAAATTAAAATTTCAATTTTCTAAAAAATTTAATTTTTTGTATTATTTTATTATTTTAATAATTAAAAAATAATAAAAATCATAAAAATAATAAAATTCACCAAAATGTCACATTTTGAATTTTAATCACTTAGGAACAAATCCCATATTTTTCTTAGGTCTATTTAATGAGATATTAAATTTTAAAGCCATAGGGTAATTTTAAAATTAAAAAAAATGTATTTTCTAGCATTTTCACTAAAATAATTATAATAAATCAAAGAAAAATCAAAAAATTACAAAAATTGATTCTCTGATTTCCTTGATATCAGAGAGATGTTTGAAAAATATAAATTTCATTTTTCAACCTTTATTTTATTTTTAAATTAATTAATACTCCAAAACTTAAAATAATTATAATAAAAATAATATAATTTAAAAAATCACCAAAATTGGTCCAAGTGGTCCTCTGGTCATTAGGAATGTCCCATAATTTTCTTAAGGACAGAAACTTTCCCTTGGTCATATTATTAAATTTTCCTTGGAAATTCCTATTTTCCACCAAAAATAATTATATAAATAAATTAAATACAGAAAAATCACATTTTATCCTCTCATGTCTTTATTGGCATATGAGTGAAGTCACATAAAAATTTCAAGTTCATTTAAGCTCGATTTAGTGAGTTATAAAATTATTAAGCTTGAAGGGCAAAAATGGTAATTAAAAATTTTAACCTTTAATTAAAACTTTAGGTTTAATAAAATTAACAAGTAAAATATTTGATCATAATCTGATTTGGATGATTGAAATTTAAATAATTAAAGGGTAGAAACCTACTAAACAATTTAAAATAATTGAAATAAACCTTAATTAAATAATTGATTAAATTTGGAAGAACAATAAAATTGGAATTATTAAAATAGGGATGTTATTAGGAAGAAATTTATTCTTTAATTAAAAAAAATCCCTAAATTAATCATCTCAATAATATTTAATTCCTAATTAAAATGATAATTCAAATTTAAGTTTTAAAATGTTAAAGGACTTAATCATTAAATTAAATTAAATTTAAATTATTAAACTCTTTTTAAATTTTCAATTAAATTAAAGTTAAAAATTAAATTAAATTAAAGATTAAATTAAATTAAATCAAACAAATTAAATAAATTAAATTAAATTAAATCAAATAAATTAAATTAAATTAAATAAATTAAATTAAATAAAATCAAATAAATTAAATTAAATTAAATTAAATTAAATTAAATTAAATTAAATTAAATTAAATTAAATTAAATTAAATTAAAACATATTAAATTAAATTAAATTAAATTAAAATTAAATTAAATTAAAATAAAATAAAAATAAATAAAATCAAATAAAATTAAAATTAAAATTAAAATAAAATAAAATCAAATAAAAATTAAAATTAAAATTAAAATTAAAATTAAAAATCAAAATTAAAACTAAACCAAATTAAATTAAAGTTAATTAAATTGAATTAAATAACATCACCTAAGACATAAAGAAATTAAATATGAAGTAACTTGAACACTATTCCAAATTTAAATCCGATAGCTGAAATTAAATCGCAAATACATTTGAACACCAATTTGCCCTCGAAAACTTTGGTTATCATAACTCCTAAACGAGAACATTAAATGAAATGTTACTCCACTTATAGGATATTCGAAATGTCTAGTTCCTTTGAGCAAGATAACAAAACTTGAATTCTCGGACGATTACTTCACACGATTAATTAAATTCATTTGGACTTAAAGCAATCCTAGCGGTATTGAAAAGATGTTTAAGATTCTTCTTAAGAACTTTCTCGATATGATAGGATACTTATAAGAACAATTGAACTTAATTATTCTTTGATGAAGAAAATCGTCCTCGAACAAAACACGAGAACCTAGACGTCATAGGAAATGACTAGCTATAGGATAAGGAATTTGGTAGAAAACCATAACCCTTCCCTTAGCTTTACCTAGGAACTTGCTTAAATATTCTAATTGTGTTTTAAGTGCAGCTTAGGATGACGGAAGGACCCTCCAGGTACGCTTTTATTTTATTGCAATTTACCTTATTGCAATTTATTTAATCGCATCGCACTTACTTTTCTTGCATGATAAACAACTGTTGCATGAAAACCCACACCTTTAGGATAGTCCTAAAAGCGAAACCAAAACTAAATTAAAAGTCATTGCAAGATAAAATTCACCGCCACGATATTTGAAAATATAAAACAACTCGAAATTTAATCACGAAACGAACACAAAGCTGTAATTACAACTAAATTAAAACGCACTTGTTGGATGATCGGGAATACCTCGGATGACGTAACCTACGTGTTGCTAACGGGATTTCCCGCGGTGCTAAATGAAAGTGTGGAACTCATTCGGTTGAGTTTAGCAAATTCATACGGACTAAGTGAATCCGATAAAAATAACGATGCGGAAGGATGGAACGAGTGGGATCTTAACCGGTGTCGTTATAATCAACTTTAAGATTTGTTTCGAATAAAATATAAAAAAAAGACACTTGGAAATTAAGATTTTCTCTAAACCAAAACACTTTTCTCATATTCTGATTTATGATTTCTATAACTAAACCTCTGCAACAACAAGGAACTCGGAGCATGGTGGGCAGCACGGCCATCGTCATCAGCAAAACCTGAGTCTACTTCAGCAAAACTTTCTTAGAATTAAATAACCAAGCCATAGGATTTCGAGGTAGTTTGCCTAGTGCAACATAAATCCTCAACTCTTCATTAGGCATTTGCATAGCAAATTAAGCCCTAACCGGTCTTAGGACTCCGAGGTAGTCGTCCGATACGATATAAACCCTCGCATCTTCGAAGTTTATTTGTATGATTATGTCATACGAATATAAGTCCTAATTAATTAAAATTGGCGAGATCAAAACATTAAATAAACATTAGGACTTTCCTAAATCGAACGAAACAATAGGATAGTCGGGGAATTACCGAAGTTCGCTTCGAATGCGTGATTTCTCCTACCTTTCTTCTGTGAATTCCCAAAACAAAATGTTCCAAATTTGATCCATTCCACTATTGAAATTCCAAAATTCAATCTCTTGAAAACTTAAACTTTGAGATTCTTGAGAGCGGGATTGCGATTATTATCGAGAGTTTCCTTAGGTGAATCCGTCACCTAAGATGTAATTAGCTTATAGGGGCTTGCCCTTATAGGGAATTTTAAAGAACCCGGAGTAATATAAACCACTGTTTAATGCTTTCATATTAAGCGGGAGAACTTGTCGGCTTATAAAATTGGTTCGCGGACCAAACGGATGTCACAAATCTTCTAGTTTATTTAATCGAGCCCCATCGTCGAAGCGAGTGTGCCTATTCTTTGGGATAGATACACGGTTTGTGGTACGGTGCTCGTTTATATAAACTATTTGGGATGTGAGATCGATTTGATTTCATATCTTAAAATCTTCAAATTTAAAAATTATTTTTAAAATAAAATACTACTTTTCAAATTATTTATTTAAATTAAATTAAAAATTCGCTGACAATTTCTGTAGGCGACCCCTTTTCAAAATACAACACAACCTAAAAATAAGCCGTACAATGTTTTACACCCCACGATTCCCTCGTGATCATTCGAGTGTTAGGGCACGGATATAGTGGGCTTGATAGACCCTCCGTCTTCAAAAGGACATAGATTCATACTTGAAGCTACAGATTACTTCTCTAAGTGGGCAGAGGCAGTTCCTCTACGGGAAGTTATAGAACAATAGTTCTATAGTTCTTCGAGAATCTGGTTATCTACTGCTTTGGTGTGCGACGCAGGATCATCTCTGACAATGGGTCCACCTTCAAAAGCAAAAAAAATCAATAACTTCGTCAAAAAACACGTGATAGATTGGAGATACTCTATGATCTACTACCCTAAAGAAAATGGCTTGGAAGAAGTCTTCAAAAAAATACTCATTAAAATTCTAAAGAAGACGCTCAACGACAACAAATGAGGATGGCATGAGAAACTGCTAGAAGCTTTGTGGGCCTACAGGATGATGGTCAGAAAACTAATGCAGTTTACACCATATGCACTTGTGTATGGGTCTGAGGCAGTCTTTCCGCTAGAAGTTTAGCTACCGTCACTCCGGATTGCCGTCGCTAATCAAATTACAACAGAAGAGAATGCCAAACTTTGACTGAAAGAGCTGGAAAGTCTTGAAGGGAAAAGATTGCTTGCACAACAGAATTTGGAACTCTACTAAGAAAAGATGATTCAAGACTACGATAAGTTGGTCCGCCCGAGGTCATTCAAAATTGGTGACCTCGTACTCGTTCTCAGAAGGCCTATTCTTGCACACTACAAGATAGGTGGAAAATTTAAACCAACCTTGGAAGGACCATTCGTGGTGGAAAAGGTTTACTCTGGAGGATCTTACTAGTTGGTAGATTCTTAAGGGGAGAGACTGATGCACCAAAAATATATACTATTTTTGCTATATAATTTTATCCATTTTTGTTGACATGTCACTTTAAAGAAAGATATTTTTCATGATTTATTGTAGGTATGATAATTTTAGGTGATTGGAGCAAAAAAAAAAAGAATGAATTCGGAGCCAAAAGAAGCAAAATGGGAGAAAACACCTTCTGGCGCCGCCGGTGCCAACTTCCAGAGACTCCAGAATTAAAAGGAAGATAGAGCGCCGGTGGCGCCCTATTGCCGTCGGCGTCCTATGTCGGTGCAATTCAAAAATGAAGAGTTTTAGCGACCTTTTGAAGGGATGCTTAAGGAAACTCTTGGAAATTCATTTCTAACATATATGTAACTGTTTTTGAATGAAATTTGAGAGAGGGAGAAGAGTGTAGAAGTAGAGAGAGTGTGAGTTTAGAGTTAGGGTTTGGAAGAGTGAGTGTAGAAGTGAAGATTTGAGAGGGATTCTTCTCTAAGGAGTGAAGGAGAAGGAGTAAAGTGAGAGATTGCTTCTTCCTTTCCATTCTAAAGAGAGAATTGAGTGTTCCAAAGAAGAGAGAAAAGAATTCAAAGGAACTTCAAGGGATTTTCATGGGGAAGAGAAAGAAATAAGTTGTATTTGCTATTGTGGTTTGTATGACTTTTCTTTTATATATAAAATTCATTTTTTATTTTGTATTCTCTATGAATTATGAGTAGTATCCTTTATCTTTCTTCTTACATAGAGATGTGATGATGTGATAATGTGGATTTGAAGTGCTTTTAATGTATTAAAGAAATTGTGATGGTTTTTCATTTCGAACATAATTTACTTTTTGATCTAGCCAATTGAATTGTTAAAATCTGTTGTTGTACATTAACTCTGAAAGGATTGAGTGTCCTACAACAATAATGAAGAATCCATTCAAAGTCCTTGAAAGAATTGCGTAGTTCTTCAGAATTGAGTGCAAAAAAATAGGGAAATGTGTTTTGATGGGCTTCAAATTGGAGCTTTCAATGTGACAGGCTGAGATCCCAAATTTGTTCCTAAGATTGGTAACTTAAGTTGAAGGTTAGCCTTCAGGTGAAGGGTGAGTGGGAGCTCTGTAGTGACATCCGATATCCTCTCAGCCTAGCCTTAGATTTAGTGACTGAACTTAAGATATGCCAATGTTCTTTACATGCTTGGAAGAGGGGGTACTCTTTTGAGGGTAAAAAAATATTTATGCTCCTATTTAGCACAATACAATAAATAATCATTCTATATCATTCACACATCATATACTCATTGCAAGAGAAAAGACACTTTTCATATATATCAAAACCTTTCAAATACAAAGCTTAGTGTGTGTGTGTTAGTTAATTCTAATTAAAGATATTAGAAGTAATTGTGGTTTGCTTAACTGTTACTATTTTCTGCATCTTGTTAGTAGAAGTAAACTTAAACTTTAATTGCAATTTTAGTATTGGATTTCAGTATTACACTATCTATAGTACGGAACGTGCCTTCCCTGTGGGATCGATAACCAGGACTCCATTAGAGCCTTGTATTACTTGATTTGATACGTATACTTGCGTTGAAGTTTGGGCTTTTCCAAATCATTATAAATATATAAATTTGGGTTCATAAGTTCTTGCATAATAAAAAGTCCGCATCGGAGAACCATGTTGCCGATAAATGGACGATATCTCAAGAAGTCCAATGCGACATGAGGAATCTGTAGAAATATTTTCATTCCGATGTAGAATATGGCCAACGTCTGTGGCGGGGTCCAAATCGTGTAATAAAATAAAGTTAAACGAAATAAAGTAAATTTTCTCATAGAATAAAATACGCTTTTTGAAATTTCTAAATTTAAATCTTATAAAATTATATTAAAAAAGATAATGGCATTAAAATAATTATAAAACTTATTAAAACTTGAAGGATAATGATTTTTGTCCTTGTTCTTGTTCATACACAACACCATCCACTGACATTTCCCCTGTTTACTTGTGCATGCGGTGTTGGGTTGCGAGTTGGTGTTTGCTTCCATTAACGGCTTGGAATTCGTGTCTTGAAAAGGAAACAAATGAAAGAAGGCTTTAGACATGAAGTCAATGAGGAAAAGTGGTCGTATATAGGTCATACAAACGTTAGGATACGGAGGAACTGGGGAATTCGTTGATTTACACCTCCTCGATGCGTGACATACTCAGGTTCCATCCATGATCACTACTCCAGAAGGTGATCTTGTTGCTGCTTCAGCCGAGAGAGTTCCAGACACACCATTTGCTCGTACAAAAAGAGGAAATGCAAATCTTCACAAACGTCACCTCTTGGACAGAATGGAGAGGAGACAAGCTCAGGAGCTAGCCGCCGCGCTATCACCCATTCAAGAAGATTCTTACAATCCTGAAATGAATGAAACTGACGATAGTGCACCGCTCACCGATACTGAGCTGTAGATTGGAGAGGATCTCGTACCGACATTTAATCCAATGGAATAAATTTGGACTGGGTGTTAGAATTGTAACTCGGGTTTACCCAGATTTCCTACGGTGTCAGGGGCATTTTTAGAGTGCCCAGAATGTCATGTTTTACAGCTTGAAGAGTATGTCATGTTTGAGGCACATGCAGCTGCCTCAATGCTACTCAGAAGCCGGGAATATCCTGAGGTAGAGCCGTACATACCGCAGTTTGTCCAACTGCCGCTGCTACTGCGAGGAGTTCCAGACTACTTCATGGTAAAGATTAGAAGAATTAGAAAGCATGAATTTGAACATTATGAAGACATGAAAGGAAAGTTTGTCAATATCCTGAAAAGAGTCGAGTTATACACTGATGTATTCTCAAGGAAGGATGAAGAAGAAATGTTGTACTGCATTGACACTCTACAGGCATTGGGCAGAGCAGGGCGTTTGAGGCCAAGGACATATACAGAGCCGTCAAAATGGAAAAGAGGAAAGGGCAGAGTCACTATCCAGTGTGGCTGCTGTTACAACTTTGCTATAGATCGACAAGGCAATCCCCCGGGAATTTTACAGCACGATGAGGTGGATCCGATGCCACCACAAATTAAGAAGATGATAAAGAGGATGGTCGAGTGGCAAGTGTTGCCTGCAGACTATATTCCTAATAGCTGCATCATAAATATTTATGAGGACGGGGATTGTATCCCACCTCATATCAACCACCATGACTTTGTGAGGCCCTTCTATACGGTCTCTTTTATAAGTGAAAGCAATATCTTGTTTGGACGAGAAATCCAGATTGTTGAACCGGGAGAATTCCGAGGTTTTGTCGAAATTCGTTTACCAGTCAATCGGTACTGGTATTGAAATGAAATGGAGCAGATTTAGTGAAACGCTGCATCCCAGGAGTTCGAAGAAAAATGTTGTCAGTCACTTTCAGAAGAATGGATGAAGATAAAGTGCCATTTTACTATGAGCCAGATCCAGAACTGGAGAACCTTCATCCTTTGCCACTGTGAGAGAAGTACGTCCGGGTCTTCACGAGGGTACTTTTGTTCTGGAGCATAACCTTGGCAGATTGGCTTGTCCCTGCAGCAGCCTCAGAAGGCAAGAATCTACCACTCCCTTCAGCGGGTCATGACAGTCGGTGTCGCCACTTTTTGTAGCAGCCGGATGATGTGATATGCCAGCTCTGTTCAGTTTTGTACACATGATCTACTTTTGATGCTTGTCAGCATATGATCAGTTGTACTACTTTCAACAGAATTAATGAAAATTTCTGTTTTTTCAGAAATGCTTTCTTTTCAGTGCGATAGTTGAAAGCCATTGAACCACATGTTTGGTTCCGAAATGAAAAATGACAAAAATAATAAAGAAGAAGAAAAAGGATAAAATCATTACAAAATGAAATCAAAACCGAAATGAACTCAAAAATTAATAATAATCCTTGAGCCTTCCCTCCCGATGTGACACCTTAGGCCGGATGTGAGTCCTTGAGCTTTCCTCCCCAAGATTCCTTAAAATTTCCTAATTTTCCATCATCCTTCTGAGAAATTTTCTGCCCTCCATGAAATTCCAGGAATGGAGCTTAGTATTCCGATTTCCCTTAAAATTCCCTAATTTTCCATCATCCTTTCGAGAAATTTTCCGCCTTCCATGAAATTCCGAGAACGGAGCTTAGTCATCCGACTTCCCTCAAAATTCCCTAATTTTCGATCATCCTTCAGAGAAATTTTTCCGCCTTCCATGAAATTCCAAGAATGAAGCTTAGTCGTCCAATTTTCCTCAAAATTCCCTAATTTTCCATCATCCTTTCAAGAAAATTTTCCGCCTTCCATGAAATTCCGAGAAATTTTTTGCATTCCGTGAAATTCCAGAAACGAAGCTTAGTCATCCGATTTCCCTCAAAATTCCTTAATTTTCCATCATCCTTCTGAGAAATTTTTCCACCTTCCATAAAATTCTAGGAACAAAGCTTAGTAGTCTGATTTCCCTCAAAATTTCCTATATTTCCATCTCCCTTTCCATAAATTTTCTGCCCGCCATGAAATTCCGGGATTGGAACTCAGTTATCTGATTCCCTAAATTTTTCTATATTTCCATCTCCCTTTCGAGAAATTTTCCGCCTTCCATGAAATTTTGGGATCAGAGCTTAGTTATTTGATTCCCTAAATTCCCTAAAATTCTATTTTCCTTCCGAGAAAATTTTTCCACATCCACGAAATCCCGAAGTCGGTACTAAAATTTTGATTCTCATTTCTGAGGTTGGTACCTAAATTCCAGTTCTCATCCTTTTAGGATCGGTACTGAAATTCCAATTTCCTCTCTACACTCACTTTTAACTCAAAATTTCCCACAAGATTAAATTTTTCAAATTCTAAATTCCACAATTCTGAAATTTCCATAAATTCCATAAAACTTAAAATTAAAATTAAAACTTAAATTTAAATTAAAAATCAAACTCAAAATTAAAATTGAAATCAAATCCTAATTTTAAATCCTAATTCCAACTTCAAATCGATTCGGATCGAAATCCTTCAGAGTTTGGAGGCTTGAAGTTCATAGCTTCTCCCATGAAGGTATTCCATTTTCCTTCCCCAGCGGAAACTTCCTCGCTAAATTCTATTTTGTCTTGATTTTTGACTCAGACAATTGTGTTGGTTTTGTTGATCTCGTCGGTCAACACCAACACATGCAGTGTGCTTGCTCAACACACCACACCTATAGGGGGTCCATTTGTTGACCTCACTTTCAGTTGAGGTCTAGTTTTTATTTAGAATAGCCTAGGTTCTAGCCATAAGACTCTCCTGGTGACTCTCTTAGAAGACTAGTCATGACACCCCTCCCCATAGAAATTCAAAATTATCTCACTTCACTGGGAGTTTTCATATGCATAAGGCCTAACCTACAGTTTTGGGAGGAAGAGACCAAGCATAAGGAAACCCAGGGGAAGTCTTTTATAGGTGGTCGAGGCCATAGGATCTGCCCAGGAGGTACGGAGCTTACACCGCACTCATCTACGAGACTCACGACCACTAAACAAAGCACACCACATTTTGATCCCCTCACTCTTTGGAAACTCATGTAAGTGGTTTTCCCAAGCTCTTAGCCTCAGGCTATGGCTTGGCTAGTACCAACACATTTAGGACCAATGAGGGTGACCCTTGGTCCATGGCTCAATCTAAACAATTCCATACTACTCATCTTTAACCAATTCCAATTTTCCCAAGCATTCCAAATTTCTAACCCCTTTGCCCCAAAATACCCAAAATTCCCAAAATACTTAAATTACCCCTAAAACCCTAAAATCCCCCAAAACTTCCAAAATTACCCAAATTACCCATAAATATTAAAAAATCATTCCAAAATACTCCCTACCACTCAAATTAACCAAAATTACCCAAAATTGCCAAATTTCCTTAAAAATCCCTAAAAAGACCAAAATACTCCTATTAGAACAAAATTCCAAAAATTTCAGAAATTCCTTTAAATTCCCAAAACCTCCCAAATATTCCCAATTTCTTTTTATTCAACTACCGCATGACCAAATTTGGCAAGTTTAGGCCAATTTAACTAAAAGCCCCACTTTGACCCATTTTAACCCAAAAGTGCCCAAACTAAACCCAATGTATACCCATTTGACCCCAATCTTGCCTAATTTCAATTCCAAACTTTAATTCGACATCTCTAATACCAATATAAACCAAATCCAAGTTCAATTTGATCCACATTTGAGTTCAATTTTACTTAAATCCCAAAATCCCCAATTTTGCCCAAGTGACCCAAATCACCCAATTTAACCTAACACCAATCAATTTCTCCCAAATTTCAATTTTAAACCCTTCCTAACACTCCCCTAAACTGAATTAAACCATCAATTTCCCCAATTTGAGACCAATTCTCACCCAAATCCACTTGAACTAAGCTTGCCTAATTTTAACCCAAATTCAACACATGACTAAATCTCACCAAATTGATTGCCCTACTCCCAAAAATTCCACCCAATTGATGTTGGGAACTATTTATGACATCCCCATAGACCATTTGGAACCTTCAATTGGCCTTGTACCCGACCCTAGCCCAACCTAAGCCTAAGTTAACTCAACTGTCTCCAAATTGACCAAAGCACCAAACCAAGCCAAATTGACCTACCAAATCAATTCAACACCACTCCAAACCTCTTCTAAACACTTCATGACAATCATACACACCATTTTGAATAATCATTTGGGTCTAACCCAAGCTCAAACCCAAGCTAGCCCAACTTGAACCTAAATGACCTAAATTGAACCTATGGCTCAATGTGACCAAATCATCCTAAATGTGACCACCCTAGGTCCACCACAGCCACCAAGTGACCCCTAAGAACCACCCAAGACCCACCTAGCCCACTATAATGGAGCCATGGACCAAAGGTCCCTTAAATTAGGGGATTTCACCCCATATTTGGTCTTAATAAAAATATCTCCACCATCATCACTTGCCATTGAGGGTAAATCATCTTTTTAAAATTAATTAAAATTACTTTTAACCGTTTATATGGTGGAATGGAGTAACATGTACTTTCTTCTTCCTTGTTTTGTATTAAGAAATGTGTTATCTAGTTACTGTAAACTTCTAACTAAGATAAGATGAGTAAAAGTATAACATCACAATTTTCTCATCATAAAGACAAATAAAAGTTATAACAAGATACAATAAAAGGCATTACATAATTTAAAGAGATCAACATTTTAAGAATTGGAAAAAGTGTAATCTATGAGCTTTAAAATAACTTTTGTAACACAACATATTTAAATATAGAATTAATGCTTGTGTTGTGAAATAAATCCACATAAAAAAGATATATTATAACAAATTTTATATACATTTGTATGGAGCTATATATTTATATAAGTAAGAAATAAATTTACACATAAGTAGTCGTTAATCTTGCTCTTTTGTTAGCCCTTTTGCTTGGCATATATCCAATATCATAGGGACATAAAACCTCCCTCATAGTGCACTAGATGACTGGATTGAACTCAGATAAAGATACTTGAACCCTACTTGAACTAAAACTTGAGCTAACCCTAATTTAACCTTAAATTAAAATTTAATTTAATGAAAATTAAAATTTTAAAAACTAAAAAAAATTAAACATAGCCAACTTTGGCTACAATATAAGATTGAACTCAATCAGTTTAAACAAGAATACATATCAAAATTATCTTTTTCTCCATAGATGTTCATAGAGCTTGAAACATCATTTTGGAAGTTAGTTTATATTTATTAAAACATATAAAGACCATGTAAACTTCTTTGATGATTATATAATTTAATTTTTAATGTAAAATATTTCACTTTGAGTTTTCATGCTTGAATAGTGCTCCTATCGTATTAAAATTATTAGTTTCTTTATAAATTAATTCAATGATCATAATTTTATTTTGTAAGTTGTAAGATATTCATTATCACATATGAGAAGTATGCAAACTAGTTTGATGATGATTAAGCACCCTTTCTACATAGAACTTTTTATTATGGGTATTCATGCATGAAAAATGGTCCTACATAAAAATTTTCATTGAAGCGTTATTTTTGAAAATTGACAGCGCGAGTGCGTCTGAATTGTTGAAACCTTTCAAATGAATCCCCCGTTGCCTAAATCAAACATCATTTGTTAGCCTGTTAAGCTTACAATGATTTGGTCAATAATTTCAATAATAAAGGTGTTGGACTCACTTTTGTGAGGGTCTATTATAAATGACATTTATAATCACTATTGAAGAGAATTCTATCAACATTGACTCTTTAAAACACATCAAAAGCCTCAAAATCCTAAAATTAGGACAAACCCTAATGTGCCCCCTTTTTAACCTCAAAACTAAATGGCATCTTAAGAAAACCTAATTGGATCCAAACGGTCACCACAGAGACCATTTGGTCAATCCTAAGACCCAATTGGTCAAACTCTGTCAAATGGTCAATCTTGGACCAAAAGACCATTACCTGAACCATTTGGTCAACCATGGATCCCATGGTCACCACTTTGACCATTTGGTCAACCTTGTACCTTAATGGTCACCACATAGACTATTTGGTCAACCCTAAGACCCAATTGGTTAAACGTGGTCAAAATGGTCAATCTTGGACCCAAAGACCACCACATTGACCATTTGGTCATCCTGGACCCAATGATCACCACATGGATCATTTGGTCAACTATAGGACCCAATTGGTCAACCCTGATCAATTGGTCAACTCTACATCATTTTTGGTTAGAACATGATCTTTTGATCAAATTTTTAATTCTTTTAATTAATTGAATATTTTTTTTAATTCAAAGAATGAAATTAAGATTCATTAGACCTAAGAATTAAGCCCTAAATTCATGACATAAACCTATGGCTATTTAAATATATACAAGACACTTCAAGAACTTAAGACAACATTTAATGCCCAAAACTTAAATCCAACCTCTTTATCCATCATTTTTGTGTCACCCGTGATCCATAAAACCCATTATGGCATGAATGACCCATTAAAAACTCATTTAGAGACATCTAGCCACTATTTTTTACCTAAGTCAAAGACCATCATGAGGGGAGGCCTAAGTGTTATTCCATCCCAAATCTATTGCCTAACTTGGCTTATCTTGAAGTCCTTATCCACCTCACTTCCCAACTAAAGAAGAAAAAGCCTTGCCCAAGCTACTCTCTTCTCCATACTAGAGCTCATAATAAGCCCACCTTAGAAATGCTAAAATCAATCATACTTAGCCAAAATTTTATCTCCTTAGGTTCCTTGATCTTCCCTGAGCTGGCTCTTTCTTCACCCTATTGATTTTGAGCTTAGCCATGGCTTCTCCATGGCTATAAATACACCAACCCGAGAGCTCCCCATGAAAGAAGAAGGTAACCTACGGTCCCTAAATTCTGAAACACTTAGCACCAAACTTGTTCCCCATAACCTAAGCATACAATCCCCCATAGTTTGAGATTTAAGTATCCAATTTCTCACCTTAAAACCAGGAAAGCTTTTCGGGTTAGTATAAAACTCCTAAAATCCTTAATTAAATCATCCTAACACCATCCTTGAGCTCCACAAAGAAGTTCCCAATTGAAATTAGCTCTTCCCGCAAGCTCTAACTTATTCTAAGGTGAAACTGTGCCACCATTCCATCAAGCATATACCTAGGATCAATTTCAACTCAAATTGAATCAAGAGAAGCTTTCTGATGTCAATGTGAAGCTTCAAAACATTTCTATTCGAGGCTACACCTCTTGGCCCAAGGTATGGACCTCTAACACTAATTTCTTGCTTGGGTTTGGACCATTGTGAAGAAAACCATCACAAAATACCTACATAACCTTATTGATGTGTTCTTCTCCTTGAGATGAAGCTTTAGGAACAAGTTTCATAAAAAATACATTAAGATTTGAGCAAGATCTTAAGGTTTAAACATGAATGTTTTACATGTTACAAGATTTGAGGACGATGGCTAGATGTCGTCCATTTCCGTGTTTTGAAAATTGAAGGTTGTGATCTAGTCGGACAACGACTCTGTCCATATGAAACAGATGGAACTGCGGGCCATGTGGCTACTGCGTGTAAAGCTCTACTAACCAAATGAAATCACCTGTTGCTTCAAGGAATCTTAAGATCTAGTCAGCGCCGCATGGATAATTCTTTAAGTAGGATTTAGATAGATATAAAAAGTACCTACAAACTTCGAAATTACATATCTTTGGATAGAAAAAATCATAAAAATAAATCAAAATACCTCTGGATTCAAGAGAACAAGGAAAAAATTATAAAAATGGAAAGTGGAATTAACAAATTATACTTAATTTTTAATTAGTTAATTACTCTCTGGAGTAATTTAATCATTAAAAATTAATTATAAATCCAAAAATGATCAGAGATTGGTCATTTTACCCTTGGGTAGACTCTGTTATTTTTCCAAGGTTAAGAAAAATCTCTAAAGTCAAATTCACAATTTTTACCAAGCTTTGTAAATATTTTAAAAAATAATTATAAAAAATCAGAAAATTGGAGATTCATTAGAAAATTTAGGGTAGTGAATTTAAATCCTAAAATGACAACTTCTAACCTTTTGAAAAATTTAAAATGACAATTTAAACATTTAGGGTTAAAATTATAAATTTTAAAATTTATATTTTAAACCTTTAATTTACTCATCTTAGGTTTAACTTATCCTAAACCTAAGTTACGCCCTTAAACCTTACATAAATTAGGTTTAAGTCAAATCCAAATCCCTTGGGTTCTACTTAAATGAACCGAACTCAAACCTTATTTTGGTCTAACCCTAATTAGTCCTAATTAAGCTACTTAAGCCTTACTTTAATTAGGTTTATTTAAGGTTAAACTATAGTTAGGTCTAACCCTATTAGACCTAATTAATCTAATTATGCCTTACTTACATTAGACTTAATTAAACTTAAAACCTAATTAGGTCTAATCCTATATAGACCTAATTAATCAAATTAAGCCTTACTTACATTAGGCTTAATTAACCTTAAACCTTGATTACGTTTAATGACCCGACCCGCAATTACATAGTAAATTAACTTTCAAAAGATGGCCAAAAACTTGACCCGATTTATGAATAGCTGCTAGTGTGCAAAATCTTAAATGATATAAAAATTAGAAAATATTTTATACACTAGGGGTACTATGCAAGTATGCGTATCGCTTCAAGTAATATAGAGTTTTCTTTAAAAAAATCCCAGTAACGATCCCACGAGGAAGTGAAGAGGTCTTTAGTCAAATTCTTGTCTACTACTAATAGTCCTTAGTTTGGAATGTTGATTAAAATTATGTTTTATCTAGCAACTATTCCTAAATGCAAGTGTTAAATGTAATAGTAACTATAACTAAATGCAAATAATAATTCTAAAGATAACCCTTTTTGGATGAGTTTGTTTGGAGAATTTTGAGATATTAAAAACTACTTATTCTTATGTAATGAAATAGATAATGTATAGGAATGAGATGCATTTAATATTGTATGTGCCGAATAGGAGCGATCCTATTCTTTACCCTTTAGTACAGGCATAAAGAACATTGGCTAATCTATGCTTGGTTCTGCGAATCCGTGGCTAGAGTCGGGAGGATGCGGGTCTCACTTCGAGCTCCGACGTTCCCCTCGCCGAGGGCTAACATCTACTGCTCGGCACCCAGAATGATATGACCGAATTGAGGATTTTGCTTTGTCACTCTAAAATCTCCAATTCTACGCCCGATAATTATATTTCCCTATTTATTTGCATTCAATCCCCATGAACTTCACCATCCATGGAATTTGAATGTGGTTTCACTTTGTTGAGAATTACATATGCCCTTTCGAGGCTTAACGCAATTACAACGAATTTTAACACTACAATGGGCCCTTATTGCAATGTAAATGAAGTGCAAGTAAAAACCATCACATTTATAATTAAATTCACTTCTATCATGCATCACAAAATCCTAAACATGATTTCTACTAATTACAAAAGGAAAGTAAAATGAAAAGAATGATATAATCTTCTCATGCAACTATTTCCAAAGAAGAAGAAAAAGTAAGAGAGATACGTCACAAAGTGCGAAGAAAACTCAACGAAAACTTCATTTAAACAAAGCAAATCTACTATGTAAGTGTTTACAAAATCATAAGATAATGAAGAATGATACTTAGCTTTTTCCCTTTGAAAGAAAGACGAAGATCTCTCCCACAAAGTCTCCCGGTGATCCATGCAATGCTAGCGAAATCCCTTACAAGTTCTCTCAAAATCTCCTCTCTAATCTCTCCAAAAGGGTAGAAATCTAAATTTCTACTCTTAATCTAAGAATCCTAAACATTCCTCAGGTTTTTCTCCACTTTTTTTCCCCTAAATTCCTCCCTTTTCTAACCTATATTAGCCATTTTAAAGAGTATGGACGAAGTTTGAAGAGTTTCCATAAGTACCCCTTCGAAAAAGCGTCCAAATACATCAAATTTAGGCCAAAAACCGCCAAAAGTCGGTCTAGAACCTACCGGGTGCCGTCGGCAGGTTCGAGCTCGCTGTCGGGGAGCTTTTCGGGCACCTTTCAGTGTTTTCTGGAAAATCTCGCCTTCAACAAGATCGAGGTCGCTGTCGGCGAGATGACTGCGCAGCTCCACCGTTTTGCTCCATTTGGCTCCATTTTAGCTCCGATTCGCCCCGTTTCAGTTGCGTTGCGTTCGCAACAGATAGCCCTAAAAAATAAGCATAAAAATAACCTTTATTTAAAGTGTAATCTCATTAAAAAATATGCAAGAAGTTTAAAAGAGATTAAGCATCAAAAGACTTATCGAAATGTGTCAGGGCAGAATTTCATTTCTTGCTGGTTTTTGCTCCAAATTGCACCATTTTGTTTCCTTTTGCTCCAATCACCATTTCTTGTACCTAAAACCAAAAAACATACAAAATTCCTTTCTTTAAAGTGTAATATCATCAAAAATGAGTAAAGTGATATAGCAAAAAGCGTATATATTTTAGGCGTGTCATTTAACCCTAATTATACCTAATTAATCTAATTAAGCCTTACTTTCATTAGGCTTAATTAAGCTTAAAACTTAATTAGGCCCAACCCTAATTAGACTTAATTGATCTAATTAAGCCTTACTTACATTAGGCTTAATCAACCTTAAACCTTAATTAAGTCTAACCCTAATTAGACCTAATTAATCTAATTATGCCTTACTTACATTAAGCATAATTAACCATAAACCCTAATTAGGTCTAACCCTAATTAGACCTAATTAATCTAATTAAGCCTTACTTACATTAGGATTAATTAACCTTAAACCTTAATTAAGTTTAACCCTAATTAGAACTAATTAATCTAATTAGGCCTTATTTACATTATGATTAATTTACCTTAAACCTTAATTAGGTCTACCCTACTTATACCTAATTAATCTAATTAAGCCTTACTTACATTAGGCTTAATTTACCTTAAGCCTAGTGAGGTCTAACACTAATTAGACCTAATTAGTCTAATTAAGTCTTACTTACATTATGCTTAATTTACCTTAAAATCTAATCAGAACTAACCCTAATTAGACCTAATTAATCTAATTAAGCCTTACTTACATTAAGTTCTAATTAGGTCTAACCCTAACTATACCTAATTTATCTAATTAAGCCTTACTTGTATTAGGCTTATTTGATCTTAAACCCTAATTAAATCCAACTTCAATTAGACTTAATTAGTCCTTAAGCCTTACTTACATTAGGCTTAAGTAACCTCACATCCTAATTAAGTCTAGCCCTAGTTTGACTTAATTAATTCTGAAGCCTTATTTACAATACGCTTAACTAATCATAAATCCTAATTAAGTCTATTTCGACTTAATTAAATCTTTAAGATTTAGTAAAATCAAATTTTACTTCAAATTCAACCTAAATCTTAGGTTCAACCCAAATTGCACCTAAGTTAACCTAGATTTTAGGTTCAACCCAAACTGAGCCTAACTCAACCTAGACTTTAGGTTTAACCCGAATTTAACAAAGTTAACCTAGACCTTAGGTTCAACCCGAACTAAACCTAAGCCAACCTAGACCTTAGTTTCAATCCAAACTGAACCTAAGTCAACATAAACCTTAGGCTCAATCCAAATTGAACCTAAGTTAACCTAAACCTTAGGTTCAACCCAAATTGAACCTAAGTCAACCTAAACCTTAGCTTCAACCTAAACTGAGCCTAAGTCAACTTAAGCCTTATATTTAACCCAAATTAAACCTAAGTTAAACTAAACCTTATAGTTCAAACTAAAAATTGAACCTAAATCAACCTAAATCTTAGGCTTAACCTCAATTAAACCTAAGTCAAACCAAGTCTAATTCAACCTTAATTTCAACTAAACCTAAAATACTTTAAACTTTAGGTTCTACCTAACTTGAGCTTAAATGAACCATATCTTATACTCTACCCCTTATACTCTACCTAAATTTAATCTAAGTAACACCATACTTTAGATTCTACCTAAATTGAATCTAAGTAACATCAAACCTTAGGTTCTAAATCTAAGTAACATCAAACCTTAGGTTCTACCTCAATCACCTCATGCTTTAGGTTTTACCTAAATTGCAAACCTTAGATCCTACCTAAATTGAACCCAAACCTTAAGTTTAATTTATATTAGGCTTAATCAAATCAACATAAATGACAAAATTTTTGAAGTTCAATCTTAAAATGAATTTAAAATTGGTAATTCAAATTCACATCTAAATTTTACCTACCAATATAACAACCTAAAAAGAAATTAATGAGAAAAATAAAAAATGATATAAAATTCACTTTAAAAGACATTAAAACATAAACTTCAGCTAAAAAATGCAACCAGGTTTGAGAAGATAATTTGGAGGAGGTAACCCATGGTTACTAACACAATATCGTTTAGTCATTTATGACTAAACAAACCAAAACTTAATGATCCGAGACTATGGATCTATTGGATCCTGATCGGGTTATTCAAAACAAAATAAAAATAAATGACAAAACTAACAAAATTTAATCATTTAATAAATCATAAATAATTAAAAAATTTCCAACCCCTAAAATCCGAAAATAATATTAAAAACTTTAATGAAACATTAATAAAAAATTCACCAAACAAAACTTGAAACACAATATGTTTTACTCTACAAAGATTTCTAGGACGATACAATCTGTGGTTGTTGACATGAAGCTTTCGGGTTTAAATACCTTTCAGACTAAGTAGATCAAGACACCTGATGAACAAGGGATGACGGAGCCATGAACATCTTGACTAGGTTATCTAAAAATTAAAATTTCACTAATTAAATTAACAATTGAGGAAATAAAATTTGACATTATTGCTCTTACAGAAACAATTTTAAAAATAAACCTGACATAGTTTTTCTTACAGGATTGTTGAATACAGAAGCAAAGTTCCGTTTTAGATTTACTTTGCATGTTATTAGGGTGTGCTAACTTTCTTTTATAAGACAACATTATGAATATGGGATAAGGAACCTCAAAAAAAAAAAAATAAAAAAACAAAACGATAAAAAAAAAATGACATTAAAATGAAAATAACAAAACTAAACAAAATGACAAAAACAAAACAAACCAAAACTTTTAGGTTAGTACATGATACTTGGAAACATTTTACCCTTATTGGCATTTCTTTCTTTGACCTTGACAATTCAAAATTTCTTAGAGAACGAATGTTAATGTTAATCAGAAGTTTTTTTAGGCAGCCCTAAGTGTCTAAGATGTAATTAACTATAGGAGCTTGCTGCTATAGGAGAGTAAAGAACTCATAATAGGTAAAATACCTTAATCTTTGGTTATTATCTTTTTCATGTTGTTTTCCTTATACGAGAATCTCTATAATCAGACACTCTAGAGTTTTCTCCGTAATGTTCACCACCATGAAACTATCTCAACATTTCCTTTTCTAATGTTTTCTATTTTCATAGCTCTTTCCTTCCTTCTCCGATTTTCTTAATATCTAAGGATCCTTTATATGGTCCAAAAGAATAACTTACTTGGAGATTAGGGTAATATGATAGATAAACTGAATTGAGACTCCTCAATAACAACAATACCAACAACTGGCTGACAGAAAATTGATGGCAACCGTAGCAACCGGTTCTGGGTGTCATCAAAAGGAATAATCCTAATTATTCACTTAAAATACATTCAAATAAAAACCAAATTTATAGACACCAACTTTGTAACTCTACATAGTAGAGTTAATACTTTAATTGAGAGTATTCTTAGGAGCCCACAACTTTTGGGATGTAAGTAACTATGAGGCCTTCACTTGTAGGGATACTAGAATCCTGAATAAAAATAAACCTTATCTTATATCCATAAGATAGGGAAAAAATCTTTGGTTATATAAACAGCTAAATTTTAATGATTTTTTTAAATGATTGAAGCCATTTTAAGAAAATATTTCAATCTATTGGGGTAGTATATTATTTTTCAAATGATGCATCCTATCATTTAGATAGAAATTATCCAAAATCTTTAGTAGATATAATGCCCAAACCCCAACAAACAAGAATATAACATTTTTTCTTTTTCCACTAAGAATTTTTTATTGATTCCAATAAGGATGATTCCTCTCTCTATCTCTAAAATTGGTTCATATTATTTTTCATCGGTTGTGTGTTTGTTCCCCTTACAGCCTCAGATTACTTTCCATCCATCAAATCACTGAATGGGTCAACCTAACATTATTCAAACTCTGGGTCCTTTAACTTCTCATTTAAAACCTATTTAATGTGTAAGATTTAAGACCTTCTTTTATCAAATTCATGCTTTGACTGAGCACTATTTATACAAGTTTCTTCTTAAATTCATTAAAATTCAAGAGTAGACTTTCCATGGACATCCTTCTTTATATCTCTATTATAGGAAAGATGTCGTCCCGTAAGTTAATTTTCTCTTTTGAAAATGGATCTAACCTATCACTCATTCCTATTAATTTGAATATTGGGTTTGTAATTTAGTTTATAATAGGGTTTGATTACTTTAAAATGACCTGAAATATTCTTATATTTTTTAGAGAGCAAGCGAGATCATCATCAGCAAATCTTTCCTTAATTTAAATAATAACCTTTAGGATTTTGAGGTTGTTCACTTAGCACGACATAAATCCTCACTTCATTTTTAGGCTTTTGCATGATCATGTTGTGTAATATAAGTCCTAACTTATTGTAGGTTCTGAGGTTGTTGTTCCGCACAATGTAAATCCACCTATCTTCCTATGCTATTTGCATGATCGGGATCATGCAAGTGTAAGCCCAAAATAATAAAATTGGCAGGATGAATATTTAAATAATATCCCTTCAAATTTGAAGCCAAACAATAGGATAGTCTGGGACATCACCGAGGCTTACCTCCGGATCCATGACATTCCCTACCTTTCTTCCTTTGGCCTAAAAATAATAGTTCCTATTTGAACTTTATCATTTGATTTTCCATATCTGACCTTGAGGCCATAAACATTGATTTTATGAAGATAAGTCCCTCTTATCTAACTCTAGAGTTTTCTTAAGTGGTCTCAATCATTTGATATGTAATTAACTATAGGGGCTTGTCCTTATAGGAAACTTAGAATCTAGGAAAAATAAAGTCTGCTTAATGTTCATTATTAAGTAGTGGAACCTGTCAGTCAAAATAAATGGTTAACAGTCTAAATGTATGTTATAAATTATTTAGTTTATATAGTTGAGACCACTATCAAAAAGTATGTTTATCTTCTGAGATAGTGCATTATTCGTGGTGATTATGTTTGATTATTTAAACTATCAAACATATGAGGTCAATTCGGTGTCGTATTTTTCAAATCAAAGTACTATTTTAAAATTAATAAAAATATATGTATATTAATTAAATCATAATTTTGAAAGCAACAGATAGGACTCCCATTTCTCCTGCTAAAAGATTTTAAATGGAAATTGACGTTGAGTTTTGATTTGATAAGGATTTTAAAATTTTGATTCTCTAGTTTTGAGGATCTTAATGTTTTTGAAATTTGTGTACTTATGGATTTTAAATTTGAAGTTTGTGAGTTTTTTTTTGCTAATATGATCCATTAATGATGCAATATTAGGATTTAAGTTTACCTGAACATATTAAGATGGAAAGAAAAAAAAGTACTTACATCCAACCAAAGAGGTAAACATGGTGATTAAACTAGAATAAATAGCACAAGGACTCATATATATCCTGAGATTTAATTAGAGGGAGGTTTTGATTTGATGCACTTAAACACATGAGAATAGAATGCACATGGGCACACATATAACCCAAGAGGTGAATAAGGTGACCAAATAAAGATAGAAAGCAAAATGACTCACTTCTAGCTTGAAACCTAATCATATGAAGTTGATTTGATAAACCTGAAGACATTAGGATGGAAAGCACAAGACTCATATCTAACCAATAGGTGAAAAAGGTAATTAGATTGGGATAGAAAATAAAAAATATTAACATCTAGCCTGAGAGCTAATGGATACCTTGGAAGTTAATAATGGGCTTTGGGTTTCCAAGGGTTATCATTTAGTTTTCAATGACTATCACTAGAGCACCTACGCTGACTCCACCCTAAACTTACATAGCCAAGGCATTTAACTATTGGATAACCATTGTGAAATGAGATCGATGAACTGGGAGGGATAGAAAATCAATTTGTCTTGGATATTCAAAGGCTAATTTGACAAAGCTTCCTGAGAGCCTAGTTTCAAAACTCAACCTTTATTAGACTAGGAATTATTCTATAGAATCTGATACTTTAGCAAAGCAATGAACATGGAAAATTTTTAGAAGTTTCCACAATGGGCTTGCTCCACCACTGATGAAAGCAAATAGACCTAAAACATTTAGTCCACACTAAACACTGACACTGTGCTTCTACTCTTTGATTAAATGACTAATTATAGAAGGTACTTATGCTGAATCCACTATTCCAACTTTGTCAAGTCACCAACTTTTCACGAGGCCAGTATAGTCAAAAAACTGATGAACCAGGAAATGAAGGAAAATGGGCTTTTAATGGACTAAGCTTAGAAAGGGGTTAATTATTACATGCTATTCATAAATTAATATTAAACCAAATGTGGAAAATAATATGCAACTCTAAGCACTACACTGATCTGTAGAGAGAATACTAATTTTGGGGCACAAAAATAATAATCTTGGGATATTCCCTCATCAGTATACATTTTAGTTTAATTTTATGGTTTGATTAATGTTAATTATGTTTGTTTTTCATTTTATTTGATTTATTTTGAGTTTATCTTAAATATCTCAAGTAAATAACTAGTTGACCAAAAATAAGGTCAACAATTGGACCCCTAATATATGTGACAGACCGTTCACGGTACGATGCAAATATTACTACTGATTGAAGCAATCAATCAAGTATAAAGATATAAGCTTCAAAGTTTTCCTGCCAATGGGATCCACTAATGATTTAGATTGGTGATTTTGATAAATGTTTCCTTAAACAGATTAGTTGAAACATTAGGAGTAATTCTCTAGGAAACTTTCTGACCTAAAGATGAAAATGAGCAAAATCTAAGGGCAGTGCAATGACACATAGGATCATAAAGACTGAAAAAATTGAAATTTTGCTTAACTGAAACAATAGGATGGAAAGCATATGGACTCACATCTAGTCAAATAGGCAAGCAAGGAAATTAAATCAGGATAGAAACCATACATATTCATCTCTAAAATAAGTGCTAATCAAAGAAAAACTTGATATGATTAATCTGAACACATTAGGATGGAATACCACACATACCCTCATACAACCAAAGGGGAGAGCAGTAAGATAGAAAATCTTACGGATTCACATCTAGAATGAGAGTTAATCAAAGAAAAATCATGATTTGATTGACCGGAACACATCAAGATGTAAAAAAATATGAACTCACATCCATACAAAGAAGTGAACAAGGTGACTATATTAGTATAGAAAATTATACAAATTCACATAAGAACTAAGTGCTAATAGAAGGAAAAATTGATTTTATTGACCTTAACACCTTATGATGGAAAACCATCCAGACACACATCCTACTATAGAGGTGAAAATGGTGGTTAGATCAGAATATAAAACTATAAAATTTATATTTTACCTGAGAGATGATTGAAAAAAAATTGATTTAATTTGTTTTGTTCCATTTTATTTTATATTGTAGCATTTCTTATTACATCGTGTCATATCACATCATATCACCTCAAATCATGTCAATTTGTGTCATATAGACCTGAACACATTGAGAAGGAAAGCACATGAGCTCACCTTCAACCAAAGAGGTTCATAGAGGTAATTAGATCGGGTAGAAAGTACAAGGGCTTTTTCTAACTAGAAAGTTAGTCAAGTGGTAAATTTAAGGTAGAAAGTTGAGGAACTTACATCCAACCAAAGGGCCATCTGTCTTAGATGTGAACTATTGGACGTTGGGCATCTATGTCTTTTTTTGCGTTGTGTAGTGATTAATGAAAGAGAGTTTTATTGGCTAAAATAAAATGGCTCTAGCAATAATTTTTTTGCTCTAGTCTTAGCTATCATTAGCTAAGGCATAGTCTCGCTACACCCAAAAATACATTAAAAGCAAGGAATTTGGGTTACTCTGTGCGGGGTCAATTTTTGAGGCCTTGTCCACACTAAGCAAGAATTTCAATCCTCACTCCGAGGTGTGTAATTGTTATCCTAGGACCCATCCAAGATTTACATAGCTAGTGGTAGTTCTTATTGAGGCATGTTTCAAAATCAATAAAATTGATGAACCTAATAAAGGAATATATCATATCGTTGGTGTGTGATGAGCTAAACTAAGCAAAGGGTGTTTTGTGTTCTTTTAAATCAGAGTCACATGCTTGTCTAATTTACATTTTATATTTCTCTTCTTCAAATAATACTCTTTCTTGGACCATCAAAATGTCTTAGAGAAGAGGTGGAATAACAAAGGGAGAAAATATAACCAAACTAGACACACAAATTAATATGGAAAGGGGAGAATTTCTGAAAGATAATCTTTGTGTGATAGATCAAAAGTGTACGCCCAAATGAGATCATAATAAATAATTTGAATGATTATCGACAAACTAGATCCTATAGAAACTACCCAAATATAGCCAAAGAGCCAAAAATTATACTTTTGTTCTGGGGTTAAGAGTAACTCCCAAAGCAACGTGTCCCTTTGGTTAATTACATATTTGGAGTACCCAAAAATACTCTTGATTAAAGGAATCATGCTTAAGTATTGTAATAAATAATGAATAGGGATATCAAGGATAGTATGATCATCTTAAATAGAATCATCCCAATTCGTCAAAGCCATACTGAGCCATAAGAATTAATAGTTAATCACGGTATCCCAAGCAAGTAGATATCAGCATACAGGGCCTATGAAATAATCTCAAAGATGTGCCAAAAGAATAGAATTGGCTCAAAAGTGGCATATCAACAAAGAGGTAAGGAGTTCTTAAGCTGGTAGAGATATTCGGGCCATGATTCAATAAATCCAACATCTCAAGATATTAAGGCTCTAAGTCTTCCTTGTCTTAGAAGTAGTCGATTGACACTAGTCAATTTTACATGATTTCACCTAATTTTTATCCTACATTTTTTTGTTATTTTACTTTATTTAAAATGATTTTGTCCTTATGGAATGTTCTTTGTGCTATTTTTCAAGTTATAATTGTTGAATACATAAAATAAAATCAAAATACACAATATAGTGATGTCTATTGCAATCACATCTGATCAGGGCATGACCATGCCTAATTTTAGGCTTTACCATGTCAGTTTCTAGTGTGACCTCTGATGCGGGCGGACTTTATATATTGCAAGAACTTATGAACTTAAATTTATATATATATTTATAATGATTTTTGTAAATTCCAAACTTCAACGCAAGTATACGTATCGTATCAAGTAATACATGACTTTAATGGAGTCCTAGTTATCGATCCCACAGGGAAGGCACGTTCCTTATAATATATAGCATAATACTGAAATTCAATACTCAAATCACAATTAAATTTTAAGTTTACATCTACTAACAAGATGCAGAAAATAGTAACAGTTAAGCGAACTACAATTACTTCTAATATCTTTAAAACAGAATTAACTAACAAACACACACTAAGCTATGTATTTGAAAGGTTTTGATATATATGAAAAGTGTCCTTCCTACGGAGCTGTCACTAAATCTAAGGCTAGGTTGGGAGGATACCGGCTGTCACTACGATGCTCCCACTCACCCTTCACCTGAAAGCTAACCTTGGACTTTAGTTACCAATCTTATGACCAAATTGGGGATTTTAGCGTGTCACCCTGAAACCTCCAATTAGAAGCCCATCAAAACATATTTTTCCTATTTATTTGTACTCAATGCTCATGAACTAGGAAATTCATCCAAGGACATTGAATGGATTCTTCATTATTGTTGTAGGACACTCAATCCTTTCAGAGTAAATGTACAACAACATATTTTAATAATTCAATTGGCCAGATTGAAAAGTAAATTAAGTTCGAAATGAAAAATCATGATAATTTCTTCAATACTTTAAAAGCACTTCAAATCCACATCATCACATCACTATGCAAGAAGAAAGACAAAGGAGACTACTCAGAATTCATAGAGAAGACACAATAAAACATAGATTTTATATCTAAAGGAAAAGTCATACAAACTACAAAAGCAAATACAACTTATCTCTTTCTCTTCCCTAAGCAAATCCCTTGAAGTTCCTTTGAATCCTTTTCTCTCTTCTTTGCAACACTCAATTCCCTCTTTAGAATGGAAAGAAAGAAGCAATCTCTCGCTTTACTCCTTCTCCTTCACTCCTTAGAGAAGAATCCCTCTCAAATCTTCACTTCTACACTCTTCTCTTCCAAGCCCTAACTCTAAACACACTCACACATAGACTAGAACCTCCTAAACTCTACTAGACTCTACAATTTTTTCGTCCAAAAACAATTACATGTATGTTAGAAACGAAATCCCAAGAGTTTCCTTAAACATCCCTTCAAAAAGTCACCAAAACTCTTCAAATTTGAATTCCACCAATATTGGGCGCCGCTGGCGCTCTATCGTCAATTAATTCTGGGGTTTTTGAGAAAATGGGACCGGCGGTGCCAAAAGCTGTTGCTCCCATTTTGCTCCTTTTAACTTCAAATTCATTCCTTTTTGCTTCTTTTCGGTCTAATCACCTAAAGTCATCATACCTGCAATAAATCATGAAAAATACCTTTCTTTAAAGTGCAATATCACAAAAAATGGGTAAAATTGTATAGTAAAAGCAGTATATAGTTTTTGTGCATCAAAATCCCCCAAACATAACTATTACTTGTCCTCAAGTAATCTTTTTATTACATAAATATATAACTCAAGGCAATGTACTTTACACTAAAATTTTTCATTCAAAGGACTATATTCGTAAGACTTTTAGAAATAAATTATGTAACTCAGGTCAACACTACAGGTATAAGAATATTCAGTAATCAAGTTTAAGGGTTCTAGTCTTCTATTTATTTCAAGATAAATCATAATTTGTCACATTAAGAATGTCTTGAAAGACTATATGAAGAAGGAGTTCATTCAAACTTCATCAAAATGTAGGCCAATACTTTAAATATAAATTCAGAAATGAAATCAAGTTCTCCAATTAGGGTGACTCAAGTGAAGCCAATTTTTGATTAGTCATCTCCTCAAGCTTCTCCTCATAAATATTTATCTTTCTTTTTTTCTCTTCTTCTTTCTTTTTTTTTGGGATTGTTTTTCAATCCTTCTTTTCTTTTCTTTTTCTCTCTTTCTTTTTTTATATGAGGATTACTATATCTGGATAGACTTTAATGATTTTGAACTTCACTCTCCTCTTTCTAAAGTTCAAACTTGAAACACCTCCTTACTTTATAATTAGGTATGAGCTTTATTATTCATCATAAAGTCACAATCTCTTCTTAAAACATAATACTTTAAGTCTCTTAATATTTCAAAAATACAGTTTTCTTTACTTTAAATAGTTAACTATAATTAAATCCTTTCAAACCAAATATCTTACTTTTATAGAATTAACCTTTATTACTAAAAACATTCATCCAATCCTTCCATAATATTCAACTGAAATAACAAGTTTTAGTTATCTAAAGTGAAGTTCAACTGTCAGAAGTTATGCTAATAATTTTTTGAAAATATAGTAATTGAGAACAAATAAGAGTTAATATTTTTCTACCCTCTCCCTAACTTAAATTTTTCAATAAATTTGAAACAACATAGAGTAAAAGAAACTAACCTTTTTGTGCCAGCATCTTGAAATCTTCAAAAGTTATCTGGTATTAGTCAAAATTTACAGCTAGCAGGTATGAAATAGTTAGTAACAGTGATATAAAATTTTAAAACATTTGCAGGGTAAAGAGATATCAACTCTAAACATCTAAACATCCAACAAAATATCACAACTACTAAACAAACTATCACGACACTACACATTTAATTTAACAATTTCAACTTTTCATTACAACATTACATTACATCAAGTGGTTAACACATCACATGGAAAATAAATAATTAATACATTACAAAAAACACAACATATAACAAGAAAAACAAAAACAGAAACAGACAAACTGCCACTCTTCATTACCAGCTTCATCAGCAGGGTCAGCAAGTTCAGGTCTATACGGTGTATAGCTGGGGCAAGTAGGGAATATCACATCAGTCTCCCCCCTCATGAATCTGACCGGGGCATCATGATAGGGAATATCAAACTCAACTCTTCTTCTCATATAATCCTCATTCACATTACTTCTAGCCTCAAACACATCCGTCCTACAATGGAGTCTATCGTAGCTCGTAGTAGGAATATCAATACTCCTACTCTCATCTCGTGCTCCCACATGAGACTCATAAGTACGAATAATAGTCTTGGTCATCTGTCTAAGTGGTATAGCTACCTCTTCTGAACTGTTGAATTTAACTCTAGACTGTACACACAAGTCATGAACCAGGGCAGGATGTCCTAAACCTTTAGTGGTCTCTCCTCTAGCAATAGACTGAATGTTCTTGAGCAACAATATCAAACTTCTTCATATTATGAATACAATAATTTAGAATTGCTCTATCCCTTGTAACTTCACTATGATGATAAGAAGGTAATAGTCTTGCAGAGATGAAATATTGCCAAACTTTAGATGCAATATTTAACATGGAAGCAGGGAAGTTAATCATATGTTTTTGACTCACTTTCCATTTCCCTTTTCTGTCTGTCAAAAAAGCAACCACTTCCTTCAAATTCGCTTCTCGGTTATCAAATTTTCATATTCACATACAAAATTTTCTCAAGTCTGATAAAATGCATTGATGCGCTGAGGAGTAAATTCAACCATTTTTTCTCTAACTAGCACATATTCAGTCTCAGTCCAGGGCACATTTGCATAGAACTCTCTCACAACACACAAAACAACATTAGCAGTAAAATAACAAAATCTTTCCAAGTTTCGCTCGATAATTAACTGTTCAACAGATTCACCATGATTGTCAAAAACTCGATCCTGAATACACTTCTTATTGTAAAGGTAAGAATTAAAATGAAATTACGCCTTGACATTGACAAATTTTTCTTCATCAAAATCCAATTTTCTCTTCCGTTTAATCATCCTTGGAGCCATGTGAATTTCTAAAAATTGCAACAAAAATTCAAATAAATTTTAAATCCATAATGTAACAAACTCCAAATGTTATTCTAAAAAAGTAAGAGCAAATTTCATCATAGGAAATCCCAAAATTTCTTCAAAAATCCCAAAATTCTAATCTAAGTAATGTGAAAGATACCTAAGGTTAAAATAAAAAAATTTTAACTTAAAGTGAAGCTCTTACCAAGCGAAGTGTAGATACGGTCTCGAAAAACCTTAAAATCGCTTCAAACCCAAGATCTAGCAAGCCCTATGTCTTCAAAGTCGTGAAAATGGAGGAGGGAGATGAAAGCAACGGAAAAATTTGCGGGTCCCAGGGTCAAAATCACGAAATAAAATGATTTTGGCCTTTTTCTGTATTTGGGCGTCAGCGGAGCTCTATTTTTTTAGTTAGCCAAACTCTCTGTATTTGACGGCCGGCGGCGCCAGTACAAAAATTTTTCTGGGGCCAAAAATTTTTTAGTAATTTCAATCGTTTTGACCTCCACAATGACATTTAACACTTCATTAAGCATCTATTTCATCACACAAGCAATAACTAATACAATTCTTACACAAATAGCACAAAACATCACTTATATATATAAAATCCACATTACAACATAAACACTAACATGTTCATCAAATTAAATCAATAAACCTTAGATTTTTAGCGTTGCAAGTATACTATGATAAGCAAACACTAGAATCTAAGCACACACAATGAAATTAAACATAGTAAATCCAAATGAAAACTACAAAGCAAAGCAAAGCAAATACTAAACACACCAAATGAAACTAGGCAAAGCAAAGAAAACACACATCAAACATAAGCAAAATCTTGTAGTCACCCCTCATCAGTCTCTGAACCATCTTCCTCTCTGATATATCCAATAGATTGATGATGCGCGAACAAATTGTAGAAGGGACGAAATGGAAATTCTTCAGATGAATCCTCTGCAATCACAACATTCTTCTTCATCAGATTAATCAAGCCCATTTTAATCCGACCAGTGTGATCAAATTGTTTCTTTATCCTCCAGTCTATGTGATCAAATAAATCCGAAATATTATTAATGGAATTCAAATCATTCTGTACCTCTTTTTCCAACTTCTTGATTTTCTTCAGTATCATTCTAGAATTTTCAGAAAAGTAAGGCTAAATGGATTGTAAAGTCTGAGTTGGTTGATCAACAAGTAGATCTATATCACCTTCATCTCCTACTGTTTGGTAGTCATAAAGATTAGTTGGATCAATAGGCCTCCAGGAAAGATGAACCATTTCCCAACTCTCATACAGAACTTGTGATTGACTACACAACAAAAATATGGTGGACGGGTATCCAAGCCCATATTTATATCCATGAACTATCAATCCCATAACAAATTTTATAATTATATTTCCAATATCAATCGGCCTTCCAGTTTGAATACAAAAATTTGAAATAACACTTTCCTTGGTTACTTTACCAATCTTTAAAGTTGGAAATAACTTTGCCGAAATAAAATAATGCCACTGCTTTGACACCAGATTTAAAGATGCAGAAGGGAAACTAATTTATCCATTGTCTCTTACTCCCAATCTTCATTTTCATCCGTCAAATAACAATAAACATCATTCATATTTTTGCTTGTTGCATTAAAATTGGAATAGTGGCAAATACGTACATTCTCAATCATAAAGAGATCATTAATTCTTGCAGGAGTGATTTGCACAAACCTACCTCGCACATAGACGAATTCTTGGTTGATCCTGTGAAGATTTGCATAGAATTCTTTCACAATCGGAACGACTACGGCAGTTGTGGTTTAACATAGCACTTCCCAATGCCTTTTCTTTTTTATCTCTTCAACTCTTGTAGTAGGACTATCCATACCTCAATTAATAAAGCCTCTCTCCTTAATAATCCTTCTCTTCATCATCACTTTAGTCAATAATCGCTGCGCCTCAAAACTGATAAACTTCCGTCGGTTGAAAATGCAAGATCGAGGTGTTTTTATGGAGTAGGAATCCATGCAAAGTGAAATGGGAAAGGAAGTTTTCATTTTTGTGGTGGTTAGAGGTTTAAAATGGAGTTATGGGAGTTATAAGGAAGAAGATCCCGCTTAAAACCACAAAAAATCAAAATTTTAAACTCTAAAAACCGTCACCAGGCTTTGGGCACTGGCGGCGCTCAATTCTTGAAGTTCAGAATATGCTCTGTATTTGTGCGCTGGTGGCGCCAGTTGTAAAAAATTTCACTGCACTTTGTTTGGCCTGAAATATTCCAATATCTCAATTCGATCCAATATTTATCAATTTCTAAAAGTATTTAGGAGTGATTATGATTCTAAAATAACTATCTAAAAGTAGAACTACAACAAACAAGCAAACACACCACAAAGATACAAATGGGTTGCCTTCCATGAAGCGCTTGGTTTAACGTCGTCAGCTCGACAAACCATTGAGTTCGAGATGACTCAGCATTAAAACCTCTTTGAAGTCAGGTTGTAACCCGTCAAAGTAAGGCTTTAATCGAGGCCCATTAACCTTAAATATCTTTCCAGTATCAGGATCCTCAATATCAATAGCTCCAAAAGAATGAACTTTTATAATATTAACGGTCCCAACCATCTAGACTTCAGCTTTCCAAGAAAGAATTTCAATCTTGTGTTGTATAAAAAAATTTTTACGTCCATATTCAAATTTCTTTTTCAATATCTTCCGATAATGCACAATTTTATTTTCTATTTATAGATCCTATCATTGTGATAAGATGCATTTCTAATTTCTTCCAATTCAATCAATTACATAAATCTCTTCTCTCCAACATTTTTCAAATTAAAATTCAACTCTTTTATCGCCAAATATGCTTTATACTCCAATTCAACCGGTAAATTACAAGTCTTACCAAACACTAGTCTATAAGGAGACATTCCATTAGGGGTCTTAAAACAATCCTATAAGCCCATAATGCAGTATCTAATCGATCAGACCAATCTAATTTGTGATTATCCACAGTTTTCTCCATAATTCTTTTAATTTCACGATTAGATACTTCTTCTAAACCACTAGTCGGGGATAATAAGTAGTAGAGATTCTATGAATAATATTATATTTTTCAATCAATCTCTTAATTTGATTATTCCTAAAATGGGATCCACCATCAGTTATAATCACTCTTGGCATTCCATATCTCATAAATATATTTTTCTTTAAAAATTTTGAAACACTTCGAGCATCACATCTAGGTAAAGCAATGGCTTCAATCCATTTCGAGACATAACCAACTGCAACCAGTATATATAAATTCCCAAATGAAGGAGTAAATGGTCCCACAAAATCTAATACCCATGCATAAAAAATTTCAACTTCCAAATTATAGTTTAGAGGCATTTCTTTTCTTCTAGAGATATTACCTTCTCTCTGACATCGATCACATGATTTAATATATTTGTATACATCCTTAAAAAGAGTAGGCTAATAAAATCCAGATTGTAAAATCTTAAAAGCAGTTTTATCAACACCAAAATGATCTCCAAATTCAGAAACATGACATCGTTGAATAATTAAATTAGTTTCTTCCTGTGGCATAATCATGACCTAAGTCTGACAGCATCACTCGACACTCCGTCATATTTAAAAGTAGCACACAGTTCTAAAAAACTAGCGAGATATAAATTTGAATCCTCATTAGGTGTTCCTCCAAATTAATTATTTTATACCATTTGGATAATAGTAGGTTTAAGCTCAAATGAATTAGCAACAACATCAGGATTTTGAATAGTCACATGAATTTCATCTGCTGTTGGGTTATCATATTCTCTTAAAGGTCTTGGCAAATTTCCAATATCATTTCTTTGATTATCTTGATTATTTTCCAGTTCGCAAAGATTCTCAATTTGTTTTTGTTGTTTTCTAATTTTTCTAATAGTACGCTCTAACTCCGAATCGTAAGGTACTAAAACTAAAGTTCCACTAGTATGCATATAAAATCACACGAATACTCTAAAAAGTAAACAAACACACTACAAAGTAAAGGTTTTCAGTTACTATATTATCAATAGATACCGTTTATACCTTCCCCGGCAATGACACCAAAAACTTGATGCGGGCAGACTTTATATATTGCAAGAACTTATGAACTCAAATTTATATATATTTTTAATGGTTTTTGTAAAGTCTAAACTTCAATGCAAGTATACGTATCGTATCAAGTAATACAAGGCTCTAATTGAGTCCTGGTTATTGATCCTACAGGGAAGGCACGTTCTTTACAATATATAGCGTAATACTAAAATCCAATACTCAAATCACAATTAAAGTTTAAGTTTACTTCTACTAACAAGATGCAGAAAATAGTAACAGTTAAGAAAACTACAATTACTTCTAATATCTTTAAAATAGAATTAAGTAACAGACACACACTAAGCTATGTATTTGAACGGTTTTGATATATATGAAAGTGTCCTTCCTCTTGCAACGAGTATATGATGTGTGAATGATATGAAATGATTATTTATTGTATTGTGCCAAATAGGAGCATAAATATTCCTTTACCCTCCAAAGAGTACCCCCTCTTCCAAGCATGAAAAGAACATTGGCATATCCTAAGTTCAGTCACTAAATCTAAGGCTAGGCTGGGAGGATACCGACTGTTACTACGGAGCTCCCACTCACCCTTCACCTGAAGGCTAACCTTGGACTTTAGTTACCAATCTTATAACCAAATTGAGGATTTCAGCCTATCACCCTGAAACCTCCAATTTGAAGCCCATCAAAACACATTTTCCTATTTATTTGCACTCAATTCCCATGAACTAGGAAATTCATCCATGGACATTGAATGAATTTTTCATTATTATTGTAGGATACTCAATCCTTTCGGAGTAAATGTACAACAACATATTTTAATTATTCAATTGGGCAGATCGAAAAGTAAATTAAGTTCGGAATGAAAAATCATCACAATTTCTTTATTAATTTAAAAGCACTTCAAATCCACATCATCACATCATCACATCTCTATGCAAGAAGAAAGACAAAGGAGACTACTCAGAATTCATAGAGAAGACACTATAAAACATAGATTTTATATATAAAGGAAAAGTCATACAAACCACAAAAGCAAATACAACATAGCTATTTCTCTTCCCTAAGCAAATCCCTTGAAGTTCCTTTGAATCATTTTCTCTCTTCTTTGCAGCACTCACTTCCCTCTTTAGAATGGAAAGGAAGAAGCAATCTCTCACTTTACTCCTTCTCCTTCACTCCTTAGAGAAGAATCCCTCTCAATTCTTCACTTCTACACTCTTCTCTTGCAAGCCCAAACTCTAAACACACTCACACACAGACTAGAACCTCCTAAACTCTACTAGACTCTACACTTTTTTCGTCCAAAAATAGTTACATGTATGTTAGAAATGAAATCCCAAGAGATTCCTTAAGCATCCCTTCAAAAAGTCACCAAAACATTTCAAAAAGTCACCAAAACTCTATCATCGATTAATTATGGGGCTCTCGGGCCGTCGCCAAAAGCTGTTTTGTCCCATTTTGCACCTTTTCACTCCGAACTCATTCCTTTTCGCTTCTTTTCGCTCCAATCACCTGAAATCATCATACCTGCAACAAATCATAAAAAATACCTTTCTTTAAAGTGCAATATCACCAATAATGGGTAAAATTATATAGCAAAAATAGTATATATTTTTGGTGCATCAACCTCACTGTCTGATGACCAGAACTCAGATTTTGAGCAATTTCATGCCTATTTTGGACCTATTGATGGACTTGGAGAGTTTGAATCCTTATTTTTTATCTCTAATGAAAAAAACTACATATAAAAACCTATGTTTGAAGATATAAGATCTTCTTGGCCTTTTCTTGGTCTTTGAAGGAAGAGAGATTTTAAGATGACTTGAAAGTAGAAAGGAGAGCTTTGGAGAGTTTATTCATTAGGTTCTTTCTTTCTCTCATGGGGTTGAGTTTCTAAGTGTTTTCTCTACCTAATTATATGTTTTTTTCTTACATACTTTGAGAGGTTTATTGTATGAGAGAGGGAGTGGTTGTTGTGCTAGAGGGAACAAATTGGTTTGTATGTTGTTGCCATTCAGTTTTAATTGCAACAATGTTTTCGACGAAATTTTTTTCTTGTATTCTTCCTTTCATACATAGCTAAATTCACTTTCACACCTCTATGATTCATGGGATGTGTTCTTGTGCTTTTCTTAGATGATTTCTTTTTAGCACCATTTTCTTGAGGAATCAGGGCTCTTAGTTGTTGTGTTAACCATAAAACTTAATTTATCATCTGACCAACTAGGATGTTAACATATTTCATGATCTATCATTCCTGCAGAAGAATGAAATGGTTAACCATAAAAATTGGATAAGAATATGCATATTCTATCTGGGTTTTCTACAGCCAAGAAAGAGATTCAAAACAAAATATCGGATGCCGTATAAATTGAGGAAGCCTCAACTTCATGGATTTTAGTCTTCTTTTGATCTAGACATAGGTATAAGGAGGATTTCTATCTCTATTCACAACTATCATATAAGGGAAAGTCTAGGAAGATCACAAACCAACACATTACCTGAATCACAGGAGCGTGAGCCTCACATCCCTTGGAGAACCATACGTTTTCTCTACCATTAATTTCTATATTTTCTATCCTCATTATCTTTTGTTTCTATTTTAATTAGGATTTTAGAAAATAATCTCTTATTTGTGATCATGCTAAACTAATTTTAGATAAATAGAAAGTTATAAATTCACCTGTCTGAATAATTTTAGCTCTTTCCTCGAGGGATCAATACGTAATACTGTTTAACAATACTATTACTTCACAAATGTAGTTACATGAGGAACCAACTTATTTCGAGGTAAATTTTATGCTCGTCAAATTTTTTGCAACATTTTTTAGGAATGACATTAATAAAAATATTGATTTTAGAAGAGTTGTAGTTGAGCTGTCGAGAACCTAAGTTCGAAATATTTTTCTATTTATTTCATGTTTTTTTGCACTTGTATTATTGGCTTGTTTACTTGCAAGTGCAAAAAATAAAAAGATTATATATATATATATATATATATATATATATATTACATAAAAAAAATTTCAACACTACAAAATTGGCAAACCCATTTGGTAAACAAATTTATACCTTTTCAGGGGTAAGCCAACACATTAGTGGCTAGCTTTCACTTGACTTTTGAATGCCCTATCATAATAACTATGTTTGATGACCCATATTCTATCATCTACAACCCAATTTGGTCAATTTTCCATGGCTTCAATTAGACTAGGAATGCCACAAATAGAGAAAACTAATAGTGGTGCCCCAAACTAATCTAATGTAATATTGTAATAATCGAAATAATGACTACCCTATAAATGAGAATTTCAATGAATTGATAATAAAACTAATGAATGAAATACAAAGCCAAATAGAAGAATTTAGGAGAATAGAAATTCAAATGGAGCAGTTAGTTAGCTTAGTATCCTAACAGATGTTAGAGGTAGTGGAGAGCCATAACTTTGATTCAAAATGTGGTCCTTGAATAACCAATTGAGCTGGAGCTTTTCGGTGGGACAATGACTAGGAAGAATTTCTTCTTTTTTTCCAAGCACCCCTTGCATTGTATAGGATATAATTTTTTCCTATAGGACCACCCATAGGAGTGTCCTAAGGGTAGGAATTGAAAGATAGCCCTAAGTAGGAGAGTAACCTAGTAGAATTAAATCTTGAACTTGAGAAACCTAAAGAGAACCCAATGCAAGAATGAGCAGACCCTGATTTACCATTATGGATCCATTTCTTGCTTGGAGAAAATACTAATCTGTAAAAAGGTGAATTAATTGGAAGAATTCTTGATTTAGAAAGAACTCTTAGGAATGATAATTGACCTGACCCGTAATTACACTGTAATTTTGCTTTAAAAATATGGCTAATAACTTGACCCAATTTATATTTAGCAACTAGTGTGCAAAATCAAAATGTTATAAAATATAGAAAGTAGTTCACACACAAATATCATTTCAAGTACTTTAGGTTTTTCTTTAATGACACCAGTATCGATCCCACAGAGAGCGAGGTGAGAAATCCCATAAGAAAATTCTAGTTTACTACTATAAGTCTTTAGTTTGGAAGATCGATTTAAGTGGTTTTTTCTAACAAGTACTCCTAGAAGTAAGTCTTGAGTTTAAAACAACCAATAACTACTCTTAAATGAAAATATTAATTCTAAAGATAACACTTTCTAGATAAAATGGTTTGAAGAATTTTGAGATGTAAGTGAATTTGATAATGTATAGAAATGAGAGACATTAAATATTGTATGTGCCAAATAGGAGTAATCATAATATTTCTCCTCTTTACGAGCAAAAAAAACATTGGCTAACCCAGTGTTTGGTCCCTAAATTTGTGGTTAGGCAGGGAAGATACTGGCTTTCACTCCATAGTAGCTACGTTCCCCTCATCTGAAAGCTAATATCTCACTTTAGTTTCCAAATACCTGGACTGAATTGGGGATTTTAGTTTATCACCCTAAAATCTCTAATTCTACACCCAACAAAGTATATTTCGCTATTTATTTCCTAAACCCCATGGATTACATTCCCATCCATGAAATCAAATGTGATTCTTACTTAGTTATAGAAAGCATAACTGTCTCAGATCGTATGTTTCACAATAAATTTTAACATTAGAATAGGCTTAAATTGCAATGTAAATGAAGTTCAAGTAAAAGTCATCAAATTTATAATCAAAACCCATTTTAACATGCATCCAAAAATCCTAAACATGAATCCTGCTCATTGCAAAAGAATGGTAAAATGGAAACAAAGGCATAATTTTCTCATGCCATTATTTCCAAACATGAAGAAAAAGTAAGAAAAACTACTCACAAAGCACTAAGAAAACACAATAGAAAACTCTATTAGATGAAAGTTAATACACTAGATAAGTGCTTACAAGATCATAAGATAATGAAAAACACAATTCTTAGCTTTCTTTCCTTGAAAGAAAGATAAAGATCTTACCCACAAAGTCTCAATCTAATCCATGCCATGCTAGTAAAATTCCTTACACATTCTCTCAAAATCCCATCTTTAATCATTCCAGAATATGTAGAAATCTACAGTTCTACTTCTATTCTAAGATCGATAAACATTTCTCCTCATTTTTCCCAACACACACACACCCTTTTCTTTCGTAAAATCACTTTTTTATAGGACAAATTTCTAAGAGTTTCCCTTGGCACCGCTTCAAAATTCATCCAAATTCAATGCATTTGGGGGAAAAATCATTTCTGGTTCCATTGGCACCAGCTTTGGGCGCCATTGGCACCATCTGTTTGGATTATGGTCCCAGTGGCAACACATAGCAGGCAGCTCCACCGTTTCGCTCGTTTAGCTCTGTTTCAGCTCTGTTTCGCCCCGTATCATCTCTGTTCACACCAAACTATTATACCTACAAGGTAAGCATGAAAATAACCTTTCTTTAAAGTATAATTCATTCAAAAACATGCAATAAATGTGAAGGATAGTAAGTATAGTAAAACACATCGAAATATGTCATATCAGAATTTTTTCCTTGCTCCTCTGGGCCCCAAATTACACTGTTTTTCCTTCATTTTTTTCCAAAACTCCATTTATTATTCTTGAAACCAAAAGCATGCAAAATACCTTCCTTTAAAGTGCAATATAATTAAAAATAAGCCTAAAATGTATATATAAAAATTGATATTTTTAGCGTATTAATCATCTAAATCAATCCCTTGCATACTCTTAAGCTGACTGTTATCAAATTAAGAAAAAAAGTTGCAAGAAAAATTGATGTTTGAGATTTAGTAAGAACTCTGGAACTAACAAAAGACTAGTCGATTGATTGGGGATTACTAAATTAGAATTTTGATCGTGAAGGATGACTTGTTGAGGCAACCTAAGTGTTATCTTGAGAGGCAACCTAAGTGTTATCTGACATGTTGAGCATATTTTTATTTTGAAATTTGCTTTGAAATAAGTTTTGAATGTTTTAAGCTAGAGTGATTTGTTTTCATGTTTTAAGCTATAGATGTGACATATCATTCTTATTCAGCTGCGATTTTCCTTCTTTCTCTGGATGTTGCATTGTTACTCATTTTTATACCAGTGTTGTTGAATTTCTTTTTTTATTTTTTCTATGATTATTGTAATTACTCATGTATTTAATCTTTCCTAAACCTACTTGTTGTTACCCAGTTTACCTTTTTTGCATTTTACACATGTTATGGAAAAGAAGCAAGTTTGGCGGGAAAAACTGCTATCTTTTTTATGAGTTTGATAGTTCACATAACTCTAAAAGACTAAATGTTAATACAATAACTTCTATTAAGAATCCTGATTAATACAACCTGCTTATCAAAAGTTATTTCAAAAGATGTAAACATCATTTAGGAAAGATTAATCTTAATTTTATAATAATGATGTTTAACAACCGAACAACTTCTAACTACAACAACAAGAAAAACAACAACAAAGCCTTAATCCCACTAAGTGGGGTCGGCTACATGAATCCCTTTTCTCCATTGCATTCAATTTAGTGTCATATTTTCATTTAATTCGAATAAATTAAGATCAATTTTTATACAATAAGCCCAAGTCTTCCTATGTCTACCTATGCCTTTCTTAACATAAGTTGAATCTAAAACATATACTCTCCTACCTATAACAGAAACAATCTTAGGATAATTAACAACTTCTAACTATAACTAAAAAAAATTCAAGATAATTAAAAATTGTAAGAAAATATTAAGTCTTAAACCAAATATATTAAGACTTCTTTGATTTTTTACTATGCAAATTTGATGCTGACTTAACTTATTCATGAAAGATAACATGAAGGGGTGACACTAACAATAATTATTTTTTGACATTTATCACTTTAAGAAAACTAAGCTTTCATAAAATTTAAGAAGAAAAAAAGAAGAAAGTTGTCCTTTTGAATATAGTAATTCTCAGTGAAAAAGAAAAAAAGAAAAATAAAAGGGGAAAAAAAGAAAAATAAAATAAGAAAAGAAATAGTTGAAAAGTTGAAAAGACTTAAAAAAAGCTTAAGGTTGGCACAAAAATTGAAAGGAAAAATTTGGATGGAGTTTTAGTAGAACATAAATGATAAAATTATTCAAGATTCCTTAATGAAACCTATCTAATGTTACATTCAACAAAAGGTTAAGTAGGATTAGGCTGAATTTTTTCCACTAATAATTGATTGAAAGGTTAGTGAAATTATTTTAAAAGTGTAAATTTCTGGGTTTAAAAGGGATAGAATGACTAAAGTTAAAATGAGTAAGTTATTAAGCAATAAGAAAGGTTAACCTTGAAATGACAATTACAAACTTTTTATCTTTTTTGATCAACAAGTTTAATTAGTTAGAAACCTACAGCAGTGCCTATTATATTCTTATGGGCCCCTCTAAGCTATGAATTAATTTAAGAAAAAACAATGAGGTAAGTTTGGGGGTATTGACATGAGTCATTTTTGCGTGATTTTATATACTTTTATCTATATTTTACCAGCTATTTTATATAATTTACCATGATTTTATTCTTGAAGAAGGTTATTTCTGTTATTTTGTAGGTTATTGATAAGCCTCAAAAATGCTTGATTTTACATATACATTTTATGTTTTATTTTAATGATATTGAACTTTAAAGGAAGATATTTTACATTTTTTTAGTCTTAGGTACAAGAAATGAACTTCTGGAGAAAAAGAAGCAAAAACGGTGCAATTTGGAGCAAAAATGAGCAAGAAAACAAACTCTGGCTTGACACATTTCGATAAGTCTTTCTCTACTTAATCTCTTTTACACTTCTTGCATATTTTTGAATGAGATTACACTTTAAAGAAAAGTTATTTTTATACTTATCTTGTAGGGCCATTTGTTAGGAATGCATTACAACTGAAACGAGGCGAATCGGAGGTAAAACGGAGCCAAATGGCTTACGACGCCAGAAACTTAAGAGTGACGAAAATAGGGCACCGGTGACACCTAAAATGGCATCGGCAACACTAGGAGCGGTTATTGGCCATATACATTGAATCTGGACGCTTTTTGGAAGGTTTCTTGAAGCACCTCTTGGGAAATTCTCCTTATACTATAGTAGAATGATTTTATGTCAGAAAAAGTGATAGGAAAGTTAAGAAAAATGTGGAAAATGTTTAAAGATCTTAGAATAAGAGTAGAAATATAGATTTCTACCTTTTTGGAGAGATTGGTGAGGGGATTTTGAGAGAATCTGTAAGAGTTTGTAGTAGCATTGCATGGATCAGCGGAAGACTTTATGGGAGAGATTTTCATCTTTCTTTAAAAGGAAAAAGATATGTATTATTTTCTTCATTATCTCATGATTTTGTAAACACTTATGTAGTGGATTTGTTTTAATGAAATGAAGTTTTTTGTTGTGTTTTCTTCGTGCTTTGTGATGTCTTTCTTTTACTCTTTCTTCTTATTTGGAAATAGTAACATGAGAAGATTATGTCATTATTTTTCTTTTACTTTTCTTTTGCAATGAGTAGGATTCATGTTTAAGATATTAGGATGCATTCTAGAAGATGTTTTATTATAAATGTGATGGTTTTTACTTGCACTTCATTTACATTACAATATGAGTTCGTTGTAGTGTTAAAACTCATTGTGATTGTGCTATGATCCGAGAGGGCGGTGTAATTCTCAACAATGTGGAACCACATTCAAATTCAACAAATGGTGAAGTTCATGGGGATTAAGTGCAAATAAATAGTGAAATATACTTTGATGGGCGTAGAATTAGAGATTTTAGTGTGACAGACTAAAATCCCCAATTCGGTTCTAGTGTTTGGAAACAAAAGCGAGAGTTAACTTTCAGGCAAAGGGACGTGGGAGCTCTGGAGTGTGAGCCAGTATCCTCCCAGCCTAACTACATATTTAGGGACTAAATCTAAGATTAACCAATGTTCTTTATGCATCGAAAGAGGGTAAAGAATATGATTGTTCTTATTTGGCACATACAATATTTAATGCATCTCATTCCTTTACATTATCCAATTCACTACATAAGAAAAGTAGATTTTATTATTCAAAATTCACCAAACCAATTCATCCAGAAAGGGTTATATTTAGAAATAATATTTACATTTAGGAACAGTTATTATCCTTACATATAATCATCTGCATTAGGAGTAGTTGCTAGATAAAACACCACTTATATCAACCTTCCAAACTAAGGGCTGATAGTAGTAGACTAGATTTTAACTAAGAACCTCTTACCTTGCTTCCCTGTGGGGTCGATAATCGGGACTCCACTAGAGCCACATATTACTTGAATGATATGTATACTTGCATAGAACCTCTAGTGTGTGCACATATATACAAACATAAAAACAAGCAGAAAAATAGCACACGTTGGAGTCGCATCAAGTTTTTGGCGCCATTGCCGGAGAAGCTTCAGTAAAAACTTTAGGAGAATTTTTGTTAAACCTATTAGATTTGGAATTTATAGTATTATTATATAATGTGTTTAGTTAGTGTGTTTATTTTCAAGAAAAATCTAAAATACCAAAAACCTTTTTGATATTTTTCCTTTTAGTTAAGTCATTAAGTGTTTATGCGTAGTTCAAGAGCTGCAGACTTTGAATCTTACGAATTGGATTTAGAGAGAATTTTTGAGAAGATGATGAATCAGAAAAGACTCCATGAATTTAATGTAAAATTGGTAGATCAACAGTATAATGAAAATTCAGATTTGGATTATAATTCTAGTAGCTTTGAAAGAGTAAACCTCAAGAGAGTAATGAGTTATCAAGAAGATTTGCTTACTATATTAAGTTCTCAGGTTGCTAATATTGAGAGGAAGTTAGATCAATACATAAAGAGTTATCCTCAATGTCCCCCTATTATTAAGAAAAATTCATTTAAACAATTGATTGAGCCTAACTATTTTGAAACTTGCCCTGAGATGCACAATCCTTATTCTGATTATTATAATCCAGGTTGGGAAGATTATTCCAACTTTAACTGGAATACTAATTTTGGAAGAGGAAACCAATTTTGGGAAGATAATCAATTTAATCATACATGTAATTGGAATAATCAGGGCAATTTTAATGATGAACTCTCTTTTCCTCGTGATTTTAACTATAACCCACACAATAAGGAGAAGGAGTCGATGTTAGAAGAGGATGTGATTCAATTGATGAGTCAGTTGAAAAGTCAAAAGAGTGAACTAGAAAGTCAAGGGGCCACAATTAAGAATATAGAAAACTATCTGGAGCATATTATTATGAAATTAACAGTTATCCTCCATAGAGCTCACTTAGTGACCCTGAGATAAACCATAAGCAGATGAGTGATGATCAATTTAAAGTTATTAAATTCAAGGATATGATTCAAATAAATGATGAGTGGAGAAAAAGAAGAAAAGAATATTGAAAGACCAAAGTAAGAAACTCCTAACGAATTAGAAAGATTTATAGAAAGACCACCTCAACTCTTAACTCAATACCAAGGGGAATAATTGGAAGATAACTTAAATAATAAGAGTAATCTAGAAGAGTTTGATCCAAAATCCAGATTATATAGAGAGAATCTAATCCAAAATTTAGGAGATCTTGAAGTATTATATAAAGATCAATTTCTTATAAATTTCAAGGATGATATTAATATTGAAATTAAGAAAATCAATAAAAGAATATTGGATCAAGAAAAAAATATGAGGAATAATGGTATGAATCAATCTAAAAAGGAAGAGCTGAAAGAAAATTACAATTTGAGGATTTTGTAGGAATCCCTGGATCTGAAAAGGATTGATCGAGGAGTACTTAAATGGAATTTTGGTCCAGGAGGAATCGTTTGTCGGGTAGGTAACATTAAACCAAGCTCTTTATGGGAGGCAACCCATATTTATTAGTGTGCTTTAGTTTAGAATGCTTTGGAGTATGATTGTTAGTGTTGTGTTGTGTTTTTGTTAGTGCGGATTGATCAGTTTGATTGTTGATCGGTAGATTTTTTGATTGTTAGTGGTTTGATTTGATCTTTATGTGTCATGAGGGAGGTGATTCCTTAACTTCTTTTATGGCTAGACTTATATGTTCTCTTATAGTAGTTGGATTGATGAGTCCACTATGACTTGAGTCTCACCCGGACTTGAGTTTTATAGGATTTATCATGAATTTGAACAGTAACAGATCCATCTTAATTTTGTTACTTCCTTTCTTTGACTTAGTTTTCATTTGATAGGATTCGCGAACCTATATGATGAGTAACATGTCGATGACTTACACTATCTTTATAACCATTAGAGGTGCTTAATTAAAGGGGTTATATGATGCCTAAGGTTGGTGCATGTGAGCCAATATATTAGGTACAAACTTATCTTTGGAATTACAATCTATAAAATCATTTAAAAAATATCTAATTTATTAGTGTAGTGATTCCGTTAGAAATTGGAGGCAAGTTAGTGAGATGTGATGAGTTAATGGAATAATTAACCTCATTTACCCTATGTGTTTTGTTTGTGTATTACAACTTTATATAAGACTTGAAGAACATTTTTATATTCCTATGCTGATACCTGCTATGCCAGTTAAACTTTTCTTTTGTGAATTTCATTCTGCCGTGCTTAGTTTAGATTTACTTTCTGCTACATGATTTCTATCCTAATTACTAATTGATGATGTTTTTGATAGATATTTGTGGTAGATAGAGTTTCTGAACTATTTTTTCTTTCTGCTTATATTATATGTACTAAATGATATATATGTTAAAAATCAAGTTTGAGGGTAGGAAGAAAAATTAAATTTTAAAGTGAGTATACTTCCTCTTAGTTTAATATCATTGCAAGCATGCTTTAGGCTAGCTTTACTTTCTCTTGCAGTCATTCTATCTTGATTATGTATGTTTATTAATTTGATAGGATGTTGTTGTAGCTAGTAAATTTAAGTACATTTTCTTCCTGCTATATTTTGTGGAATTAATTGCAAAATATTTATAAATTCAAGTTTGGGGGAAGAAGAATTTTTAAAACTAAACTTTATTTGTCCTTGGTAGCCTCTATTTAGTTTTATATCACTTTTAAAATGACTTGTGTCATGTAGAGTTATCTTTAGGTTACTATAATTTTGATTTTAAGAATGTTAGAAAAATAACTTAGTTTAAATCCTATGTGATGAAACTATTCTAGAGTTAAGATATTTTGTACGAAACATTAGGAAAATGATTTTCCTATTTATGGTAGAAATGATTTGAATATTTGAAAAGCTAAGATTCTTAGATTTATAATTATTGAAAATTGATTGAAACCTTTTCAAACTAATACTTATACTTTTAAAATGTGAGGGAAAGTTTTGAGTATTGGACTTTAGAAAGGGGATAAAAAAATTCAAAAATTTTAAAGGCCTATCCAGATATAGTAATCCTCACATAAAAAAAGGGATTAAAAATGATCTCGGAAAGAAAGAAAAGAAAAAGAAAAAAAAAGGAGGAAAAAAAAGAAAAGAAGAAGAAAAGTGAAAAGAAAAAAATGAGAGGAGAAGTTTGAGGAGAATCCTAATAAAAAATTGGTTTAACTTGAATCTTTTTAAATGAAAAGACTTAAAAACAATCCTAAGCTTATTCTTATTTCCAATGGTATTGGTTAAATTTGTATAGATAAGGTGCTTAAATTATGTTTTTATACTTTCTTTGAATCTTTAGTTGGACAAGTTTCAATAACTTTTGAAGTAAATAGAAAATTAGGATTCCTAAGTTGAATATGAGATATTCTTATACTCTAGTGCTAGGTTGATTTGATAAAATTTCTCTTATGTTACACTATAATATTTTTGAGAAAAAATTATAGGAAAATCTTTTGAATCCCACAACCACAAGTCAACATATTTGATTTTTAAAGTTATAGTGTTACTTCAGAATAAGTAACAGTTAAGTTTGGGGGAGTTGATAAGCCTAAAAATGCTTGATTTTACATATACATTTTATACTTTATTTTAATGATATTACACTTTAAAGGAAGGTATTGCGTGTTTTTAGTGTTAGGTACAAGAAATGGACTTTTAGAGAAAAAGAAGCAAAAACGGTGCAATTTGGAGCAAAAACGAGCAAGAAAGCAAATTCTGGCCTGACACATTTTGATAAGTCTTTCTATATTTAATCTCTTATACACTTCTTGCATCTTTTTAAATAAGATTACACTTTAAGGAAAGGTTGTTTTTATACTTATCTTGTAGGTCTGTCTATTAGGAACGCAACACAACTGAAATGGGGAGAATCAGAGCTAAAAAGGAGCCAAACGGAGCAAAATGGTAGAGCTGTGCATAATAGGCGCCTGCAATGCCAGAAACCTGAGAACAATGAAAATAGGGCACCGACGACACAAGGAGTGGTTATTGGCCATATACATTGAATCTGGATGCTTTTTGGAAGGTTTCTTGAAGCACCTCTTAAGAAATTCGTCCCTATACTAAATTAGAATAATTTTATGTCAAAAAAAGTGATAGGAAACTTAGGAAAAATGTGGAGAATGTTAAGAGATCTTAGAATAGAAGTAGAAATGTAAATTTCTACTTTTTTGGAGAGATTGGTGAGGAGATTTTGAGAGAATCTGTAAGGGTTTGTACTAGCATTGCATGGATCGATGGGAGACTTTGTGGGATAGATTTTCATCTTTCGTTCAAAGGGAAAAAACTATGTATTGTGTTCTTCATTATCTTATGATTTTGTAAACACTTATGTGGTAGATTTTCTTTGATGAAATCAAGTTTTACATTATGTTTTCTTCGTTTTTTGTGATGTCTTTGTCTTACTTTTTCTTCTTATTTGGAAACAGTGGCATGAGAAGATTATATCATTATTTTCTTTTTTCTATTATTTTGCAATGAGTAAGGTTCATGCTTAGGATATTGGGATACATGCTAGAAGAAGTTTTATTATAAATATGATAGTTTTTACTTGCACTTCATTTACATTAGAATAAGAGCTCGTTGTACTGTTAAAACTCATTGTAATTGCGCTATGATCCAAGAGGGCGGTGTAATTCTCAACCAAGTGCAACCACATTCAAATTCTATGGATGGTGAAGTTCATGGGGTTTGAGTGCAAATAAATAGGGAAATATACTTTAATGGGTGTGGAATTAGAGATTTTAGTGTGACAGACTAAAATCCTCAATTCGGTCTTAGTGTTTAGAAACTAAAGCTGGGGTTAGCCTTTAGGCGAAGGGAAGTGTAAGCTCTAGAGTGAGAGCCAATATCCTCCCAGCCTAACCATGGATTTAGTGACTAAACCTATGATTAACCAATGTTCTTTATGCCCTCGGAAGAGGGTAAAGAATATGATTTTTCCTATTTGGCACATGCAATATTTAATGCATCTCATTCCTTTACATTATTCAATTCACTACATAAGATTAATAGATTTTATTATCTCAAAATTCACCAAACCAATTAATCCAGAAAGGGTTATCTTTAGAAGTAATATTACCATTTACGAAAAGTTATTATCCTTACATATAATCATCTACATTTAGGAGTAGTTGCTAGAAAGACACCACTTATATCGACCTTCCAAACTAAGGACTGATGGCAGTAGACTAGAATTTGACTAAGAACCTCTTACCTCACTTCCCTTTGGGATCGATAAACGGGACTCTACTAGAGCCTTGTATTACTTGAATGATACGTATACTTATGTAGAACCTCTAGTGTGTGCACATACATACAAAAATAAAAGCAAACAGAAAAATAGCACACGTCAAAGTCGCATCAGTTAAAATAGAGTCAAAATGAGTGATATAATACTGCCTAGAGCTATCACACTTGATTTGGGTGTGACCACACTAGAACTGGCAGGACCATGCTAATTTCGGATGTGACCACACTGGTTTCTAGCATGAACACGCAGTTGGATGACTAGAACTCAAATTTTGGGTGATTTCATACCTATTTTTGGCCTATTGATGAATTTGGAGAGTTTGGATGACTATTTTAGATCCCTAATGCATAACCTACACAGAAAAACCTATTTGTGACATGATAAAAGGTCATTGTTAACCTCACTTTTGGTTGATGTCTAGTCTCACTTTAGAATAGCCTAGGGTCAAGCCATAGGACTCTCCTGGTGACTTTCTTAAACGAATAGTCATGACATCTTTTCCCTTAGAAATTCAGATTTTTCTCACTTCGCTGGGAGTGTTCATATGCTTAAGGCCTAACCTCCAGCTTTTGGGAGAAAGAGACCAAGCATAAGGAAGCCCAGTGGAAGTCTCCTATAGGTGTTCAAACCTTAGGATCTACCCTGGGAGGTCTGGAGCTCACACTACACACTCACAAACCCTAAACAAGGCACATCACCTTTGATCCCCTAACTCTTTGGAAACTCATGTAAGTGGTTTTCCAAGTCATTAGCCTTAGGCTAGGGTTTGGTTAGTACCAACCCATAGAGGACCAAATGAGGGTGACCCTTGGTCCATGACTTAACCTAAAAAATTTCATTTTATCACTCACTTTCAACTAATCTCAATTTTCTCAAAAATTCCAAATTTTTAACCTCTTTGCCCTAAAATACCTAAAATACCCAAAGTACCTAAAATACCCTAAAAATCTTAAATTCCCAAAAAATTTCCAAAATCACTCAAATTACCCATAATTCTCTAAAAATCATTCCAAAATACTCCCTACCACTCAAACTAACTAAAATCACCCAAAATTGCCAAATTTTCCAAATAATCCCCAAAAAGACCAAAATACCCCTATTAGCCCAAAAATCCAAAAATTCCAAAAATTATTATAAATTCCCAAAAATTCTCAAATATTCTTAATTTCATTTCACTCAACTACTATATGACCCAATTTGGCCAATTTAGCCCAATTTAACCACAAGCACTAATTTGACCCCTTTAACCCAAAAGTGCCCAGATTAAATCCAATATCTACTTAATTGATCCCAATCTTGCCCAATTTCAATTACAAAATTTAATTCAACATCTCCAACACTAATCTAAACTAATTACAAGCCCAATTTGACCCACATTTGAGTTCAATTTTAATTAAAACCCAAAATCCCATATTTTGCCTAAGTGACCCAAATCCCCCAAATTGACCTAACCCCATTCAATTTCTCCCTAATTTGAATTATAAACTCTTAATAGCACTCAGTTAAACTAAATTTAACCATCAATTTCCCCCATTTTGTGCCCAAGTCTCACCCAAACCCACTTGAACCAATAATACCCAATTTTAGCCCAAATTGAACACATCTCCAAAATTCCCCAAATGAATTGCCCTACTCTCAAATCTCCTCCCAATTAATGTTAGGAACTCTTCATGACATTCCCCTAAACCATTTGGAACTTTAAATTGGGCCTAAACCCCACTCTAGCTCAACCTAAACCCAAGCTCAACTAACTTGCCCCAAATTGACCAAAACACCAAACCAAGCCAAATTGACCTACCAAATCAATTCAACACCACTCCAAACCTCTTCTAAACACTTCATGACAATCATACACACCATTTTGAACAATCATTTGGGTCTAAAACAAGCTCAAACCCAAGTTAGCCTAACTTAAACCCAAATGAACTAAATTAAACCTATAGCCCAATGTGACCAAATCATCCCAAATGAGACCAACCTAGGTCCACCACCCCTAGGAACCACGCTTGACCCACATAGCCCACTCTAATTGTACAATGACCAAAGTTCCCCCAAATTAGGGGATCTTCTTCTTTAAATGGCTAATCAAGAGATATTTATAATAATCCCTTCACCATTTAAACTCATGGCACTTGATGGCCTGCCCACCTGACCACCTGACCACTGGCCACCTTCCCTGGCCTGGTCAGCCGACCTAGTGGCCAAAAAAATGCTAAAATTGAGAGCCACCCCCTCTCCGATTGAATCCAAACTCACTTCCCAAGCTGTCCAGCTCTGATTAGCTATTGGGGCTAATCTGCCCTCCACACAAGCAGTTGAACACACCTAAAGCCAGGCCCTGAGCTCAGCCAATTGGCCATGGCTATAAAAACCACCCCTCACGGCCAAAATCAAGGTGCTGAAAATTTCCTAACCAAACTCTGCCAAAACTTCACTAGAGCTCCTCCAGACCTCCCTAAGATCATTCCAGCCATTTTCCCCCTCTGATTCCCACTGCTGGAGCTCAATTTCAGAACTCAAATTTGTCCGGAAACCAGAACACATTTCACCACAGCTCCACAGTGCATCAAAGTTCAACTAACTGCACCCACACCTTCACAGCAGTGAAAGAATAAGAACCCCCATCAAAGCCTCATCACAGAAGGCCTCTGCACCAGACTTCCATCTACACCTGAAATCAGGTCTGGTCAAGTTTTGGTCTAGAAAATTCACCAGGACAAAATGCTCCATCTGGAGGTTCGTTGGGACCAATCAAAGCTGTCACAACCATCTGATTGAGGCCTCCCCTCTCAGACAAAGGTATTGGCCACAATCTTCCTCCTGAGATTTTCTTTGTCCTCCATAACTATACACTATATTTCATATCGTATAAACCATATGAATAGGTTCTTCTAGGCTAGATGAAGCTCTAGGAATAAACCCAATGTGATTTGGTTGCATATCGAGAGATATCTTAGGTTTAGAAGCTGGATAGATCTCGAGTTACACCAGTTGAAGACAATGAAGGAGCGTCATTCAATTGCGCGTGTCATTCTTGGACAGCCAGGATGGAGTCGGATGGATATTAGGTTCATAAAGAACAACCGCGTTGACATCCAGTCAGATGGTGGTGTCGAATAGGAGCACACCGCATGGGCTTTTGGAGAAACCAAGGACCCCGTCAGCGCCGCGTGGTTAAGTAGAAAAATATGGGATTTTTGTATTATTTAAATTATCAGAACTTTAAAAATCTATAACTTGGTCTAGAAAAATCATAAAAATAAAAGAAAATTACTCTCTTACTCAGTGAATAGAGGAGAATAATGTGGAATTGGTTTGAAATTTTTTTAATGCATGTACGATTTTTAATTAATTAAATACCATCGGTAGTCTTTTAATTCTCCATGTATATAGACATTTCACCAAAGCTTGCCATTTTAACATGTTATAGCCTCTGTTATGGGGGATCATCCCTGACTTTTCCAAAGTCAGAGGAGACCTCTTTGAAGAGTTCTATATTTTTCAAGTTTTTTGCATCTGTTTTTATAAATTAATTTCAAAAATTTGCATGGTGGTTATAAAAATCCAGAAAATTTATGGTAGGTTCCCTATGACCAGAGGACCCTAGGAAAAATGGAAATTTGATTAAGTCACTAAAAATAAATCTAAGGGTAATTAAGGCTTAAATATTAAATAAAAATAAATTTATTTGTAAATGAAAATAACCCAAAACAATTCTCAATTGTATTTTAAAGGTCAGAGAACTTCCCATCAAAATTTCATGGCATTTAGAATTCAATTGATCATCTATATTAAATTTTTAAGTGAAATGATAATTTTGAACATTAAACTAATTTTAATAATTAAAATACAACTAAAAAATTATCAAATTATTTTGGAAGTTCTCTCGTGATTAAAGGATTTTTCTAAAAATAAAATTGAGATTTTTATAAAATTATCTTTTTTATCATATTATTAATATTTAAATAATTAAATAATAATAAAAATAAAAAAAATATTGAAAATCGCCAAATTGTCACATTTGGTCTCCTAATCACATAGGAACCATCCCCATAATTTTCCTAAGCCTTAAAATCAAAATATCAACTTTTAAAAGCTTAAATTGATTTTAAAAGGCTAATAATCAATTTCCTTAATTTTTCACTAGAATAATTCTAATAATTATACTAAAAATCAAAAAAATATAAAATTTGTTTCTCTGGGTTCCTTAACCTCAGAGAAACTTAAGAAAAATATAAAATTGGATTTTCAATCTTTAAAATATTTTATAATTAATTAAAACTCTAGAACTTAAAATAATTCTAATAATTAAAGTAAAACTAAAAAAAATCATGAAATTCAGTCCAAGTGGTCCTTTGGTCTAGGTCTACCTCCAATAAAAATTTTAAAGTCATATGCTTTGTTTTCGACAAGTATTGAATTTTCATTGAAAACCCCTTTTTTGCATCAAAATAAATATATAAATTAAATTAAAATTTGAAAAATCACCTTTTCTACTCTAATGTTTTAATTAACCCATAAGTGGGGTCTGATAAAAATTTTAAAGTCATTTGAGCTAAATTTAATGAATTATGAAGTGATAAAGGCTTTTAGGTGTAAAATTTTAATTTTGGAAAATTTTGCCTTAATCAATATTTAGGCTTAATCTAAATGGGAAAATGACAATAAATGAACTTAATTATTATGTTGGATGATTGAAACATTAAGTGACAAATTGTAGAAACCCATTGCAATTTTGTCACATCAAAATTAAATATTTAAATTTCCTTAATTATCATAATTTGGAAGAAAAATCAAGTTAAAAAGAGTCTTAAGGTTTGGAAGTTAGTATTCCACTAACTTAATGCCCCTTCATTTGATGTTTAAATGATAAATTAATATTTCAATAAGAATCATAATCATGAAATTTCCTTTTCTAAAGACATGAAAATACCTATTAAAATCTTAAGGGCTTAGTAGTGAGCTAGGCTTGATCAAAAGAATTAACTAACAAGAGTTAGAAAAAAAAAAACATAATTAATCTTAAACTACCTTTTAAAACATTACAAGCCCATTAAATTTTAATAAATTCTTCCATAAGTTAAATTTTTCATCTAAGGGCCCACTCACATAATTCCTAAGTAAAGCACCAAATGATAATTACTCCGCCTTTCGGGATGACTAAAACATTGGCTCACTGAGCATAAGGGTATGAGACTAATAAATTATTTAATGACTATGATAAGTCCAAAAGGACCTCAAGGAAGTTCAAAACTATTGTGAAATATCTGGGTTTCTCTTAGACCATTTCACAAATCTTCTGGACACCTTGTAGGATTACTGTACCAATCATATTTATTAAATGAAGAAACCTCATAAATGAATAAAATTCACCAGGTTATGACATGGAGTTTGATAGGCCTGTGACGAACCTATCCATAGTGTTTTACTTCCTTGTAAAATATAAATGTTTATTGCAAGAATACTAAAGTTTCAAGTGGAGATGATGGGAAGACCTACCAGGTTTGCTTTATTTTATTGCATTTTACTTACCTGCACTCTACTGTACTTCCTTTTCTTCCAAATATGCATGCTAAACAACAATGTCAACCTGCATGAAAATTAAAATCTTTTAGGATAGCCAGAAAACTGAGATCAAATTCAAAATAAGATAAAATCCAATGCCACAACATTCAAAATATAAAACAACTCAAAACTTAATCACAAACAAAACAAAAACCATAATTGTAACTAAATTAAAATGTCTCATTGGATGATTGAGAATTCCTCAGAGGAGGTAACCTATGTGTTACTAATAGGGTTTCCCATGGTCTAAATGAAAGTATGGAACTCATTATATTGAGTTTAGTAAATTCATTTGGACTAAGTGAATCCGATGAAAATAGCGATGCCGAGATGTTGGAACCATGAGATCTTAACCAGTGTTGCTATAATCAACTTTAATGTTCCACTAATAAGATATTAAGACACCTCAATCGAAATATTTTCAAAACATGAAACTTATCTTTTCTCCTCAATTGAAACTTCTTTAAAATAAACCTGCTATAATGAGGAGCTTGGAGCATGCATAGTGGGCAGCACGACCATCTTCAATAGCAAAACTTGTCTACATCAGCAATACAATTCCTTATAAATAAACAAACAAGCCATAGGACTTCGAGGAAGCCCGCTTAGTAGCATAAATCCTCACCATTTCTTTAGGTTCTCGAATAACTAAGTTCTGCAACATGTCTTAGGATTTTGAGGTTGTCATCAGGTATTGCATAAATCCTCCTATCTTCCAGGCCATTCACATGATCGGTATCAAGTGAATGTAAATCCTAAAAAATAAAATTGATCGGATGAAACACCAAATAAATATCCTAAATCAAAGCCAAACCATAAGATAGTTTGGGAATACATCAAGATTTTCCTTGAATCTATGTCTTTTTTCTAGCCTTCTCTCCTTTGGATTCTGATAAAATGAAATGTTCCAAAATTTGAGCCATTCACCTATTGAATTTTCGACTATCACATTTTCTTTAAAAAACTTAACTTTGGAAGTCATGAATATAATTCTTTCCTGATTTATATCAAGAGTTTTCTTAGGTGACTTTGGTTATCTAAGATGTAATTAACTATAGGGGCTTTCCCTTATAGGAAACTTAAAAAACCCAGATTAATATAAACCTTATCTAATTCCTTCATATTAGATAAGGGAAATTGTCCGTAAAAAATGGTTCACATACCAAACAGATGTCATGAATTCTTTAGTTTGTTTGATCAAGCCTCATTCCAAGTCATATATCTATTCTTCGGGATAGGTACATGTCTTGTGATGAAGTGCTTGATTATCTAAACTAACGTTTGTCTAAAATCAGTTTGATTTCACATCCGACAAAATTAAAACATTATTTTCAAAACTCCATATATATATATATATTAAATTAAATCAAATTTCTATATTCTAAAACTTTTTAAAAAAATATCAAACTTCACACAACAACATTGACTTTAACAGTCGACAGTTTTCTGGCGACTTTGCTGAGGAAAGGTTTCTCTCTTCATTGAGATCGGGAAATACTATATTCTTGTATCAGTAATGTGCTTATGTCCCTCATAAGCCAGATTACCATTCTTCCGTTGACATACTTCAACAATTTCCTTCTTTGGGAAGTGTGATACACTCTTCTGAATTTCAGGACTGTCTGTTTGGTCACTCCTAGCGAAAGGGTTTAGAAGTCTTTAGGTTTTCCTTTTGATCTTGTGGGATTAGACCCCCAATAGGTGTGTTAGCGAGCGATTTCGCTAGGGCAATCTGCGTTGTGAAGAGGATCTACGACAGGGTCCCATACTTCACCTTCTTTTTGTGTCTCCCGGGTCTAATCCTGTCTTCCGCAAATTGATCCACTCTTCTTTAAATCTTAAGATTCCTTTTAATGAACATATGAAAACCTAAAAAATAAAATAAAAAGAAAATAAAATATCAAAATGAAATAAAATTTTTCCCAGTCCACAGAACAACCTTTTTCATAGTGTTTGCACTATGATGATAAGGTTTTTGGCCCTCACTAACCTTCAGAATACTTCTCTTGACAGTTAAAGATGCCAACCCCTATGCTAACTTTCTCCTGCAACTTACCTTTCTCCCGCGAGGCCCGTCTTGTAGCACCGATGATCCAGTTCGAGACCGACTTCAGTGAGTTTTAAGTCATACTCGGAAAAACCCCGTTCGCGGTCGTGAAGGTTGCCACTCTTGAAATTTAAGAACCGTCTTCTGAGTTTGATCTGAACTCCCACGAAGATTTCCCTTCTACTAAGAAGGTGAAAATAACCACTGCCCCCATCAGGTCACTCGTCTCTGTGCCGAGGAGAGTTGTCACCTCTACTGCCACCGGCTTCACCGTCACTGCACCTACTTTCTTGTATGTTAAAAGGAAATGGAGCGGACGTAGCAAAGCACTGCATCCCGGGGTACCTTTTCAGTGAATTTCCGTCACCTTTAGGAGGATGGACGACAGTAAGATGCCGTTCCGCTTTCAGCCGGATCTAGAGTTAGAGAGCCTTCAGCCTTACAAGCTGTGAGCAACATGGAAAATAACACACCTCCAATGCACATCCGAACGACATTTCCTGCCAAGGATGGCTTGGATGGTGATGTTATTACCCATGTGTCTCACTATTCAGACATGGATTTTTATAGATGCTTTTGGAAGAAACCTGCAAGGATCTTACGCAGTTCGTTTTTTGGATTTATGTGGATTGTATGAGATACATAATTTTCAAGGAAAATATCATCTATTTTGGATCAAGCTATATGATGTATTTTTAGTAAATTGAATGGAAATGATCGTGTCGAATTTTGCCTTCATTTCTTTTGTATAAATTGACTGGGAAACGCCATTAAGTTAAATGAACCTCAAACAAAGAACGATTTGAAATAAACAAATAAATAAGATAAAATGAAATTGAACATAAATTAACAAAAAAAAGCAGAGAGAAAGAAATAAAAATGATAAAAGGAGAAAAAAGAAAATGAACTAGAATTTGCTTAAGAATCTCAATGTCAAAACAAATCGCCACTAACATGAACTCTAAATAAACAAAGATGAAATCGAATCACTAAAACAAACAAAACAAATCTAATTATCGAACTAAATTCCGATCTGAATCTTTCGATTTGAATCTTTCAATTCTTCTTCAAATCGAAATTCGTTCGGAATCCTTCTAAAATTTAAAGCCTTTGCTCGGCATATTTCTAGGTCGAGTATTTTCAGCTTGGTACACTCACCAGTTCCTTTTAATCTTCTCTCTGAATGTTAGGTGATCGACCCTTTCGATTGACACGGAGCCACAAATTTTATACGATTTGGTTTTGATGGCATGGGACTGGGTCCCTCCACTCACGGATCTCCTTTTGAGAAACTTTTCGAGCGGGATTTGAAACTTTTTCATATCCCCTAAAATTTCAGAGGCTGGAGCCTAACTTCCAGCTCTCTTCTTGAGGCTAGAGCCTAAATTCTAGTTATCTTTCGAATTTTCGAGGCTGGAGCCTAACTTCCAGCTCTCTTCTTGAGGCTAGAGCCTAAATTCTAGTTCTCTTTCAAATTTCTCAGTCTGGAGGCTCTCTTCTTTAGGCTAGAGCCTAAATTCTAGTTATCTTTCAAATTTTCGAGCATGGAGCCTAACTTCCAGCTCTCTTCTTGAGGCTAGAGCCTAAATTCTAGTTCTCTTTCAAAATTTCGAGGCTGGAGCCTAACTTCCAGCTCTCTTCTTGAGGCTATAGCCTAAATTCTAGTTCTCTTTCAAATTTCTGAAGCTGGAGCCTAACTTCCAGCTCTCTTCTTGAGGCTAGAGCCTAAATTCTAGTTCTCTTTCAAATTTCCGAGGCTGGAGCCTAACTTCTAGCTCTCTTCTTGAGGCTAGAGCCTAAATTCTAATTCTCTTTCAAATTTCCGAGGTCGGAGCCTAACTTCCAGCTCTCTTCTTGAGGCTAGAGCCTAAATTTTAGTCCTCTTTCAATGTCGAAGCTAGAGCTAAAATTGCAGTTCTCTTTGCAATCCCAAGGTTGGAACTTCTGTTCTGATCCTCATTTCAAAATGCAGATTTTCTGCGAAATCAATCTTAAATCAAACTTTAATTTAAATCAAAACTCTGATCAAATCAAAATTCAAACTCAAAATTAAAACTTGAAATAAAATAAAAAAAATGAAACAAATCTAAAATCCAATCTCTTGAAATCTTATGATTTGAAATTCACCTCCTTTTTCCTCATCGAGAGTTCCGAAATCTTCAGTGTCGAAGATTTATTGATAAGTATGTCACTTACACGACTGTGTTGGTTTTGTTGAACTCTAGAAAAACAAAGATGAAACATCCGCTCCATTTCCTTTTTAGACCGCTCCATTTCCTTTTACAAGTATACCAGTAATTGATGAGATTCCTCAACAGGAGGAACTCGGTTTACTGGATACCTCTCCTCTTCTTTGAGGTAGCAGGTTTCACCCGTTAGTTGACACTACTAGAGATTAGAGCCTTCATAGGATTGCTGCTACACTTCCAACACCACACGGTCATGATAAGGTGAGGGAGAGGCCCACAGCTATCACCCGAGCTCACACCCTTCTACGAAGATTGTCTGAAATAGAAGGTTGTTTTGTTGCCAAGCTTCTCAAGAGGATGGGATGTGCAATATCCCCTAAAATTAAGGATAAAATTCTGAAAATGGAAAAAACTGTTTGAGTTTTCATCAAACACCATTTGTGAAGACATGTTATACAACTATTACAAATGATATTTGACCCGACCGCAAGTAACGCAGTAATATATGCTTCCAAAAGATGGCCAAAGCTTGACCCAATTTATAATAAACGGCTAGTGTATAAATCAAAATATTGTAAATTTTAGAAATTACTTTACACACTAGGGGTACTACGCAAGTATACATATTGTTTTAAGTAGTATAGGATTTTCTATTATAACCCAAGTATCGATCCCACGGGAAAAAATTATAGGAATAAATTTTCTAAATATTATATTTTAAAAATATCTTTTTATCCTTTAAATTAACCATAAATTACTATTAATTTACTAGATGCAATTAAAGAAAACAATACTAAGAGAATGATTTATGAAAACTATATAAAATAACAACTTTCTTTCCTTCAATTAATCCAAGATCTTTAAGATATTTTAATATTCGTTGGAGAATTTTATTTATGGTATTGTGCCAAATAGAAGCATTCATATTCTTTACTCTTTGATCCAGGCGCAAAGAACATTGGCTAACTTACAGATCAGGTCCGGATGTATTGTTAGTAGTAATGGGTTAATCTAAACTCTCACTTCTAGATGTCCAAGGGTGGCTATAGTCGACCCTACTAGTGACCCATTCCTGATCTATAAATCAAATTGTAAGAATTTAGCCTGTCACTATAAAAACTTATCAATTCTACCCCTTTAAATCTTATCTTCCTATTTATTTTCACTTCACCTTGAATAGCCCGCACATGGCCTTCCACTACCCAAGGATTCATGTGACATTTATAAGTTAAGAGTTCTTCTCTTTCAAGGTTTCAAAACTCTTCAACAGGTTTTAACAATTTAAATAGCCATTTTAAAAAGTAAAGTAAGATCAGGTATTAATGTCATCACAATATTTTTGAAAATATTTTGAATTTTAATTCTCCATCGAATCTTTATATTATCTTATCTATCTCTTCATGATTGAAGGAAGAAAGTAAACTAACTACTCAGAACACATTGAAAATAAACTGCAAAACATAATAAATAAACTTTGAATCAAATAAAAATACTTATCTCAAATATTCCTTCTATAGTGTAATGAACTCCAGATGCTACAACTTGAAAGTAAACTCACTAAACTAAACAAAAGTGGCCCTAAATTTCTCTCTCTAATTCTCTAGACTCTCTCTCAGGAGGCTAGAGGGGGTGGGGCGATTGAGGGCGATTTTCTCTGAAGGAGTGGAGTCCTATTTATAGGCTCCAAGGGTTGCCTTGAGACACCTCTTCAAAACATGTCCAAATTCAATGAATCTTCTAGAAGGTCTGTCCGGTGCCTAGGCGCCGAAATCTGGCGCCTAGGCTCTGGAATCTAGCTCCCAGGCGCCGGACACCGCGTCTAGTTCTTCGCATCTCTTTGCTTTGTCTCGCACCTCTTCGCGTTTAAAACCATTTTGGAGCGTCCAAATGGAATGTATCACATGTCCTATTATCAAGGAACAACTGCTAGTCTTCTAGAATGTTCAATAACTGCTCACTCCGTCAAAATAACCGTCCAAAAGTCGTCAAAAATTTGACACTTTTTGTATCGAGTCTGGCGCTTAGGCGCCAGTTTCTGGCGCCAAGGCGCCAGGCCATATTTTTTTCTTCTTTTTGTATTTTGCTCCATTTTTGCTTCTTTTTCTTCCTTTTCCCTTTCTAGACCTTTTTACATCACCTACATCCAAAAACACAAAAATAACTTTCATTAAAGCATAATATCCTTAGAAATTGAAAAAAATCAAGGCATAAAAATATGTATTTTTCTTCATGGATCAAAATCCCCCAAACTTAAATGTTACTTGTCCTCAAGTAACTCTTTTTTACTATATAAAATATAACCTTTGGAATAAAAGATAAATATTTAAGATTCCTTATAATTTTTGATTTTATAAAGTCTTTAGTAAATTATTAACCTAATTTCACTAACTAGGTTTAATTTTAAGAATTTAAAGAATATTTAAGTACTAAATCATAAGATTTCAAACTTTTCATTCATTTTGAAAATAATAGAAGCTTATTATATTAAGATCTCATAGATTATTTACAAGAAAAAGATTTTCTTGAAAAATTATTTTTAAATGAATATTCATGTATAAAAATGAAGTAAGATATGTAACTTGTTTTCTTCCTATAAGATAATTCAAGTGAAGCCAATTTTTGATTAGGCATTTCCTCAAGCTTCTCCTCTCTTTTCTTTTTTTTTCTTTTTATATATAGAGAGGATTACTATATCTGGATAGCCTGTTAATGGTTTTAAACTTCACTATCCTTAACTTATATTTTTAAAACTTATACATTTTCACTTAATTATTATAACATAAATAAGAATTAAAAAAGATTTCCAATATTTTCTTTTTCAAGTGATAATTTTGATTACTTAATATTTCTAAATTCTATCATTTCTATAATGAATAGAAAAATTCTTTAATCTTGTTCTTTCTTAAGTTAAATTATTCTATTCTTAAAATCAATCAAAGTTAGTAAAACTTTAGTTAATTTCACTAAGTTTTTTATAATTTCAAAAATAAAAATGGTCTCAAGTAAATTCTTTATTCCTTAAGTTATGTTAAAAAGTTTTTATTTTTAAGAAAATATTAGCTCTTAGAGGACAAATAAAATTTAAATTTGAATGTATTTCCCTTCTCCCAAACTTAAGTTTTGGTACACTATGAAAATTTTGAAAGTATGAGAGAAAGAAAATCATAAGAATTTTTATAAGTATGTAAAAACAATCTTAAAAAGAAAAATTAACTTTCTAAACATGCTTTTATGAATAATTAAGATAAAATTGAAGCATGTATAAAAAAGTAAGCAGGCTACTTTTTTTATTATACTAAATTTGAAACAAAATTAAAGCAGAGCAAAATTACTAAGTACTAAACAGAGTACTAAAACAAACATATAAATTAACTTTAAAATCAGTCTCAACACAATATACTAAAAATGTTTTAACCACAGAATCCATCCACACAAGTAAATAAACTAAACAACACACATCAAACATAAAACTAACAAACAATCCAAACAAAACAAACTAACAACAAAGTAGCACTACATAAAGATCTGTCTACTACTAATCACTAGCTGTCGCCTCATCGTCATCATCATCACCAAAGTAAAACTCAACGTCCTTAGGATCAATAAATGGTGTAAAGTTAGAAAAAGTAGGGAAACACACATCATGTTCACCCTTCAGAAATCAGACTAGGGCTTCATCGTACTCTGCATCGTAACTACTCTTCCTCTGGGTATAGTCAGAAAGATGATCCAGTTTCTTGTCAATAGTATCTCATCTACACGGCGAGTCCGAAACAACTCTTCTTCGTCTGCTCTAAAAGCCGGTCATGCATGGACTCCCGAAACTAGATGGTGGCTCGAGCGTGAAGTAGAGGGGCAAGAAGTAGAAGGTCTACCTGGAGTATATGCAGAAGTAGAAGGAGCGGTCGATCTCTTCCCTCGAAGACGATCATAGATACTAACACTCTCTCGCCCAATTGGCTTGGTAGTCTTTAACTTCTCTTCAGAAATATCAACACTAACGCCATCATTAACACATAACGAATAAATCAAAGAAGGAAATCCCAATCCAACAGAAGTGCTGGATCTCGCAATAGAATCCATAGATTCATAAATAATACTACCAACGTCTATAGGCTTCCTCTCACGAGATGCGGTAATTCAAGATCGCTCGATCTTTAGTTACTTCACTCGGATGATTGGGAAGGTAACAATCTCGCAGAAATGAAATAGTTCCATGCTTTTGAAATACCATTCAACTTGGAAGATCTGAAATTTACCCTTTTACCGTTCCTAATCTTCCAAGATCCAGTACCGTCAGTCAAATAGGCAATAATCATATCCAAATCACCCTCAGATGGTGATAATCCAGAATAATAGCACTCAACTATCGGTGGCAGGCCATAGAATATGTTGATTCTTTCTGGAGTAAATCCTACTCCGATTCCTCTAACAAAGACTTCAGAATCTTCAGCATCCAGAAAATTTGCATAAAATTCTCGAACAACCGGGATAACAACAATAACAGTGAAGTAACAAAATCGTTGCCAGTTGTGCTCAACGATAGTGTTTTCGATCATCTCCCCAGGATGACAAAAACTTCATTCTGAGATGAACTTTCTCGACGACGCAAGTTCGTGGAAGCAAAAATGCGCAGCCGCAGTTGGAAATTTGCTGCTATCAAAATTTTCTCGTTCCTTCCCACGCTTAGATTTTGGTGCCATCTAAACGTGAAAGAAAATAAGAACAAATTTAGGAATCAAAGATTTAAACTCTTTTTAAGTTTATAAAACTTAAAATAAGTTTGAAAATCCAAAGAAATCACTAAAAATCAAATTTTTTTTTCAAAATTTTGGTTCTTAGCAAAAACAAGGAAAATCTATCGTGAAAATCGAAAATAAATGGTTTAAAGTGTAGATCTGACCTTGAGACGATGAAATTGAGTGGTTTCGCTCTCAAATCCTTAATGTATTGACCTCAAAATGGATCCAAAGAGTGTATTTTCGCGAAATGGGGAAGAAGATGAAGCTTAAGCGTCAAAAATGGCTTTTGGGGGTTTAAATGGTAATTTTTGGGTAGCAGGCCAAACTGGCGCTTAGGCGCCGAATTCTGGCGCCTAGGCGCCAGACTCGCCTTTCACAAAAAATTATTTTTAAATTTAATTTTCCACCAAAATTCATAAATTCAACTTCCAATTACTCATATTAGAGTAGGGCTTCAGTTTCTAACTTCCAAAACATTTTCCAAAAATTTTAAAAATTAAATATTAAATCCACCAATCAAACACTAAGTTTACATCAAACTCACTAAATTCCATTCATAATCTTCAATGTTGATTTAATACATTCCAGATAAGTATTATACTTGATTCAAGTTCCTAATACACACTCAAACATAACAATTTCTAAGCAAAAACAACACACATTGAACATGAAAGCAAATACACAAACAAACACAATCGATTCTCTAAATCGATACAACGACTCAACAAACCATATAATAACTAACCCATTACCAGAATATTCAATCTTCACAAGGGAAATTGTGTATTCTACTTGGAAAGAACACTAATGCTCTCGGGAAATCCGTAGCCATTTTTTCATCAATCCACTTGTTCTTGGCATACATTTTGACTTGAGCATCTTGATAAGCCGCAAAATGATCAAATTGAAGTTTCATCTGCCATTCTAGATGTTCAATCTGATGAAATATCTCATGAAGGCGATCTCCAATTCTTTTAAAATCCACTTCAAATCTATCTAAACGACTAGAGATTTTTTCTAAACTTACAACGATGAAACCATTGAATTAGGGTTGAGGATCCTTAGAAACCTTGTCTCTAACTTCTTCTCCATGATTTCTTCCTTCCATTTCTTCAAAATTCTCTCAAATCTCTCAAGAATGAAGTTCAAGGGACGTAATTCTGATTGCTTTGATGGTTAGGGAAGAGAATAAGTTGATTTATAAGGGAAAATCGTTTGAAAAACTAAAAATTTTGATTTTTGCACATCCCAGTAACCGTGGCGCTTAGGCGCTGAATCTGGCGTCTAGGCGCCGGACCTATTGATACATAACTGATTCTGGCGCTTAGGCGCCGAATTCTGGCACCTAGGCGTCGAAACTATGTTCAACTCCGTTTCGCCTAATCGTCAAATTTCAAAATTTTGTTCTCCAAGATAGGTATACTATACTGGTAAGAGTAATTTAGACTAAACAACTCACATCGTATGCAATCATAATGAAGGTTAACTTGATCTCCTTTTTACTTATATTCAAAATAGAGTGATCCAATTTTTAAATTTACATACTTTAAAATAATTTTCAGCCTAAGTCAATAAAGACTTATAAGCATCAAAGTTTTCTAAAGTAATATAAAATTAATCAAGATTGAGGCATAACCTTACATTAAAACACAAAAACACTCAAAACAAAAGAAAAATATGGGTTGCCTCCCACAAAGCGCTTGGTTTAAAATCGTCAGCCCGACTTAAGTAAATCTTTAATCAGATTGATTCTATTCATAAGCCTTTTTATAAATCTTTTTAATGTCTCCCAATTAAGGCTTCAATCTTAATCCATTTACTTTAAAAATTTTTCCTGTTTTGGAATCTTTAATATCCACAGCTCCATAATGGTATACTTTCTCAACTATATAGGGTCCAATCAATTTAGATCTTAATTTTCCAGGAAAAAGTTTTAAACGAGAATTAAACAGTCATACTTCTTGTCCAGGTTCAAAAACTTTTCCTGAAATTTTCTTGTCATGTAACAACTTCATTTTCTCTTTATAAATCCTCGCATTTTCATATGCTTCATTTCTTATTTCTTCCATCTCATTTAATTGCAACAATCTCTTTTCTCCTGCTTTATTCAAATTAAAACTAAACTCCTTTATCGCCCAATAAGCTTTATGCTCAAGTTCTACAGGTAAGTGACAATGTTTACCATAAATTAACCGGTAAGGTGACATCCCGATAGGTGTCTTATAAGCTGTTCTATAAGCCCATAATGCAGAATCAAGTCTATCAACCCAATCAGTTCTTTTAGGATTAACAGTCTTCTCTAGAATTCTTTTAATTTCTCTGTTTGATACTTCAGCCATTCCACTTGTTTGTGGGTGATAAGCAGTTGCTATTCTATGCTTGATTCCAAATTTTTGTAGTAATGATTGAATTCTTATATTTCTAAAATGACTTCCACCATCCGTGATAATTAACTTAGGCATTCCAAATCTTGAAAATATCATTTTCTTTAAAAATTTAGAAACACTTTTGGAATCACAGTTTGGTAAAGCAACAGCTTCAATCCACTTTGAACCATAATCAACTGCTAATAAAATATAAAATTTTCCAAATGATGGAACAAATGGTCCCATAAAGTCTAAACCCCATATATCAAAAATTTCAACTTCTAATATATAGTTTAAAGGCATTTGGTTCTTCCTAGATATATTTCCCATCCTTTGACATCGATCACATGTTTTCACATAATGTCTCACATCATTAAATAAGGTAGGCCAATAAAATCCAGAATTTAAAATTTTAAATGCAGTTTTATCTATGCCAAAGTGTCCTCCAAAATCAGAATCATGACATTTTTGAATAATAGCAAAAGTTTCTTCATAAGGTACACATCTTCGAATCATAGAATCTTTTCCAATTTTAAATAAATGAGGTTCTTCCCGGATATAAGATTTAGCATCATATTTAAATTTCTTAATAAATTTGTTATCCAAGTCATAAGGCAAAATATTGCTAACTAAATAATTAACAATATCAGCATACCAAGGTGTTTTATATTCTTGAATAGCATATAAAGATTCATCAGGAAATTTCTCATTTATATTTTCTTCCGAAATAATATCATTTTTAATTTTAGACAAATGATCAGCAATTTGGTTTTCAGTTCCTTTTCTATCTACTATTTGAAAATCAAATTCATGTAGAAGTAAAACCCATCTTAACAGTCTAGGTTTAGAATCCTTCTTAGATAATATATATTTAATAGCAGAATGATCAATTTGAACTATGCATTTAGTACCAAGAAGATAAGGTCTAAATTTATCAAAGGAATATACTATAGCTAGAAGCTCTTGCTCAGTGGTAGTGTAATTTCTTTGTGTTTCAGTGAGAGTTTTACTAGCATAATAAACAACTTTGAAAATTTTCTCATATTTTTGTCTTAATACAGCTCCAATTGCATAATCACTTCCATCACACATTAATTCAAAAGATTACTCCCAATTAGGTGCAATAATGATAGGTGCAGATATTAATTTTTCTTTAAGAATATTAAAAACATTAATACATTCTTTATTAAATTCAAATTTTGCATCTTTTTCTAATAAATGACAAAGAGGTTTAATAATTTTAAGAAAATTCCTTTATGTATCTTCTATAAAATTCAGCATGACCTAGAAAACTTCTCACATCAGTAACAGTTGTAGGTGGTTGCAATTCAACAATAATTTTTACTTTTGCTTGATCAACTTCCATCCCTTTTTTTGATACTTTGTGACCAAGTACAATGCCTTCTATGACCATGAATTGACATTTTTCCCAGTTAAGAACTAAATTTGTTTCTTCACATCTTTTCAGAACTTTGGAAATGTTTCCAAACAAGATTCAAAAGAAGTTCCAAAGACTGAAAAATCGTCCATGAATATTTCAATTCCTTTGTCAATCAAATCACAAAATATTGACATCATACATCTTTGAAAAGTTGCAGGTGCATTACATAAACCAAAAGGCATTCTTCTAAAAGCAAATGTTCCATAAGGACTTATAAATGTTGTCTTTTCTTGATCCTCAGGAGCAATAAGTAATTGATGATAACCAGAATATCCATCCAGGAAACAGAAATATGAGTGTCCAGCTAGTTTATCAAGCATTTGATCCAAGAAAGGTAAAGGAAAATGATCCTTTCTAGTGGCTTTATTTAATTTCCTATAGTCAATACAGATTCGCCATCCAGTAACTTGTCTTGTAGGGATAAGTTCATTTTTATCATTAACAATGACAGTTACTCCTCCTTTCTTCGGAACACAATGAATAGGACTTACCCATTGACTATCCGAAATAGGATAAATAATACCAGCATCTAACCATTTAATAATTTCTTTTTTAACAACCTCTTTCATGATAGGATTTAATCTTCTTTGCGATTCTATAGTTGGTTTAAAATTTTCTTCCATTAAAACTCTATGCATGTAAACGGAAGGGCTTATTCCTCTTATATCAGCAATAGTCCAACCAAAAGCTTCCTTATAATTCTTTATCACACCTATTAGTTTTTCTTCTTGATCTATACTATGTTTAGAAGAAATAATAACAGGTAAAGTTAACGAATTTCCAACAAACGCATATTTTAAATGGGAAGGTAACATTTTTAATTCCAGTTCAGGGGCTTTTTCTATTGATGGTAAAAGTATATCATTTTGAGTTATGTCTAAAGTTTCCCAATTATCTTTTATAAAATAAGTCTCTTCTTCTTCCACAACTTCATCTTCATCGATTAAAAATTCAAATTTTTCTTCGGAAATGACTTTACATTTTTCTTGATAATGTTTTTCAATTAAATAATCAATTATATCCATTCGATAACATTTCTCTTTATCAAGGTACTTCATTGATTTAAGAACATTGAATTTAATTTCTTAATCATTAACTCTCATGGTTAGTTCTCCTTTTTGCACATCAATCATAGCTCGTCCGGTAGCTAGAAAAGGTCTCCCTAAAATAATAGGTATCTCTTTATCTTCTTCCATATCAAGTACTATGAAATCTACAGGGAAGCTAAATTTATCCACTTTAACAAGTACATCCTCTATAACTCATTTAGGATAAGTGATAGATCTATCAGCTAACTGAAGGGTTACAGTGGTGGGAGTAATATCTCGTAAACCTAATCTTCGAAAGATAGAAAAGGACATGAGATTAATACTTACTCCTAAATCACATAAAGCTTTTCCACAAAATTTTTCTCCAATAGCACATGGTATAGTGAAACTTCCAGGATCCTTAAGCTTTTCAGGTAATTTCTTTTGAATTATTGCACTGCATTCTTCACTTAGTGCAACAGTTTCAAAAGCTTCAAATTTCCGTTTCTTGCTTAAAATCTCCTTCATAAATTTTGCATAAGTTGGCATTTGTTCCAAAGCTTCAGCAAAAGGTATATTAATAGTAGGTTTCTTAAAATTTCAAAGAACTTAGAAAATTGATGATCAAGTTTCTGCTATTTAAGTCTTTGAGGAAAAGGTGGTGGTGATTTTTCAACTTCCACATTAACAGGTATAACAGTCTGATCTTGACTAGGAGAGAGAGTTTCTTTAGGTTTTTCAATCTCTTCAACCTCAATCTCTTTTTCATTTTCATTCTGCATTCTTTCTTTTAATTCTTTTCCACTTCTAAGTTGCACAGCTTTATCTTGTTCATGTTCTTTTCCAGTTTCCTTCCGATTAATTTCAACATTACTAGGAAGTGTTCCTACATGTCTGTTATTACTTAAAGTAGCAATTTGCCCCCATTTGATTTTTAATATTACGAATAGCAGTATTTTGATTTTGTAATTGATTATTCATTTGTAATATTAATTCCTCTATTGATAATTTTTTCGGTTGATTATTAAATTCAGGAGGTTTAAATTTTGGTTTAACTTGATTATTCCAATTTCTTGTGGGATGAGATTGATTATTACCCCATTGTTGTTATGAATTATTCTAGTTAAAATTAGGATGATTTTTCCACCCAGGATTATAATAATTTGAATAAGGATTATTTTTACTTGCAATAGCTTGTAAAGTTTCAATAGTTTGAGAATCTTCAATATTAGCAGAATTATTTTGCGAAATATTAATTGAAAAACTATCTAATTTCTTAGACATTGCTGCTACTTGTGAAGCTAAAATAGAAAAGGCTTCATTATCGTGAATACTTGCCATCTTTTTAGGGTTAATCCTTTCGGAAGGCCAATGAAAATTGTTATTAGCCATTTCTTCGATTAAAGTGTAAGCTTCTTCAAATGATTTAGACATTAAAGAACCTCCATCAGCAGCATCAATAATTGATTTTAATGATCCAATTAATTCATTATAAAATGTTTGAATAGTTAACCAATCAGGTAAAGCATGATGAGGACATTTTCATAATAGTTCTTTAAATCTTTCCCAAGTTTCATATATTGTCTCCCCGTCAAATTGACTAAACGAAGTAATATCATTTCTTAATTTAGCAGTTTTAGAAGGAGGAAAATATTTAGCAAGGAATTTTTGTGCCATTTTAGCCCATGTTTTAATAGAACCAGTCGCTAATGAGCTTAACCACATCTTTGCTTTATCTCTTAAAGAAAAAGGAAAGAGTCTAAGTCTAATAAGCATCATCGAAACATTGTTATATTTGAAGGTAGCACAAAGTCCTAAAAAACTAACAAGATGTAAATTTGGATCCTCATTTGGTGTTCCACCAAATTGATTGTTTTGCACCATTTGAATAATAGACGGTTTAAGTTCAAAAGAATTAGCATCTACAGTTGGTATTTGAATACTTCTACGTAGTTCATCAACTGTAGGGTTAGCATAATCCCTTAATGGTTTATAAACATTTTGATCGTTAAGTTCAATTGGATTTTGTAAAGTAGCCATTTCTTGAAATTTTTGAATTTGTTTTCCCTTTTTAATTTTTCTAATTGTTCTTTCTAATTCAGAATCTAAAGGTATTAATCCTTCAGAACCAAATATTTGCATAAAACAAGGAATAAAATAAATTTTTTTTATATTTTATATTTTAATAATTTTTTAATAATTTTTTAATATTTTTATATTTTTAGAAATATAATATTTTTTGCAGAAATTTAAAACTATTTTATTTCGATTCCCCGGCAACGGCACCAAAAACTTGACCCGACCGCAAGTAACACAGTAATATATGCTTCCAAAAGATGGCCAAAGCTGGATCCAATTTATAATAAGCGGCTAGTGTATAAATCAAAATATTGTAAATTTTAGAAATTACTTTACACACTAGGGGTACTACGCATGTATAAGTATCGTTTCAAGTAATATAGGGTTTTCTATTATAACCCAAGTATCGATCCCACGGGGAAAAAATATAGAAATAAATTTTCTAAATATTATATTTTAAAAATATCATTTTATCCTTTAAATTAACTATAAATTACTATTAATTTACTAGATGCAATTAAAGAAAACAATACTAAGAGAATGATTTATGAAAACTATGTAAAATAACAACTTTCTTTCCTTCAATTAATCCAAGATTTTTAAGATAATTTAATATTCGTTGAAGAATTTGATTTATGGTATTGTGCCAAATAGAAGCATTCATATTCTTTATCCTTTGATCGAGGCGCAAAGAACATTGGCTAACTTACAGATCCGGTCCGGATGTATTGTTAGTAGTAATGGGTTAATCTAGACTCTCACTTCTAGATGTCCAAGGGTGGCTATGGTCGGCCCTACTAGTGACCCATTCCTGGTCTATAAATAAAATTATAAGAATTTAGCCTTTCACTCTAAAAACTTATCAATTCTACGCCCTTTAAATCTTATCTTCCTATTTATTTGCACTTCACCTTGAATAGCCAGCACATGGCCTTCGACTACCCAAGGATTCATGTGACATTTACAAGTTAAGAGTTCTTCTCCTTCAAGGTTTCAAAACTCTTCAACAGGTTATAACAATTTAAATGGTCATTTTAAAAAGTAAAGAAAGATCAGGTATTAATGTCATTACAATGTTTTTGAAAATATTTTGAATTTTAATTCTCCATCGAATCTTTATATTATCTTATCTATATCTTCATGATTGAAGGAAGAAAGTAAACTAACTACTCAGAACACATTGAAAATAAACTGCAAAACATAATAAATAAACTTTGAATCAAATAAAAATACTTATCTCAAATATTCCTTCTACAGATCTTCTGACTCCTGACTCCACAGTGTAATGAACTCCAGATGCTACAACTTGAAAGTAAACTCACTAAACTAAATAAAAGTGGCCCTAAATTTCTCTCTCTAATTCTCTAGACTCTCTCTCAGGAGGCTAGAGGGGGTGGGGCGAATGGGGGCGATTTTCTCTGAAGGAGTGGACTCCTATTTATAGGCTCCAAGGGTTGCCTTGAGACACCTCTTCAAAACATGTCCACATTCAATGAATCTTCTAGAAGGTTTGTCCGGCGCCTAGGCGCCGGAATTTGGCACCTAGGCGCCAGACACTGCGTCCAGTTCTTCGCACCTCTTTGCTTTGGCTCGCACCTCTTCGCGTTTAAAACCGTTTTGGAGCGTCCAAATGTAATGTATCACATGTCTTATTATTAAGAAACAACTGCCAGTCTTCTAGAATGTCCAATAACTGCTGACTCCGTCAAAATAACCGTCCAAAAGTCGTAAAAAACTTGACTGTTTCTGCATCGAGTATGACGCTTAGGCGCCAGTTTCTGGCGCCTAGGCGCCAGGCCATATTTTTTTCTTCTTTTTGTATTTTGCTCTATTTTTGCTCCTTCTTGCTCCTTTTCCTTTTCTAGAACTTTTTATATCACCTACATCCAAAAATAAAAAAAAATACCTTTCATTAAAGCATAATATTCTTAGAAATTGATAAAAGTCAAGGCATAAAAATATGTATTTTTCTTCAAGGATCAATATTACTATAAGTAGGCCCGTAAAGTCCCGACTGGATCTGAGAGTACCAGCTGTCGGTAATCATAAAGAACCTTAAAAGATAAAGAAAGAGAGAGGATTATTCTCCTCTACACATGGTCTACACACTAGGGAGCACACTTTCTCTCATTACCCTTATGTCCTCGCAAAGGCACCTCATCTCAAGGCTTTGACCTTTAAGAGGAAAGTGTGGTTATCGAGAGGTGTTGTACCAGAACATTTCGAAATATCTGCTAACCACAAAATGGATCATGAGTATGATATTCTCGTTGCCACTGCCACTATTGCTTCTGAATCAGTTTCGGAGAAGAGTGATAGCACGAGGAAGCCTACAGATTTAAAATTGACTAAAAAAAAAAATTGATGATAAGGTTCGAAAGCTCCGAGCAGAAATTTATGAGTTAGCAAAACAACGATTGTTGGATATTGATGATGAAGATTACTTCCTGTCAGATTACATGGATGCAGAATTCATGGAAGTCAATATGGTCGAAACTCGGTCCACGACATCTACGCGTGAGGCTTCTGTAAGGAGAACACTGCATATGAGCTTCAGAGTACCATCCTGACAAGGGATGAACAAATTAGCCACTTGGATAAGAAAATGGAGGAAATGACTACCGCCAAAACTACCATGGCTACACTCCACGGGCAATCACAGTCAAGACCCATAGCGTCTCCTGAGATTAACCAACCCGAAATCATACACATCACCGATGAAAGAAGAGAAGTCGCTTCAGCTAATGAAGATGAGCCACCGAGACTCCAAACCGCCAGAGAAGGACATTAAACAAATGGTCAAATAGGAAGTTCAGGAGGCCTTGGCTCAGTCCAAAGGTGGAGCATCAGTTTCAAAGGGTATACTCTACCCAGAGGAGTTCGATGCCGTGCCTTATCCCAAAAGCTTCATGGCCCCGACCTTCAAGATGTTTGACGAGACAAGAAGTCCTCGCCATTACATAACACTCTTAAGAGCTAGTTGTTGCAACACAGAAGGAAGTGAAGCATTGTTATTCCGTCAGTTTGTCAGTAGCCTGTTAGGAATAGTGTTTGATTGGTATGCCGAGCTTTCCAATGGATCAGTAAACACTTTTGTAGAAATGGAGAACATGTTCGTGAAGAGATTCGTCAGTGCCCGACATCATGTTACCATAAGAGATCTCATCGTGGAGCGGCAGAAGCCTGATGAAACTTTGGTCAACTAAATTCTAAGGTGGAGAAACATAAGCATGAAATGTGAACCTCAACCACAAGAACAACATGTGATCGAGATATTGCTCAAGAGTCTCGTGCACAGCAGAATAGTCAGTCTGGTCAGCAGCAAAGGTCATACAGGATAGATGGACGACAGGGTCCGATAATGTCAGAATGGCTACACAGGAACTACTCCTTTTGGGATGACACCGAAGTAAAGATATTCAGGAATTTGATGAAGAAGCCCGAGTTCAAATTACCTAAGCTGAAGAAGCCTGAAAAGGTGGACAAGAAGGATCAACCAAACTTTTGCCCCTACCACAGGATGCTCGGACACACCATAGAAAGCTGCTTCAGTTTTAAGGATTGGCTCGAGCAGAATTACAAAGAAGGGAATATAACAATACCAAAGGAAATCCTAAAAGAACCTAAAAGAGGTTCTATAAACGTGATTTTATCCGAGCCCATCTCTCCGATTGGTCCATATAACAGCAAACGCAGATGGAGAACAATTTGGAATGAATTCAAGAAAGTCCTGGATCAGATCCAGTCAACTCCAAAGAAAGCTGCTGTCCGGAGCCTACCTCCAGCCCAATCCATGATTAAGGCTTTGCCAAGCAGGCCACCACAACAAAGTTGGAGAAAGAAACGAATTGTGAATGAATATAAGGATGATAGCACCAAGGGTAGGATAGAGTCTGCGCCTATTAGATTGGTTGTTTCAAATTTGGGGGTGAAACCCCTCGAACCCCCGACTTTGTATCATTATCTTTATGCCCCTCCAGGGTCTCATAATGATAATTTAAACTATGTTGGCTACATTCTTACTTTTCTAGTGATGAAGTAACTAATAAAAACCTCTTTAACCTCAATTTTGATTTGCAAAATGATCCTCAAATCATGATTGTTCCCAACGAGAACATTGACAAGAATGAAGAAGATGTCGGCAACACCGGCTACAATAGTACCGAAAGAGAGGAGTCAGTCCTTGAATGCAAAAGAACTCCACTTACCATCAATGTAAACTTTTCAGATATGGAAGAGCCAGATACAGTAATAAAAGGATCTCTGGATCTAGAAGAAGAAGAATTAACACAAGTACACCTAAGAAGTGACAAGGTCCTACAGCCAAGGACTGCTCCGATGGATAAAGGAAAATAGGTAATTACTCAAGAAGAAGTATCTCCAGCAATAGAAGAAGTACAAGTTTGAAATGAAATTGAAGATTCAAACAAAGTGGATTATAACGTGCTAGCTCATCTCAGAAAGTTGCCTGCCATACTAAGCATTTATGATGCTCTGATCTTGTCAAAAGAGATGAGAGAAAATTGATTCAGGCTCTACTTGATCCGGATATTTGAGTAGCACAGTTGGCTAGCACATCCTCAGACGGAGTTTGCACTTTGAAAGAATAGCCTGGTGTAACCTTCACCGATGAAGATTTGCTACTCGGTATAGCGAATCACAACTGTCCACTCTACATTTTTGTCATGATCGGTAGATTCGTACTTTTTAGAGTGTTAGTAGATCCTGGAGCGTCGCTCAACATAATGAGATTAAGAACACTAGCCTACTTGGACATCGACACTCGAGAACTTTCTAAGGATAAAATGATGCTAAGAGGATTCAATAAGAAAAGAGAAAGAGCCCTCGGATCTATAACACTACAAATGAAAGTTAGAAATCTACTAAAAACTGTAAAATTCCATGTCATAAAGCAGATACATCATTCAACACCCTGCTTGGATGGTCGTGGCTTTATAAGTACAACATGGTTTTGTCGTCGCTTCACCAATGCATCAAGTACTACAAAGATTGATAAGAACATTGCATTAAGGTTGATTTACAGCCTTTCCCAATACATGAAGTAGGCATTCACGAAGTCGCCACCTACTACGCTCCCTGATGCACCAAAAATATATATTGTTTTTGTTATATTATTTTACCCATTTTTGGTAATATTGCACTTTAAAGAAAGATATTTTTCATGATTTGTTACAGGTATAATGATTTTAGGTGATTGGAGTGAAAAGAAGCAAAAAGGAACAAATTCAGATAAAAAAGGAGTAAAATGGAGAAAAACAGCTTCTGGCACTGCTGGCGCCATTTTCCCGAGAGCCAAAAAAATATTCGGGTGCCGCCTGCACCCAATATTGGTGCAATTTAAATTTGAAGAGTTTTGGCAACTTTTTGAAGGGATGCTTAAGGAAACTCTTGGATTTCGTTTCTAACAGATATGTAACTATTTTTGGATGAAAAAAGAGAGGTTCTAGGAAAGTTTTAGAGAGTTTTGGTGAGGGTGTGAGTGTGTTGAGTTTTAGGACTTAGAAGATAAAAGTGTAGAAGTGAGAATTTGAGAGGGATTCTTCTCTAAGGAGTGAAGGAGAAGGAGTAAATTGGGAGATTTCTTCTTCCTTTTCATTCTAAAGAGGTAATTGAGTGTTGCAAAGAAGAAATAAAAAGATTCAAAGGAACTTCAAGGGATTTACATTGGGGAAGAGAAAGAGATAAGTTGTATTTGCTTTTGTGGTTTGTATGACTTTTCTTTTATATATTAAATCCATGTTTTATTGTATCTTCTATATGAATTCTGAGTAGTCTCCTTTATCTTTCTTCTTGCATAGAGATGTGGTGATGTGATAATGTGGATTTGAAGTGCTTTTAAAGTATTGAAGAATTGTGATGGTTTTTCATTTAGAACTTAATTTACTTTTCTATTTGGCCAATTGAATTATTAAAATCTGTTGTTGAACATTAACTCTAAAAAGATTTAGTGTCCTACAACAATAATGAAGAATCCATTTAATGTCCATGGATGATTTGCATAGTTCAAGGGAATTGAGTGCAAATAAATAGGGAAATGTGTTTTGATGGACTTCAAATTGGAGGTTTCAGGGTGACAGACTGAGATTCCCAATTTGTTCCTAAGATTAGTAACTAAACTCGAAGGTTAGCCTTCAGGTGAAGGGTGAGTGGGAGCTCCGTAGTGACAGTCAGTATCCTCACAGCCTGGCCTTAGATTTAGTGACTGAACTTAGGATGTCAATGTTCTTTTCATGCTTAGAAGATGGGGTACTCTTTTGAGGGTAAAGAAACATTTTTGTTCCTATTTGACACAATGCAATAAATAATCATTTCATATCATTCACACATCATATACTCGTTGCAAGAGGAAAGATACTTTTCATATATATCAAAACTTTTCAAATACATAGCTTAGTGTGTGTCTGTTAGTTAATTCTGTTTTAAAGATATTAGAAGTAATTGTAGTTTACTTAATTGTTTCTGTTTTCTGCATCTTGTGAGTAGAATTAAACATTAAACTTAAATTACAATTTGAGTATTGGATTTCGGTATTCCGTTATCTATTGCTAGAATCATGCCCTCCCTGTGGGATTGATATCCAGGACTCCATTAGAGCCCTGTATTACTTGATACGATACGTATACTTGAGTTAAAGTTTGGACTTTACAAAAACATTATAAATATATATAAATTTGAGTACATAAGTTCTTACAATATTAAAATCCTGCATCAAGTTTTCGCTACCGTTGTCGGGGAGGTATAAACGATATCTATTGATAATATAGTAACTGAAAATCTTTACATTGTAGTGTGTAATTGTGTGTTTATTTACTTTTTAAAGTATTTGTGTAATTTTATATGTGTAGTAGTGGATCTATAGGTTTAGTACCTTATGATTCAGAGTTAGAGCGTACTGTTAGAAAAATTAGAAAACAACAGAAACAAACTGAAAATTTTGTGAAATGGCAAATAATCAAGATAATCAGAGAAATGATATTGGAAATTTGCCAAGACCTTTAGGAGATTATGCTAACCCAACAGCAGAAGAAAATCATGTGACTATTCAAAATCCTGATGTTGCTACTAATTCATTTGAACTTAAACCTGCTATTATCCAACTGGTACAAAATAGTCAATTTGGAGGAACACCTAATGAGGATCTGAATTTACAGCTCGCTAGTTTTCTAGAACTGTGTGCTACTTTTAAATATGATGAAGTGTTGAGTGATACGGTCAGATTTAGACTTTTTCCTTTTTCATTAAGGGATAAAGCTAAGGCGTGGTTAAATTCGTTAGCACCTACATCTATTAGAACTTGCGGAGAACTGTTTCAAAATTGTTTATCAAAATATTTCCCTCCAATAAAGACTGCTAAGCTAAGAAATGATATCACATCTTTTGGTGAGTTTAAATGGGAATCAATTGTCGGCATATTTTTTAGGTCAAGTGTCGTATTTTGAAAAGGGGTTGCTAAATAGAAATTGTGCGGTGAATTTTCAGATTTTAAATTTAATTTAAATATATATAATTTGGAAAGTAGCATTTGATTTTAAAAATAATTTTAAGTTTGAAAATTTTAAGATATGAAATCAAACCGATCTCACATCCCAAATAGTTTATATAAACGAGCACCACGTCACAAATCACATATCAATCCCGAAGAATAGACACACTGCTTGATGATGGGTATCGATTAATTAAACAAGAAGATTTGTGATATTAGTTTGGTCTGCGAACCAATTTTATAAGCTGACAAGTTCCCCTGTATAATATAATTGGATTATTAGAAATTTCAATAAGAAATAGCTCAAATTTGGAACAATTATTTTGAGAGTCCACAGGAAGAGAAGTAGTGGATGTGATAGACCCGAAGTGAACTTCGGTGACTTCTCGACTATCCTATTATTTGGCTTCAATTTGAGATTTTATTTAATGTTTCAGTCCTGATAATTTTAGTTAATTAGGACTTATATTAGTATGACATAATCTTACAAATGGCTTCGAAGATGTGAGGGTTTATGCCATACCAAACGACCACCTCAGAGTTCTAAGACTAGTTAGGGCTTAATATGCATAATGTGATTATGAAAAAGCCTAAAGAGAAGTGAGGATTTATGTTGTGCTAAGTAAACTACCTCGAAATCCTATGGCTCGGTTATTTAATTCTAAGAAAATTTTTGTTGAAGTAGACACAAGTTTTCCTGATGAAGATGGCAGTGCTGCCCACTGTGCTCCAAGCTCCTCGTTGTTGCAGAAGGTTTAGTTTTAGAAGTGGCAATCAAGAGATGAGAGAAGTGTTTTGTTTTAGAGAGGTTAAAAATTGAGATGGCTTAATGTTTTAATTAAAACAAATCTTAAAGTTGATTAAGCAGACGCAGTTAATATCCCACGGTTCCATCATCCCGACACCACTATTTTCATCAGATTCACTTATTCCAAATGAATTTGCTAAACTCAACTGAATGAGTTCCACATTTTCATTTAGACCGTAGGAAATCTCGTTAGCAACACGAGAGTTACATCATCCGATGGATACCCGATCATCCAACGAGACATTTCAATTTTAGTTGTAATTGCAATTTTATTTTTGTTGGTGATTAAATTTTGAGTTGTTTAAACATGATGGGTTTGTCATTTTCATGCATTTATAAGTACAGGAAAGTATGACATTTAATAAATTGCTAAATGTAAATTGCATTAAACTTAAATGCATACCTAGTGGGCACTCCCGTCATTTTTGCTTGCACTTACAACACATGTTAAGGCATTTATATATTTGCAACAAGTACCTAGGTATAGCTAAGGGAAGGTTCTGGTTGTCTACCAAAGTCTTAATCCTATTTCTAGTCACTTCCTATGACGTCTAGGTTCTTGTGTTTTGTTAAGGATAATTTTCTTCATAAAAGAACAATGAAGTCTCACTGTTCTTTTAAAACATCCCATCAAGTAAGAGAAGTATTCGGAACTGAATTCCGAACATCTTCCTAAATACTTTATGGATCATTTTAAGTTCAGTTTGTTTCATTGTGGTGATAAATCACTTATTCGGGTTACTTTAACATTTTGATTTTATTTGACTCTTTAGTAAATTTGGAGGTTTGATTATCCTGTGAGAAAAGTGACATTTCATTTGATGCTTCATTTGAGAGTTATAATAATGAAAGTCTTTAGGGACATGTTGGTTCATTAAAGATTTTAACCATTTTTAAATCAAAGTTTTGAGTTGGAGATTTAAAGTGATTTTAGTTTAGTTATAAAGTTTTAGTTGATCTTTTTAAGTGCTAAATCATTTTAAGTTGGAAAAGTATTCAAGTTGTTTAATTCAGTTAAGTCTTTATGTTTTAAATGATCTTAATATTTTAGATTAATTTTAATGTTTTAAACTGATTGAATTTTTAATTTATGATATTTTAATCATGAATTGTTCCAAGTTAATCTTTGATGTTTTAAATTTGTTTTGATTTAAGTTTTAAACAATTTTAGGTTAATTTTAACATCTTAAGTTTGTTTCAACCTAATTTTCAAATAATTTCAAATTAATCCAAATGTCTTTTAATTTAATTATAAAATTTCAAAAATCATTCTTAAATAGTATTTGATAAAATTATTGATTAGGGATTTAATTTAAAGAATTAAAACTCTCTTATATTACATCCCTAATCTTAATAATTCATTTCTTAGTTAATCTTCTAAAGTTTAGGTAATTTAATTAATTAAAGTTTTTTTTCTTAAATGTTCAAAGTGATTAATGGGTTTCTACCCTTTAATATCCTATGTTTCAATCATCCAATAGGAATATTAAGATCAAATGTTTACCCCTCCCTTTGGTTTAGCCTAAATTTTAATTAAAGTTACAATTGCTTAATTACCATTATGCCCTTTTAAGCTTGTTCATCTCATAACTCATCAAATTAAGCTCAAATGAACTTAAAATTTTTATTCACCTCACTCACATGTCCATTAAGACATTAGAGGAGAAAATGTGATTTTCCTGTTTTTAATTTAATTTATATAATTATTTTAATATAAATTAAGGATTTTTAATGAAAATTCCACAACATGACCAAGAAAAGGTTACTATCCTTAGAAAAATTATGGGAAGTTTCTATTAACAAGGGGACCATTTGGACATATTTTAGTGATTTTTTTAATTTTATTTTATTTATTATAATTATTTTAAATTTTGGAGTATTAAATACTTATAAAATAAAATTGAGGTGGAAAATTAAGTTTCGTATTTTTCTTAAATTACTCTAATCCCAAGGAACTCAGAGAAATAAATTTTATATTTTTTTGATTTTTCTTTGAATTTTTAGAATTATTTTAGTGAAAGGTTGAAGAATCCAATTTTTTATATTAAAAATTACCCTAAGCCTTTAAAAATTAATATCTTTACTTAGAGACTTGGGAAAAATTTTTTGTTTGTTCCTAAGTAATTAGGAGACCAAATATGACATTTTTATGAATTTTAATATTTTTAAGATTTTTATTTATTTTTTAATTATTAAAATATTCAAAAGTAGGTTAAAAATGAAAATTTTAGAAAATTTCTGATTTTAATTTTTTTAGACTCTTCTGATATCAGAGAGTTCTCAAAACTAATTTGGTAAATTTTTTAAATGTATTTTGAGTTTTATGAATTTTGAAATTTCCTTTTTTGCTATGTTACTTGAAAAATCCATTTAATGGGTTAAACAATTTTCAATTAATTTCAAGATTTTTATGGGGATCCCTATTATCCTATGGGATAGTGGAGAGTTGATTTTAAGTTATTTTGATTTTTATTTTTCCCTAATTATTTCAAAGTTGATTTAAGGTTATGTAGCCAATTAGGTTGTTTTTAATGTTTTAGTTCTTGAAATAATTTCCATGAGTTCCTCTAGTCATAGGAAACCTATCCTAATTTTCTTAGAATTTTACAAATATTATAATAATTTTTAGAATTAAAATACCAAAACAGGCATAAAAATTTAGAAAATTGATAACTTGCCATGGACATAACCTCTGGCCTTGAAAAATTCAGGAAATGTTCCCAATATCAGAGGCTACAAAAGCCCTTAAAATACTCAGATCAGTATTAAATTAATTAAAATTAAATACTTAACAAAATAAGTTAATTCTTTTTCGACCTTGTTCTCCTCTGTTCACTGAGCAAGAGAGTATTTTTAAATTATTTTTGTAAATTTTCTACACAAAGATATGGATTTTTGAAGTTTAAGGCATTTAAATAAATCAAAATAACCCTATTTTCCTACTTATCCGACGCAGCGTCACTTCAACCTACGACGGATTGAAGCTCTATGCAGCGCAGTTTGATTAGACACCTCCATCTGACTCGACAGCCACGCGGCCCGCGGTTCCGTCCCATTACTCCATCCGGCTTGATCCTGTCCGTTCACTCATTACACGCGCGATCCGGTGGCATCCGTTCATCATCCCCAACTGACTCAACCCGAGCACCGTTCACCTTCTAAACCTAATATCTTGTTCATTTCTCCACCAAATCACATGGGGTTTGTCCTATGTGTTCGTCTAAACAAAATCTACACATCCATACAGCTAATACACATTGGAATTGAATCAAACAAAATGGAGAATCGCTGGAAGCTCGAAAGAAAGAAAAGTCTTCATACCTTAGTCCAAGAGGTGAAGCCTCGATTGGATGTGCTCGGCACGTTCGTTGGAGTTGGAGAAGCCTACGGATTGAGTCTCTGGTTCGGGTGAATCGTCTAGGTATGACTTCGTCCAAGCCTTATTTGGAGCTCTGGTCGATAGAACAAATGGGTGGCGGGTGAGGGGGCTTTCAGTGGGGAACTTCCTCTTTTGGTGTTGGGAAGGTGTGGGTGAGTTTAATTGGATTTTTGTGGAGTTTCAAGGAGTGTTTTGTTTCTGGATTGATTTTCCACTGAGAAATTGGGCTCAACCAGTGGGATTCAGGGTTGGAGGATAGTGGAGCTGAGCTTCTCTTGGCTGGGAGGAGCTGTGGAAGCAATTGGAGGGAGTTTTGTTTAGAAAAATTTCAACACCCTTCTCATGGCCGAGAAGTGGTGCTTATATGGCCAGGGCCATAGATTTGAGCCAAGGCTCAAATTTGGGGTGTATTCAGTTTCTTAGGTAGAGGGCAGAGAGGCTCCAGTTGGAATTTTGGCTAAGGTGGCCAATTGGTGGAGTTTGGGTGAGTTTAGGTGAGTGGTGGCTCTTGATTTTGACTCCCTCCAGCGGCTTAGCCGGCCAGCAAGGACATGGGAGCTGACCTTCAGGTCAGGTGAGCTAGAGTGTAGGGTTTAATGGTGATAAACCAACTGTGGGGTGATTTGGGGTAAAGAAAAAGAGGATTTATACATTTAAGGGAAGAAATCCTTTAAAATGGGGGACCCTTGGTCTATGGCTCACTTAGCTTGGGCTAGGTTGATCTAGGGTGGTTCCTAGGGTTCAAATGATGGCTGTGGAAAGGTTGTTTTATCCACATTTGATTAAATTTGGTTAGGTTAGGCCATGGGTTCAATTTGACTCATTTAGGTTTAGGTTAGGCTAACTTGGGTTTGGATCTAATTTATGTTCAAAAGTCTTGAGCAACATTGGAGAAATGATTTCCATGAAGAACTTTCATGAAGACATGGAGTGGTTTTGAGTTCAATTGAAACGTCGATTAGGTGGATTTTGGGATTTTGGTTAATTTGGGTAAGTTTGGGTCAACTTGGGTCTAGTTTGGTTTAATGTGGGTTTTAGACCCAATTAAATGTTTCAAATGGTTGAGGGGGATGTATTAAAGAGTTTCTAACATCAATTGAGAGGAAATTTTAGGATTAGGCCAATCAATTTGGTAGACTTAGGACATGTGTTCAATTTAAGTTAAAATGGGATATTCTTGGATTTCAAGTGGATTTAGGCTAGGCTTGGGAGCAATTTGGGACAATTAAATGTTGCATGGGTTTCATAGGAATGCAATGGAAGGTTTAGGATTGAAACTTGGGAGGGAAAAAGTTGACATTAGGTTAATTGGGGAATTTTAGATCAAATTGACAAATTTGGGGATTTGGATTTCAAATAGAATTGAACTCAAATATGAATCAATTTGGACTTGGACTTGGTTCAGATTGGTAGTGGGGATGTTGAACTAAAGTTTAAAATTCAAATTAGATAAAATCAAGGCCAAATGGGTTGATTTGGTTTGACATTGGGTCCATTTGGGTTAAAAATGTGTCAAATTGGGGATTTTGATAAAATTGGGTTAAATTGGCTAAATTAGGTTATAGTGTAGTTGGCAAAATGAAATTGAGAATATTTGGGATTTTCTGGAATTTTTTGGGAATTTTTGGAATTTGTGGAATTTTTGGCCAAAAAGGGTATTTAGGTTATTTGGAGGGTATTGGGGTATTTTGGTGGATTTGAGAGGTGAGAATTGTTTTAAAATGATTTTTAGGAATTTTGAGAATTTTCGGTAAGTTTTGGGAAATTTTTGGAGAGTTTGGTGGTTGTAGGGGCAATTTAGGTAATTTTAGGTAAGTATAAGGACCCAACGTCAAAACCAGAAATTTTGGCAAAAGTGGAATTTGGTTATGGTTGAGTAGTGTGGAATAGTTTTGAGTGAGCCGTGGACCAAGAAGTGTTGATTTTGAACATCTCATGTGTATTGTTCCTAACCCTCTTAGCCAAGGAGCTAGGGGTTTGGACTTATCTATATGAGTGCTCTAATGAACCAGGAGTCAAGATTAGGCAAAAATGGTTCAGGTTTTAGGATGTGTGTAGGAGTGTAGTGTGTGCAAGCTAGACCTCAACAAGACCAGGCCACCCAGGGTTATCCTAAGGCTTGAACATTCTATAGGAATTCATCCTTGTCTCTCTATACCTTGGTCCTAACCTTCCAAGTGATTTGGAGGTTAATAACCATCCATGTAGGATTCCAAAGAGAATCAAGATTTAGTTTGAATTTCTAAATAGTGGGTTCCATCTCTAGTCCTCTAGGATAATCAAGGAGAAGTTCTATGGCTAGACCCTAAGAACTAAGAGGAAAGAAAAGACCTTACCAAAATGAGGTCAACAAATGGCCCCCAATAGGTGTGGTGTGCTAAACAAGCACATCACACTTATTGGCGTTGACCGAAGAGCTCAATAAAACTAGCACAGACGTGTAAGTGACACACTTAGAATGAAGTGTAGAAGATTTACGCTGGGGAGTATCAAGTAAATCTTTGAGACTGATGATTCTGGAACTCTTGCTGGGGAAAAAGAAGGTGAATTTCAAATCACAAGATTTCAAGAGATTGGATTTTAGATTCATTTCATTTTTTTATTTTATTTCAAGTTTTAATTTTGAGTTTGAATTTTGATTTGATCAGAGTTTTGATTTAAATGAAAGTTTGATTTAAGATTAATTCTGCAGAAATTCTAGAATTTATGCTCTAGCCTCAAGAAGTGAGCTGGAAGTTAGGCTCCAGCCTTGGGAATTTGAAAGAGAACTAGAATTTAGGCTCTAGCCTCAAGAAGAGAGCTGGAAGTTAGGCTCCAGCCACAAAAATTTGAAAGAGAACTAGAATTTAGGCTCTAGCCTCAAGAAGAAACTTGAAAGTTAGGCTTCAGCCTCAGAAATTTGAAAGAGAATTAGAATTTAGGCTCCAGTCTCAATAAAAGAGCTGGAAGTTAGGCTCCAGGCTCAGAATTTTGAAAGAGAACTATAATTTAGGCTCTAGCCTGAAGAAGAGAGCTAGAAGTTAGGCTCCAGCCTCAGAAATTTGAAAGAGAACTAGAATTTAGGCTCTAGCCTCAAGAAGAGAGCTGGAAGTTAGGCTCCAGCCTCGGAAAATTGAAAGAGAACTAGAATTTAGGCTCTAACCTCAAGAAGAGAGCTGGAAGTTAGGCTCCACCCTAAAAAATTTAAGGGGATATGAAGGAGTTTCAAATCCCACTCGAAAGGTTTCTCAAAAGGAGATCCATGTGAGGAGGGCCCCAGTCCCATGCCATCAAAACCAAATCGAATAAAATTTGTGGCTCCGTGTCAATAGAACATGTTGATCCTCTAACACACAGAGAAAAGATTAAAAGGAACTGGTAGAAAAAATTAAAAGGAACTGGTAAGTGTACTAAGCAGAAAAGACTCGACCTAGCAATAAGTCGAGGAAAGGCTTTGAATTTCAGAAGGATTCCGAATGGATTTCGATTTGAAGAGGAATTGAAAGATTCAAATTAAAAGATTCATATCGGAATTCAGTTCAAGAATTAGATTTGTTTTGTTTGTTTTAGTGTTTCGATTTCATCTTTGTTTATTTAGAGTTCATGTTAGTGGTGATTTGTTTTGACATTGAGATTCTTAAGAGAATTCATGTTCATTTTCTTTTTTTTTTTCTCTTTTTATCATTTTATTTTCTTTCTCTCCCCTTTTTTTGTTAATTTATGTTTAATTTTGTTCTATCTTATTTATTTGTTTATTTCAAATCGTTCTTTGTTCGAGGTTCATTTAACTTAATGGCGTTTCCCAGTCAATTTACACAAAAGAAATGAAGGCAAAATTTGACACGGTCGTTTCCATTCAATTTGGTAAAAATACATCATATAGCTTGATCCAAAACATGATAGACGACCTGATTCTCGAAGAATTGCAACACATGGCGTGCCTTCACTTCTCTGAGCGGTACTGCTTCTGCCCACTTAGAAAAGTAATCTGTTGCTGCAAGAATGAAGCGATGTCCTCTTGAAGAAGGCGGTTCTATCAGACCCACAATGTCTGTGCCCCAACATTCAAATGGCCACGACACAATTGTTGGATGTTTCACATTTGGAAGTTGATGTAGAACCACTCCATGCACTTGGCACTGGTGACAGCTCTTGGCAACTTTCATGCAGTCGGTCATCATCGAGGGCCTGTAGTACTCTAGTCTCTTAGTTTTCATTTTCATCTTCGGACCTGACTGATGAGCACCACAAAGTCCTCAGTGTACCTCTTTAATAATTTCACGAGCCTCAAACCCACTCAGGCCCCTTAGCCACATTTGATAAAAAGACCTTCTGTATAAGCTATCATTTATTAATGTGTATGACAGAGTTCTTTTCTTAATCTTGATGGGTTAATGACTTATCGTCCGGTAGGTTCACTGTTTGCAGGTAGTCTATTAATGGCAGCCGCCAATCTTCTGGACTTCCTGCAACTGCTGCAATTGTTTCTTCTTCTTTTTCTGATTTGTGCATTGCATCCATGTCGAGCTGAGATAGGACATGTCGCCCCTGAACTGACATTTCAACATATTTATCCTGTAAGCAAGCAAATTCTTTTGCAAGGCCGGCTAGAGTGTCTGCGAGAGCATTTTCTCTTATGGGAATCTTGTAGATTGTCACATTCATAATCTGCTTCAAGAACTTCACTGCATACTGAAAGTACTACTCGAGTCTTGGTTTCAGAATTTTGTATTGCCCGGTGACCTATTGTAAAATTAACTGCAAATCACCGTAGATGTTGATGTCGGTTATACCCATCTGAATGGTTAATTACAGTCCGGTTATAAGTGCTTCATATTCTGCTTCGTTGTTCATACACGGTTCTGTTAAATGGTAGGAGTACCTTAACATCCCCCGCTCCGGTGTAATAAATATTATTCCATTCCTGCCTTACCCGACACTATCATTTGCAATTCTTTATTTTTTGTGCTGAGGATGCTCTGTCAAAGTATAATTCCCAACGTCGATCATCGGGGTCTTCCAGTCTCATTATCTGTTCATCTGGCAAGTCGTCGTTGAGAGGTGATTCTGTCGGTAAAGGGTGTGCTGCGAGGAAGTCTTCTAGGACCTGTCCCTTTACGACACAAAGAGGAATAAAAGTTATATCGAATCACAATAATATCATCGACCACCTGGCAAGTCTACCGGAAAGCGTCGGATGGGTCATTAAGTATTCAAATGGATTAAACTTCGAGATAAGGTTGACCTTATGAGAAAGTATGTAATGCCTGAGCTTTTGAGCGGCAAAGATCAGGGTCAAACAATGCTTCTCAATAGAAGGATACTTTACTTTCGTCAGAATTAGATGATGACTTAAGTAGTAGAGAGCGTTTTATTTACCTTCGTCATTGACCTGGGCTAGCAGGGCTCCAAGGGAGTCGTCAAAAGCCGTGGTATAAAGTATCAAAGGTCGACCTGAGACTGAGGCTACAAAGATAGGAGGTGTCATTAGATATTGTTTAATATCTTCGAAGGCCCGCTGATATTTATCTTCCCAAATGAATTTGACATCCTTTTTAACTATAGCCGAGAAGGGCTGACACCTACCTGCCAAATTAGAAATAAAGCGTCGAAGATACGCCAACTTCCTTTGAAAGGATCGTAGTTGTTTCAAAGTTTTGGGAGGCGGCATTTCTAAGATAGCTTTAATCTTCCCCGGATTGATTTCAATTCCACGATGTGATCCAAGAAAAAAAGTACCTATTTTTAGTATAGATTTTATGCTCATTTGATGCACATTTTTAATGATATTACACTATAAAAGAAGTAATTTTGCATATTTTTGTCTTCAAGTATAAAAATATGATGTTATAGGAAATGAAGCAAAAAGTATACAATTTTGAGCCAAAATAAGCAAAGGAAGAAGATTTTAACTTAGTACATATTGATATGTTTTTCTATGTTTAATATCTTTTATATTTCTCACATGTTTTTGGATGAAATTATACTTTTGAGAAAGGTTATTTTTATGTCTATCTTGTAGGTGAAGATGTTAGAAATGCAACGCAACTGAAATGGGGCGAAACGAAGTTGAAACGGAGCCAAACTGAGCAAAATAGTGGAGCTGCGCACAGAGTGGCGCCTAAGCGCCAAAACCCGGTGCCTAGGTGCCAGAATCATCCAGAAACGGTTATTGGACGGGATTTTGATGACTTTGGGAGCTATTTTGACGGTGTTAAGTACTTTCTAGACCTTCTAGAAGCCTAGAAGTTATTCCTAATATATAGGACATGTGATACAATGAATCTAGACACATTGGTGCGGTTTAAATCACGAAGAGGTGCTATCCAAAGTGAAGGGGTGTGACTGTTCGGCCATTGGAGTTCGACGCCTAGGTGCCAGAGTTGGTTTCTAGAAGATTCTTTGAACATGGACACATTTTGAAGAGGTGCCTTGAGGCAACCCTTGAAGCCTATAAATAGGAGGTCACTCCTTCAGAGAAAATCGCACCCTATAGTCTCTTTCTCCCCCCTTAGTCATTTTAGTCATTTAGAGTTATAAAGATGTAGATTTTTACATCTTGTGGAGAGATTGGTGAGGGATTTTGAGATATTTATGTAAGGGATGTACGAGCGTCGCATGGATCAGTGGGAAACTTTGGTGGAGAGATCTTCTTCTTTCTTTCAGAAGGAAAAGCTAAGTATTGTGTTCTTCATTCTCTTGCAATTGTTGTAAACACTTTCTAGTGGATTTTCTTTGTTTTAAACCAAGTTTTCTATCGTGAATTATCCATGTTTCGTAAGTGATTTCCTTTACTCTTTCTTTTAGTATGAAGTAGTGACATGCGTAGGAAAATCATTTTTATGATAGAATTATCTATTAGATGCTTCTAGGTGACAGATAGTTGCATAAATATAATAGAATACTAATGAAATAAGTTCCTTGTTGACACTTAATTTATTATATAGTTCTATCAATTCTTTTACTTCTTATGCCATTATTTTCATTTACTTTTATTTTGTAAGGAAATAGATGCATGTTTAGGACTTAAGATTTGCTTAGATATTCTCTTATTAAATTATGGTGATGATATTCATACCGGATCTTCATTTACTTTTCAAATTGATCACTTGTATTGTTAAAACCTATTGAAAAATTCTGAGACCTAGAAGGAGATGAATTCTTAACTAGTAGACATCACATGAATCCTTGGGTAGTCGAAGGCCTTGTGCGGGTTATTCAAGGTGAAGTGCAAATAAATAGGGAGATATTGTTTGTTGGGTGCAGAATTGATTAGTTTTTAGAGTGACAGACTAAATTCTAATTATTTGATCTATAGACAGGGAACGGGTAACTGGTAGGGCCGACCATAGCCACCCTTGGACATCTAGTAGTGTGAGCCTAGATTAACCCATTCTACTAATAAAACATCCTGAACCGATCTATAGATTAACCAATGTTCTTTATGCCTGGACCAAAGGGTAAAGACTAAGAATGCTTCTATTTGGCACTACTACATTAATTCTTAGCATATCTTTCTTACACATTATCTATGTAATTACAAGAGAAAGGTAATTTTTAATATCTCAAATTTCTCTAAACCAATTTATCCATAAGTTATCCTTTTATTTAAGAATTTAATTTAGGATTAGTTATTAGAAAACTCATTTTAATCGACATTCCAAATTTAGGCCTTATAGAAATAGACTGGAATTAGCCTAAAGGATTTCCTACCTCGCTTCTCTGTGGGATCGATACTGGGGTTATAAAAGAAAACCCTATATTACTTGAAACGATACTTATACTTGCGTAGTACCCCTTGTGTGTAAAATATTTTCTAAATTTTTACAACATTTTGATTTTATACACTAGCCACTATTTATAAATTGGGTCAAGTTTTTGGCCATCTTTTAGAAGCAAATATTACTACATTATTGTGGGTCGGGTCAAGTTTTTGGCGCCGTTGCCGGGAAAGCTTCGGTAAGAACTTTAGGAGAATTTTAGTTGAAATAATTAGGTTTGAACTTGGTAAATTGTAGTGTCGTAAAAACTGTTTATGTGAAAAATAAGGTTTTTGTGAAAATATTTTGTTGTGTTGAATATATTTTTTCTATTATTTCTTTAATTGTTAATGTACTGTTTGTTGTGCTCTGTATGCGAAACAAAGGATCTGAAGGACTTGTGCCTTATGATCCCAAGTTAGAAAAATGGAAAAAATTAAAAAAACAGAAGGGACTCGAAAAACTAGAAATGGAAATGGAAAACTTTTAAGGTAATAACTTAGAAAATCATCATACTTCATTGAGGGATTATGAAAATCCTATGACAGATGAAATTCACTCAAGTATATAAAACCCTAATGTAGAAGCTGACTCGTTTGAAATAAATCCTGAGATTATCCAACTTTTACGAAACAACCAGTTTGGGGGAACTCATTTGGAGGATCCCTATTTACACTTATCATGTTTTCTAGAACTTTGTGCTACATTTAGTTATAATAGCTTGTCAAACGATGTTGTTAGACTAAGGCTTTTTCATTTATCACTAAGAGATAAGGCTAAAATGTGGTTATACTCATTAGCACCTGGTTCTATTAAAAATTAGTAAGAGTTAACTCAGAAATTCCTAGCTAAGTATTTTCCACCGTCAAGGACAGCTAAACTTAGAAACGATATTATCTCATTTTGTCAATATGGAGGGGAATCAATATACGAAGCCTGGGAAAGATTTAAGGAACTCCTAAGAAAGTGTCCACATCATGCTCTGCCTAATTGGTTAATCATTGAAACATTTTACAATGGGTTAGTAGGATCCCTTAAGTTTATAATTGACGTTGCCGCTGGTGGATCGTTAATGTCAAAATCATTTGATGAAGCGCATGCGTTAATTGAAGAAATGGCTACAAATGAATTTGAATGGCCCTCTACAAGGGTAAATCCTAAAAAGGTAGCCAGTGTTCATGATATAGATTCGATTGCAATTCTTGCATCTCGAGTTGCTGAAATATCAAGGAAGTTGGACCAATTTGGAAAGAAGCAGCCTCAATTTACTCCAGTAAGTGAGGAAAGTTCATTAGGGAATATGATTGATTCTAACTTATCATATGAAACTTTAAATACCACAAACAACCTATATTCTAACTTTTATAACCCAGGTTGGGAGAATCATCCAAAATTTAACTGGAATCATACTACTGATGGTGGAAACCAAAAATGGGAAAATAATCTTGCAAATTCTAATGGAAGTTGGAATAATCAGGGGAACACAAACTATAGACCATCATATCCACTAGACTCTAACAATGATCAACAATTTGAGGATAAGGAGATGTCTATGGAAGAAGTGGTATTGAAAGTGGGAAACCAGTTACAAAGTCAAAATGCTGCAATTATAAAAATAGAGAATCAATTGGGACAAATTGTTAATTCACAAAGCAATAGACCCCAAGGAACACTTCCTAGCAACATTGAGATCAACCCTAAAGAGAACACTAATGAACAAGTAGAAGCTGTCCATTTAAAAAGTGGAAGAGAGATAAAGGAAGTGGTTAAAAAAGAGAAAGAAGTTGTCAGAGACATAAAGGAAACTAAAAGACCCGAAGAACATGTTTCTAAGGATCTAGAAAAATTAATATCTCCAACTAAAATCAATTTAGAAAGACCACCACCTCCATTTCCTCAAAGACTTAAATAGTATGAGTTGGATAAGAAATTTTCAAAGTTCATGAAAGTACTTAAGAAGTTAACGATAAATATTCCTTTCACTGAAGCTTTGGAACAGATGCTAAGTTATGCAATGTTTATGAAGGAGATATTAAAAAATAAAAGGAAATTTGGGGATTATGAGACAGTTGCACTAAATGAGGAGTGCGACGCTATACTTCGAAAAAATTTTCCTCGGAAACTTAATGATCCTTGTAGCTTTACAATTCCTTGTGCAATTGAAAAAAGATTATGTGGAAAAGCTTTATGTGATTTAGGAGTGAGCATTAATGTGATGCCTCTATCTATATTTAAAAGGATAGGTTTAGTCGATATTTCTCCCACTACTGTAACCCTTATGTTAGCTGATCGATCTATCATTTATCCAAAAGGAGTTATAGAAGACGTGCTTGTTAAAGTGGATAAGTTTATCTTTCCTATGGACTTTATTGTATTAGATATGAAGGAAGATAAAGAAATTCCAATTATTTTAGGGAGACCTTTCCTTGTTACTGGACAAGCTATGATAATTGTGCAAAAAGGAAAGTTGACTAAGAATATTAATGACCAGGAAGTAACTTTTGATGTATTAAAGACTATGAAACATCCAACTGAGAAAATTGATGATTATTTTTGGATGGATGAAATTGATTATCTAAATAAAAACCATTTCCAAGAAAGTTTTGAGAGTAAGATAACAGATGAGGTCGGAATGGATTTTCATGATGATTCAAAAATGTTATTTAAAGAAGACTATATGTATGTTCAAGAGAGGTGTGAAATGATGGACCTCACCGAAAATTGTAAACTTTTAATTCCATCTGTTGAAAAATCTCATGAACTTAAGATGGATGTACCCCATACAATTTTAAAGCCTACCTATTTAGGGAATTCATCTACACAACCAGTCTTTATATCTTTGGATTTGACTCAATCACAAGAAAAACCTGAATTGAATGATGAACATGATAAAATTATTGAACTAAGACTTGGAAGAGAATTTGAGGATATATTTCAAAAGAACTTTGAGTTGAGAAAAGAGGATAAGGGTATTGGAAGACCATTGGAAGAAATTGCTAAGGAATTAGAAAAACCTATTTCCTCAACTAAGATAGATCCTCCATCATTTAATAATTATAAATGGGAAGAATTGAAAGTTAATTTGAAACAGAAGAGTAATATAGAAGAATTTAATCCTGAATCTGAATTATCTAAAGAGAATCTGATCCAAAATTTGGGAGATATTGAAGTATCTTATAAAGATTCATTTCTTATAAATTTCAAGGATGATACTAATATGCAAATTCATCAAATCAATAGAAGAATATTGGATCTAGAAAGAAATATGAGAAACAATTATATAAATCAAACTGAATATGAATTGCTAAATGAAAAATTAAAATTTGAGGATTTTATAGAAATCCCTTGATCTGGAAATGATTGGGCGGTTGTCCGAGGATTACTTAATTGGAATTTTGATCCAGGTGGAATCATTTATCGGGCCCGCGACGTTAAAACTGAGATCTATATGGGAGGAAACCCATAGTTATCAGTGTACTTTGATTTAGTGTGCTTGAGAGTCATGATTGTTTATGTTTATGTTTTGAGTTTCCTTTAGTGCGGATTAGATTTGTGAGGTTATGCCTTGGTCTTGACTAAATTTGTATATGACTTCTGGTGGTAGTAAGTTGACAAGTCTGTTATAACTCAGTTCTCAACTGGAGCTGAGCATTACCTTAAAGCATGTAGAGTTTAGACTTAGACCACTCCATGTCAACTCTGTTACTTCCTTTAACTGACTTTGTTTTCACTAAGTAAGGTCGCAAACTTATTTAGTAAACAAAATATAGATGAACTGCACAACTTTTATTAATACACCCACGTTATTAGTGTAGTTTCTTCCGTTAGAAATTGAAAGTAAGGAATGTGAGTAGAAAAGGAGATCAAATTAACCTCAATTGATATTTGTGTATGAATTTGCGAGTCTAGATATTTTAGTTTGTGTGTTTGTATTTGTGTTTGTGTTACAACAATTTAGAGATTCGAAGAACACTTAAATATATTTTCCCATGTCGATGTTTGTCATGCTTATTTAACCTTTCTTTAATTTAATTTTATTCTAGCATGTTAGTTAGATTTACTTTCTGTTGCAAATTATTCTTTCCTAATGAATACATGTAGATGTTATTGAAAGACAATTGTGGTAGATAGAATTTCTAAACTATTTTTCTTCCTGCTTATATTTTTTGTGCTGAATGCTATACTTATTCAAATTCAAGTTTGGGGGTAGGAAGAAAAATATATTTTAAAGTTAGTATACTTTCTTTTTAGTTTAAAATTATTGTACGCATGTTTTAGGCTAGATTTACCTTCTCCTGCAATCATTCTATCCTGATTATGCATGTGTTTAAATTTGATAGGATGTTATAGTAGTTAGTAGATTTAACTTTTATTTTTCTTCCTCCTAAATTTTATGGAATTAATTGCAAAATATTTTTAAAAATTCAAGTTTGTGGGGGAATGAAAAACAATTTTCAAAAACTTAAATTTTATTTGTCCTCAAAACTGCTATAAATAAATTTGATTTTGATTGAAAAATAATTATGTGTATGAAGTTATATTAGGGAAATAAAATTTTGAATATAGAAATAAGTAAGAGAATTTAGTTAAAATTTATAGTAGTGATGAAAAATTTAAAGTTAATTTTTCTTAGTGAAGAAATGATAAATATTGTGTAACCATCTTTAGTAAGAAAAGTTGTAGTTATAGAAAAATAAAAGGACTAGACTTTTGTTTTCAATATTTAAATTTCTTTTATTGAAAAATAATTTTCAAAACTGTTATTATATTTCTAAGTAAAAGATATATATCTACCTTATGCTTTAGGAAAGGAAGGGTGGAATTCAAAATTATTAAAGGCCTATCCAAATATAGTAATCCTTGCCTAAAAAATAAAAAAAAAAAGAAAGAAAGAAAAGGAAAAGAAAAAGAAAAATAAAAATAAAAGAAAAAAAGAGTATAGTATGTGAAAAAGGAAGGAGAAGCTTGAGGATTAAAAGGCCTAATCAAAAATTGGTTCCACACCTGAGCTTTTTAAAGTATAAAATTTGAGAAAATCTTAAGCTTGAAAATATAATATAGTTAGTATAATTATTTTTAATAAAGATTTTTAAGTAAAGAAAATAAAATGCCTAACCCCTATATTTTGAAAAATTTACAAGCATTTCAGAATAAGATAGCAACACATATTTTCATACTCTTTCATCTAAGAGATTTCTAAACATTAAATTGGTTTCATTTACTAAATTTTTTTCTAAATTGGACTACTATATTTCCAGAACAAAATTTTAGAAACTCCTAAAGAAACTCATACACATGATTTTATTATGTGGTTTTTAATGAATATAGTGTTACTTGAGGACAAGTAACGTTTAAGTTTGGGGGATATTGATCCAAGAAATTAAAGTACCTATTTTTGGTATAGATTTCATGCTCATTTTATGCACATTTTTAATGATATTACACTATAAAGGAAGTAATTTTGCATATTTTTGTCTTCAAGTATAAAAATATGATTTTATAGAAAATGAAACAAAAACTATGCAATTTTGAGCCAAAATAAGCAAAGGAAGAAGATTTTAACTTAGTACATATTGATATGTCTTTCTATGTTTAATATCTTTTATATTTCTCACATGTTTTTGGATGAAATTATACTTTTGAGAAAGGTTGTTTTTATGTCAACCTTGTAGGTGAAGATGTTAGGAATGCAACGCAATTGAAATGGGGTGAAACGAAGTTGAACGGAGCCAAACCGAGCAAAATGGTGGAGCTGCCCACAGGGTGGCTCCTAGGCGCCAAAACCCGGTGCCTAGGCGCAGAATCATCCAGAAATGATTATTGGATGGTATTTTGACGACTTTGGGAGTTATTTTGAAGGTGTTAATTAGTTTCTAGACCTTCTAGAAGCCTGAAAGTTATTCCTAATATATAGGACATGTGATACAATGAATCTAGACACATTGGAGCGGTTTAAATCACGAAGAGGTGCAAGCCAAAGTGAAGGGGTGCGACTGTTCGGGCACGGAGTCCAGCGCCTAGGTGCCACATCCCTGCTCCTAGGCGCTAGAGTTAGTTTCTAGAAGAATCATTAAACATGGACACATTTTGGAGAGGTGCCTTGAGGCAACCCATGAAGCCTATAAATAGGAGGCCACTCCTTCAGAGAAAATCGCACCCTATAGTCTCTTTCTTCCCCCTTAGTCATTTTTGTCATTTAGAGTTATGAAGATGTAGATTTTTACATCTTGTGGAGAGATTGGTGAGGGATTTTGAGATATTTATGTAAGGGATGTATGAGCATCGCATGGATCGATGGGAAACTTTGGTGGAGAGATCTTCTTCTTTCTTTCGAAGGAAAAAGCTAAGTATTGTGTTCTTCATTCTCTTGTAATTGTTGTAAACACTTTCTAGTGGATTTTCTTTGTTTCAAACCAAGTTTTCTGTCGTGAATTATCCATGTTTCATAAGTGATTTCCTTTACTCCTTTTAATATGAAGTAGTGGCATGCGTAGGAAAATCATTTTTATGATAAAATTATCTATTATATGCTTGTAGGTGACAGATAGTTGCATAAATATAATAGAATACTAATGAAATAAGTTCCTTGTTGACACTTAATTTATTATATAGGTCTATCAATTCTTTTACTTCTTATGCCATTATTTTCATTTACTTTTATTTTGTAATGAAATAGATGCATGTTTAGGAATTAAGATTTGCTTAGATATTCTCTTATTAAATTATGGTGAAGATATTCATACCGGATCTTCATTTACTTTACAAATTGATCACTTGTATTGTTAAAACTCGTTGAAGAATTCGAGACCTAGAAGGAGATGAATTCTTAACTAGTAGATGTCACATGAATCCTTGGGTAGTTGAAGGCCTTGTGCAGGTTATTCAAGGTGAAGTGCAAATAAATAAGGAGATATTGTTTATTGGGCTTAGAATTGATTAGTTTTTAGAGTGACAGACTAAATTCTATCAATTTGATCTATAGAAAGGGAACGGGTCACTGGTAGGGCCGACTATAGCCACCCTTGGACATCTAGTAGTGTGAGCCTAGTTTAACCCATTCTACTAATAAAACATCCTGAAGCGATCTATGGATTAGCTCGATGTTCTTTATGCCTGGACCAAAGGGTAAAGAATAGGAATGCTTCTATTTGATACTTATTACATTGATTCTAAGCATATCTTTCTTACACATTATCTATGTAATTACAAGAGAAAGGTAATTTTTAATATCTCGAATTTCTCCAAACCAATTTATCCATAAGTTATCTTTTTATTTAAGAATTTAATTTAGGATTAGTTATTAGAAAACTCATTTTAATCGACATTCCAAATTTAGGTCTTATAGAAATAGACTGGAATTAGCCTAAAGGATTTCTTACCTTGCTTATCTGTGGGATCGATACTGGGGTTATAAAAGAAAACCCTATATTACTTGCGTAGTACCCCTAGTGTGTAAAATATTTTCTAAACTTTTACAACATTTTGATTTTATACACTAGCCGCTATTTATAAATTGGGTCAAGTTTTTGTCCATCTTTTGGAAGTGAATATTACTGCATTATTGAGGTTCGGGTCACGATGTCAGACAAAAAATCTAAAGAATTTCCTGGAGGTGATGCCAAAGGCGCATTTCAAGGGACTCATCTTAAGGTTAAATTGTCTTAATCACTCGAAAACAATTCTTAAATCATACATGTGATCTTCTTTCAGTTTGCTTTTGATGACCACATCGTTCACGTAGCACTCGACTTGGTTGTGAATGAGATCATAAAAAATTCTCGTCGTTGCTCTTTGGTACGTCACTCTTGCATTCTTCAGTCTGAAAGGCATCCCTATGTAGCAGTATACTCTGATTGGCATTCTGAAGTTTTTGAGCTCCTCGTCTTGTGGTATCATCTTTATCTGATTATATTTTAACGATCCATCCAAGAAAGAGAAGACCATGTGTGTCGAAGCGATGTCGATCATTACTTCTGAAATTGGTAGCAGGTATTTTTCCTTTGGGCACGCTTTATTCAAATCTTTAAAATCCACACAGATTCTGATCTGACTGTTCTTCTTTCTCACTAGTACCACATTGGCTAACCAAGTCGGGTATTGTTCTTTACGAACAAATTTAGCGTCGATTAGCTTCTTAACTTCAGCTATTACTTGTTGTTCGATTTCTAGATGCATTATTCTTGGAGCTTGTCTGACTGGAACAACAGTGTGATCCACTCCTAGCTTGTGAACTGCAACTTCTGGAGCTAATCCCGACATTTCATCATAATTCCAAGCAAAATAGTCCTAGAATTCTATTAGTAGCTTGATCATATTTTTGGAGTCTTCTTTGTTGAGTAAGGAGCTAACAAAGGTCGGCCTAGGCTCTTCACTAGTACCTAAGTTAACTTCAATTAACTCGTCTATTGTAGATTTAATTTTTTCTTCTAATTCTGACGGAGCATCTCCGATTGGTAGATCCTCGAGATCATCTGAAGCTTCTAGGCAGTCTTCATTAGGCTCGCAAGTGACAACCAAGCAAAATTTTGTATCATCAGCTCGCGCTACTGTACCGAATCCTAGACCATGCTTTGCATTGGGAGGCCGACTGGCATTAGTCCATAATTTTTTAAAGCATTGTGATGATCCTTTGACCACTGCTTAGATAAAACACCACGCTGAATCAAATTTTGAACACAGGGAGAATACCGCTCAAAAGGCAATTCCATTAATTTTGATGAAGAAACATCTTCAAACTTTACATCATTTTCAGTATTAAAAGAAGAAGTACTATGGTAGAACCTGATCAGCTTAACGCCTCAACCATGTACCTCCTTGACCACCATACCCTCGACCTTATTAGGATAGATTGGGGTCAGGGTCATAGTATATACACAGTCATTTATCTTCTCATACATTGATTTGTATTCTTCATTCTTTTCATCTTTGAGAGGGATCTTGAAGTGGGGTTTCTTTGGATTTATCTTCATTTCTTCCTTCTTGGTTTCTTGTTCTTCTGAGATGCTCTCTCAATTAACATTAATAACCAGTTTGCTTAGTTTAACTCCACCGTTTCTTCCTCGACCTCGTCCCCGGCCTCGACCTCGGGTGTGAGTTCTGTAGAAACCTTCACCTTCTCACCGTAAGGGAGTGGTGAGTAACTGTTGAACTAGAACTTGAGCTTCTTGATCTTCTTGAACTTCTTTTACTTCATTTGGTGTGGCATTTCTGGAGAAGATAGTTTTCTTTGGAGGTGCATAGTAAGCAGCATCTTTGTGGATTCCAATTTTGTGCACGGAGAACTATTGCAAGCCACCTTTGATACACTGTTCTTCTCCTCCCTCGTAATACTTTATGCACTGGTGTAGAGACGATGGTACCATTCATTTTTCATGGATTCAAGGTCGACCCAGTAGATCGTTGAATGACGTCTTAGAATCAATTATATGAAATTTTTGGTTGTCCTTGACAAATCATTGATCTTCATTGATAGTATTATTGATCGAAGGGCCCTTTCTCCTTTCTGATTGAAATCTCTTAGTAACATTCTATCTGCTTGGAGCTCGCGGGCGTCAATTTCCAAGTATGCTAATGTCTAAAGGTTCATTATATTGATCGATGCCCCTGGATCAACTAACACCTTGGAGAGCGTGAACTTTCTGATAGTGACTGAAATGTACAAAGGTAGGTTGTGATTAGCTGTCCCGAGTAGTAGATCATTGTTCGCGAAGGTAACACCGTACTATCCTTTCAACGAGGAAACCACATCTAAGGAATTACTGGCCATTTGAGCTAAGAAAATTTCTGGATCAAGTAAGGCCTTGATCAGAGCTTCCATAATCTCCTTTAATAGGATCAGAGCGTCATAGATGCTTAGTTTGGTTGGTAGCTTCCTAATATGGGCTAGCACATCATAATCCACTTTATTACTAGGCTCTTCAGCCTCTTCCCGAATGGACAATTCTTCCCCTAGGGTTGGCTCTTCCTGAGAAACCACCTGCTTTCCTTTATCCCTTGGTCCCATTCTTGGGAGTAAAACTTTTCCACTTCTCAAATTGACTTCTATTATTTCTTCTGAATCTAGTGTTGGTTTTTTTGGTGTCTCTCCCTTAATTGGAATGACTGGCTCTTCTATAGTTGCTTCGAAATCTGATAGTTCCAATTCTATCGTAATCGAAGTTCCTCAGAATTTACAAATGAACTCGTCGCTTCCTGGGCTTTCGTAGCCTCTCTTGTGGAAATCCTCTCCTTCATCGATGTCATTGAGGTTTTGTATGATTTAAGAATCGTTATTCATATCGAAATCGAGATTCGGGTAAGGTTGGTTGTCCATAGTTATGTAATCGTTAGAAACAGTCAAAACGTAGCCAACACCATAACTCTTATCATCATAAGATCACGCCGGGATGAGTAAATAATCATACAGAGTCAGAGGTCCGAGGGATTTTTCCCCTGAATCAGAATCAACCATCCTAAGAAAAGCAGCCCCTACTCTACTCTTTGGAGCCTTGATCTTCTCTCCTTCTACGATCTACTCCTCCTTCTGGGGCATTTCTTCGATCGCAATCAATAATGCCGACTTAGCGGGTTTCAAACTTTGAATTGAAGCGTGCATCGAATCAGTTTAGATGAGATCCAACATTTTCTTCGAATACTTCATCCAAACAGTACTCCACCCAACGTCGGTCATGTATGGGTCTATCAGAACAATAAGGTCCGTTGAAATAACATTAACAGAAACTCCTTTTTGGGGCTCCTTCATGTATTCTTTCCGGATCGTTATGTTCCCTCGACTAAGGTTATACTCGAGCTAGCTCTTAAAGGTGAAACAATCTTCTATTTTGTGTTCGAGCATCCTATGGTAAGGGCAGTAATTTGGATGATCTTTCTTGTCGACTTCCTCTGGTCTCCTAGGCTCTGGCAACTGAAAGTCAGGAGTCTTAATCAAAATGCGAAACATTTTGGCCAGTGCTTCAGACTTGAAGGTTATTCTTTATTCAAAAGTTCCTTCATGCCACATGTTGGGTGAGGCGGTGGTTGATCATGCTGAAGTGACTGATAACTCGGTCGAGGTAGTTGGTAACTTTGCTGAGGTTATTGATAATTCTGTTGCGGTGGTTGATAACTTGGCTGCGGCCACTCTGGCTGTATCTGCACTGGCTGTTTACCTTTATCCACTACCGCGGTGATTCCTGATTTCTTCTCAAATGCCTTCATCGGCTTATGTTTATTGGCTATATTGAAAAAACTCAATTGTTTTGCTTCCTCCTACAAGCTTTCAGCCTTGCTAAGCAACTTCTCGAAAGTCTTGATTGTGAATCCCTTGAGGAGAAGTGCTATCAGGCCGTGGATACTCTTCAGCAAGATATCGATTGCATGATGTTCCTGAAGTTGTGGTTCACACTTCATGCTTAGGTTCCACCATCAAAGAATGTAATCCACTAAGGTCTCGTTCGGTTTCTGTTGCTCTACCACTAGATCACTGATAGTGATGTGGTGCCGAGCCCTAACAAACCATTTAACAAAAAGGTTCTCCAATTCTGAGAAGGTCTTAACCGAACCATTTGGTAATTCTGCGTACAATTCAATGGTGATCCCTGACAGGCTGCTGACTAATTGGCGAAATAGCAAAGCATCGCTACCCCCCACGTTGCAGCAACTAGCACAAAAATGTGTGACGTGTTGCTCGGGGTTTCCCGTACCGTCGAAAGTCTTAAACAGAGGTGGTATGAAACCCTTTGGGTATTGGACTGCATCAAATTCTTTGGGGTAAGGTGTACCCATCTGAACAGATGCTCCACTCTTGGACTGGGCTAGGGCTTCTCGCACCTGCTATTCCACCATGTTCTTAATATCCTTTTCGAGAATCATACTCTGAGCTGAATCCTTCTTCTGCTGCTCATCTTCGTTGACTAATGTAGTTTCTTTTCCTCCATCTGCTATGTGAAAGATCTCCGGGGGTGTTTCCCTTTGAGGTTGAGGCCGACTCTAAAGTGTGGCTAGGGCAGCCGCCATCTCTTCCATCTTCTTCTCCATTCGATAAATTGTATCGTCCTTTTCTCGAATACGTAGCTTCATTGCCTCTGGGTCGTCTCCTTCTGAAGTTGATGAAGCTTCCTGTAGAGCTGATGACGCTCGGATTTCAACCATGTTGATCTCGACAAATTCTTCATCCATGAACTCTGACGAATCCATTTCATTTCCCAATTCTTTTTCTCTTTCTTTCACCAACCGTTGAATGCCAGTTCTCAACTTTCCTATAGTGTCTTCAAGTGGTCTCTTCCAAACAGTCTCGCAGTTATCAGGTGACGATTGTTGAACTTCATCTTCCAAAGTTTATTTTAAAGCCGCGACACTTTCTTCAGATCAGGGCTCTCTAGCGAAACTTCTATTTCAAGAACGTCCTGTCAGTATCGTTTCAACAATAATAGGTTGCAACACAATCCTTTTTGAAGTAGGGAGCCTGGGACCAGACAGTCTGTCGGTTGTATGTAGGTAGGTGGTGTGTTCCCTAATATGATGACCTGATAGAACGACAGGCGAACTCCTTTCGCTAGCTCATACTTTCTTCCTTGGCCTTTCTATGGCAGTGACGGGGGTTACCTTTGGTCTGAGGTGGGATTTAACTGGTACTCGTCCCATCCTTCTCAGAATCTCCGACACGGGGCATCCCTCTTTTCTTTCTAACTTTTCCATCAATGTTCACAATTAGGTAAATGGCATAGTTTTCATCTTCTTCCTCTTACAACCATCGTAGTATGCAGGTAGGGGTAACACAGCGGCGATCTTTCGAGCATTTTCTTCATCAGATGCAGCAGAGAGAGGGTGGAACCTACTCCCCTATAACAGTGGTGAGATCTCTGGTAGTTCTTCTTCTTCTTCAGGAATCTCTTCAAGAAATGCAGCTTCAGCAACCCTAGTCTTTCTGATCTTAGCAATCTTTCTGTTCTTATTCCTTCTTTGTAACCAGGTTAAGGGTGCAAATCTCGAACTGGACCCTATCTCGAAAACAGAAAGTGTTGCAGCAAAGGTTGAACCCTCCACGGTGACAGGCTCATCACTAACTTAGACTTACTTCCCTTTCAGTTTAGAGGGAATTGGGGTAGGTGCAGTGATGATCAGACCGGTGAGGGTAGAGACGACAGTCCTGGGGGTAGCAGCAAATCTCTCGTGAACAGTGATATTTCCCTCAGCTGATACCCTTTGAAGGGGAGGAAACTCTTGTGTCGACTTTAGATTGAACTCAATTATGGATTCTATGGTTTCCGGTACTTTGGCCATTAGTGCGAAGAGAGTAACATCTGTGAACTTGATGTCTGTGTTGTCGAATCCTTGTCCAAAGAGAATAACCGCATCATTAGGCAGTTCGTCCTTACTGACTGCCAAGTTAAGTCTGTTGGTGAAGGAGAAAATCAACTTCGGTGCAGACATCCTCTACAGGGTAGATTCTGAGTGTCAGTTCCAAATCATGCTTCCTTCCGTCATAAAACTCTTTGGACGAGAAAGAATTATTCCAAAAATAGAATCTGACCACATTCTTATCCATTTTCTTAGTTTTGTTTGTAAAGTATTTCAAGTTTCATTTTATTTATTAGCTTGTAGTTTAGAAGATTTGTTAGTTTGTAATTAAAAGTTTTCGTTGGGAATGAAATAAATAAAGGAGGAAGGGTAAAGAAAGATAAAAGACCACTCCTAAGCTAACACCTATTGGGGGTCCACCTCGCCTCTAAAAGGCAGAATGATTCCGGAACCTCTCTATTTAAGAATGATCTAATCAGTGGGTCCAAAATCCAAGAAGAGTTGACCGTACCTGTTCAAGACAGAAATGAACATGGTATGTCAATGAAAGGAATGAGAGTTTGATCCACTAGGGGTATGGACTCACTACTGATTTATGAGAGCTAAACCATCCGATCAAAATGGAGAGAGGACCTTTCCCCAGTGGAGTCGCCAGAAGTTGTCGACATTTTTTTTAGGTTTGAAAAGGGATTGTCTAATAGAAATTGTGTAGTGAATTTTTCAAATTTTAAATTTAATTTAAATATATATGATTTGGAAAGTAGCATTTGATTTTAAAAATAATTTTAAGTTTGAAAATTTTAAGATATGAATTCAAACCGATCTCACATCCCAAATAATTTATATAAACGAGCACCACACCACAAACCTCGTATTTATCCCGAAGAATAGACACATTGCTTGATGATGGGGCTCGATTAAATAAAATTGAAGATTTGTGACATCCGTTTGGTCTGTGAACCAATTTTATAAGACGACAAGTTCTTCTGCATAATATAAAGGATATACGCAAGGTTTATATTACCTGGGTTCTTAAAGTTCCCTATAAGGGCAAACCCCTATAGTTAATTACATCTTAAATGATGGGAATCATTTAAGAAAACTCTCGATAATGATCAGTGGTTTTGCTCTCAAGAATTTCAAAGTTTGAGGTTTCATACTGTTGACCTCATTTCTGATAAGGTCTTCTCCTCTTCTTTCTAGTACTTAGGATCTAGCCTTAGGATTTTCCTTCGATCGTCTTAGAGGATTAGAATTGGGACCCACCACCTAGAATTTCAAACCACTTCTTAACTCCCCGCAAACTCCACAAACTTGACCGTAGACCTCTAATCACCTGTAGGGTTGAAATCAAATGTGGAAGTTTAAAGGATGGATTCCTATAGGACTCTTTGGCCTTAGGACTGCCCTGGGTGGCCTGGTCTGGTGAGGGCTGACTTACACACACGTTACACTTGTACACTAGACTTTCACACACCTCCTAAAACCACACCTATACCCAACTTGACCTCCCGACTCATGAAGGTGATTCACATGGATGGTCCTTAACCTCTAAGCCCTCGCAAGAGGGTTAGTGAACAACATAGCTGAATGCCTCAAATGAGTCCTCTCATGGCTCATATAGGCTTAATATGGCTTCATGGCTCAACCAAAATGATTTCATTCTACTAACATTCACCCAATCTTCAATTTTCCAAATTTTTAATTTTTGACCTCCGGGACCCCTGACCCGCCTAGCCTAGCCAAAACCCTTGAAACTACCCAAATTTTTCAAAAAAATCTCCAAACCACCCAAAATTCCTCAAGACCAATCCCAAACATTCCCACATTACTTAAATTGATCATTCATAGCTAAAAATACCAAGAATTCCAAAAATACCCCCCAATACCCTCCAAATACCCAAAATGCCCCTCTTGACCCAAAAATCCAAAAATTCAGAAAATTCCCAGAAAATTTCAGAAAATCCCAAATATTCCCAATGTCATTTTTGCCAACTACACCATGGGCTAATTATATCAATTTACCCCACTTTTGTCAAAATCCCCAATTTGACCCATTTTAACCCAAAGTGAACCCAATGTCAAACCAAACCTACCCAATTGACCCAAAATTCTGGTCCAATTCAATTCTAAACTTCAATTCAACATTCTCAACACTAATTTAGACCAAATTCAAGTCCAATTTGATTGACATTTGAATCCAATTTCACTTTTGGCCTTAAAGCCCAATTTGGACTCATGACCCAAACTTAGCCCAAATTAACCCAATTCAACTCCAAGTAACCCCAAACCTTTTCTAAACCTTCCTTAACATCCCCACAAACAAAACACTAACATGATTTGCCCAAAATTTGGATCCAAACCCCACTCAAATTCAACCCAAAGCTAAAAGACCTAATTTTGACCTAAACCCTAACCTAACACAAATAAGCCCAAACCCCAAAATCAAAACCCAACCAAAGTCAAAACCTCTTTGAAACACTCCCATAAACATTTCCCAACATTAATTTTACATCAATTTCAACCCTAGCCCAACATTGGCCCAAGTTAGCCCAATATGACCTACATTGGTCCATTTACCAAAGAGGCCCAAATCCAACCCCATTCAAACCCAAATCACTCCAAACTCATTTCAAATTACTCATGAAATATCCCTAAACCAAACCCAACCATTATTTAGCCCAAACTTCTACAAAATTCCCATCCATGAATTTATTCTTAAACCTAAAGGTCCATCCCCTTAGCCTTCCTAAAAGCCCATCAAAAATAATTTCAAAAGGCCCAAAGCCCACATGACAATCCTCTATCATCACCCATTTGATAAAGCCATCTCCTAAGTTCTAAATCCATGATAAAATAAATCCAAATCAAGCCATATGCCAATTCTCATTAAAATGCCAAAATTCACAAAACCCTTTTTCATGAAATCGACTTAACTTTTCCCAAGCCAAAGATGAGCCATGAAGCCATGCATGAGCCACATGGAAGCCATGAGAGCCTCTTTACATGTCACCATGCCATTTTGGGCAAAAGGAGGAGACTCTTTCCTTAATCTCCTAAAGTCATTAGCCTTAACCATGATTCCCTTAACTCCAAATTTAATCCAAATATATTTGGATAAGGACTTCTCCATGTCAAACCAAACTGATTCCTTCGACTCCTCACAAGCACCCAAAGCCACCTTGAAGGGTGAACCAAGCCCGAAAGGTGGACTTGACCAAATCAAGCCAAAATCGGCCTTCCCCCATGCCATCTTAATCCAAGCTTTTGACACATGGCAAAGCCCAATCGCTTACACTAAACCCCGCCCCGACCCACCTAAACCCGAGGGTGACCCATGCTCGCCGGCCACCCGCCCGGATCGCCGGAAAACACCACACCCGAGAGCTCACATGTGAGCCAACATCGAAATTCTCCCTCGCCGAGCCGCCCCATGCCCAGTGGCCATTGCGAACTGTTCTTCTCTTGCCAAGAGCAGCTGATCCTAATCCCTAACTCCCCCTGGGAGGCCCCCCAACCTCTCCTATTTAAACCCCACCTCTCTCGGCCATGGAGGAGGTGCTGAACCAACCTTACAGAAACTCTGCCAAAATTGTTCCAGACTACTCCCCACACTTAGAGAACTTAATCCCCATTGAAATCCCCCTGCCATTTCCTCTCTATGAGCTCAATTTCAGAGTTGAAATCCAAGCCCAAAACCAGGACACTTCTTCACAGTGAGCCAATCCCCAAATTGATTGGTCCTACACCTTCACTGCACCAAGAGAAGAAGTTCACCAAGCAAAGCCGCCTCACCGAGCCGACCATTGCTTCCAGCCTCCAAGCTTTGTGATCGGGCTTGGTCGAAATCATACCTAGACAATTCACCAGGCCAAGGGACTTCATCTGGAGCTTGCTTGGACCCAATCGAAGGTGACACAACTCTCATATCGAAGCTTCACTTCTCTGAGCAAAGGTATGGACTCACTCTTCTTCCCGAGCTTACAGAGATTCTCTATTTAATTTGAGTCAATTTCAATACATGTTTACCGTATGGATGTGTTGATCTCCTCAAGACGAATCCATACAGCATAAGAACACGAAAATCCGTTGAGAATCGAGTGAGAAATTAGGGTTAGAAGGTTGACGGTCACGGGTTACACCAGTCGTAGACGATGACCAGGAGTCATAGGATTGCGCGTGTTTCAAGCGGAAGGCCAGGATCGCGCCGGACTGAGCAACGGGACATGAACCGCGGGCAGCGTGGCATCCTAGTCAGGTGGCGGCGTCGAATGGGAGCGCGCCGCGTGGTCGTTCGGATATGCCGAGGATGACAGGGCGCCACGCTGGATAAGTAGGAAAATAGGCATTTTCTTATTTATTTAATTCCCTAAACTTCAAAAATACATAACTTTGTGTAGAAAAATCAGAAAAATAAACTAAAAATACCCTCTTGCTCAGTGAATAGAGGAAAATAATGTGGAAAAGAAATCATTTAATTTCATTGAGTATTTGATTTTTAATAATTTATTTACTCTCTGCACTATTTCAATTCTCCATGCATGTATACAATTCACCATGGCATGAGACCATAGGGCTTTTGAAGCCTCTGAATTTGGGAATATTCCCTGAATTTTCCAAAGTCAGAGGACACCCCTATGAAGAGTTATTGATTTTTCAATTCTAGGTCACTATTCTGAATATTTTAATTCCAATAATTAGCATGTTGTGAAATAAATTCTAGGAAAATTTGAGGATATTTCTTATGACCAAAGGACTTTAGGAAAAATAGGTTTTGAATTAATCCACTTGGAATAACCCTAATTGGCTTAAACACCCAAAATAGGTCCTTAATTAATTAGAGCTAATCATACATCAAATTGACTTGAAATCAATTCTCCACTGACCTTTAGGATCAGAGGAACCCACCATAAAAAATTTGAAGTCAATTGGACTTGGTAAGCCCTACTAAATGGGTAGATTAAGCCATTTAGCCAATTTAAACTTTAAAAAATTCATAACTTTCAAAATACTTTTCAAAAATTCACCAAATTGGTTTTGGAGCCTCTCTGATATCAGGGGAATTTTTGAAAATTAAAATTGCAATTTTCTAAAAAAAGTTGATTTTTTGCATTATTTTAATATTTTTAATAATTAAAAAAATAATAAAAATCACAAAAATAATAAAATTCACCAAAATGTTATATTTTGAATTTTAATCACTTAGGAACAAACCCCATATTTTTCTTAGGTCCCTATGATGAGATATTAAATTTTGAAGCCTTAAGGTAATTTTAAAATTAAAAAAAATGTATTTTCTAGCAATTCCACTAAAATAATTCTAATAAATCAAAGAAAAATCAGAAAATTATAAAAATTAGTTCTCTGGTTTCCTTGATATCAGAGAGATTTTTGAAAAATATAAAATTCATTTTTCAATCTTTATTTTATTTTTAAATTAATTAATACTCCAAAATTCAAAATAATTATAGTAAAAATAATATAATTTAAAAAATCACCAAAATTGGTCCAAGTGGTCCTCTGGTCATTAGGAATGTCCCATTATTTTCTTAAGGACAGAAACTTTCCCTTGGTCATGTTATTAAATTTTCCTTGAAAATTATTATTTTCCACCAAAAATAATTATATAAATAATTTAAATACAGAAAAATCACATTTTCTCCTCTAATGTCTTGATTGACATATGAGTGAAGCCACATAAAAATTTTAAATTCATTTAAGCTCAATTTAGTGAGTTATGGAATTAGTAAGCATAAAGGGCAAAATGGTAATTAAAATTTTAGCCTATAATTAAAATTTTTAGGTTTAATTAAAATGGTGGGTAAAATACTTGATATTAAGTTGATTTTGGATGTTTGAAACTTAGGTATTTAAAGGGTAGAATCCTACCAACTAATTTGAATGTAATTAAAATAAACCTTAATTAAATAATTAATTAAATTTGGAAGATTAATAATAAAAAAAATTGGAATTATTAAAATAGGGATATTATTAGGAAGAGATTTTTTCTTTAATCTAAGAATCCCTAAATTAATCACCTCAATAATATTCAATTCCTAATTAAAATGATAATCTAAATTCAAAACTTAAAATGCTTAATCATTAAATTAAGTTAAAATTAAAACATTTAAATTAAACCCTTTTAAAATTTCATTTAAATTAATACTTTATCAATTAAAATTAAATCATCCCTAAAGCATAAAAAAATAAAATATTAAATTAAAATTAAAAGAAAAATAATAAAATTAAATTAAAATTTAAATTTAAATTAAAATTAAAATTAAAACCAAATTAAAATTAAAATTAAAACCAAATTAAAATTTAAATTAAAATAAAATAAAATTAAAATAAAATTAAAATTTAAATTAAATTAGATTAAAATTCAAATTAAATTAAATTAAATTAAATTAAATTAAATCACATTAAATTAAATTAAATTAAAACATATTAAATTAAATTAAATTAAATAAATAAAATTAAATTAAAATTAAAACTAAACCAAATTAAATTAAAATTAAATTGAATTAAATATAACATCATTTAAGACATAAAGAATTTAAAAGTAAATCTAAAACAATTTGAACACTATTCCAAACTTAAAACCCTTAATTGAAATCAAATTAAAATCACAAATCACTTGAACATCGGTTTGCCCTCAAGAACTCTTATTGTCATAACTCCTAAATGGAGCATTAAGTGAAGTATTACTCCACTCATATGATATTCAAATCTCCTAGTTTACTGAGCAAGGGGACAAAACTTAATTAAACCTCAGATGATTACTTGACCTGATTAATTAAATTCATTTGGACTTAAAACAATTCTAGCAATATTGAAAAGATGTTTAAGATTCGTCTTAAGCACTTCCTCAATATGATAGGATATTTATAAGAACAATTGAACTTAATTGTTCTTCGATGAAGAAAATCGTCCTCAAACCAAAATACAAGAACCTAGACGTCATAGGAAATGACTAGCCATAGGATTAGAAACTTGGTAGAAAACCATAACCCTTCCATTAGCCTTTACCTAGGAACTTGCTTAAATATTCTAAATTGTGTTTAAGTGCACCTGGATAACGGGAAGACCCTCCAGGTACGCTTTTATTTTATTGCAATTTACTTTCTTGCAATTTACTTTATTGCAAATACACTTTACTTTTCTTGCATGATAAACAACTGTTGCATGAAAACTCACACCTTTAGGGTAGCCCCTAAAACTGAAACCAAAACTAAATTAAAAGTCATTACAAGATAAAATTCACCGCCACAATATTGCAAAATATAAAACAACTCAAAATTTAATCACAAACAGAATACAAAACTATAATTACAACTAAATTAAAATGTCTTGTTGGATGATCGGGAATACCTCGGATGATGTAACCTATGTGTTGCTAAATGAATTTCCCACGGTCTAAATGAAAGTGTGGAACTCATTTGGTTGAGTTTAGCAAATTCATCTGGACTAAGTGAATTCGATTAAAATAACGATGCAGGAAGGATGGAACCGTGGGATCTTAACCAGTGTTGTTATAATCAACTTTAAGATTTGTTTTAACTAAAACACTAAAAAGCACTTGAGTTTTAAGAATTTCTCTAAACCAAAACACTTTTCTCATCTCCTGATTTATGACTTCCAAAACTAAACCTCTGCAACAACAAGGAGCTCGGAGCATGGTGGGCAAAGACAGCCATCGTCATCAGCAAAACCTGAGTCTACTTCAACAAAACCTTCTTAGAATTAAATAACCAAGCCATAGGATTTCGAGGTAGTTTGCCTAGTGCAACATAAACCCTCAACCTTTTGTTAGGCATTTGCATTGCAAATTAAGCCCTAACAGGTCTTAGGATTCCGAGGTAGTCGTCTGATACGACATAAACTCTCACATCTTCGAGGCTATTTGTATGATCATGTCATACGAACATAAGTCCTAATTAATTAAAATTGGCAAGATCAAAACATTAAATAAACATTAGGACTTTCCTAAATCCAAGCCAAACAATAGGATAGTCGGGAAATTACCGAAGTTTGCTTCGAATCTGTAATTTCTCCTACTTTTCTTCCTTTGAATCACCAAAACAAAATGTTCCAAATTTGATCCATTCCCTATTGAAATTCTAAAATTCAATCCTCGAAAACTTAAATTTCGAGATTCTTGAGAGCAGTAACTACTGATTATTATCGAGAGTTTTCTTAGGTGATTCCCGTCACTTAAGATGTAATTAACTATAGGGGCTTGCCCTTATAGGGAATTTTAAGAACCCAGGTAATATAAACCCTGCTTAATTCCTTTATATTAAGCAGGGGAACTTGTCGGCTTATAAAATAGGTTCGCAGACCAAACGGATGTCACAAATCTTTTTTTTTATTTAATCGAGCCCCACCATCAAGCAGTGTGTCTATCCTTAGGGATAGATACACGGTTTGTGGTGCGGTGCTCGTTTATATAAACTATTTGGGATGTGAGATCAGTTTGATTTTATATCTTAAAATTTTCAAAATTAAAATTATTTTCAAAATCAAATGCTACTTTCTAAATTATATATATATATTTAAATCAAATTTAAAATCTAAAATTCGCCGACAACTTTTGTTAGGCGACCCCTTTTCAAAATAAAACACATAACTTAAAATTATGCCGACAACTTCTGGCGACTCCGCTGGGGAAAATTCCTCTTTCCATTTTTAATCAGATAGTTCTGCTTTCAAAAATCGGTAGTGTATCCATGTCCCTAGTGGATCAAACTACCCTTCTTTCTGTTGGAGCACTATGTTCATTTCTACCTTGAACAAGTATAGCCAACATTCTCTCGGATTTAGGAGCCACTGCTTAGACACCCCTAAACGCAGAGGTTCCGAGATCCTTTTACCTCATTTTCGAGGTGGGTTGGACCTCCAATAGGTATTAGTTTAGGAGCGATCTTGCGGGTCGAGAAGTTTCTACAAAACTTTCTCTTCCTTTTCCAGTTCCTAATCAATTCCTTTTACCCTTCCTACAACTCTCCTTCTTTTAATAACTCTCTGTCTTAATGAACAAATCTTTTCAAAAAAACAATTTTCTTTTAATATCAAAAATACACTAAGATAAACGGAAATGTGTTCGGACTTTTTCTTTTGCGTCATAAGTTTTACGACAAGAAGAAGCACGATTCGGGGACTAACACTTGGAATCCGCCCCGCGTAAATGGAAGCCCCAAACCGATCTTCTCCTTCGTCAACGGAGTGGACCCGGCCGTGTTCAAGGACGAACCGCCCGATAATGGAATCATTAGATTCGTACAAGGATTCGGGGACACCGACATCAAAATCCCCGACGTCACTCTCTTTTCACTCACAAGCAAAGTACCGTAAACCGAGAAGCCGTTGATCGAGTTTAACCTCAAGTCAACTCATGAATTCCCTCCTCTGCAAAAGATTCCAACTGAGAGGAGTACTGTTGTTCGCAGAAGGACTGTTGTTGCTACCCCCACTGGTCTAGTTGTCTCTGCACCTACCCCGGCTTCTGCCAAACTAAAGGGGAAGGAAATTCAGAATTGTGATGAACCTGTTACCGTGGAGGGTACAGATCTTCCTGTGAGACCTTTCGTCTTCGAGATCAGGTCCAGCTCAAGAATTCCACCACTAATACGGACTCAGAGGAGGAACAAAATTAGAAGGATTGCTAGAGAAGCCAGAGCTGCTGAAGTTGCTTTCCTAGAGGAAATCCCAGAACTGCCCGAATATACACCGCTGCCTGAATACATACCACTTTTGGGAAGTAGGTTCCATCCCCTCTCCGCCGCAGAGGATGAGGAAAGTGTCCGAAAGATTGCTTCTGCATTGCCTCAGCCCGCATATTACAACGATAGCCGTAAGAAAAGGGCTAGAATTACGCCATTTGCTCGACTGCAAACCCTGATAGAAAAGTTAGCAAAGAAAGAAAAAATGCCCTGTATCAGAAATTTTAAGAAGGATAGGGCGGGTGCCGGCCAAATCCCATCTTGGGCCGCGAGTAGAACCTGTTATCGCTGCTGAAAAGCCAAATAAAAGAATGAAAGCTAGTCCACCTGTTGTTGTTTCAGGACTACAAATTAGGGAGGATACCACCTTCCAAAGCATTTGGTCGACGTGACCATCCGGTCCCAGACCTTCTGCTGCTAGGAGGATGGTATGGCGTCCCACTACTGGGCAATTAAGATTAAAACAACAACCTGAGAAGGAAGGTCTCGTAAGGAGACTTGAGTCCGAAGAAAGCGCTACCGCAGTGAAGGGGACTCATGAGAAGGAAACCCGACAGCTATCACATGACAACTGCAAAGATGTACAGAAAAGACCACTAGAATATGCTATGGAAAAGCTAAGAACCGATATTCGGCGATTAGCGAGAGAAAGAGAAGAGAAATTCGGAGATGAAGTTAACTCGTCAGAGTTCATGGATGATGAATATGCAGAAATTAACATGGTTGAAACATGAGCTTCGTCAGCTTCACAAGGTGCCCCTGCAGCCACAGAAAGAGAGGAGCCAGAAGTAATGAGAAGGCAGCTTCAAGAGAAAGATGATACGATCGCCCAAATGGCAAAAAGGATGGAAGAGATGGCCGTAGCCCTAGCCACTCTCCGCAGTCGTGTTCAACCCCAAAGAGAAACACCCCTGAAGTTATTCACATTGTAGATGGAGGAAAGGAGATTACATCCGTCAACGGGGATGATCAATTAAAAAAGGACACAACACAAAACATGATTCCGGAAAAGGATATCAAGAGCATGGTGGAACAGCTGGTGCGAGAATCCTTGGCACAGTGAAAGAGAGGGACATCCATTCGGACGAGTAGACCTTACCCTGAAGAATTCGACACTGTCCAATATCCGAAAGGCTTCGTACCACCTCTGTTCAAGACCTTTGATGGAACCGGAAACCCTCGGCAGCATGTTGCACATTTTCGTGCCAGTTGTTGCAATGCCGGCGGAAGTGATGCTTTACTCTTCCGATAGTTTGTCGACAATCGTCGTGGATCACCTTTGATTGGTATGCGGAATTACCAAACGATTCGGTGAAGACATTTTCAGAATTAGAGAACCTCTTCATCAAGCGATTTGCCGGAGCTCAGCACCACATCACTATAGGTGATTTAGTGGTAGAGAAGCAGAAATCGAATGAAACTTTGGTGGACTACATACTTCGATGGAGGAATCTAAGTATGAAGTGTGAGCCACAGCTGCAAGAACAACATGCAGTCGACATTTTACTTAAGAGCATTCATGGCCCGATAGCACTTCTTCTCAAGGGATTTACTATTAAGACTTTCGAGAAGTTGTTAAGCAAGGCCGGAAGTTTGCAAGAGGAGGCGAAGCAATTAAGTTTCACCGACAAAGCAGACAAACAGAAGCCCGTGAAAACTTTTGAAAAGAAATCTGGGATCATCGTAGCGGTCGATAAAGGCAAGCAGCCAATACAAATACAGCCAGAACGTTCACAACAAACTCAACAGAATTACCAACGAACCTCGACCCAACCTATCGCTCATCTCAACAAGTATGAACAACCGCCTCGTCCACAACGTACGCTAAAGGAGCTTCTAGCAGGGAATATCCGTTCAAGAATGAGGCAAGTGCCGAAAATATTCTCAGTCCGATGAAGACTCCAGATTTCCAACTGCCGTAACCTAAGAGACCAGAAGAAGTCGACAAGAAAGGTGATCCCAACTTTTTCCCTTACCACCGGATGCTTGGACACAAGATAGAAGATTGTATTACCTTCAAAAGTTGGCTCAATGACAATCTTCGAAAAGGGAATATAACGATCCCGAAGGAGTACATGAAGGAACCCCAGAAAGGAGGTTCCGTCAATGTTATCTCGACGGATCTCATTGTTCCGATAAATCCCTATGCGATCGATGATGGATGGACTACCGCTTGGACAAAGTCTTCGAAGAAGATTTTGGATCACATCCAAACCGCTTCAAGTGCGAGCCTCAATTCGTAGTTCGAAACCTGTCAAGTCGGCACTATCACTTGAGATAGAAGAACCACCTCAACAAAAGACGATTGAAGAGAAGAAGAAAATTGATGAAGAAGAAAAGACCGAGGCTCTTAAGGCTAGACTAGGGGCTACTTATCCTAGGATAGTTGTTTCTGATTCGGGGGAGAAATCCCTCGAACCTCTGACTCTGTATGATTATCTGCTCACTCCGGTGGGATCTTATAATGATAAGGGTTATGGCGTTGGCTACGTTTTGACTGTTTCTAACGATTACGTAACTAGCGACAACCAACCAAATCCGGACATCGATTCCAATACAAATGACAATTCTCAAATCATACACAATCTCGACGATCACAATGACGAAGAAGACATCCATCAGGGAGGCTACGAGAGTTCAACAAGCAATGAATCTATTTGAGAGTTTCGAGGAGCTCCAGTCACAATAGAGCTAGAGCCTTCAGATTCTGAAGCTAATCCAGAAGAACCTGTCATTTCGATTCAGGAGGAAACACCAGCAAACTCAATACTAGGTTTAGAAGAAATTACATAAGTCAACTTAAGAAGTGGAAGAGTTCTACCTCCGAGAATGGGTCCAAAGGACAAAGGAAAGCAAGTGGTTGTTCAGGAAGAACCAACCCCCGCAGAAGAAATACCCATTCGGGAAGAAATCGAGACACATGGAAATAAAGTGGACTACAACGTGCTAGCCCGTCTTAGGAAACTACCAGCCAAACTAAGCATCTATGACGCTCTCATCTTATCAAAGGAGATGAGAGAAGCTCCGATCAAGGCCTTACTTCGATCCAGTAAATTTGCTTAGCTCAAATGACCGGAGATTCCTTAGATGAGGTTTGCTCGTTAAAGGAACAGACGAGGTGTTACCTTCACGGATAATGACCTACTACTCGGGACTCGCGACCACAACCGACCGTTGTACATTTCGAGTTAAGATCGGGAAGTTTACGCTCTACGAGTATTGGTGGATCCGGGAGCATCAATCAATATAATGAATCTTCGAACGCTAAGCATACTTGGAAATTGATGCTCGCGAGCTCGAAGCGGACAAAATGTTATTAAGAGGATTCAACCGTAAAGGAGAAAGAGCCCTCGGATCAATAACACCGCTAATGAAGACCGGTGACTTAGCAAAGACAACCGCAAAATTTCACATAATCGATTCGAAACGTCATTCAACGCTCTACTCGGGCCAACCATGGATACATGAAAACCGGATGGTACCATCATCCCTACATCGGTGCATCAAATACTACGATGGAGGGGAACGAGTGCATCAAAGGTGACTTACAACCATTCTCCGTACATGAAATTGGAATCCATGAAGATGCAGCTTATTACGCACCCCCGAAGAAAACAATCTTCTCCAGAGATATTATAACGAATGAAGAAAAGGAAATTCGGGATGACGAAGAACCTGAAGTTCTAGTCCAACAGTCACTCACCACTCCCTTACGGCGAGATGGTGAAGGTTTCTCCACAACTCGCATCCGAGGTCGAGGCCGGGGACGAGGTCGTGGCAGAGACGTTAGGACAGTTGGACAGAGGAAACCAGCCATCAATGTTGATTGGGAAGATAATTCTGAAGAAGAACAAGAGATCAAGCAAGAAGCAGCGACAATAAGTCGGAAGAAGCCGCAATTCAGGATCCCGCTCGAAGATGAAAAGAATGAAGAATATAAATCGATGTACGAGAAGATTAACCACTATGTACATACTATGACCTGACCCCGATCCATTCTAATAAGATCGAGGGTATGGTGCTCAAAGAGTTACATAGCGGCGGTGCAAAGCCCATCAAATTCTACCGTGGTGCTCCTTCCTCCAAAACTGAAAATAATGTACAATTTGAAGATGCTACTTCATCAGAATTAATGGAATTACCTTTTGAGTGGAACTCTCCCTGTGTTCAAAATTTAATTCAGCGCGGTTTCTTACCTCGACAATGAACAAAAGGTCAATCACAACATTTTGAAAAATTATGGAATAACTCCGGTCGTCCACCTAATTCAAAACATGGTGTGGGATTCGACACAGTAGGATCAGTTGACGATACTGAATTTTGCTTGGTTGTCACTTGCGAGTCTAATGAAAACTGCATGGAAACTACAGAAGAATTTGAAGATTTATAGATTGGAGACGCTCCACCAGAGTTCAAAGAAGAGATCAAATCTACAATAGATGAGTTAACGGAAGTTAACTTAGGTACTAGTGAAGAGCCTAAACCTACCTTTGTTAGCTCCTTACTCAATAAAGAAGACTCCAAAGATATAATCAAGTTATTAATGGAATTTAAAGACTTTTTTGCTTGGAACTATGATGAGATGCCAGAATTAGCTCAAGAGGTCACAGTCCATAAGCTAGGAGTGGATCCTACTTCTGTCCCAGTCAGACAAGGTCCCAGAAGAATGTGTCTAGAAATCGAATAACAAGTCATAGCTGAAGTTAAAAAGCTAATAGACGCTAAATTTGTCCATGAAGAACAATACCCGACTTGGTTAGCCAATGTGGTACCAGATCGGGAAGAAGAATGGTCGATCGGAATTTGTGTGGATTTCAGAGATTTAAACAAGGCATGTCCAAAAGATGAATTCCCTCTACCGATCCCAGAATTAATGATCGACATTGCTTCAACACATGAAATATTCTCATTCATGGATGGATCTTCAGGATACAACTAGATAAAAATGGCTCCAGAAGATGAAAAACTTACAACATTCAGAACGCCGATCGGAGTATATTGCTACACGATGATGCCATTCGGATCGAAGAACGCAGGAGCAACCTACCGTAGAGCAATGACAAGAATTTTTGAAGATCTCATCCACAATCAAGTCGAATGCTACGTGGACGATGTGGTCATCAAAAGCAAAGTAAAGGAAAACCACTCGTATGATTCGAGAATTGTTTTCGAACGATTAAGACAATTTAACCTTAAGATGAACCCTTAAAATGCGCCTTCGACGTCACCTCCGGGAAATTCTTAGGATTCGTTGTCCGACATCGTGGTATTGAAATCGACCCGGAAAAGATTAAAGCTATCTTAGAAAGGCCACCTCCCAAAACCTTAAAACAACTACCATCTTTTTCAAGGGAAGCTAGCATATCTTCGACACTTTATCTCGAACTTGTCAGGTAGGTGTCAGCCTTTCTCGGCATTAGTTAAAAAGGATGCCAAATTTATTTGGGAAGAGAAATGCCAGAAGGCCTTTGAGGACATTAAACAATATTTAATGACACCTCCTGTCTTAAGCAGCCCTGGCCTCAGTGTAGACCGTTGATACTTTATACCGCGGCTTTGGACGACTCTCTCGGAGCCCTGTTAGCCCAGGTCAATGATGAGGGTAAAGAAAATGCTCTTTACTACCTAAGCCGTTGTTTACTTCTGACAGAAATAAAGTATCACACAATTGAAAAGCACTGTTTGGCCTTGATCTTCGCCGCTCAAAAGCTCAGGCATTACATGCTTTCTCATAAGGTCAACCTGATCTCGAAATTTAATCCATTGCAATACTTGATGACCCGTCCAACGCTTTCTGGCAGACTTGCCAAGTGGTCAATGATATTATTGCAATTTGATATAACTTTCGTGCCTCTTCGTGCCGTAAAGGGACAAGTCCTAGCAGACTTCCTCGCAGCACACCGTCTGCCGGCAGAATCTCCTCTCAATGACGACTTGCCAGACGAACAAATAATGAGCTTAGAAGACCCTGATGATCGATGTTGGGAATTATATTTCGATGGAGCATCTTCAGCACACAAAGACGAAGAATCACAAGTGATAGTGCTCGGTAAGGCGAAATCGGACTAATCTTTATAACACCGGAGCGGGGATGTTAAGATACTCCTACCACTTGACGGAACCATGTACAAACAACGAAGCAGAATACGAAGCTCTCGTAACAGGACTGGAATTAGCTATTCAAATGGGGATAACAAACATCAACATCTACGGGGATTCGCAGTTAATCATTCAACAGATCGTCGGATAGTACATAATTTTAAAGCCAAGACTCGAGCAATAATTCCAGTATGCCATACAGTTGTTGGAACAGATTCCAAATGTGACAATCTACAAAATTCCCAGGAAAAAAAATGCTTTAGCAGATGCGTTATCCCGTCTCACAAAAGAATTTGCCTGTTTGCAAGATGAATCAGTGGAAGTGTCAGTTCACGGACATCAGGTCCTATCACAGCTCGACATAGACACAATACACAAATCAAAAAAGAAAAGGAATCAGTTACAGCGATGACGTGAAAACACGGAAGATTGGCGACGACCATTAATAGACTACTCGCAAACAGGAAAACTACCGGACGATAGGTCGTTAGCTCCATCGGATCAAGAAAAGAACTCCGTCCTATGCATTAATAAACAACACGTTATACGAAGGTCTTTCGATCAAATGTGGCTAAGATGCCTAAGCGGGTCCGAGGCCCGTGAAATTGTTAAAGAGGTGCATTCAGGACTCGTGGCGCTCACCGATCGGGTCCGAAGATGAAAATGAAAATTAAAAGACTAGGGTATTACTGGCCCTCGATGATGACCGACTGCATGAAAATCGCCAAGAGTTGTCACCAATGCCAAGTGCACGGAGTGGTTCTACACCAACCTCCAAATGTGCTACATCCGATAATTGCGTCGTGGCCATTTGAATGTTGGAGCACAGATATAGTGGGTCCAATAGAACCACCATCTTCAAAAGGACATCGCTTCATTCTGGCGGCTACAGATTACTTTTCCAAGTGGGCAGAGGCAGTTCCACTAAGAGAAGTGAAAGCACACCACGTGCTACGGCTTTTCAAGAACCAAGTTGTCTACCATTTCGGAGTGCCACGCGAGATCATCTCGTATAATGGATCAGCATTCGAAGCACGCAAATCAACAATTTTGTCAGGAGACACGGAATCGACTGGCGATATTCAACAATTTACTATCCAAGAGCAAACGGCCTGGCTGAGTCTTTTAATAAAACTCTCGTTCAAATCTTAAAGAAAACTTTGGAAGATAATAAGAGAAGTTGGCACGAGAAGTTATTAGAAGCCTTATGGGCCTACCGGACAACCTTCAGAACTCCTACTCAAGCTACACCTTACGCTCTGGTGTATGGGTCCGAGGTAGTGTAACCCTTAGAGGTTCAGCTTCCTTCACTCAGAATTGCAGTTGCAAAAAAAATCACGACAGAAGAGAAAGCCAAATTACGACTAGAGGAATTAGATAGCCTGGAAGGGAAAAAACTTGTAGCGCATCAGAATTTAGAATTATACCAAGCTAAGATGGTTCAAGCCCATGACAAACTGGTCCGCCCAAGGACCTTCAAGGTTGGTGACTTAGTTCTTGTTTTCAAGAGACTTATCCTTGCACACCGCAAGATAGGAGGAAAATTTGAACCCACTTGGGAAGGACCGTTTGTGGTTGAAGTAGTATACTCAGGAGGCTCCTACCAGCTAGTGAATTTCCAAGGAGAACGACATATGCTTCCGATCAACGGACGATACTTGAAGAAGTATTACGCTACTTGATGTTTTGAAGGAATGAATTCTTCATCCCTAGAAGCACTGGCGAAGTAATTAGTTATGACTGGGTCCAAACCCAAAAATAATAAAAAATGTGCTAAAATAAATAAAATCACGATAATAAAGTCTTCCTTGTTCTCTCTTCCAAATCAAAATCTTTTTTTCGATCTTTTCCCACTTCATTCCTGTTGAATTTGAAAATATAAAAGGAATAAAAAAAAGAGAAAACTCTGTCTTTAATAAACATTTTCTTAATGTTCTTGTTCTTAGTACAACCCCTGATCTTTTTCCTTGTTTTTTTTTTTGCAGGGAAATGTCGAACGGGCTGTTGGTCCTGAACTTTAGAAATGGCGTAAGCCTTGCACTCGACGAAAAGAGGGTGAAAAATGGAGCGATAATGAGAGATTGACTCGGACTTCACACCAGCAGGCCCGCAATACGAGGAAAGTGATCGGGTCCCGACTGATCGAGAGGAACGCGCCGATCGGACGATAATGAAAGTGGGTGGCCCAAGCCACCAACCCAAGAAGAAGAAAAGGAAAACAAACACTTTGGAGGACAAGAGAATCAAGTCTGTTGTCGCTACAGCAGAGGGCAGGCTTGTCAGCGCCGCGCCCATAGAGATTCAGGAAGTACGAAGAGCTACTCTCACAACAACTCAGCGAAGAAATAAAAATATTCGTATCCGCAAGATGTTAACTAAACTAGCAGCGGACCAGCGCGACGAGGCAGTCGCTACTACCATTGCATATACTTCAAGGATACCGGTTCTCCGAGAACTCGAAGAATGGAGGCCAGCTCCGAGGATAACAGAAGAGACCAGGGAAATCTCAAGGAGATCAGAAGATGGAAGGCTACCACGCCACCAGATAAAGCCACCAGTAATGCATAACCTTGTTGCAGAAGCAACCCCGGAGGATGTTCCGACGGAGACCATCCCTGAGGAGCCGAGCTATGCAGGATAACACGAAGGGATTGAGCCATATATCCCACAGTACGTCACCAGGCCTCACCATTTGCAGATTATCCCAGAATACGAGCTAGAAAGAATGCAAAATGTCGAGAAGCAAAATTTTGAATACTTCGAGAGAATTAGAGGCAGGAGGATCAATATACTAGAAGGCCTCGAGCTACATACAAACGTGTTCTCAGAATACGAATAACAACAAATCGTGGACTGCATCCGGGATTTGAAAAGAATGGGTTGAGTAGGCCGCCTAAGAGAAAACACCTACTCCAAACCCCGGAGATGGATGTCAGGGAAAGGAAGAATTATCATACAATGTGGATGCTGCTACAACTTTGCGGAAGACAGGAAGGGAAACCCACCGGGAATACTCCGTCATGGCAAGGTAGATCCAATGCCATTAGTCATTAAAAGGATGGTAAAGAGAATGATAACATGGAGGGTACTGCCAGCAGATTGCATACCCAACAGTTGCATCATTAACATCTACAAGCAGGGTGACTGCATACCCCCGCACATAGATCACCACGACTTTGTCAGACCTTTCGCACAGTTTCTTTTCCGAACGAGTGTAATATCATGTTCGGATCCGACCTCCGGATAGCGAGGCCCAGTGAGTTCCGAGGGCCGAGAAAGATACCATTACCATTAGGTTCCGTCATGATACTAAAGGGCAACGGAAGCGTATGTCGCTAAACATTGCATACCGGGAGTACCAATGAAGCGGATCTCGCTTACTTTCGTAAGGATGGATGACAGAAAGCGGCTTACCACTTCCAACGGACCCGTAGCTAGAGAGCCTCCGGCCTTACGAGCTGTGAGTTACATGAAAAATATCACACCTCCAACGTACATCCATACGACATCTTTGCCAAGGATGGCTTGGAAGGTGATGTTATTGACCATGTACCTCACTATTCAGACATGGATTTTTGACAAATGCCTTTTTTTTGGATGGATCAACAAAGATCATACATAGTCCGTTTTGAGTCTACATGGATTGTATGAGATGTATTCCAGATCGAGTTGTATGATGTATCTTCAACATGATTGGAATGAAAGTGACCACATCACATTTTGGCCTTCACCTATTTTGTGCAAATTGACTCGGAAACGCCATTAAAGTTAAATGAACTTCGAACAAAGAACAGAAAAGAAACAAAAAGAATAAAAGAAAACTTTCCTTAAAAAAATAAAAAAAATGATGAACTCCAAATTCGCACGAACATTAAATGAATGATAAAGCAAATTTGAATCGTTAAAGGACAAACAAAATTAACACAAATTTTAAATTAAATCTCAATCAAATTTAAATTCAACCTTCCAGATCTCAAATCAAATCTCAATCAAATTCAAATTCAACCTTCCAAATCTCAAATAAAATCTCAATCAAATTCAAACTCAACCTTCCAAATCTGAAATCCAATCCGTTCTACTCTCTCCCTTGTCTGGGATGGAAGCGGGCAATTCCATTGACACGGAGTCACGAGGTTTTCAATTCAGATCTGATGGTGAGGAATTGTATTCAATCCAAACCAGTAACTTTCGATCAACTCTTTTGAGTGGGATGTGCATCATCTACATATTCCCTCCTAATTTGTTTCTTTCCACAAAAATCTTTTACAGCTTTCATGAAATCCTCGAAACACCAAAATTCCACATTTTTCAAATCAACACTACAAATCTTTGTAAAATCAAATACATCAAAATCAAACTTTTGGGGTTGAAGATTTTACATCCGAGACTCGCATTGCTTTATGATTCTTTCCCTATCGCAATGAAATACATTAAAAATCAAACTTTTGGGGTCGAGGATTTTACATCCGATATCGCATCGCTTTAGGTTCTTTCCCTATAAGCAATGAAATACATCAAAATCAAATTCTTGGGGTCGAGGATTTTACATCCGAGACCGCATCGCTTTAGGATTCTTTCCCTATAGCAATGAAATACATCAAAATCAAATTTTTGGGGTCGAGGAATTTACATCCGAGACCGCATTGCTTTAGGATTCTTTCCTATAAAGAATGAAATACATCAAATTCAAATTCTTGGGGTTGAGAATTTTACATCTGAGACTGCATTGCTTTAGGAATCTTTCCCTATAGCAATGAAATACATCAAATTCAAATTCTTGGGGTTGAGGATTTTACATTTGAGACAGCATTGCTTTAGGATTCTTTCCCTATAACAATGAAATACATCAAATTCAAATTCTTGGGGTTGAGGATTTTACATCTGAGACTGCATTGCTTTAGGATTCTTTCCCTATAGCAATGAAATACATCAAAATCAAACTTTTGGGGTTGAGGATTTTACATTCGAGATCGCATTACTTTAGGTTCTTTCCCTATCGCAATGAAATACATCAAAATCAAACTTTTGGGGTTGAGGATTTTACATCCGAGACTGCATTGCTTTAGGATTCTTTCCCTATCGCAATGAAATACATGAAATTCAAATTTTTGGGAGACTGCATTGCTTTAGAATTCTTTCCCTAAAGCAATGAAATATATCAAAATCAAATTCTTGGGGTCGAGAATTTTACATCCGAGACCGCATTGCTTTAGGATTCTTTCCCTATCGCAATGAAATACATCAAAATCAAACTTTTGGGGTTGAGGATTTTACATCCGAGACCGCATTGCTTTAGGATTCTTTCCCTATCGCAATGAAATACATCAAAATTAAACTTTTGGGGTTAAGGATTTTACATCCGAGACTGCATTGCTTTAGGATTCTTTCCCTATAGCAATAAAATACATCAAAATCAAATTCTTGGGGTTGAAGATTTTACATCCGAGACTGCCTTGCTTTAGAATTCTTTCCCTATCGCAATGAAATACATCAAAATCAAACTTTTGGGGTTGAGGATTTTACATCCGAGACTGCATTGCTTTAGGATTCTTTCCCTATCGCAATGAAATACATCAAAATCAAACTTTTGGGGTCGAGGATTTTACATCCGAGACTGCATTGCTTTAGGATTCTTTCCCTATCGCAATGAAATACATCAAAATCAAATTATTGGGGTTGAGGATTTTACATCCGAGACTGCATTGCTTTAGGATTCTTTCCCTATCGCAATGAAATACATCAAAAGTCAAACTCTTGAAGTTAAGGATTTTACATCCAATACCACATTGCTCTGAGATCTCTCCTCATTGTAATGATTCAATCCAATCAATTCAATTTTCTTTTGAGGTTGTAGATGTTACATCTAAAACCACAAAATTCCAATTTTCATTTCAAATTCAAATCCCTTCAAATTAATTTTAACAAAACCTCAATCTAAATTGAAACTCAAACTAAAATCTGAGCTTACACATCAAAACTTAAACTGAAACAAAATGAAATCTAAATCGAAATTCCCCGCATCATGTGATTTGGGATTCACCTCCTTTCCCTTTCCCCAGCGAGAGTTCAGGGATCTCCAGTCTCAGAGATATACTTGACACTCCCCAGCGGAAATTCTTCTACTTTGTCCCAAGTTTGTTACTTGGACTTTTGTGTTGGTTTTGTTGATCGCTTCGGTCAACACCAATACGCACAGTGTGCTCTGTCAGCTCACCACACTTATTGGGGGTCCATTTGTTGACCTCATTTCTGATGAGGTATTCTCCTCTTCTTTCTAGCACTTAGGATCTAGCCTTATGCTTTTCCTTTGACTGTCTTAGAGGATTAGAATTGGGACCCACCACCTAGAATTTCAAACCACTTCTTAACTCCCTGCAAACTCCACAAACTTGACTGTAGACCCTTAATCACCTAGAGGGTTGAAATCAAATGTGGAAGTTTAAAAGATGGGTTCCTATAGGACTCTTTGGCCTTAGGACTGTCCTGGGTGGCCTGGTCTGGTGAGGGCTGACTTACACACACACACTACACTTATACACTACACTTTCACACACCTCCTAAAACCACACCTATACCCAACTTGACCTCCTGACTCATGAAGGTGATTCACATGTATGGTCCTTAACCCCTAAGCCCTTGGCTAAGAGGGTTAGGAACAACATAGTGAATGGCTCAAATGAGTCCTCTCATGGCTCATATAGGCTTAATATGGCTTCATGGCTCAACCAAAATGATTTCATTCCACCAACATTCACCCAATCTTCAATTTTCCAAATTTTCAATTTTTGACCCCCGGGACCCCGGACCCGCCTAGCCTACCCAAAACCCTTGAAACTACCCAAATTTTTCAAAAAATCTCCAAACCACCCAAAATTCCTCAAGACCAATCCCAAACATGCCCACATTACTCAAATTGATAATTCATAGCCAAAAATACCAAGAATTCCAAAAATACCCCGCAATACCCTCCAAATACCCAAAATGCCCCTCTTGACCCAAAAATCCAAAAATTCAGAAAATTCCCAGAAAATTCCAAAAAATCCCAAATATTCCCAATTTCATTTTTTCCAACTACACCATGGGCTAATTGTGTCAAGTTACCCCACTTTTGTCAAAATCCCCAATTTGACCCAATTTGACCCATTGTAACCCAATGTCAAACCAAACCTACCCAATTGACCCAAAATTCTGGTCCAATTCAATTCTAAATTTCAATTCAAAATTCCCAACACCACTCTAGACCAAAGCCAAGTCCAATTTGATTGACATTTGAATCCAATTTCACTTTTGGCCTTAAAGCCCAATTTGGACTCATGACCCAAACTTAGCCCAAATTAACCCAATTCAACTCCAAGTAACCCCAAACCTTTTCTAAACCTTCCTTAACATCCCCACAAACAAAACACTAACATGATTTGCCCAAAATTTGGATCCAAACCCCACTCAAATTCAACCCAAAGCTAAAAGACCCAATTTTGACCTAAATTCTAACCTAACCCAAATAAGCCCAAACCCCAAAATCAAAACCCAACCAAAGTCAAATCCTCTTTGAAACACTCCCATAAACATTTCCCAACATTAATTTTACATCAATTTCAACCCTAGCCCAACATTGGCCCAAGTTAGCCCAATATGACCTACATTGGTCCATTTACCAAAGAGGCCCAAATCCAACCCCATTCAAACCCAAATCACTCCAAACTCATTTCAAATTACTCATGACATATCCCTAAACCAAACCCAACAATTATTTGGCCCAAACTTCTACAAAATTCCCATCCATGAATTTATTCTTAAACCTAAAGGCCCATCCCCTTAGCCTTCCTAAAAGCCCATCAAAAATAATTTCAAAAGGCCCAAAGCCCACATGACAATCCTCTATCATCACCCATTTGATAAAGCCATCTCCTAAGTTCTAAATCCATGATAAAATAAATCCAAATCAAGCTATATGCCAATTCCCATTAAAATGCCAAAATTCACAAAACCCTTTTTCATGAAATTGACTTAACTTTTCCCAAGCCAAAGATGAGCCATGAAGCCATGCATGAGCCACATGGAAGCCATGAGAGCCTCTTTACATGTCACCATGCCATTTTGGGCAAAAGGAGGACACTCTTTTTTTAATCTCCTAAAGTCATTAGCCTTAACCATGATTCCCCTTAACCCAAATTTAATCCAAATATATTTGGATAAGGACTTCTCCATGTCAAACCAGCTGATTCCTTTGACTCCTCACAACACCCAAAGCCACCTTGAAGGGTGAACCAAGCCCAAAAGGTGGACTTGACCAAATCAAGCCAAAAATTGGCCTTCCCCCATGCCATCTTAATCCAAGCTTTTGACACATGGCAAAGCCCAATTGCCTACACTAAACCCCAGCCCTGACCCACCTGAACCTGAGGGTGACCCATGCCTGCCGGCCAGCCGCCTGGATCGCCGGAAAACACCACACCCGAGAGCTCACATGTGAGCCAACATTGAAATTCTCCCTTGCTGAGCTGCCCCATGCCCAATGGCCATTGCAGCTATTCTTCTCTTGCCAAGAGCAGCTGATCCCAATCCCTAACTCCCCCTGGGAGGCCCCCCAACCTCTCCTATTTAAACCCCAACTCTCTCGGCCATGGAGGGGTACTGAACCAACCTTACATAAACTCTGCCAAAATTGTTCCAGACTACTCCCCACACTTAGAGAACTTGATCCCCATTGAAATCCCCCTGCCATTTCCTCTCTGTGAGCTCAATTTCAGAGTTGAAATCCAAGCCCAAAACCAGGACACTTCTTCACAGTGAGCCAATCCCCAAATTGATTGGTCCTACACCTTCACCAGACCAAGAGAAGAAGTTCACCAGCAAAAGCCCCCTCACCAGGCCAGCCATAGCTTCCAGCCTCCAAGCTTTGTGATAGGGCTTGGTCAAAATCATACCTCGACAATTCACCAGGCCAAGGGACTTCATTTGGAGCTTGCTTGGACCCAATCGAAGGTGACACAACTCTCAGATCGAAGCTTCACTTCTCTAAGCAAAGGTATGGACTCACTCTTCTTCCCGAGCTTACAGAGATTCTCTATTTAATTTGAGTCAATTTCAATACATGTTTACCATATGGATGTGTTCGTCTCCTCGAGAAGAATCCATAGAGCATAAGAACACGAAAATCCGTTGAGAATCGAGTGAGAAATTAGGGTTAGAAGGTTGACGGTCACGGGTTCACACCAGTCGTAGACGATGACTAGGAGCCGTCGGATCGCGCGTGTATCGAGCGGACGGCCAGGATCGCGTCGGACGGAGCAACGAGACATGAACCGCGGGCCGCGTGGCATACTAGTCAGGTGGCGGCGTCGAATGGGAGTGCGCCGCGTGGTCGTTCGGAGATGCCGAGGATGACAGGGCGCCACGCTGGATAAGTAGGAAAATAGGCATTTTCTTATTTATTTAATTCCCTAAACTTCAAAAATACATAACTTTGTGTAGAAAAATCAGAAAAATAAACTAAAAATACCCTCTTGCTCAGTGAATAGAGGAAAATAATGTGGAAAAGAAATCATTTAATTTCATTGAGTATTTGATTTTTAATAATTTATTTACTCTCTGCACTATTTCAATTCTCCATGCATGTATACAATTCACCATGGCATGAGACCATAGGGCTTTTGAAGCCTCTGAATTTGGGAATATTCCCTGAATTTTCCGAAGTCAGAGGCCACCCCTATGAAGAGTTATTGATTTTTCAATTCTAGGTCACTATTCTGAATATTTTAATTCCAATAATTATCATGTTGTGAAATAAATTCTAGGAAAATTTGAGAATGTTTCTTATGACCAGAGGACTTTAGGAAAAATAGGTTTTGAATTAATCCACTTGGAATAACCCTAATTGGCTTAAACACCCAAAATAGGTCCTTAATTAATTAGTGCTAATCATACATCAAATTGACTTAAAATCAATTCTCCACTGACCTTTACGATCAGAGGAACCCACCATAAAAAATTTGAAGTCAATTGGACTTGGTTATCCCTACTAAATGGGTTGATTAAGCCATTTAGCCAATTTAAACTTTAAAAAATTCATAACTTTCAAAATACTTTTCAAAAATTCACCAAATTGGTTTTGGAGCCTCTCTGATATCAGGGAAATTTAAGAAAATTAAAATTGCAATTTTCTAAAAAAGTTGATTTTTTGCATTATTTTAATATTTTTAAAAATTAAAAAAATAATAAAAATCACAAAAATAATAAAATTCACCAAAATGTTATATTTTGAATTTTAATCACTTAGAAACAAAGCCCATATTTTTCTTAGGTCCCTATGATGAGATATTAAATTTTGAAGCCTTAAGGTAATTTTAAAATTAAAAAAAATGTATTTTCTAGCAATTCCACTAAAATAATTCTAATAAATCAAAGAAAAATCAGAAAATTATAAAAATTGGTTCTCTGGTTTCCTTGATATCAGAGAGATTTTTCAAAAATATAAAATTCATCTTTCAATCTTTATTTTATTTTTAAATTAATTAATACTCCAAAATTCAAAATAATTATAGTAAAAATAATATAATTCCAAAAATCACCAAAATTGGTCCAAGTGGTGCTCTGGTCATTAGGAATGTCTCATAATTTTCTTAAGGACAGAAACTTTCCCTTAGTCATGTTATTAAATTTTCCTTGAAAATTCTTATTTTCCACCAAAAATAATTATATAAATAATTTAAATACAGAAAAATCATATTTTCTCCTCTAATGTCTTGATTGACATATGAGTGAAGCAACATAAAAATTTTAAATTCATTTAAGCTCAATTTAGTGAGTTATGGAATTAGTAAGCATAAAGGGCAAAATGGTAATTAAAATTTTAACCTATAATTAAAATTTTTAGGTTTAATTAAAAGGGTGGGTAAAATACTTGATATTAAGTTGATTTTGGATGTTTGAAACTTAGGTATTTAAAGGGTAGAAACCTACCAACTAATTTGAATGTAATTAAAATAAACCTTAATTAAATAATTAATTAAATTTGGAAGAATAATAATAAAAAAAATTGGAATTATTAAAATAGGGATATTATTAGGAAGAGATTTATTCTTTAATCTAAGAATCCCTAAATTAATAACCTCAATAATATTCAATTCCTAATTAAAATGATAATCTAAATTCAAAACTTAAAATGCTTAATCATTAAATTAAGTTAAAATTAAAACATTTAAATTAAACCCTTTTAAAATTTCATTTAAATTAATACTTTATCAATTAAAATTAAATCATCCCTAAAGCATAAAAAAATAAAATATTAAATTAAAATTAAAAGAAAAATAATAAAATTAAATTAAAATTAAAATTTAAATTTAAATTAAAATTAAAACCAAAATAAAATTTATATTAAAATAAATTAAAATTAAAATCAAATTAAAATTTAAATTAAATTAGATTAAAATTCAAATTAAATTAAATTATATTATATTAAATTAAATCACATTAAATTAAATTAAATTAAAACATATTAAATTAAATTAAATTAAATAGATAAAACTAAATTAAAATTAAAACAAAACCAAATTAAATTAAATTAAAATTAAATTAAATTAAATTGAAATAAATATAACATCACTTAAGACATAAAGAATTTAAAAGTAAATCTAAAACAATTTGAACACTATTCTAAACTTAAAACCATTAATTAAAATCAAATTAAAATCACAAATCAATTGAACATCGGTTTGCCCTCAAGAACTCTTATTGTCATAACTCCTAAATGGAGCATTAAGTGAAGTATTACTCCACTCATAGGATATTCAAATGTCCTAGTTCAACTGACGAGGGACAAAACTTAATTAAACCTCGGATGATTACTTCACTCGATTAATTAAATTCATTTGAACTTAAAACAATTCTAACAATATTGAAAAGATGTTTAAGATTCGTCTTAAGCACTTCCTCGATATGATAGGATGTTTATAAGAACAATTGAACTTAATTGTTCTTTGATGAAGAAAATCGTCCTCAAACCAAAATACAAGAACCTAGACGTCATAGGAAATGACTAGTTATAGGATTAGAAACTTGGTAGAAAACCATAACCCTTCCCTTAGCTTTACCTAGGAACTTGCTTAAATATTCTAAATTGTGTTTAAGTGCAGCACAGGATGACGGGAAGACCCTCCGAGTACACTTTTATTTTATCGTAATTTACTTTCTGGCAATTTACTTTATTGCAAATACATTTTACTTTTCTTGCATGATAAACAACAGTTGGATGAAAACTCACACCTTTAGGGTAGCCTCTAAAACTGAAACCAAAACTAAATTAAAAGTCATTACAAGATAAAATTCACTGCCACAATATTGCAAAATATAAAACAACTCAAAATTTAATCACAAACAAAATACAAAACTACAATTACAACTAAATTAAAATGTCTTGTTGGATGATCGGGAATACCTCGGATGATGTAACCTACGTGTTGCTAACGGGATTTCCCACGGTCTAAATGAAAGTGTGGAACTCATTTAGTTGAGTTTAGCGAAATTCATCTGGACTAAGTGAATCCGATAAAAATAACGATGCCGGAAGGATGGAACCGTGGGATCTTAACCGGTGTTGTTATAATCAACTTTAAGATTTGTTTTAACTAAAACACTAAAAAGCACTTGAATTTTAAGATTTTCTCTAAACCAAAACACTTTTCTCATCTCCTGATTTATGACTTCTAAAACTAAACCTCTGCAACAACAAGGAGCTCGGAGCATGGTGGGCAGCACGACCATCATCATCAGCAAAACCTGAGTCTACTTCAGCCAAACCTTCTTAGAATTAAATAAGCAAGCCATAGGATTTCGAGGTAGTTTGCCTAGTGCAACATAAACCCTCAACATTTTGTTAGGCATTTGCATTGCAAATTAAGCCCTAATCGGTCTTAGGATTCCGAGGTAGTCGTCTGATACGACATAAACCCTCACATCTTCGAGGCTATTTGTATGATCATGTCATACGAACATAAGTCCTAATTAAATAAAATTGGCAAGATCAAAACATTAAAAAAAATATTAGGACTTTCCTAAATCCAAGCCAATCAATAGGATAGTAGGGAAATTACCAAAGTTCGCTTCGAATCTGTAATTTCTCTTACTTTTCTTCCTTTGAATCACCAAAACAAAATGTTCCAAATTTGATCCATTCCCTATTGAAATTCTAAAATTCAATCCCTTGAAAACTTAAATTTTGAGATTCTTGAGAGCAGAACTACTGATTATTATTGGGAGTTTTCTTAGGTGATTCCCGTCACTTAAGATGTAATTAACTATAGGGGCTTGCCCTTATAGGGAATTTTAAGAACCCAGGAAATATAAACCCTGCTTAATTCCTTTATATTAAGCAGGGGAACTTGTCAGCTTATAAATTAGGTTTGCAGACCAAACGGATGTCACAAATCTTTTAGTTTATTTAATCGAGCCCCACCATCAAGCAGTGTGTCTATCTTTAGGGATAGATACACGGTTTGTGGTGCGGTGCTCGTTTATATAAGCTATTTGGGATGTGAGATCAGTTTGATTTCATATCTTAAAATTTTTAAACTTAAAATTATTTTCAAAATCAAATGCTACTTTCTAAATTATATATATATATATATTTAAATCAAATTTAAAATCTAAAATTCACTGACAACTTCTGTTAGGCGACCTCTTTTCAATATAAAACACATAACTTAAAAATATGCCGACACATACAAATTGGATTTTGGAAATTTCAATAGGGAATAGCTTAAATTTAGAACTTCGGTGACCTCCCGTCTATCCTATTATTTGGCTTCAATTTGAAAGTTTATTTAATGTTTCAATCCTACCAATTTTAGTTAATTAGGACTTATATTAGTATGACATAATCATGCAAATGGCCTCGAAGATGTGAGGGTCTATGCCTTAACAAAAGACCACCTCGGAGTTTTAAGACGAGTTAGGGCTTTATATGCATAATGTGATTATGCAAATGCCTAAGGTGAAGTGAGGATTTATGTTGCGCTAAGCAAACTACCTTGACATCCTATGGCTCAATTATTTAATTCTAAGAAAAGTTTTGCTGAAGTAGAAATAAGTTTTGTTGATGAAGATAGACGTGCTGCCCACTGTGCTCCAAGCTCCTCGTTGTTGCAGAAGGTTTAGTTTTAGAAGTGGTAATCAAGAGATGAGAGAAGTGTTTTGTTTTAGAGAGGTTGGAAATTGAGATGGCTTAATGTTTTAATTAAAACAAATCTTAAAGTTGATTAAGCAGAACCGGTTAAGATCCCACGATTCCATCATCCCAGCACCACTATTTTCATCGGATTCACATAGTCCAAATGAATTTGCTAAACTCAACTAAATGAGTTCCACACTTTCATTTAGATCATGGGAAATCTCGTTAGCAACACGTGGGTTACATCATCCGAGGGATTCTCAATCATCCAACGAGACATTTCAATTTTAGTTGTAATTGCAGTTTTATTTTTGTTGGTGATTAAATTTTGAGTTGTTTAAACATGCTAGGTTCGATCATTTTCATGCATTTATAAGTACAGGAAAGTAAGACATTTAATAAATTGCTAAATGTAAATTACAATAAACTTAAATGCATACCTGGTGGGCACTCCCGTCATTTTTTCCTGCACTTAAAACACATGTTAAGGCATTTATATATTTGTAACAAGTACCTAGGTAAAGCTAAGGGAAGGTTCTGGTTGTCTACCAAAGTCCTAATCCTATTGCTAGTCACTTCCAATGACGTCTAGGTTCTTGTGTTTTATTAAGGATGATTTTCTTCATCAAAGAACAATGAAGTCTCACTATTCTTTTAAAACATCCCATCAAGTTAGAGAAGTTCTCGGAACTGAATTCTGAACATCTTCCTAAATACTTTATGGATCATTTTAAGTTCACTTAGTTTCATTGTTGGGATGAATCACTCATCCGGGTTACTTTAACGTTCTGATTTTATTTGACTCTTGCTTAGTAAATTTTGATGTTTGATTATCCTGTGAGTAAAGTGACATTTCATTTGATGCTTCATTTGAGAGTTATAATAATGAAAGTCTTTAGGGACAAGTTGGTTCATTAAAGATTTTAACCATTTTTTAATCGATGTCTTGAGTTGGAGATTTAAACTGATTTTTAATTTAGTTATAAAGTTTTAGTTGATCTTTTTAGGTGTTTTAAATCATTTTAAGTTGGAAAAGTGTTCAAGTTGTTTAATTCAGTTAAGTCTTTATGTTTTAAATGATCTTAATATTTTAGATTAATTTTAATGTTTTAAAGCGATTTAATATTTAATTTATGATATCTTAATCCTGAATTGTTCTAGGTTAATCTTTGACTTTTTAAATTTGTTTTGATTGAAGTCTTAAACAATTTCAGGTTAATTTTAACATCTTAAGTTTGTTTCAACCTGATTTTCAAATAATTTCAAATTAATCTAAATGTCTTTTAATTTAATTATAAAATTTCAAAAATCATTATCTTTCTTAAATTATTAGTTCCAATCATCATTTTTTAGAGTCCCTTTAATTGATGTTTAAATGATATTTGATCAAATTATTGATTAGGGATTCAATTTAAAGAATTAAAACTCTCCTATATTACATCTCTAATCTTAAAAATTCATTTCTTAATTAATCTTCCAAAGTTTAGGTGATTTAATTAATTAAAGTTTTTTTTCTTAAATGTTCAAAGTGATTAATGGGTTTCTACCCTTTAATCTCCTATGTTTCAATCATCCAATAGGAATATTAAGTTCAAATGTTTACCCTCCCTTTGGTTTAGCCTAAATTTTAATTAAGGTTATAATTCCTTAGTTACCATTATGCCCTTTTAAGCTTGTTCATCTCATAACTCCTCAAATTGAGCTCAAATGAAGTTGAAATTTTTATGTCACCTCACTCACATATCCATTAAGACATTAGAGGAGAAATTTTGATTTTCCTGTTTTCAATTTACTTTATATAATTATTTTAATAGAAAATAGGGATTTTCAATGAAAATTCCACAACATGACCAAGAAAAGATTTCTGTCCTTAGGAGAATTATGGGAAGTTCCTATTGACAGGTAGACCATTTGGACCAACTTTTGTGTTTTATTTTAAATTTTATTTTATTTATTATAATTATTTTAAATTTTGGAGTATTAATTATTTATAAAATAAAATTGAGGTGGAAAATTAAGTTTTGTATTTTTCTTAAATCCCATTGATCCCAAGGAACTCAAAGAAATAAAATTTATATTTTTCTAATTTTTCTTTCAACTTTTAGAATTATTTTAGTGAAAGGGTTGAAGAATCCAATTGTTAATATTAAAAATTACCCTAAGCCTTTAAAAATTAATATCTTTACTTAGACACTCGGGATAAAATTTTTGGTTGGTTCTTAAGTGATTAGGAGACCAAATATGACATTTTTATGAATTTTAATATTTCTATGATTTTTACTATTTTTTTAATTATTAAAATATTCAAAATAAGGTTAAAAATAAAAATTTTAGAAAAATTCCAATTTTAATTTTCTTAGACTCCTCTGATATCAGAGAGTCCTCAATGCAAATTTGGTGAATTTTTTAAATGTATTTAGAGTTTTATGATTTTTTAAATTTCCAATTTTTCTATGTTACTTAAAAAATCCATTTAATGGGTTACACCATTTCCAATTAATTTCAAGATTTTTATAGGGATCACTATTATGCTATGGGACAGTGGAGAATTGATTTTAAGTTATTTTGATTTTTAGTTTGCCCAAATTATTTCAAAGTTAGTTTGAGGTTATGTAGCATATTAGGTTTGTTTTTAATGTTTTAGTTCACGAAATAGTTTGCATGAGTTCCTTTAGTTATAGAGAACTTATCCTAATTTTCTTTGAATTTTCCAAACATTGTACTAATTTTTGGAATTAAAATACCAAAATAGGCATAAAAATTTAGAAAATAGATAACTTGCAATGGACATAGTTTCTGGCCTTGAAAAATTCAGGGAATGTTCCCAAGATCAGAGGCTATAAAGGCCCTACTGTCTCGTGACATGGTGAATTGTGTGTGTAAGTGGAAAATTAAATTACTTAGATCAATATTAAATTAATTAAAAATTAAACACTCAACAAAATAACTTAATTCTTTTTCCACATTGTTCTCCTCTATTCACTGAGCTAGAAAATATTTTTAAATTATTCTTATGATCTTTTTACACAAAGATGAGGATTTTTGAAGTACAGGCTAATTAAATAAATCAAAATAACCCTAATTTCCTACTTATCCGATGCGGAGCCACTTCAACCTACGACGGATAGAAGCAAGAGAAGTCTCCATACCTTGGTCCAAGAGGTGAAGCCTCGATTGGATGTGCTCGGCATGTTCGTTGGAGTTGGAGAAGCGTACGGATTGAGTCTCTGGTCCTGGTAAATAACTTAGGTATGACTTCGTCCAAACCCTATTTGGAGCTCTGACCGATAGAACAAATGGGTGGCTAGGTGAGGGGGCATTCTATGGGGAACTTCCTCTCTTGGTGCTGGGAAGGTTTGGGTGAGTTTAATTGGATTTATGTGGAGTTTCAATGAGTGTCATGTTTCTGGCCTGATTTTGGTCTGAGAAATTGGGCTCAGCCAAAGGGATTCAGGGCAGGAGGACAGTGAAGCTGAGCTTCTCTTGGCTGGGAGGAGCTCTGGAAGCAATTGGAGGGAGTTTTGTTGAGAAAAATTTCAACACCCTTCTCATGGCCGAGAAGAGGTGCTTATATGGTCAGGGCCATAGGGCTGAGCCAGGGCTCAAAATAGGGGTGTATTCAGTTTCTTAGGTGGAGGGCAGAGAGGCTCCAGTGATAATTTTGGCTGAGGTGGCCAATTGGTGGAGTTTGGGTGAGTGGTGGCTCTCGGTTTTGACTCCCTCCTGCGACTACGCAAGTCAGCAAGGACAGGGGAACTGTCCCTCAAGTCAGGTGAATCAGAGTGTAGGGTTTAAAGGTGATAAACCAGCTGTGGGGGGATTTGGGGTAAGGCAAAAGAGGATTTATCCACTTAAGGGAAGAAATCCCTTAAATTGGAGGACCCTTGGTCCATGGATCACTTAGCTTGGGCTAGGTGGATCTAGAGTGGTTTTTAGGGTTCAAATGGTGGTTGTGGAAAGGTTGGTTTAGCCAAATTTAATTCAATTTGGTTAGGTTAGACCATAGGTGCAATTTAGCTCATTTGGGTTTAGGTTGGGCTAATTTGGGTTTAGGTTTGATTTGGGTACAAAAGTCTTGAGCAACATTGTAGAAATGATTGCCATGAAGAACTTTCATGAAGACATGGAATGGTTTTGAGTGTAATTGAAAGATCAATTAGGTAGATTTTGGGATTTTGGTTAATTTGGGTAAGGTTGGGTCAACTTAGGTCTGAGTTGGTTTAAGGTGGGGTTTAGACCCAATTGAATGTTTCAAATGGTCTAGGGGGATGTATTGAAGATTTCCTAACATCAATTAGGAGGAAATTTTTGGATTAAGCCAATCAATTTGGTAGACTTAAGGCATGCGTTCAATTTAAGTTAAAATGGGATATTCTTGGATTTCAAGTGGATTTAGGCTAGTCTTGGGCCCAAATTGGAACAATTGAATGTTTCATGGGTTTCATAGGAATGTCATGGAAGGTTTAGGATTGAAATTTGGGAGGGAAAAAGTTGACTTTAAGTTAATTGGGAAATTTTGGATCAAATTGGCAAATTTGGAGATTTGGATTTCAAATAGAATTGAACTCAAATATGAATCAATTTGGACTTGGACTTGGTTTATATTGGTATTGGGGATGTTGAATTAAAGTTTAGATCTGAAATTGGGTAAAATCAAGGCTATATTGGTTGATTTGGTTTGACATTGGGTCCATTTGGGTTAAAAATGGGTCAAATTAGCAAAATTAGGTTATGGTGTAGTTGGACAAAATGAAATTGGGAATATTTGGAATTTTATAGAAGTTTCTAGGAATTTTTGGAATTTTGGACCAAAAAAGGGTATTTAGGGTATTTGGAGGTTATTTGGAGGGTATTGGGGTATTTTGGTGCATTTGAGAGGTGTGAATTGTCTTATAATGATTTTTAGGAATTTTGGGAATTTTAGGTGTTTTTTTGGAAATTTTTGGAGAGTTTTGTGGTTGTAGGGGCAATTTAGGTAATTTTATGTAAGTTTAAGGACCCAATGTCAAAACCAGAAATTTTGGCAAAAGTGGAATTTGGTTATGGTTGAGTAGTGTGGAATAGTTTAGAGTGAGCCATGAACTAAGAAGTGTTCATTTTGAACATCTCATGTGTATTGTTCCTAACCCTCTTAGCCAAGGAGCTAGGGGTTTGCACTTATCCATATGAGTGCTCTAATGAACCAGGTGTCAAGATTGGGCAAAAATGGTTCAGGGTTTAGGATGTGTGTAGGAGTGTAGTGTGTGCAAGCCAGACCTCACCAAGACCAGGCCACCCAGGGCTATCCTGAGGCTTGAACATTCTATAGGAATTCATCCTTGTTTCTCTACACATTGATCCTAACCTTCCATGTGACTTGGAGGTTAATAACCATCCATGTAGGATTCCAAAGAGAATCAAAATTTAGTTTGAATTTCTAAATGGTGTGTTCAATCTCTAGTCCTCTAGGATAGTCAAGGAGAAGTCCTATGGCTAGACCCTAAGCACTAAGAGGAAAGAAAAGACCTCCCCAAAATGAGGTCAACATCAATATATGATGGTTAGGAAAGATTTAAAAATCTTCTTAGGAAGTGCCCACATCATTCTTTACCAGTTTGGTTAATAATTCAAACATTTTACAATGGATTAGTGAGATCATTGAGATCGATTATAGATTTTGCTGCTGGTGGATCGTTAATGCCAAAACGTTTTGATGAAGCATACGCATTAATAGAAAAAATGGCTAATAATAATTTTCAATGGCCCTCTGAACGGGTAAATCCTAAAAGAGTAGCCAGTGTTCATGATTTAGATATGATGACTATGATAGTTTCTCAAATTGCAGCCCTTTCTTAGAAAATAGATCAGTATGGAATGAATTATTCTCAACCACCCCAAGTGTAAGAGGAAAATTCATTTGGAGAGATAATAGAATCTCAAACACTTCATGGACTTTGAATGCTACTAAAAAAGCTATTAATCCTTATTCGAATTATTACAATCCTGGATGGAAGAATCACCCAAATTTTAACTAGAATAATAGCGATTCCAATGTTAACCCACATTGGGGGAACAGTTCTATAAATCCAGCTAGAAATTCAAACAATCAAGGAAATACCAAATTTAGACCCTCTTATCCTCTTGGATTCAATAGTAACTCGTAATTTAAGTATAAGAAGTTGTCTACTGAAGAAATGATTCTGAATATGGGAAATCAATTTTAAGCTCAAGGTGTTGCGATGAAAAATATTGAAAATCAATTGGGGCATATTTTCACTCCACTTAATAATAGACCTTCTGGAACGTTTCCAAGTAATGTTGAGATCAATCCAAAAGATCAAAACAAGGAACAACTTAAGGCTATTCAATTAAGGAGTGGAAAGGAATTGGAGACAAGAGTTTAAAAAGAAGTTAAAATAGAAAAGGAGAAGGTGGATATTGAAAAAGGTTCAAACAAGATTTATCCAAACTTGGAATATCCTCTTGAACCAATGAAGATAACCGTTGAAAAACCACCGCCTCCATTTTCTTAAAGATTGAAGCAACAAAACAGGGATAATAGATTTGAAAAATTTTTGGAGATCCTTAATAAATTAACGATAAATATTCCTTTTGTTGAAGCATTAGAACATATGCCTGACTATGCCAAGTTTATGAAGGATATTCTTAAAAATAAAAGAAAGTTCACAGATCGTGAAACTGTTGAACTTAGCAGAGAGTGTAGTGCAATTTTCAGAAGAAGCTTCAGGAAAACTTAAAGATCCTAGTAGTTTCACTATCCTGTGTGCTATAGGTGAATAATTTTTTGGAAGAGCATTATGTGATTTGGGAGTTATTATAAATCTTATGCCTTTATCAACTTTCAAAAGGTTGGGAATAGGAGAAATTTCTCCTATATCTGTGACTCTTCAGTTGGCCGATCGTTCCATTACTTACCCTAAAGGGGTGGTGGAAGATGTGTTAGTGCAAGTGGATAAATTTATCTTTCCTGTGGATTTTATTGTACTTGATATGGAGGAAGATAAATAAATTTTGATCATTTTAGGAAGACCATTTCTTGCTACTGGGAGAGCAGTAATTGATGATCAAAAAGGAGAATTAACTATGAGAGTTAATGATCAACTGGTGACCTTTAATATTTTGAAATCTATGAAGTATCCCTCAATGGAAAAAGATAATGAATGTTTTAGGATGGTGGTCTGTGAATATTTGAGAAATGATCATTTTGAAATATCTTTGAAAAAGAAGTAGAGTACGAAAATATGTTTGAAGAAGGAATTGATAATGAAGAAAATTCAGATAGTAAGTGTCGGCATATTTTTAGGTTGTGTATTGTATTTTGAAAAGGGGTCGCCTACAGAAATTGTCGGCGAATTTTTAATTTAGTTTAAATAAATAATTTGAAAAGTAGTATTTGATTTTGAAAATAATTTTAAATTTGAAAATTTTAAGATATGAAAGCAAACTGATCTCACATCCCGAATAGTTTATATAAACGAGCACCGCACCACAAACTGTATATCTATCCCGGAGAATAGACACACTGCTTAATGATGGGGCTCGGTTAAATAGACTTGAAGATTTGTGACATCCATTTGGTCTGCGAACCTATTTTATAAGCCGACAAATTCCCCTGCTTAATATAAATGAATTAAGCAGGGTTTATATTACCTGGGTTCTTAAAGTTCCCTATAAGCGCAAGCCCCTATAGTTAATTACATATTAAATGACGGGAATCATTTAAGAAAACTCTCGATAATGATCAGTGGTTTTACTCTCAAGAATTTCAAAGTTTGAGGTTTTCAAAGGATTGTATTTTGGAAATTCAAAAGGGAATGACTCAAAATTTGGAACAATTTATTTTCGAGGATCCAAAGGAAGAGAAGTAGGAGAAGCTGAGGATCCATGAAGAATCTTGGCAACTTCCCAAACTATCCTATTGTTTGGCTCAGTTTTAAGGAAATCCTAATATTATTCGATATTTCAATTTTGCCAATTTTAATTAATTAGGACTTATATTCGTATGACATAATCATACAATAAGCCTAGAAAATGTGAGGGTTTATGTCGTACCGAATGACTACCTCGGAGTCCTAAGACCGGTTAGGGCTTAATTTACACGACATGATCATGTGAATGCCTAACGAAGAGTTGAGGATTTATGTTGAACTTGGAAAACCACCTCGAAGTCTTATGGCTTGGTTGTTTAAATTCTAGGAAAGTTTTGCTGAAGTAGATCCGAGTTTTGTTGATGACGATGGCCAAGCTGCCCACCATGCTCCAAGCTCCTTGTTGTTGTAGAGGTTTAGTTTTAGAAGTCATAAATCAGGAGATGAGAGAAGTGTTTTGGTTTAGAAATCTTAAAATCCAAGTATTTTTAATATTTTAATTAAAATAAATCTTAAAGTTGATTATAACAGAATCGATCAAGATCCCACGGTTCCGTCATCCCGACACCGTTATTTTCATTGAATTCACTTAGTCCAGATGAATTTGCTAATCTCAACTGAATGAGTTCCACACTTTCATTTAGACCGTGGGAAATCCCGTTAGCAACACGTGGGTTACATCATCCGAGGTATTCCCGATCATTCAACGAGACGTTTTAATTTAGTTGCAATTGTAGTTTTGTTGTTACGTTTGTGATTAAATTTTGAATTGTTTTATATTTTGAAATGTTGTGGCGGTGAATTTTATCTTGCAGTGATTTTTAATTTAGTTTTGGTTTCAGTTTAGGGATTATCCTAAAGGTTTTGGTTCTCATGCAACTGTTGTTTATCATGCAAAAAAAGAAAGTGCAATGCAATTAATTACGAGAAGGTAAATTGCAAATAAAATAAAAGTGTACCTGGAGGGTCTTCTCGTCATTCCAAGCTGCACTTGAAACACATGTTAGAGCATTTTAAGTATTTGTAGCAATTACCTAGGTAAAGCTAAGGGCAAGGTTTATGGTTTTCTACCAAGACCCTAATCTTATAGCTAGTCATTCCTATGACGTCTAGGTTTCCAATTTTTTTTTATGGATGATTTTCCGCACCAAAGAATAATTAAGTTCAATTGTTCTTATGAAATACCCCGTCATATTGAGGAAGTGCTTAAGATGAATATTAAACATCTTTTCAATATTGCGGGAATTGTTCTAAGTTCAAATGGATTTAATTAAACAAGTGGATTAATCATCCGCGGTTTAATTAAGTTTTGTTCTTTTGCACAGTGAACTAGGATGTTTGAATATCCTATTAATGAGGTGACACTTCACTTAATACTCCATTTAGGAGTTATGATAACAAGAGCTTTTGGGGGTAAATTGATGTTTTAGTGATTTGTGTTTTAATTTAATTTTAATTAATGGATTTAAGTTTGGAATAGTGTTCAAGTTGTTTTAGATTTATTTTGAATTCTTTATGTCTTAAGTGATGTTATATTTAATTCAATTTAATTTAATTTAATTTGGTTTAATTTAATTTTAATTTTATTTTAATTTTATTTTAATTTTATTTTAATTTGATTTTATTTTTAATTTAATTTAATATGTTTTAATTTAATTTAATTTAACTTGAATTTACTTTGATTTAATTGTGATTTAATTTAATTTTAATTTGATTTAATTTTTATTTTTAATGTTTTAAAGATGATTTAATTTAATTATTAAAGTATTAATTTAATTGAAATTTTGATTTAATTTAGTTTAAATTTTTTAATTTTAATTTAATTTAATGATTAAGTCTTTAAGTATCTTAAATCTTGAGTTTGAATTATCATTTTAATTTGGAATTAAATATTATTAAAGTGATTAATTTAGGGACTCTTAAATTAAAGAATAAATGTCTTCTAAATAATATCCCTATTTTAATAATTTCAATTTTTATTAATCTTCCAAATTTAATTAATTAATTGAATAAGGTTTATTCTTAAAAATGATTGATGGGTTTCTACCCTTTAATTATTTAAATTTCAATCATCCAAATCGGATTAGGATCAAATATTTTACTCTTTCATTTTATTAAGCCTAAAGTTTTAATTAAGGGTTAAAATTTTTATTACCATTTTGCCCTTCAAGCTTAATAATTCCATAACTCACTAAATTGAGCTTAAATGATTTTGAAATTTTTATGTGACTTCACTCACATGTCAATTAAGACTCTAGAGGAGAACATGTGATTTTTCTGTATTTAATTTATTTATATAATTATTTTTTTGTGGAAAATAAGGATTTTCAAGCAAAATTCAATAAGATGACCAAGGAAAATTCTCTATCCTTAAGAAAATTATGGGGCATTCCTAATGAACAGAAGACAATTTGGACTAATTTTGGTGATTTTTTGAATTTTTTTTTATTTATTATAATTATTTTGAGTTTTGGAGTATTAATTAATTTAAAAATAAAATAAAGGTTGAAAAATGAATTTTATATTTTTCAAAAATCTCTCTGATATCAGAGAAAGCAGAAAACCATTTTTTTATAATTTTCTGATTTTTTTTTGTTTTATTAGAATTATTTTAGTGAAAAGGTTGAAAAATACATTTTTAATATTAAAAATTACATTAAATCTTTAAAATTCAATATCTTATCCTAGGGACTTAAGAAAAATATTTGGTTTGTTTCTAAGTGTTTAGAATACAAAATATGACATTTTGGTGATTTTTAATATTTTGTGATTTTTATTATTTTTTAATTATTAAAAATATTAAAATAATGATAAAAATCAATTTTTTTAGAAAATTATAATTTTAATTTTCCTAAGTTCCTCTTATATCAGAGAAGCTCCAAAACCATTTTTGGGAATTTTTGAAAAGTATTTTGTGAGTTATGAATTTTTAAAGTTTGATTTCATTCGTGGGGCTTAATTAACCCATTTGGTGGGGCTAACCAAGTCTAATTGATCTCAAATTTTTATGTGGTGTTCTTCTATCCCTAAAGGATAGTGGAGAATTGTTTTAAGTTAATTTGATGAATGGTTAACCCTAATTAATTAAAGTTCAATTTTGGGTGTTTAGGCCAATTAGGGTTGTTCAAAGTGAATTAGCTCAAAAATTATTTTTCCTAGGTCCCTCTGGTCATAAGAAACATCACCAAATTTTCCTAGAATTTATTTCTCAACATGTTAATTATTGGAATTAAAACACTCAAAATAGTAACATGCACTTGAAAAATCAATAACTTCTCATAGGAATGGCCTCTAACCTTGGAAAATTCAGGGAATGTTCCCAAGTTCAGAGGCTTCAAAAGCCCTATGGTCTCATGCCATGATGAATTTCCTATATGCATGGAGAATTGAAATAGTGCAGAGAGTAAATAAATCATTAAAAATAAAATACTTAATGAAATTACTTGATTTTTTTCCACATTATTCTCCTCTATTCACTGAGCAAGAGGGTATTTTTATTTTATTTTTAGGATTTTTCTACACAAAGTTATGAATTTTTGAAGTTCTAGGAATTAAATAAATTGAAAAATAGCCTATTTTTCTACTTATCCACGCGGCACCACACCATCCTCGGCAGCTCCGAAAGGCCACGCGGCGCGCTCTGATTCGGCGCCGCCATCCTACTCAGCTCTCCAGGGGCCCGCGGTTCATGTGTCGTTGCTCCGTCCGGCGCGATCCTGGCCGTCCGCTCAATACACGCGCGATCCAACGGTTCCCAGTCATCGTCTACGACTGGTGTGAACCTGTGACCGTCAACCTTCTAACCCTAATTTCTCACTCAATTTTCAACGAATTTTTGAGTTCTTATGCTCTATGAATTCGTCTTGAAGAGACGAACACATCCATACGGTAAACATGCACTAAAATTAACCCAAACTAAATGGAGAATCTCTAGAAGCTCGGGAGGAAGAGTGAGTCCATGCCTTTGCTCAGAGAAGTTAAGCTTCGATCTGAGAGTTGTGTCACGTTCGATTGGGTCCAAGCAAGCTCCATATGAAGTCCCTTGGCCTGGTGAATTGTCTAGGTATGATTTTGACTAAGCCCGATCACAAAGCTTGGAGGCTGGAAGCAATGGCTGGCCTGGTGAGGGGGCTTTTGCTAGGAAACTTCTCCTCTTGGTCTAGTGAAGGTGTAGGACCAATCAATTTGGAGATTGGCTCACTGTGGTGAAGTGTCCTGGTTTTGGGCTTGAATTTCAACTCTGAAATTGAGCTCACAGAGAGGAAATGGCAGGGGGATTTCAGTGGGGATCAAGTTCTCTATGTGTAGAGAGTGGTCTGGGATGATTTTGGTAGGGTTTCAGTAAGGTTTGGTTCAACACCTCTCATGGCCGAGAGGAAGTGGTGTTTAAATAGGAGAGGGTGGAGGGCCACCCAAGGGGGTTTAAGGCTTGGGATCAGCTGCTCCATGCAAGAGAAGAACAGCCATGGTGTTCAATTGGGCTGGGACAACTCAGTAAGGCAGAATTGAAAAGTTTGGCTCACATGGAGCTCTCGGCCATAGTGTTTTCCGGCGATCCAGGTGGCTGGCCGGCAGGCATGGGTCACCCTTAGGTCCAGGTGAGTTAGGGCTGGAGGTTTGTGCAAGAAATTGGCCAATGCCATGTGTAAAGAGGTTAGATCAAAATGGAATGGGGGCATGGCTATTTTGGCTTGGTTTGGGTCAACGCATGTGTTTGGGTGGGGTTCACCTCCCCATGACCTAGTTTTGGGCTGAGAGGATCATGTGAGTCATTCTACCAAAGGTAGTGAAGTCTACATCAAGGATTAGGTGGCAAAGTATGGTTTAGAGTGTATCATGTTTAAGGTAAAAAAGGTTTAAAAAGATTTAAGAAAGAGATCTCCTCTCTTGCCATTAATGGGTTGGTCACATGTCAAACCTTTCATGGCTTCATATGGCTTGTGCATGGCTTGTCTTTGGCTCACCTATGGCTTGGCAAGAGCTTGGTCAATTTCATGAAAAAGGGTTTTAGAAATTTTGGTAATTTAGGGGGGATTTGATGGGATTTGGCATATGGCTTGATTTGGAATCATTTCATTATGGATTTAGAACTTAGGGGATGGTTTTATCAAATGGACGATGATAGAGGATTGTCATGTGGGCTTTGTCATGGACTTTGGGCCTTTGAAATTTAGTGAAGATAGGCTTTTGAAATGGTTTAAGGATGGGCTTTTAAATTAAAAAAACAAATTGGTAAGTGGAAATTTTGTAAAGGGCCATGCCAAATAAATGTTGAGTTTAGTTTAGGGATGTGTCATGAGTGATTTGAAATGAATTTGAGGTGGTTTGGGTTTGAATTGGATTGAATTTGGGTTTCTTTGGTAAATGGTCCAATGTAGGTCAAATTGGGCTAATTTGGGCCAATGTTGGGCTAGGGTTGAAATTGATGTAAAATTAATGTTGGAAAATGTTTATGGGAGTGTTTCAAAGTGGTTTTAACTTTGGTTGGGTTTTGGTTTTGGGACTTGGGCTCATTTGGGTTAGATTTGGGTCTAGGTCAAAATGGGCTTTTTGATTTTGGGTTGAATTTGAGTAGGGTTTGGGTCCAAATTTTGGGCAAATCATGTTAGTATTTTGTTTTTGGGGATGTTAGGGAAGGTTTAGAAAAGGTTTGGGGTCAATTGGAGTTGAATTGGTTTGGTTTGGGCTAAGCTTGGCTTATGGGTCCAAATTGGGCTTTAAGCTCAAAAGTGAAATTGGACCCAAATGTCAATCAAATTGGACTTGGATTTGGTCTAGATTGATATTGTGGATATTAATTTGAAGTTTAGAATTGAATTGGACCAAAATTGGGGTCAATTGGGTAGATTTGGTTTGACATTGGGTTCATTTGGGTTAAGAATTGGCTAAATTGGGGGTTTTGGTAAAAGTGGGGTAAATTGACAAAATTAGACTATGGTGTAGTTGGAAAAAATGAAATTAGGAATATTTGGAATTTTTTAGAATTTTCTGGGAATTTTCTGAATTTTTAGATTTTTGGGTCAGAGGGGTATTTTGGGTATTTGGAGGGTATTGGGGGGTACTTTTGGAATTTGTGGTATTTTTGGCTATGGATGATCAATTTGAGTGGAGGGAAATGCTTAGGAAAGGTTTTGGGGAATTTTGGGTAATTTAGGTGATTTTGCAAATTTTGGGTAGTTCCAAGGGCATTTGGCAGGTTTGGTGGGGCGGGGCCCGAGGCCAAAAATTGAAATTTTGGAAGAATGAAGATTGATCAAATTTGAGCAAAATGGAATCACTTTGGTTGAGCCATGAAGTCATATTAAGCCTATATGAAGCTATGAGGGACTCATTTGAGGCATTCATCTATGTTGTTCCTAACCCTCTTAGCCAGGGGCTTAGGGGTTAAGGTCCATCCATATGAATTACCTACATGAGTCAAGGAGTCAAGTTGGGTATGGGTGTGGTTTTAGGATTTGGATTGTGTTTGTGAGAGTGTAGAGTATGAGCGTAGTGAGTGTGTAAGTCGACCCTCACCAGACCAAGCCACCCAGGGTGGTCCAAAAGCCAAAGAGTCCTATAGAGAACTCATCCTTTAAACCTTCACATTTGATTTCAACCCTCTAGGTGATTAGGGGTCTACAATCAAGCTTGTGGGGTTTGCAAGGAGTCAAGAGGTGTTTAAACTTCTAAAGGGTGGGTTTCACTTCTAGTCCTCTAGGACGGTCAAAGGAAAAGCCTAAGGCTAGATCCTAAGCACTAAAGAAGGAAGAGAAGACCTCATCAAAAAAGAGGTCAACAGTAGGAAGAATGAAGATTTGGAGTATGTTCAGGAGAGATTTGAAGTATTAGACACTATGGAAGGTGGAGATAAAAGCTTAATTCCATCTATAATAAAACCTTCTGAACTTGAGATGAAAATTTACCCTAATCATTTAAAGTATATGTTTTTAGGAGAATCATCTACCCTACCAGTTATTGTATCTTCAAAGTTAAACGCATATCAAGAGAAAAAATTGTTGGAAATTTTAAAAAAGATACAAAAAGGCTTTTGAATGGAATTTAGCAGATATTAAAGGAACCAGTCCTTCGATTTGTATGCACGGGATTTTATTAGATGAAGAACATAAACGGAGAGTTGATCAGCAGAGGAGTTTGAATCCAATAATAAAAGTAGTTAAGAAGGAGATTTTAAAATGGCTGGATGCTGGAATTATTTATCCTATTTAGGATAGTGCTTGGGTGAGTCCAATACACTGTGTACTGAAAAATGGAGGAGTGACTATTGAAGTGAATGAATGTAATGAAATTATACCCACAAGACAAATTAATGGATAACGAATTTGTATTGACTATAGGAAATTAAAATGCCGCCACCCAAAAAAATCAGTTTCCTCTTCCTTTTCTTGATCAAATGCTGGATAGACTTGCTGGACACAAGTAATACTGCTTTCTAGATGGATATACTTGTTACCATCAAATATCTATTGTTCCTGACGATCAATAAAAGACAACATTTACTAGCCCTTACGGAATCTTTGCTTTTCAAAGAATGCCTTTTGGACTGTGTAATGCACCCGCAACATTTCAGAGATGTATGATGTCTATATTCAGCAGTATGACAAATAATGAAATAGAAGTTTTCATGAATGATTTCTCTGTATTCGAGACTTCATTTGAAATCTGTTTAGAAAACTTAGCAAAAGTTTTGAAGCTTTGTGAGAAAACAAATTTAGTTCTGAATTAGGAGAAATGTCAATTTATGGTTGCATGAGTAATTGTGCATGGGCATAAAATTTCTGAATATGGTATGGAGGTCGACCCAGCTCAAATTAGAGTGATTAAGAGATTGCCACCACCCACTACCTTGAGAAAGGTGAGGAGTTTCTTAGGACATGCTGGATTTTACAGGCGCTATATTAAAGATATTTCTAAAATTACTAAACCTTTGTGCCGACTTCTAGAAAATGATAGAAAATTTAATTTTAATGATGAATGTTTATATAATTTTGAATTATTGAAAGACAAATTAATCACTGCACCTATAATTGTTTCACCTGATTGGGAGAAACCATTTGAACTTATGTGTGATGCTAGTGATTATGCGATCGGAGTAGCGTTGGGGCAAAGGAATTATAAAGTTTCAAAGTCATTTACTATGCTAGTAAAACTCTTAATGAAGCTCAAATTAATTATACCATTACTGAAAGAGAATTATTAGCTATAGTATTTGCTTTTGAAAAGTTTAGACCTTATTTAATTGGAGCTAAAAGTATTGTGTATACAGACAATCCAGCTATCAAATATTTAATGCAAAAGAAGGATGCCAAACCTAGACTGATTAGATGGATACTTCTTCTGCAAGAATTTTATTTTATGATAGTTGATAGGAAGGGATCTGATAACCAAATAGCTGATCATTTGTCGAGATTAGAGTATGATAAATTATCTGAATTTGAGAAGAAAGTTACAAAAACCTTCCCTGATGAACAACTTTATGCTATTATGGGAAGAAATTTACCTTGGTATGCTGATATTTTGAATTATATTGTGAGTGATATTGTACCACTTGATTTAACAAGACAACAACAAAAGAAGTTTAAATATGATGTAGGATTTTAATTTTGGGATGAGCCCTATCTATATAAATAGTGTAAGGATCTGATTATTAGGAGATGTTTGCCACAAGAAGAGACTAATTTAATTATTTAACGATGTCATGATTCTGAATTTGGAGGTCATTTCGGTGTTGATAAAACTGCTTTTAAGATTTTACAATCTGGATTTTATTATCCTACTCTTTTTAAGGATGTATACAAATATATTAAATCATTTGATCGATGTCAGAGAGTAGGTAATATCACTAGAAGAAATGAAATGCCTCTAAACTATAATTTTAAAGTTGAAATTATTGATGTATGGGAACAAGATTTTATGGGACTATTTACTCTTTCATTTGGGAATTTATATATACTGGTTGCAGTTGATTATGTCTCAAAATGGATTGAAGCTATTACTTTACCTAAATGTGATGCTCGGAGTGTTTCAAAATTTTAAAGAAAAATATATTTGCAAGATATGGAATGCCGAGAGTGATTATAAGTGATGGTGGATCCCATTTCAGGAATAATCAAATTAAGAGATTGATTGAGAAATATAATATTATGCATAGAATCTCTACTGCTTATCATCCCCGACTAGTGGTTTAGCAGAAGTGTCTAATCGTGAAATTAAAAGAATTTTGGAGCAAACTATGGATAATCACAAATTATATTGGTCTGCTCGATTAGATACTACATTATGGGCTTATAGAACTGTTTTTAAGACCCTTATTGGAATGTATCCTTATATATTAGTGTTTGTTAAGACTTTCCATTTATCAGTTGAATTGGAGCATAAAGCATATTAGGCGATAAAAGAGTTGAAGTTTAATTTGAAAATGGTGGAGAGAAGAGATTTATGCAATTGAATAAATTGGAAGAAATTAGAAATGCATCTTATCACAATGACAGGATCTATAAAGAGACAATGAAATTGTGGCATGATCGGAAGATATTGAATAAGAAATTGGAATATGGACAAAAAGTTTTGTTATACAACACAAGGTTGAAATTATTTCCTCGAAAGCTCAGGTCTAGAAGGTTGGGACCTTTTACAGTAATAAAAGTTCATTCTTTTGGAGCTGTTGATATTGAGGATCCTGATACTGGAAAGACTTTCAAGGTTAATGGGCATCGATTAAAGCCTTACTTTGACGAGTTTCAACCTTAATTCAAAGAGTTTTTAATGCTGAGTCATCTCGATTAACTGAATGGTTTGTCAGGCTGACAAAGTTAAACCAAGGGCTTTATGGGAGGCAACCCATATGTATCTTTGTGGTGTGTTTGCTTGCTTGTTGTAGTTGTGCTTTTAGATAGTTATTTTTTGAATCATAATCATTCCTAAATACTTCTAAAAATTGATAAATATTGGCTTGAATTGAGATACTGGATTATTTTGGGCTAAACGAAGTTCGGTTAGATTTTTTAACACTGGCATCGCCGGTGCCCAATTACAGAGAAGTTTACAGAATTTCGGGTTTGAGTGCCGCCAGAGCCCAAAATCTGTTGACGGTTTTTGGAGTTTCAAAATACGATTTTTGGTGGTTTTGAGCGGGATCTTCTTCCTTATAACTCCCTAAACTCCATTTTAAACATCCAAACTCCATAAAAATGAAAACTACCTTTCCCAATTTGCATCTCATGGATTCCTACTCCATAGAAACCCCTCGATCTCACATTTTCAACTGACGAATGTTTATTAGTTTTAAGGCGCAGTGATTATTCAACAAGGTGAAGATGAAGAGGAGGATAATCAAGGAAAGAGGCTTTATTAATCAAGGTATGGATAATACTACTACAAGAGTTGAAGATATAATAAATGAAAGACGTTGGGAAGTGCTATGTTACACTACTGCTGCTGTAGTTCTTCAGGTTATGAAGGAATTCTATGCAAATCTTTACGGGATCAACCAAGGATTCATCTTTGTGCAAGGTAGGTTTGTGCAATTCACTCCTGCGAGAATTAATGATCTCTTTATGATTGAGAATGAACCTATTTGCAACTATTCCAATTTTAATGCGACAAGAAATAATATGAATGATGTGTATCGTTATTTGACGAATGAAAATGAAGATTGGGAAGAAAGAGAAAATGGATATATTAGTTTCCCTTCTACATCTTTAAATTCAGTGTCAAAGCGGAGGCATTATTTTATTTCGGCGAAGGTATTTCCAACTTTTAAGATTAGTAAAGTAACTAAGAAAAGTGCTATTTAGAATGTCTGTATTCAAACTAGAAGGCCGATTGATATTGGAAATATACATGTGAAATCAGTTTTGGGATTGATATTTCATGGATCTATATATGGGCTTGGACACCCGTCTACCATATTTCTATTGTGTAGTCAATCACAAGTTCCGTATGAGAGTTGGGAAAAGGTTCTTCTTCCCTGGAGGCCTATTGATTCAACTAATCTTTATAACTACCAAACAGTAGGAGATGAAGGTGATATGGATCTGCTTGCTGATCAACCAACTCAGACTTCACAACCCATTCAGCCATACTTTCCTAAAAATTCCAGAGTGATACTGAAGAGAATTAAGTAGTTGGAAAAAGAGATACAAAATGTTATGAATGTCATTAATAATATTTCTGATTTATTTGATCATATAGACTGGAGGATGAAGAAACAATTTGATCACACTGGTCGGATTGAGATGATCCTGATTAATCTGATGAAGAGGAATGTTGTGATTGCTGAGGATTCATCTGATGAATTCTCATTTTGTCCCTTCGACAATTTGTTTGTGCATCAGCAATCTATTGGAGATATCAGAGAGGAAGATAGTTCTGAGACTGATGAGGAATGATTACTGAATTCTGCTTATGTTTGATGTGTGTTTGCTTTACTTTGCTTAATTGTGTTTGGTGTGTTTAGTTTTTGTTTTGCTTTGCTTTGTAGTTTGCATTTGTATTTTCTATGCTTAATTTCATTGTGTGTGCTTTGATTTTAGTGTTTTCTTATCGTAGTGTACTTGCAACACTAAAAATCTACGATTTGTTGGTTTAATTTCATGAACATATTAGTGTTTATGTTGTAATGCAGATTTTATATATAGAAGTATGTTTTGTGTTGTTTGTGTAAGAATTGTGTTAGTTATTGCTTGTGTGATGAAATAGATGCTTAATGAAGTGTTAAATGTCATTGTGGAGGACGAAACAATTGAAATTATGAAAAAATTTTTGGACCCAAAAACATTTTTGCACTGGCACCACCGGCGCCCAAATCCAGAGAGTTTGGCCTATTACAAAAAATGCGCTCAAGTACAGAAAAAGGCCAAAAACTCTTTATTTCACGTTTTGGACCCTAGGACCCACAGTTTTTTTCCATTGCTTTCGTCTTCCTCCTCCATTTTCACGATTTTGAAGACCTAGGGCTTGCTAGATCTTGGATTTGAAGTGATTTCAAAACTTTTCGAGACCAAATCTACACTTTTCTTGGTAAGAGCTTCACTTTGAGTTAAAATTTTTTTATTTTCACCATAGGAATTTCTCACATTGCTTAGATTGGAATTTTGGGATTTTTGAAGAAATATTAGGATTTCCTATGATGAAATTTGCTCTTACATGATTAGAATAGTATTTAGAGTTTGTTACATTGTGGATTTGGAATTTATTGAAGTTTTTCTTGCAAATTTTTAGAAATTCACATGGCTCCAAGGATGAGTAAAGGGAAGAGAAAATTAGATTTTGATGAAGAAAAATTTGTCAATGTCAAAGCGGAATTTCATTTTAATTCTTACCTTTACAATAAGAAGTGTATTCAGGATCGAGCTTTTGACAATCCTGGTGAATCTGTTGAACAGTTAATTGCCGCGTTGATTTAATACTAATGATATTTTGGGTGTTGTGAGAGAGTTCTATATAAGTGTGCCCTGGACTGAGACAGAGTATGTGCTAGTTAGAGGAAAAATGGTTGAATTTACCCCTCAGTGTATCAATGCATTTTATTAGACTTGGGAACCTTTTGTTTGTGAATATGAAAATTTTGATACCCAAGAGGCTAATATGAAGGAAGTGATTGCTTTTCTGACAAACGGAAGAGGGAAATGGAAAGTAAGTAAAAAACAGATGATTAACTTCCCTGCTTCCATGTTAAATGTTGCATCTAAGGTCTGGCACTATTTCATTTCTGCAAGACTGTTACCTTCTTATCACCACAGTGAAGTTAGAAGGGATAGAGCATTTCTGAACTACTGTATTTAGAAGATGAAGAAGATTGATATTGGAGCTATTTTCTTCAAGAACATTCAGTCTATTACTAGAGGAGAGACTACTGGAGGATTAGGACATCCTGCCCTAGTTCTTGCCCTGTGTGTACAGTCTAGAGTAGAGTTCAACAGTTTTGAAGAGATAGCTGTACCACTGAGACCCATTACAAAGACTATTATTTGTACTTATGAGTCTCATGTGGGAGCACGAGATGAGAGTAGGATTACTGATAGTCCTACTACGAGTTATGACGTTTCATCTACTTCTGAGCCCCTTACTTTATCTGATATTATGGAGTAGCTGAGATTACAGAGTGCTAGTATGGATAGACTCCATGGTAGGATGGATGTGTTTGAGGCTAGAAGTGATGTGAATGAAGATTACATGAGAAGAAGAGCTGAATTCGATATTGCTGTTGGCCTCATTTTTTATGAGGTCTTTTCTCTTCTCTCTCTTTAGCACTTAGGATCTAGCCTTAGGCATTCCCTTTGACTATCTTAGAGGACTAGAAATGGAACCCACCACTTAGAAATTTAAACACTTCTTAACTCCCTGTAAACCCCATAAGTTTGATTGTAAACCCCTAAGTCACTTGGAGGGTTAAGATCAAATGTGGAGGTTTAAGGGATGAGTTCCCTATATGACTCTTTGGCCTTAGAACTACTCTGGGTGGCGTGGTCTGGTGAGGGTTGACCTGCACACATTACACTTTCACACACATTCCAAATCCTAAAACCATTCATACCTAGCTTTACTTCCTGACTCATGTAGGTAATCCATATGGATGGTCCTCAAACCTTAAGCCCTTGGCTAAGAGGGTTAGGAACAACATAGTGAATGCCTCAAATGAGTTCTCTCATGGCTCTAATGGGCTTGATATGGCTTCATGGCTCAACCAAAGTGATTCCATTCTACTCAAACTTGATCAATCTTCATTTTTCCAAAATTTCAATATTTGACCTCCGGGGCCCGACACTCATCAAACCTAACAAATGCCCTTGAAACTACCCAAAATTCGCAAAATTGCCTAAATTATCAAAAATTCCTCAAAACTAATCCTAAAAATTTCCCACCATTCAAATTGATCATCCTTATCCAAATATAACAAAATTTCCAAAAATACCCCCCAACACCCCCAAATACCCAAAATGCTCTTCTTAACCAAAAAATCCATAAATTCCAAAAATTCCCAAAAAAATACTAGAAAATCCCTAATATTCCCAATTTCTGTTTGTTCAACTACACCATAAGCCAATTTGGTCAATTTAACCCACTTTTACCAAAACCCCCAATTTGACCAATTTTTAACCCAAGTGAACCCAATGTCAAACCAAACCACTCCAATTAACCTCAATGTTGATCCAATCCAATTCTAAACTTCCATTCAATATAATAAATATCAGTTTAGACCAAATCCAAGCCCAATTTGATTAACATTTGGATCCAATTCCAATTTGAAGCTTATAGCCCAATTTTGGCCCATGACCTAAACTTAGCCCAAACCAACCCAATTCAACTCCAATTAGCCCCAAATCTTTTTCTAAACCTTTCTAATATCCCCACAAACAAAACACTAACATTATTTTCCCCAAATTTGAACCTAAACTCCACCCAAACCCAAAGTCAAAATCCCTTAAATTGGCTTAAACCCAAACCTAACCCAAATAGGCCCAATCCCAAAATTAAAGCCCAAACAAAATTGAAAACTCTTTGTTACACCCCATAAACATTTCTCAACATTAATTTTACATCAAATCCAACAATAGCCCAACCTTAAACCAAGTTAGCCCAATTTGACCCACTTTGGCCCCTTCACTAAAAATACCCAAATTAAACCCAATTCAATTCAAAATCATTTCAAATTTGTTCCAAATCACTCATGACACATCCCTAAACTAAACCCAACATTTGTTTGACCAAATATTTTATAAAATTTCCATCTACTAATTTTTTTTCAAACCTAAAAGCCCACCTCCTTAAACCTTTTTAAAAGCCCACTTCCAACAAATTCAAAAGCCCAAATTTCATTCCAAAGCCCACAAGAAATTTTCCCTCATCATTCCCTATGATTTAAATCACCCCTAAGTCCAAAACCCATCATTTTGATTAGACCAAAATAGCATCATGACAAAACCAATCAAAAAATCCAAAGTTTTCAAAAAATTCCAAATAACCTTTTTTCATGAAAATTGACCAAGCCATGGACAAGCCGAAGGCTAGCCATGAAGCCATCCTTAAGCCCCATGCAAGCCATGTGAGTGGTGTTCATGTGACCATACCATATTGAGCAAGAGGAGGAGCCTCTTTCTTGATTCCCTTAAAGTAATTAAGTACTCCCATGTCTCCACTAACCCATGCTTAAGCGTAATTGTACTTGGATTGTGACTTCTCCCCATAAATCAAACTGAATCAAGGGAGCTTTTCTCAGCCCAAATCAGACCATGGAAAGGTGAACCAAGCCCAACCTCATGCTTTGACCAATTTGAACTTAAACTCCTCTATTTAAGCTCCATTCATGGCCAAAGAGAAGAGATGCAAAAGATTACCTTGGAGAAACTCTGCTAAATTGTTCCCAAAGCTTCTCCAAGCACTCCTAAGCTCAATCCAACCATTTCCAACTGAGGCCTGACCTCTTGGACAAAGGTATCAAATTTTTTCTCCTCCAACCGAGCTTATTTTAAATTTCTATAAATATTCACATGCTTTAAGTATATCATCACCATATAGATGTGTGTTACTCGATTAGACGAACATTTTAAAAAATATTTCACTCAATTTCGTTGAGAAACGAGTGAGATATCAAGGTTTGAAGTTAGACGATTTTGGGTGAATAGAACTAGGAGAGAGGAGTAGTAGCCGTCCGATCACATGTGTATCACATGGACAGCTGAGATGTAGTCGGACGGGAGCTTCATCCATAAACAGAAACGTGCCAGCCAATCACGGAGTGACACGTGGACCCCCTTGATAGCGATAGTTTGTGAGGGAAGTTGGATTTTTAATTTATTTTTGAACATAAACTTCAAAAAATCATAACTTTTCATAGAAAAATCACAAAAATAAAATAAAAATACCCACTTGCTCAGTGAATAGAGGAAAACGATGTGCAAAAATAATTGGGTTAATTTGATGAGTATTTTATTTTTAATTAATTATTTACTATTTTGAGTATTTTAATTCTCCATTTGCATACACAATTCACCATGACATGAGACCATAGGCCTTTTGAAGCCTCTGATCTTAGGAACATTTCCTGAATTTTTTAAGGTTAGAGATTATCTCTATGGCAAGTTATGTATTTTTCAAGTTTATGTCACTATTTTGGTATTTTAATTCCAATAATTATCATATCACTCAATAAATTATAGGAAAATTTGGGGAAGTTTCTTTGGACTAGATAACCCTAGGATAATTATGGCTAGGCTTAATTCATTAAGAATAACCCTAATTAGCCTAAATACTCAAAATTGAAATTTAATTAATTAGTGTTAACCACACATCAAAATAACTTGAAATTAATTCTCTATTGATCTTTAGGATACAAAGAACCTTGCATAAAAATTTGAAGTCAATTGGAAATGATTAGCCCCACTAAATGAATTAATTAAGCCACATGATCAAAATTAAACTTTAAAAATTCATAACTCCAAAAATACATTTCGAAAATTCACCATATTGGTTTTGTGGGCTCTCTGATATTAGAGGAGTCTATAAAAATTAAAATTGGAATTTTCTAAAATTTTTCATTTTTAATGATATTTTTTATATTTAAATAATTAAAAAATAACAAAAATCACAAAAATAATAAGAATAATAAAAATGTCACATTTTGACTCCTAATCACTTATAAATTAACCAAATATTTTTCCTAAGTCTCTAAGTTAAGATATTGAATTTTAAAGGCTCAAAACAAATTTTAATATTAAAAAATGTATTTTTCAACCTTTTCACTAAATTAATTCCAATAAATAAAAAAAAATCAGAAAATTATAAAATTTATTTCTCTGAACTCCTTGAGGTTATAGAGATTTAATAAAATAATAAAATCCATTTTTTAACTTTAATTTTATTTTATAATTAATTAACACTCCAAAATTCAAAATAATTATAATAAATAAAATATAATTTAAAAAATCACCAAAATTGGTCCAAGTGGTCCTCTAGTCATTAGGAACATCCCATAATTTTTTTAAGGACAGAAACCTTACTTTGGTCATGTTGTTGAATTTTCCTTGAAATCCCTTATTTTTCTCTAAAAATAATTATATAAATAAATTAAATTCAAAAAAATCACATTTTCTCCTCTAATGTCTTAACTGACATGTGAGTGAGGTGAAATAAAAATTTCAAGTTCATTTGAACTTAATTTAGTGAGTTATGAAATAAATAAACCTAAAAGGGCATAAAGGTAACTAAAGAATTTAAACCCCTTCATTAAAATTTTAGGTTTAATTAAAATGGAGGGTAAAATATTTGATTTTATCTTTCTTGGATGATTGAAACTTCGAGAAATTAAAAGGGTGGGGACCCATTAATCACTTTTAATAAACCAAAAAAGAAACTTTACTTATTTAAACAATTTAAATCTTGGAAGATTAACGAAAATTTGAATTATTAAAAATAGGGATATAACTTGAGAGGATATTAATTCTTTAATAAAAAAAACCCTAAATAAATTACTTAAATAATATTTAACTCTTAATTAAGATTAAAATGATAATCCAAACTAAGTAAATTAAAAATTAAAAAAAATAACCCTTAAATTAAAGGAAAGCTCAAAATATTAAGTGGTTTAACAATTAAATTAAATTAAAATTAAATTAAATTAACATTTTAACAATTAAATTAAATTAAATTAAAAATATTGAAATTAAATTAAATTAAATTAAGTTAAATTCAATTAAATTAAATTTAAATTATATTAAATTAACATCACTCAATAATAAAAGTAAAACAAATTTGAAATATTAAGACAATTCATAATTAAGAATATAAAAAATTAAACTAATCAAGATTAACCTAAAATATCATAATTAACCTAAACCAAATCATTAAGATATATGAATAATCTAAGTGAATTTGACACACAAAAGATTAATTTAAAATATTAAGATCACTTAAAGTATAAAGATTTAAACCAGAAATAGTTTGAACACTATTCTAAACTTAAAATTATTAATTAAAACCTCATAATTAAACTAAATCACTTTAAACCATTAACTCAAACTTCAAATTAAGAATGATTAAAATTCTCAACAACCCAACTTGCCCCTAAAGGCTTTAATTATTATAACTCTTAAATGGAGTATTAAGTGAGATGTCACTTCATTCATCAAGTAATCAAATGCCCAAGTTCACTGAGCAAGAGACAAAGCTTAACTAAACTCCTAGATGATTAATTCACCTGTGCAACTAAATTTACTTGGACTCAAAATAATCTCGGAAGTATTGAAAAGATGTTTAGGACTCGTTCTAAGCACTTTCTCAATATGATGAGATGTTTTAGAAGAACAATTGAACTTAATTGTTCTTTGGTGAAGAAAATCATCCATAAACAAAACAAAAGAACCTAGACGTCATAGGAAATGACTAGTTATAGGATTATGATCTTAGTAGACAACCAGAACCTTCCCTTAGCTTTACCTAAGTACTTGTTGAAATATTTAAATGCCTTAACATGTGTTTTAAGTGTAGCTTGGGATGACGGGAAGACCCTCCAGGTACGCTTTTATTTTATTGCAATTTACTTTATTGCAATTTACTTACATGCACTGCACTTTACTTTTTCTTGTATGTTAAATAAGACTGTTGCATGAAAATTGAAACCTTTAGGATAGTCACAAAATTGAAACCCAAAACTAAATTAAAAGTCACCACAAGATAAAATTCACTGCCACAACATTCCAGAATATAAAACAACTCAAAATTTAATCACAAACAGAACAACAAAACTACAATTGCAACTAAATTAAAACGTCTCGTTGAATGATCGGGAATACCTCGGATGATGTAACCCACGTGTTGCTAACGGGATTTCCCACGGTCTAAATGATACTGTGGAACTCATTCAGTTGAGTTTAGCAAATTCTTATGGAGTAAGTGAATTCGATGAAAATAACGGTGCCGGGATGACGGAACTGTGGGATCTTAATCAGTTCTGTTTAATCAAGTTTAAGATTTGTTTTAATTAAGACGTTAAAAATATTTGGACTTTAAGATTTCTAAACCAAATCACTTCTCTCATCTCCTGATTTTAACCTTCTAAAACTAAATCTCTGCAACAACATGGAGCTCTGAGCACGGTGTGCAGCACGACCATCTTCATCAGCAAAACTTGTGTCTACTTCAGCAAAACATTTTCCTAGTTTTAAATAACCAAGCCATAGGATTTCGAGGTAGTTTTCCTAGTGCAACATAAATCCTCAACTTTTTGTTAGGCATTTGTATAATCATATTATGTAAATTAAGCCCTAACCGGTCTTAGGATTCCGAGGTAGTTGTTTGGTACGACATAAACCCTCACATCTTTGAGGTTGTTTGTGTGATCATATCATACAAGCATAAGTCTTAATTAATTAAAATTGGCAGGATTACAACATTAAATAAACTGTTAAATTGAAGCCAAACAATAGGATAGTTGGGAAGTTTCCAAGATTCCTCTTGGATCCTCATCTTCTCCTACCTCTCCTCCTTTGGATTCCTAAAATAAACTGTTCCAAAATTGAGCTAATCCCTTTTGAAATTCCAAATTCAATCCTTTGAAAACCTTAAAATTTGAAATTCTTGAGAGCAAAACCACTGATCATTATCGAGAGTTTTCTTAAATGATTCCCGTCATTTAAGATGTAATTAACTATAGGGGCTTGCCCTTATAGGGAACTTTAAGAACCCAGGTAATATAAACCCTGCTTAATTTCTTTATATTAAGCAGGGGAACTTGTCGGCTTATAAAATTGGTTCGCAGACCAAACGGATGTCACAAATTTTCTAGTTTATTTAATCAAGCCCCATCATCGAGCGAGTGTGTCTATTCTTCAGGATAGATACACGGTTTGTGGTGCGGTGCTCGTTTATATAAACTATTCAGGATGTGAGATCGGTTTAATTTCATATCTTAAAATTTTTAAACCTAAAATTATTTTCAAAATCAAATGCTACTTTCCAAATTATATATATATATATATATATATATATTTAAATTAAATTTAAAATCTAAAACTCGCCGACAATTTTGTTAGGCGACCCCTTTTCAAATACAACACAACCTAAAAATATGCTGACAACTTCTGGTGAGTCCGCTGGGGACTGGTTCCTCTCTCCATTTTGATCAGATGGTTTTGCTTTCATAAATTAGTGGTGTATCCATGTCCCTAGTGGAGCAAACTACCATTCTTTCCATTGGCATACCACGTTCATTTCTATCTTGAATGGGTATAGCCAACTTCTCTCGGATTTAGGAGCCACTGTTTAGACACCCCTAAACAAAGAGGTTCCGAAATCCTTTGACCTCTTTTCTGAGGTGGGGTGGACCCCCAATAGGTGTTAGCTTAGGAGCGGTCTCTCGGGCTGAGAAGTTTTGCGAGACTTTCTCTTCCTTTCCAATTCTGAATCGGGTCCTTTACCTTTTCTATACTTTAATCATTTTGTTCCTAACAAACAAATCCTCTATTAAACAACCTTCTAATAAACAGATTCTCTTAAAAATCACAAATAAATTAAGATAAACGGGAATGTGTTCGGACTCTTTCTTTTTCATTCTAAGTTTTGTGACGAAAGGAAGCATAATTCGGGACTGACATTTGGAATCTACACTGTAGAAAATGACTGCCCCAAAGTTAATTTTCTCCTTCACCAATGGAATGGACTTCGCTGTCTACAAGGGTGAACTTCCCGATAATGGAATCATCCGTTTTGGACAAGGATTCAACAATACAGATATTAAGTTCGCTGACGTTACTCTTTTCACACTAATAGATAAAGTGCCACGAACTGAGGAGCCCGTAATTGAGTTCAACCTGAAGTCAGCTCAAGAATTCCCTCCCGTGCAAAAGGTTCCAGCTGAAAGAAGTATTGCTATTCGTAGGAGAACTGTTGTCTCTACCCCCACCGGTCTAGTCATCTCTGCACCTACTCAGCTTCCGCCAAACTGAAGGAGAAGGAAATCCAAGTCTGTGATAAGCCTGTCACCGTGGAGGGTATAGATTTTGCTACAATACCATCTGTTTTTGAGATTGGGTCCAGTTCAAGAGTTGCACCCCTAACTCAGACTCAAAAGAGAAATAGAAGCAGAAAGATAGCCAGGATTGAGAAAGCCAAGGCCGCTGAAGTTGCATTTCTGGAAGAGATCCCTGAACTACCTGAGTATATCCGTTGGAAGGGAGTAGGTTTCACCCCCTCTCTGCTGCATCGGATGGAGAAGACGTCCAAAGGATTGCCGCTACATTACACCGACCTGCATACTATAGTAACTACAAAAGTAAAAGGTTAAGACTACGCCATTTGCTCGGCTATAAGCTGTGATAGAAAAATTGGCAAAGAAAGAAAGATGCCCCGTGTCAGAAATCCTAAGAAGAATGGGACGAGTACCAGCTAGATCCTGCCTCGGACCGCGAGTATAGCCTGTCACTGCCATAGAGAAACCAAGGAAGAAAATGAAAGCTAGTTCACCTGTTGTTGTATCGGGCCATCATATTAGGGAGGACACCACCTACCAGCATGTAACAGACAGACCGTTTTTTCCTAGGCCTTCTGCTGTAAGAAGGATGGTGTGGCGACCTATTATTACCGAGCCGAGACCAACACAACGTCCTGAGAAGAAAAGCCTCGTCAAAGAGCCTGAATCAGAAGGAAGTGCTACTGCAATAAAAGAAACTCCCCAGAAAGAAGTACAACAGTCATCACATGACAACCGCGAGACCGTCTGGAAGAGACCCTGTCGGCATTATTTTTTAGGTTGTGTTTTGAAAAGGGGTCGCCTAACAGAAGTTGTCGGCGAATTTAAATTTTAAATTTAATTTAAATATATTTATAATTTAGAAAGTAGTATTTGATTTTGAAAATAATTTTAAATTTGAAAATTTTAAGATATGAAATCAAACTGATCTCACATCCCGAATAGTTTATATAAATGAGTACCACATCACAAATCGTGTATCTATCCCGAAGAATAGACACACTTGCTCGACGATGGGGCTCGATTAAATAAACTAGAAGATTTGTGACATCCGTTTGGTCCGCGAACCAATTTTTAAGCCGACAAATTCCCCTGCTTAATATGAAAGCATTAAACGGGGTTTATATTACACAGGTTCTTTAAAATTCCATATAAGGGCAAGCCCCTATAGTTAATTACATCTTAAGTGACGGGAATCACCTAAGAAAACTCTCGATAATAATCAATAATTCGCTCTCAAGAATTTCAAAGTTTAAGTTCTCGAAAGGATTGAAGTTTGGAATTTCAATAGGGAATGGATCAAATTTGGAACATTTTGTTTTGGGAATCCAAAGGAAGAAAAGTAGGAGAAATCACGGATTCGAAGCGAACTTCGGTAATTTCCCGACTATCCTATTGTTTGGCTTGAGTTTAGGAAAGTCCTAATATTTATTTAAATGTTTTGATCTTGTCAATTTTAATTAATTAGGACTTATATTTGTATGATAAAATCATACAAATAGCCTAGAAGATGTGAGGGTTTATGTCGTATCGGACGACTACCTCGGAATCCTAAAACCGGTTAAGGCTTAATTTGCAGTGTAAATGCCTAACAAAAGGTTGAGGATTTATGTTGCACTAGGCAAACTACCTTGAAATCCTATGGCTTGGTTGTTTAATTCTAAGAAAGTTTTGCTGAAGTAGACTCAGGTTTTGCTGATGACGATGGTCGTGCTGCCCACCATGCTCCGAGCTCCTTGTTGTTGCAGAGGTTTTAGTTTTAGAAGTCATAAATCAGGGGATGAGAAAAGTGTTTTGGTTTAGAGAAAATCTTAATTTCCAAGTGTTTTCAATATTTTAATTAAAACAAATCTTAAAGTTGATTATAACGACATCGGTTAAGATCCCACGGTTCCATCCTTCCGGCATCATTATTTTTATCGGATTCACTTAGTCCAGATAAATTTGCTAAACTCAACTGAATGAGTTCCACACTTTCATTTAGACCGTGGGAAATCCCGTTAGCAACACGTAGGTTACATCATCCGAGGTATTCCCGATCATCCAATAGGACATTTTAATTTAGTTGTAATTGTAGTTTTGTGTTCTGTTTGTGATTAAATTTTGAGTTGTTTTATATTTTGAAATGTTGTGGCGGTGAATTTTATCTTGCAATGACTTTTAACTTAGTTTTGGTTTCGGTTTTAGGGACTATCCTAAAGGTGTGGGTTTTCATGCAACAGTTGTTTATCATGCAAGAAAAGTAAGTGCGATGCGATTAATGAAATTGCAATAATGTAAATTGCAAGAAAGTAAATTGCAATAAAATAAAAGCGTACCTGGAGGGTCTTCCCGTCATCCCAAGCTGCACTTAAAACACAATTAGAATATTTAAGCAAGTTCCTAGGTAAAGCTAAGGGAAGGGTTATGGTTTTCTACCAAATTCCTAATCCTATAGCTAGTCATTTCCTATGACGTCTAGGTTCCTTGTGTTTTGGTTTGAAGACAATTTTCTTCATCAAAGAACAATTAAATTCAATTGTTCTTATAAACATCCTATCATATTGAGAAAGTGTTTAAGAAGAATCTTAAACATCTTTTCAATATTGCTAGAATTGTTTTAAGTCCAAATGGATTCAATTACACAAATGAATTAATCGTCCAAGAATCTCAAGTTTTGTTATCTTGCTCGATGAACTAGGACATTTGAATATCCTATAGGTGAAGTAACATTTCATTTAATATTCTGTTTAGGAGTTATGATAACTAAAGCTTTTGAGGGTAAATTGGTGTTCAAATGGTTTGTGATTTAGTTTAATTTCCATTAATGGGTTTAAATTTGGAATAGTGTTCGAGTTATTTTAGATTTATTTTGAATTCTTTATGTCTTTGGTGATGTTATATTTAATTCAACTTAATTTAATTTAATTTAATTTAATTATGTTTTAATTTAATTTAATTCAATTTAATTCAATTTAGTTTGATTTGATGTTACATTAAATTAATTTGATTTGATTTAATTTTAATTTAATCTGATTTAATTTAATTTAATTTAATTTTAATTCATTTAATTTAATTTTTAATTTGGTTTAACTTAATTTAATTTGGTTTTATTTATTTAATTTAATTTAATTTAATTCATTTAATTTAATTTAATTTGTTTATTTAATTTATTTTAATTTGATTTATTTAATTTAATTTAATTTAATTTGATTTAATTTAATTTAATTTTTTAATTTAATTTTATTTTTTTTAATTTTAATTAAAATTTTAAAAGAGTTTAATAATTTAATTTTAGTTTAATGATTAAGTCTTTCAATATTTTGAATTTGAGTTATCATTTTAATTAAGAATTGAATATTAATGAGATGATTAATTTAGGGATTTTTAAATTAAAGAATAAATCTCTTCCTAATAATATCCCTATTTTAATAATTCCAATTTTATTATTCTTCACAATTTAATCAATTATTTAATTAAAGTTTAATCATTTTAAATTGCTTAATGGGTTTCTACCCTTTAATTATTTAAATTTCAATCATCCAAATCAAATTAGGATCAAATATTTTACTTGCTAATTTTTTTATTAAACCTAAAGTTTTAATTAAGGATTAAGATTTTTAATTACCATTTTTTTACCCTTTAAGCTTAATAATTTCATGACTCATTAAATTGAACTCAAATGAAATTGAAATTTTTATGTGACTTCACTCATATGTCAATAAAGACATGAGAGGAGAAAATGTGATTTTTCTGTATTTAATTTATTTATATAATTATTTTTGGTAGAAAATAGAGATTTTCAAGGAAAATTTAATAACATGACCAAGGGAAAGTTTCTGTCCTTAAGAAAATTAGGGGACATCCCTAATGACCAGAGGACCACTTGGACCAATTTTGGTGATTTTTTGAATTATATTATTTTTACTATAATTATTTTAAATTTTGGAGTGTTAATTAATTTAAAAATAAAATAAATGTTGAAAAATGAATTTTATATTTTTCAAAAATCTCTCTGATATCAAGGAAATCAGAGAAGCAAATTTTGCAATTTTCTGATTTTTCTATGATTTATTATAATTATTTTAATGAAAAAGCTAGAAAATATATTTTTTTAATTTTAAAATTACCCTAGAGCTTTAAAATTTAATATCTCACTAAATAGACCTAAGAAAAATATGGGGTTTGTTCCTAAGTGATTAAAATTCAAAATGTGACATTTTGATGAATTTTATTATATTTGTGATTTTTATTATTTTTTAATTATTAAAAATATTAAAATAATATTAAAAATCAATTTTTTTAGAAAATTGAAATTTTAATTTTCTTAGATTCCCCTATTATCAGAGAGGCTCCAAAACCACTTTGGTGAATTTTTGAAAGGTATTTTGAAAGTTATGAATTTTTAAAGTTTGAAATGACTAAGTGGCTTAATCAACCCAATTAGTGGGGCTAACCAAGTCCAATTGACCTCAAATTTTTATGGTGGGTTCCTCTGATCCTAAAGGTCAGTGGAGAATTAATTTCAAGTCAATTTGATGTATGGTTAGCTCTAATTAATTAGAGATCCATTTTGGGTGTTTAAGCCAATTAGGGTTGTTTTAAATGAACTAACTCAAAACGTATTTTTCCTAGGGTTCTCTGGTCATAAGGAACATCATCAAACTTTCCTAGAATTTATTTCACAACATGCTATTTATTGGAATTAAAATACTCAAAACAGTAACATGAATTTGAAAAAATCAATAACTCTTCATAGGGATGGCCTCTAACTTTGTAAAATTCAGGGAATGTTCCCAAATTCAGAGGCTTCAAAAGCCCTATGGTCTCATGCCATGGTGAATTGTATACATGCATGGAGAATTAAAAGTATGCGAGAGAGTAAATAAATTATAAAAAATAAAATACTTGATGAAATTAAATAATTTCTTTTCCACATTATTCTCCTCTGTTCACTGAGCAAGACGGTATTTTTATTTTATTTTTCTGATTTTTCTACACAAAGTTATGAATTTTTTAAGTTTAGGGAATTAAATAAATCAGAAAAAATCCCTAATTTTCTATTTATCCACGCGGCGCCGCGTCAACCTTGGCAGCTCCGAAATGCCGCGTGGCGCACTCCCATTTGACGCCGCCATCTGACTCAGCGCTTTCGGGACCCGCTGTATCGTTCCGTCTTCTGATCCGACGTGATCCTGGCCGTCCGTCTGCGCGTGTATTAAATGAACGGCATCCGTTCATCGTCCCCAAGTGTCCTCACCCGAGAGCCGTCCACACTAAATCCCTAATATCTCACTCGATACTCGATGGATTTTCATGTTCTTATGCTCTATGGATTCGTCTTAAAGAGACGAACACATCTATATGGTTATCATGCATTGAAATTAAAGCATTTGAAATGGAGAATCTCCAGAAGCTCGAGATGAAGAATTAGCTCATACCTTTGCTCAGAGAAGTGTGGCTTCAATCTGAGAGTTGTTGCACCTTCGATTAGATCCTAGCAAGCTCCAGATGAAGTCTCCTGGTCTGGTGAATTGTCTAGGTTGGAATTCAACCACAGCCGATCACAAAGCTTGGAGGCTGGAGCAACCGGGAGGCCTGGAGATGGGGCTTTTGCTTGGTGGACACCTTCCCTTGGTACGGTGAAGGTGTAGAACCAATCAATTTGGGGATTGGCTCACTGTGGAGAAGTGTCCTGGTTTTGGGTGGAATTTTAGTTGAGAAACTGGGTTTTGTCAGTGGGGATTAGGACAAATTGACACTGGGGATCAACTGCTCTAAGGGTGGAGAAGGTTTGGAACAATTTTGGCAGAGTTTCGGCAAGGTTTGTGCAACTCTCCTCTCATGGCCGTGAGGGGGTTGGGTTTAAATAGAGGTGGTCGGAGAGCCTCCCGGGGATGGCCAAGGGTTGGGATCGACTGCTGCTGGTCATGGGAAGAACGACCATGGTGGCCATTGGGCATGGGGCGGCTCGGCAAGGTGGAATTCCAAAGTTTGGCTCCTCGCGAGGTCTCGGCCATGGTGTTTTCCGGCGATCCGGGCGGCTAGTCGGTCGGCATGGGTCACCTTCGGGGTCGGGGAGTCCGGGGCTTGAAGTTGGTGAAGTCGGTGGAGTTTGACATGTGTAAAGGCTTTGAATTAAAATGGAATGGAGAAGGGGTCATTTTGGCTTCAATTTGGTCAACCCATTGGTTTGGGTTGGGTGCACCTCCCCATGGCCTCGATTTTGGGCTGAGAGGATCGGTTGGGTCGGCCAAGAGAGAATGGTGTGGTCTCTATCCATGATGAGGTGGCTAAACATGGTTTAGAGTGTGTCATGGATAAGGTTAAAAAGCTTAATGAAAGATTAGGAAAGGAGCCCCTCCTTTTACCATTAATGGCATGGTCACATGCCAAACTTTCATGGCTCCATATGGCTTGTGAATGGCTCACCCTTGGCTCCATTTGGCTTGGGAAAAGCTTGGGTCAATTTCATAAAAAGGGATTTAAGAAAATTTTGATATTTTGATGGGAATTTGTATGGGGCTTGATTTGGAATTGTTTAATTGATGACTTTGAAACTTAGGGGCAATTTTGATTAAATGGATGATGAGGGGAAGTGCCATGTGGGCTTTAGATGAATTTTGGCTTTTGAATTTGAAGGAAGTGGGCTTTTAGGAAAGTTTAAGGGGAATGGGCTTTTTGATTTTAGGATGGGCATTTGGGTGAATATTTTGTGAAGGACCTTGTCAAATAAGTGTTATAATTGGTTTAGGGATGTTCTATGAAGGTCTTGGAGTCAATTTAGTGTGATTTGGGGTTGAATTGGTTTGAATTTGGATTTATTTGGTAAGTGGGCCTATGTAGGTCAAATTGGGCTAACTTGGGCCAATGTTGGGCTAGGGTTGAAATTGATGTAAAATTAATGTTGAGAAATATTTATGGGAGTGTTTCAAAGAGGTTTTGACTTTGGTTGGGCTTTGATTTTGGGGTTTGGGCTCATTTGGGTTAGGTTTGGGTTTAGGTCAAAAATGGGCCTTTTAGCTTTGGGTTGAATTTGAGTGGGGTTTGGGTATAAATTTTGGGCAAATCATGTTAGTGTTTTATTTTTGGGAATGTTAAGGAAGATTTAGAAAAGATTTGGGGTTAATTGAAGTTGAATTGGGTGAGTTTGGGTTAGGTTTGGGTCATGAGTCCAAATTAGGCTTTAAGGCCAAAAGTGAAATTGGATCCAAATATCAATCAAATTGGACTTGAATTTGGTCTAGATTGGTGTTGGTAATGTTGAATTGAAGTTTAGAACTGAATTGGACCAGAATTTGGGTCAATTGAGTAGGTTTGGTTTGACATTGGGTTCACTTAGGGTTAAAATGGGTCAAATTGGGGGTTTTGACAAAAGTAGGGTAAATTGACCAAATTGGCCCATGGTGTAGTTGGACAAAATGAAATTGGGAATATTTGGGATTTTTTGGAATTTTCTGGGAATTTTCTGAATTTTTGGATTTTTTGGCCAAGAGGGGTATTTTGGGTATTTGGAGGGTATTGGGAGGTATTTTTGGAATTTTTGGTATTTTTGGGTATGGATGATCAATTTGAGTAATGTGGAAATGTTTAAGATCAATTTTGAGGAATTTTGGGTGATTTAGGAAATTTTGAAAAATTTGGGTAATTTCGAGGTTTTGGGTAGGCTAAGCGGGTGTGGGTCCCGGGGGTCAAAAATTGAAAATTTGGGAAATTGAAGATTGGGTGGATGTAAGTGGAGTGAAATCATTTTGGTTGAGCCATGAAGCCATATCAAGCCCACATGAGCCATGAAGGGACTCATTTGAGGCATTCACTATGTTGTTCCTAACCCTCTTAGCCAAGGGCTTAGGGGTTAAGGACCATCCATGTGAATCACCTACATGAGTCGGGAGGTCAAGTTGGGTATGGGTGTGTTTTAGGAAGTGTGTGAAAGTGTAGTGTATAAGTGTAGTGTGTGTGTAAGTCGGCCCCTTCACCGGACCGGGCCACCTGCAGGCGGTCCTAAGGCCAAAGAGTCCTATAGGAACTCATCCTTAAACTTCCACATTTGATTTCAACCCTCTAGATGATTAGGGGTCTATAGTCAAGTTTGTGGAGTTTGAAGGGAGTTAAGAAGTGGTTTGAGTTTATAAAAGGTGGGTCCCAATTCTAGTCCTCTAAGATAGTCAAAGGAAAAGCCTAAGGCTAGATCCTAAGCACTAAAAAGAAGAAGAGAAGACCTCATCAAAAATGAGGTCAACAGACCCCTAGATGGCAAAGAGGATGGAAGAGACGGCTGCTGCTTTAGCCACTCTCCAGAGTCAGGTACAACCTCAGAAAGAAACACCCCCAGAGATCATCCATATTGCAGATGGAGAAAAAGAGATCACATCTGTCAACGGAGATGAGCCACCAAAGAAGGATTCTACACAGAGTATGATTCCCGAAAAGGACATCAAAAACATGGTAGAACAGCAAGTGCGAGAAGCCTTAGCACAGTCTAAGAATGGAGCATCTATTCAGACGGGTAGGCCTTACCCCGAAGAATTTGATGCAGTCCATTACCCGAAAGGCTTCGTACCACCTCTGTTTAAGACTTTTGATGGAACGGGAAACCCCCGGCAGCATGTCGCACATTTTCGTGGTAGTTGCTGCAATGACGGTGGGAGTGACGCTTACTCTTCCGTCAGTTCGTTAGCAGTTTGTCAGGGATCACCTTCGACTGGTACATAGAATTGCCAGATGGTTCAGTTAAGACCTTTGCAGAGTTAGAAAACCTCTTCGTTAAGCGGTTTGCCGGGGCTCGGCACCACATCACTATCGGTGATCTAGTGGTGGAGCACCAGAAATCAATCGAGACTTTAGTAGATTACTCACTTCGATGGAGGAATTTAAGTATGAAGTGTGAACCACAGCTTCAAGAACAGCATGCGATTGGTATTTTGCTGAAAAGCATCCACGGCCCGATAGCACTTCTCATTAAAGGATTTACAATCAAGACATTCGAGAAGTTGCTTAGCAAGGTCGGGAGCTTACAAGAGGAAGCAAAGAAGCTAAGTTTCATGGACAAGACTGATAAACAGAAACCCGTAAAAGCATTTGAAAAGAAATCTAGAATCGTCGCGGCAGTAGATAAGGGCAAGCAGCCAGTGCAGATACAGCTAGAGCAGCCACAGCCAAGCTATCAAGTACTGCAGCGTACTTATCAGCAACCTCAGCAAGGTTATCAATAGCCTCGACCGAGTTATCAGCCGCCCCAACATTATGAACAACCACCTCATCCACAGCATACCCTGAAAGATTTTTTGAATAAGGAATATCCATTCAAAACTGAAGCAGTAGCGAAGATGTTCCACAGTTTAATGAAGACACCTGATTTTTAGCTACCAGAGCCCAAGAGGTCAGAAGAAGTCAATAAGAAAGATCATCCAAACTATTGCCCTTACCACTGGATGCTCGGACATAAGATAGAGGATTGCATCACTTTCAAGATTTGGCTTGACGATAATCTCCGGAAAGGGAACATAACAATTCCGAAGGAATACATGAAGGAACCTCAAAAAGGAGGTTCCGTCAATGTTATCTCGACGGATCCTATTGTTCCAATAAACCCTTACACGACCCAGGATAGATGGAGTACCATCTGGACAAAGTCTTCAAAGAAAATCTTAGACCATATCCAGAACGCTTCGGTGCACGCTTCAACTCAAAGTTTGAAACCTTCTGAGATGGTGTTATCGCTTGCGTTTGAAGAACCGCCCCAGAAGGAGGAGAAGATCGTAGAAGAAAAGAAGACCGATGCTCTAAAGAGTAGGCTAGGGGCTGCTTATCCTAGGATAGTTATTTTCGATTCAGGGGAGAAATTCCTAGAACCTTTGACTCTATATGATTATTTGCTCGCCCCGGCGGGATCTTATAATGATAAGAGTTTTGGCGTTGGCTACATTTTGACTATTTCTATTGATTACGTAACTGACGAAAACCAAGCTAATCCGGATCTTGATTTTGATATAAATAACGATTCTCAAATCATACTAAACCTTAATGACCACGATGAAGGAGAAGATGTTCACAAGGATGGCTACGAAAGCTCAACAAGTGGCGAGTCTATTTGTGAATTTCGAGGAGCTCTGATTGCAATAGAATTAGAGTCATCAGATTTTGAAGCAAATCCAGAAAAGCCAATCATTCCAATTCAAGGGGAAACATCGACAGACCCAGCACCAGACTTAGAAAAGTAACTGAAGTCAATCTAAGAAGCGAAAATGTTCTACCTCCGAGAATGGGTCCAAAGGATAAAGGAAAGCAAGTGGTTGCTCATGAGGAGCCAACCCCAGTAGAAGAATTGCCCGTTCGGGAAGAAACTGAGGAACATGGTAATAAGGTGGATTATAACGTGCTACCCCATCTTAAGAAGCTACCAGCCAAACTAAGCATCTACAACGCTTTGATCCTGTCAAAGAAGATGAGGGAAACTCTGATCAAGGCTCTACTTGATCCAGAGATTTGTTTAGCTCAAATGGAAGGTAATTCCTTCGACGAGGTTTGCTCGTTAAAAGAACAGCGAGGTGTTACCTTCACGAAAAATGATCTACTACTAGGAACAGCTGATCACAACCGACCGTTGTACATTTCAGTCACTATTGGAAAGTTTATGCTCTCCAGAGTGTTGGTTGATCCAGGTGCATCAATCAACATAATGAATCTTCGGACACTAGCATATTTGGAAATTGATGCTCGTGAGCTTGAAGCAGACAAGATGTTATTAAGAGGGTTTAATCAGAAAGGAGGACGAGCTCTTGGATCGATAACACTACTAATGAAGACCGGTGACTTAGCAAAGACAACCGCAAAATTCCACATATTTGATTCTGAAACATCGTTCAACGCTCTACTGGGTCGGCCATGGATTCATGAAAACTGGATGGTACCATCGTCTCTGCACTAGTGCATAAAATATTATGATGGAGGAGAACAATGTATCAAGGGTGACTTGCAACCATTCTCCATACACGAGATTGGAATTCATGAAGATGCAGCCTATTACGCGCCTCCGAAGAAAACAGTCTTCTCCAGAAATGTCATACCAAATGAAGCAAAAGAAGTTCGAGATGATGAATAACCTGAAATTCTAGTCCAACAATTACTCACCACTCCCTTACGGTGAAATGGTGAAGGTTTCTCCAAAACTCGCACCCGAGGTCAAGGCCGAGGACGGGGTCATGGAAGAGATGTTAGAACAGTTGAACAAAAGAAACCAGACATCGACATTGATTGGGAGACCAGTTCCGAAGAAGAATAAATTAAGAAAGAAGCAGCGGTAGTAAATCAAAAGAAACCCCATTTCAAGATCTCTCTTGAAGATAAAAAGAGTGAAGAATACAAATCAATGTACGAGAAGATTAACCATTATGTACACTCTATGACCTTGACCCCGATCCATTCTAATAAGATCGAGGGTATGGTGGTCAAGGAAGTGCATGGTGGTGGTACTAAACCAATCATGTTTTACCGTGGTGCTTCTTCTTCCAAAACTGAAAATGACGTACAATTTGAAGATGTTACTTCTTCCTAACTAATGGAATTGTCTTTTTAGTGGAACTCTCCCTGTGTTAAAAATTTAATTCAATGTGGTGTCTTACCTCGACGATGGACAAAAGGTCAATCACAACAGTTTGAAAAATTATGGAATAATGCCAGCCGGCCTCCCAATCAAAACATGGTCTTGGATTCGACACGGTAGGATCAGTTGAAGATATTGGATTTTGCTTGGTTGTCACTTTCGAGCCTAATGAAGACTGCTTGGAAGCCTCAGAAGATCTTGAAGATCTGTAAATCAGAGATGCTCCGCCAGAATTCAAAGAAGAAATTAAATCTACAATAGACTAGTTAATGGAAGTTAACTTAGGTACTAGCGAAGAGCCTAGGCCGACCTTTGTTAGCTCCTTACTCAATAAAGAAAACTCCAAAAATATGATCAAGATATTGATAGAATTCAAGGGTTGTTTTGCTTAGAGTTATGATGAAATGCCAGGATTAGCTCTAGAAGTCGTAGTTCACAAGTTAGGAGTAAATCCCACTACTGTTCCAGTCAGACAAGCTCCGAGAAGAATGCATCTGGAGATTGAACAATAAGTAATAGCAGAAGTTAAGAAGCTAATAGACGCTAAATTTGTCTGTGAAGAATAATATCCAACTTGGTTAGCCAATGTGGTACCAGTCAGAAAGAAGAATGGTCAGATGAGAATCTGTGTGGATTTCAGAGATTTGAATAAATCATGTCCAAAGGATGAGTTCTTGCTACCAATTCCAGAATTGATGATCGACGTTGCTTCAACACATGAAATCTTTTCTTTCATGGATGGATCTTCGGGATACAACCAGATAAATATGGCACCAGAAGATGAAAAGCTCACAGCCTTCAGAACACCAATTAGACAGTGATGCCATTTGGATTGAAGAACACAGGAGCAACTTATCAAAGAGCAATGACAAGGATTTTTTATGATCTCATTCACAACCAAGTCGAGTGTTACGTGGATGATGTGGTCATCAAGAGCAAATTAAAGGAAGATCACTTGTATGATTTAAGAATTGTTTTTGAGCGATTAAGACAATTTAACCTTAAAATGAATCCCCTGAAATGCGCCTTCGTCATCACCTCTGGGAAATTTTTAGGATTTGTTGTTCGACGTTGTGGAATTGAAATCGATCTGGAAAAGATTAAAGCTTTCTTAGAAATGCCACCTCCCAAAACCTTGAAACAACTACGATCCTTTCAAGGAAAATTGGCATATCTTTGACGCTTTATCTCAAATTTGTCAGGAAGGTGTCAGCCTTTTTCTGCTTTGGTCAAGAAGGATGCCAAGTTTACTTGGGACTCCAAATGTCAACATGCCTTCGACGACATCAAACAGTATTTGATGACACCTCCTGTTTTAGCAATCCCAATCTCGGGTAGACCGTTGATACTTTATACCACAGCTCTAGACGACTCTCTCGGAGCCCTGCTAGACCAGGTCAATGACGGGGGAAAAAAAAATGTTCTCTACTACTTAAGTCATTGTCTAATTCCGATGGAAGTAAAGTATCCTCCTATTGAAAAGCACTATTTGGCCCTGATCTTCGCAGCTCAAAAGCTCAGGCACTACATGCTTTCTCATAAGGTTAACCTTATTTTGAAGTTTAATCCGTTGCGATATTTGATGACCCGTCCGACACTTTCCGGCAGACTTGCTAGGTGGTCAATGATACTACTGCAATTTGATATAACTTTTGTTCCTCTTTGTCCCGTAAAGGGATAAGTTTTGGCAGACTTCCTTGCAGCACACCCTTTATCGGCAGAATCGTCTCTCAACGACGACTTGCCAGACGAGCAGATAATGAGCCTAGAAGACCCCGATGATCAGCGTTGGGAACTGTACTTCGATGGAGCATCTTCAGCACAGAAAGATAAAGAATCACAAACGATAGTGCCCAGTAAGGCAGGAACCAGAATAATCTTTATAACACCGGAGCGGGGGATGTTATGGTATTCCTACCATCTAACAGAACTGTGTACGGATAATGAGGCAGAATACGAAGCCCTCATAACAGGATTGGAATTAACCATTCAGATGGGAATAACAGATATCAATATCTACGGAGATTCACAGTTGATCATTCAGCAAGTTGCGGGATAGTACAGAATTCTGAAGCCAAGACTAGAGCAGTACTTTCAGTATGCCATGAAATTGTTGGAGAAAATTCTGAATGTAACGATCTACAAGATTCCTAAGAGAGAAAATACTATTGCAGATGCATTAGCTCGCCTTGTAAAAGAATTTACCTGCCTACAGGATGAGTCAGTTGAAATGACAGTTCAAGGACGACAGGTCCTATCACAGCTCGACATGGATACAATACACAAATCAGAAGGAAAAGAAAAAGAATTAGTTGCAGCAGTAATAGAAGTTACGAAAGATTGGCGGCAGCCACTAATAGACTACTTGCAAACGGGAAACCTACCGGACGATAAGTCTTTAGCCCATCAAATCAAGAAAAGAACCCTGTCTTACGCATTAATAAACAACACGTTATACAGAAGGTCTTTTGATCAGATGTGGCTAAGATGCTTGAGCGGGTCTGAGGCTCGTGAAATCGTTAAAGAAGTACACTCTGGACTTTGTGGCGCTCATCCATCGGGAACGAAAATGAAAATGAAGATTAAAAGACGAGGGTACTACTGGCCCTCAATGATGACCGATTGCATGAAGATTGCCAAGAGTTGTCACCAGTGCCAAGTACATGGAGTGGTTCTACATCAGCCTCCAAATGTGCTACATCCGACAATCGCGTCGTGGCCGTTTGAGTGTTGGGGGCACAGATATTCTGGGTCCGATAGAACCACCTTCTTCAAGAGGACATCGCTTCATTCTTGCAGCTACAGATTACTTTTCTAAGTGGGCAGAAGCCGTACCGCTCAGAGAAGTGAAAGCACATCACGTGATACAATTCTTCAAGAATCAAGTCGTCTACCGTTTTGGGGTACTGTGCAGAATCATTTCGGATAATGGGTTCGGGTTTAAGAGTACTAAAATCAACAATTTTGTTAGAATACACGGGATCGAATGGTGCTATTTAACAATCTAATACCCAAGACCGAATGGCTTGGCCGAGGCTTTTAATAAAACTTTCTTCCAAATCCTAAGGAAAACTTTGACGACAACAAGAGAAATTAGCACAAGAAGTTATTAGAAGCCTTATGGGCTTATAGGAAGACTTTCAGAACCCCCACCCAGTCCACGCTCTACGCCTTAGTGTACAGGTCTGAGGCCGTTCTACCCTTAGAGGTCCAGCTTCCGTCTCTCAGAATTGCAGTTGCAAACAAGATCACTGCAGAACAAAATGCCAAACTACGACTAGAAGAGTTGGAAAGCTTGGAAGGGAAAATACTTTCAGCACAGTAGAATTTGGAACTGTAACAAGCCAAGATGATCCAGGCTCATGATAAATTAGTCCGTCCCGGGACATTCAAAGTCGGTGACTTGGTTTTGGTTCTCAGAAGACCTATTCTTGCACATCACAAGATAGGTGGTAAATTTGAACCGACTTGGGAAGGGCCATTCGTGGTCGAGACAGTTTACTCAGGAGGTTCCTACCAGCTTGTAAATTGCCATGGAGAACGACCTATGCTTCCAATTAATGGACGATATCTAAAGAAGTATTACGCAACATGATGTTTCGAAGTATGAATCATCATTCCTAGAGCACGGGCACAGTAATTACTTGTGACTGAGTCTGAACCCAAAAATATAAATAAAAAAAGTGGATGATAAAGAAAATCGTTAAAAAAAATGTGTTAAAAGAAAACGTGTGAAATCATGATAATGAAGTTTTTATCCTTCCTTTCAAATCGAGTCTCACTCTTGATCTTTCTTCATCTTTTCCTACTCCTATTTAAATTAAAAATAAACGAATAAAAGCTCTTCATTAATAAACAAATTATTTTTCTACTGTTCGTGTTCTTAGTACAGCCCCTGATCCTTTCTTTGTTTTTCGCAAGGAAATGTCGAACAGGCGATTGGTTCTGGTTAAAAGAACTTCGAACAAAGAACAAAGGAAAAATAAAAATAAATTAAAACACTTTTTTAAAAAAAAAATCTCTGAATGTCAAAATAAACTAAAAATAAACACAAACTCTAAATAAATGTGAACCCTAAATTAAAAATTAAGCTAAAATCAAATCACAACAAGCAATTAAAACAAATTCTTGAATATGAAATCCCCAGCCTTCGGCTATTCTTAAATCTATTTTTAACTCTCCATATTTCCTTCCCTCTTTTGAGAAGGTCGACTGAATCTACTGACACAGAACCACAAAAATTTTTGATTTGGTTCTGATGGCATGGATTCATATCCTTCGCCAAATAATCAGACTTTAATCGATCCTCGTGCAACGTGAAAATCTTTCATGTCTCATTCGAAATCTTCCGCTAAACTCGAATCTCCATAGCAAATTTCAACCCTTTAAACCTTCGAGATTGGAACCAGTTTCCATTTCTCTTTAAACCTTCGAGATTGGAACCAGTTTCCATTTCTCTTTAAACCCTCGATTTCTCTTTAAACCCTCTAGATTGGAACCAGTTTCCATTTCTCTTTAAACCCTCGAGATTGGAACCAGTTTCCATTTCTCTTTAAAGCTTCGAGATTGGAACCAATTTCCATTTCTCTTTAGACCTTCGAGATTGGAACCGATTTCTATTTCTCTTTAAACCTTCGAGATTGGAACCAGTTTCCATTTCTTATTAAACCTTTGAGATTGGAACCAGTTTCCAATTCTCATTAAACCTTCGAGATTGGAACAAGTTCCAATTCTCATTAGACCTTCGAGATTGGAACTAGTTTCCAATTCTCATTAAACCTTCTAGGTTGGAACCAGTTTCCAATTCTCATTAAACCTTCGAGATTGGAACCGGTTTCCATTTCTCATTAAACCTTTGAGATTGGAACCAATTTCCATTTCTCATTAAACCTTCAAGATTGAAAATAGTTTCCATTTCTCATTAAAACTTCGAGATTGGAACGAGTTTCCATTTCTCTTTAGACCTTCGAGACTGGAACCAGATTCCAGTTCTCTTTAAACCTTCGAGATTAGAACCCGATTCCAATTCTCTTTAAACCTTCGAGACTGGAACCATGTTCCAGTTCTCTTTAAACCTTCGAGACTGGAACCCGATTCCTGTTCTCTTTAAACTTTTGAGATCAGTACCTAAATTCTGATTCTCACCCTTTTCAATCGATACTTAAACTCTGATTCTCACTCTGAGGCTGGTACCTAAATTCCAGTTCTCTTCGCAGTCCCGAGTTTGGAACCTAGGTTCCAATTCTCATTTCAAATCCAGATTTCCTTAAATTGATTTTAAATTAAACCTCAATCAAAATTGAAACTCAGAACAAATCGAAATCTAAACTCACACATTAAAAAAAACTCAGAATAGAAAATGAAATGAAATCTAAATCAAATTTTCCCAGATCTTATGATCTGGAATTCACCTCCTTCTCTTTTCCCCAGCGAGAGTTCAGGGATCTCGAGTCTTGGAGATATACTCGATACTCCCTAGCAGGAATTTGTTTCTACTCTATTCTAAGTGTGTCACTTAGACATCTATATTGGTTTTATTGATCTTTTCGGTCAATGCCAATACGTGCAGTGTGCTTGGTTAGCACTCCACACCTATTGGGGGTCCATTTGTTGACCTCATTTTTTATGAGGTCTTTTCTCTTCTCTCTCTTTAGCACTTAGGATCTAGCCTTAGGCTTTCCTTTTGACTATCTTAGAGGATTAGAAATGGAACCCAACACTTAGAAATTTAAGCAACTCTTAACTCCCTACAAACCTCATAAGTTTGATTGTAAACCCCTAAGTCACTTGGAGGGTTAAGATCAAATGTGGAGGTTTAAAGGATAAGTTCCCTATAGGACTCTTTGGCCTTAAAACTACCCTGGGTGGCATGGTCTGGTGAAGGTTGACCTGCACACATTACACTTTCACACACATTCCAAATCCTAAAACCATTCATACCTAGCTTTACTTCCTGACTCATGTAGGTAATCCATATGGATGGTCCTCAAACCCTAAGCCCTTGGCTAAGAGGGTTAGGAAAAACATAGTGAATGCCTCAAATGAGTCCTCTCATGGCTCTTATAGGCTTGATATGGCTTCATGGCTCAACCAAAGTGATTCCATTCCACTCAAACTTGATCAATCTTCAATTTTCCAAAATTTCAATTTTTGACCTCCGGGGCCCTACACCCACCAAACCAACCAAATGCCCTTGAAACTACCCAAAAATTGCAAAATTGCCTAAATTATCCAAAATTCCTCAAAACCAACCCTAAACATTTCCCACCATTCAAATTGATCATCCTTAGCCAAATATACCTAAATTTCCAAAATACCCTCCAATACCCTCCAAATACCCAAAATGCCCTTCTTAACAAAAAAATCCATAAATTCCAAAAATTCCCAGAAAATTCCAAAAAACCCCAAATATTTCCAATTTAATTTTGGTCAACTACACCATAAGCCAATTTTTTTAATTTAACCCACTTTTACCAAAACCCTCAATTTGACCAATTTTTAACCCAAGTGAACCCAATGTCCAACCAAACCACTCCAATTAACCTCAATGTTGATCCAATCTAATTCTAAACATCAATTAAATTTCCCCAATATCAATTTAGACCAAATCCAAGCCCAATTTGATTAACATTTGGATCCAATTCCAATTTGAAGCTTAAAGCCCAATTTTGGCCCATGACCTAAACTTAGCCCAAACCAACCAAATTCAACTACAATTAGCCCCAAATCTTTTCCGAAACCTTCTTAATATCCCCAAAAATAAAACACTAACAATATTTGCCCCAAATTTGAACCTAAACTCCACCCAAACCTAACCTAAAGTCAAAATCCCCTAAATTGGCTTAAACCCAAACCTAACCCAAATAGGCCCAATCCCAAAATTAAAGCCCAAACAAAATTGAAAACTCTTTCTTACACCCCATAAACATTTCTCAACATTAATTTTACATCAAATCCAACATTAGCCCAACCTTAAACCAAGTTAGCCCAATTTGACTCACTTTGGCCCCTTTACTAAAATGACCCAAATTAAACCCAATTCAATTCAAAATCACTTCAAATTTGTTCCAAATCACTCATGACACATCCCTAAACTAAACCCAACATTTTTTTGACCAAATATTTACAAAATTTCCATCTACGAATTTGTTTTCAAACATAATAGCCCACCTCCTTAAACCTTTTTGAAAGCCCACTTCCAACAAATTCAAAAGCCCAAATTTCATTCCAAAGCCCACATGAAATTTTCCCTCATCATTCTCTATGATTTAAATCACCCCTAAGTCCAAAACCCATCATTTTGATTAGACCAAAATAGCATCATGACAAAACCAATAAAAAAATCCAAAGTTTTCAAAAAATTCCAAATAACCTTTTTTCATGAAAATTGACCAAGCCATGGACAAGTCATATGCTAGCCATGAAGCCATCCTTAAGCACCATGCAAGCCATGTGAGTGGTGTTCATGTGACCATACCATATTGGGCAAGAGGAGGAACCTCTTTCTTGATTCCCTTAAAGTAATTAACCACTCCCATGTCTCCCCTAACCCATGCTTAAGCCAAATTGTACTTGGATTGTGACTTCTCCCCACTAATCAAGCTGAATTAAGGGAGCTTTTCTCAGCCCAAATCAGACCATGGAAAGGTGAACCAAACCCAACCTCATGCTTTGACCAATTTGAACTTTGTCGGCATATTTATAGGTTATGTGTTTTGAAAAGGGGTCGCCTACAGAAATTGTCGGCGAATTTTCATATTTTAAATTTAATTTAAATATATATACGAGTTTAAAAGATAACATTTGATTTTGAAAGTAATTCTAAGTTTAAATGTTTTAAGATATGAAATCAAACCGATTTCACATCCTAAATAGTTTATATAAACGAGCACCGCATCACAAACCGTGTATCTATCCCGAAAGTGCGAAAACCTAACAGTAAAAAAATGAAAGAAAGACGGCGAGAAAACGAAAAAAATCATGAGAGAAAAACCAAAAAATCGAGAAAGAAAGAAAAAGAACGTCCGTAGAAAACTCCGAGAAAAGTCACGAACAAAAACAAAACAAAGTCATAGAAAACCGCAAAGAACACCGGAAGAAACTCACAGAGGGCCCGCTAAACTCACGACAAACCGTAAGAAAGCCATGGGGCATCTGGAAAGAAAGACCCGTAAGCGCGGTGGTGTTACGGACTCAGAGTTGTGCTAATATCCGGACTTGAGTGCTGACTACTAGACCAACTTTCTGCAGAAGGCAGGCCTAATCCGATTCGAATAGCCAACCGTGGATCTTTATAAATTTTTCACACATTTCATTTTTTTCTGTTTGCATGCAAGTAAAACCGTAGGTAGTAGGCTGTGTAGTAGTGGAGGTGATTTTGTAATTTTTAAACAAATGTATTTTTATTGTTTTTAAAATATTTTTTTAGTCCACAGGTTGACTACCCTAATAGGACTAGGACTACGAACATCCTTAGACTGTCGGCAGTAGAAACCCCAAGGATGGGCGAACGGTTCCGTGGTTCCTGCTCCACTCTCTACAGAGTCTCTGATTCAGGCGGCCCCATTCTATGATTCTCGTAATTTTTCTTTTTGCAGTTATATCAATGTCCCCACCACACTTACAGCCTTGCTTGATGGCCCCACATATAGCCTAAAGGGGCTATATGTGAACACCTACACGTCCCCTGTAGGTGCGGACATTGAACCAAGAAGGAAGGAGAAAATCAAGGGACGAGGGATCAATGAAAGGAGAGAGGAGAAAACAATTCACCTAACACAGAACTACAAAAAACGAGGTGAATTGGTTCTCAAAATCAATCAACTCAAGTAAATCACCCTAGACCCCTGACAATCCTCACTCGTCCTAAAGAAAAGACCTAAAAGTGTCGCCACGCTCGTGAAGTGACCTAGGCCTCTAGGGTAGTGCCAAACCCATTCCTAAGACACTCAAGTTAGGGCAAAAAGAGAAACATAAAATAAAGTTGTGGGGAAGGAAAGTAAAGTGAAGTGAAGTAGAAATGAAGTAGAGAAAGAACAAAACCAACCAAGAAAAATCGGGCAGCATAACGACGTAAAAAATGAATTTTTCACACCTACAATTTGTACAAAAAAAATGTTGCAAGCATATGTATATGTAACAACCAATATTTCCATTCATCTCAAGCATGCATAAAGCATGTTAGAATTCTCAAAACAATAGGATAGCTTGCATGAAAAAGAGAACTTCAAATTCCTACAAGTAAAACACACTTTTAAGCTTGGAGTGAGGTGAAACATGTGTGCAATTATATCTTTGATGTTTTATATATGAATACACGTTGAAATAGATGAAAAGCAAGCATACATAGCTTCAAATTTTGATGTTTCATGAGGGAACATGTTTGAATCTGAAAATTGCAAAATACTTCACGAAGTCGTTTCTTGTATATACAAACTAATGCAAAGCACCAAATTCCTGTGTATTCTCATAATAACACTTAAACCCTTATGCATTTACAAATTCAGCACCTAAACATCTCCTGAAAATCAGTACTTAAATGCCCCAAAACGGTAACTAAAAGCTAACATGAAAATTTCATCCCCACCTTCTCTCTTTCATTTTTTTTTAAAGCAAATCACATGATGCATACAAAAGCATATTTGAAATAAGGGCAGCAAAGAGGAACTCTTAATCGGCCCATAACATGCTAAACAATTTGATCTTCCGTGTAGGGGCAACCAGGGGAATGATCCAAAGCACTTTGAAACTGATATACAAATGCAGATTTCCATTTTTTGAGAAGCATGGGATCAATCCCAATCAATTTAAAACAAACCCATAGGTGCAGATTTTACCTTTAGGCAACCGTGCATGTGATGTAAATCAAACCCAATAATAACATAGGAGTGCAGATTTTTTATTTTTAGCAAGCGTATATGGGATGTAAATCCACTCCAAGTTCATACACAAGTGCAGATTTTACCTTTATGCATGCTTAAGAACAAAACAAATCAATTTCTCATGCTCGCATCAAAGTAAACATTCACTTTGGGCAAATATGAGATTTTAAGCATAACAATTGCCAAGGCAAGAATTAAATGATGGAGTATGTAAGGCATGCAGAGGACAACTGCCAAAGTAACCCCTCAAACAAACTCTTTCATGCATCAAGCAAGTCAAGAAGGGAAAAAAAGGAGAGCAAATTTTCATGAATGCCACATAGTTCTCATGTATCTACATATTTAGCACCAAAGTCTCAAATTTTTACAAATGAACCACGTAAACTTCCAGATTTTTACAAATGAATCATGCAAAGTTTCAGATTTTTTAAAATAAGTCACCTAACGCTTTAGATTTTGCAAATAAGTCATGCAAAGCTCTCAGATTTCACAAATACACCCCACAAACCTCTTTAGATTTTGTAAAAGAAAATCCAAAATATTTCAGGTTTTAAAGAATGAGCACCTAAGCATCTCAGATTTACTAAATAAAAGATCCAAACGTTTTAGATTTTGCTAAAAAGGGACACAAACACTTCAGATTTTTTCATGGTTAAAGATTTTCGGGCACAATCACATCTGGGACAGAATTATCAATATGTTGTAGGCCTCCAACTCCCTCTACATAATTTCCATTCATTAACAGTTTCAGGCCAATTCAAGAATAATCCTGTGAGTTTTCTTTTCTCAAATAATTTTATATTGCAAGTCTTTCTAGCAACCTTCACATCTTCCAGAAAATGTATTTTTAATTTGCACCACTCACTCACATGTACCAACGCCTTAAACTCTGTAACCATTTTCATTCTATCACATTAAACCCATTTAGCTCTTAGTGTGACCTTAATTACCCAAACATCTGCACTAAAAAGAATTCATTTGGGGGCAATCCCAAGTGATGCAGGTTAGAAATATTACTCACATTGTCGGGCAAGAAATCGTAAGGGCAAGGTCGACCATACACACCTTTAAAGATTATGAACCGCAAATGATAAAGGCTACTTAGAGATCTTGGCATCTGGATGAGATGTTTAGCAAAATTCAAATGTTGGAGACATCTCAAATTTTTAATAGCCTCAAAAATCTCTTCCTAAAATGTAAAATATATAAACAACAAAACAAATGCTGCTAGGAAAAGAATACTTACAAACATACCACCAAACCAACTAAAAAAAAAAGATCACTTCATTCTTTTAGCACAGAACGGCATTTATGAATATAAGCAACATCAAAATGGAAATAGTAAGGGAGAGATCACCTTGCTCGAGATTTTACCCAAAAGAAGTAACGAAGCTCCAAGCCAAAGCACACAAAGAACAAACCAAGCAATGTGAAACAACTCCAACAGCTTCCTTGGAATATTTTGGTAGCACCTCCACCTCCTCTCAAAATTTCGGCCCACCCTAAAGAGCTCCCTAAGTGGGGTTTATAAAGGCAAGGTGGAGGAGTAGCCCAACTTTCCACTTACCTGGGCGGTGAGCCGAAACTGCCGGCAACAAGAGAAAGAAAAGATAAGGGTCGCAGCAGAGCAAATGGCAAGAGTAGCGACAAGGCGTGGAAGCTTTAGGCAGAGGAGCGTACGAAGGAGAGGAGGACAGTGGGGATCGAAGTCTTGCGAGAAAGAGGAAAGGGCATTCAACAAGGAGGAGAGATGCTCTCCCCGACGCTCCATTCGGGCGCGTGGGAGAAGAATCGCGAAGGAGGGGAAGAGCTGCTCGGTTTTGCCCCTTAGGGCTCCGCCTGGGCTCGCGAACGGGAAAGGGGGCAGGCTTCCATGCTTGAGGCGTGAGTTAGGGGCGTGGGTTTAGAATTAGGATTTAGGTTTTCTTTTTATTATTATTATTTTATATTAATATTTACTTAAATCTCACTGATTCGGACAAAAATCAATCCCGCACAAAATGATATCAAAATTAGTGTCCTTCCTAGGCAATTTCGAAGTTCCAAATGCAACGACACAGTCCGTTTCATCATCCGATGTCGTTTAGACAACCTCGTTATCAAAACAGGTAAAAAAAAGGTCAAATTTGGGGATTTCGCGAATAAATCAGATTTGGTTGAAATTCAAGGTTGAACTGGTAGCGATCGAATGTTGCATTCAGTTTAGGGGAGTGTGTAGAAGCGTTTAAAATTTAAATTGAGAAGAAAATGGCTAGCGTCGGGTCAATTTGGGTCAAATCGGAGCCTAGGTCGGGCTTAGGTCAAAATTGGGGTTTTTGATGAAATCGGCTTAAATTGACAAAATTGGGCTGTGGTTTAGTTGAACAAAATGAAATTAGGAATATTTGAGATTTCTGGGATTTTTTTGGGAATTTTTGGAATTTTTGGAATTTTTGGAAATTTGGGTTAAAAAGTGTATTTTGGGTATTTGGAGGTTATTTGGAGGGTATTGAGGTATTTTGGTGGGTTTAGGATTTAGAATGTGTGTGAGAGTGTGGTGTGTGCAAGCTAGACCTCACCAGACCAGACCATCCAGGGTACTCCTAAGGCCAAAGAGTCCTATAGGAAACTCAACCTTTAAACCTCCACATATTGGTCTAAACCCTCCAAGTGGCCTGGGGGTTTACAATCAAACATGTGGGGTTTGAAAGGAGTCAAGAAGTGTTTGAAATTTCTAAGTGCTGGGTCCCATTTCTATTCCTCTAGGATTAGTCAAAGGAAAAGCCTAAGGCTAGATCCTAAGGACTAAGAAGAGAGAAAAGACAATACCTCATCAAAAATGAGGTCAACAAATGGACCCCCAATAGGTGTGGTGTGCTGACCAAGCACACCGCGCGTATTGGCGTTGACCGAAGAGATCAACAAAACCAACACAGATGTCCAAGTGACAAACTTAGGACGAAGTGTAAGAAATTTCCACTAGGGAGTATCAGGTAAATCTCCAAGACTGAAGATTCCAGAACTCTCGCTGGGGAAAAAAAGGAGGTGAATTTCAGATCACAAGATTTTAAGAGATTGGATCATAGATTTGTTTCATTTTTTATTTCAAGTTTTAATTTTGAGTTTGAATTTTTATTTGAGTTTCAATTTTTGTTTTATGCGGAGAAAAGAGTAGGGCTAAGGCCCTCCCGAATGCATTTGTATGCTGAGAAGGAAGCAGGACTGAACCTATTACATATGTGTATGATAAGAAGGATTAAGACTAAGCCTATCCCAAATGTGTATGTTGAGAAGGATTAGGAGTGAGCCTATCCTAAATGCTGAGGGAGAATAGGATAAAGCCTATCTGAAATGCAGAGTGCTTTAATTTCAATTTCTTGCTGAGAGGATCAAATTTTGAGATTGCTGAGAAAGGAGTAGGACTGTGCCTATCCCGAGTACTGAGAATTGTTGAAAAGGGAGTAGGGCGGAAGCCTATCCCGAGAGCTGAGAATTGAAGAGAATATGCTGAGATGGGAGTAAGGCGGAAGCCTATCCTGAGTGCTGAGAATTGCTGAGAAGGGAGTAGGGCGGAAGCCTATCCGGAGTGCTGAGAATATGCTAGGAATGGAATGAGGCGGAAGCCTATCCCGAGTGCTGAGAATATGCTGAGAAGGGGATGAGGTGGAAGCCTATCCCGAATGCTGAGAATATGCTGAGAATTGCTGAGAAATGCTGAAATTGTTGAGAATGCTGAGAATTGCTGAGAATTGCTGAGAAGGTAGTAGGGCGGACGCCTATCCCAAGTGCTAAGAATTGCAGAGATTCTGTGAATGCAGAGACATTGAAGAATTTTGCTGACTTATGCTGAGACTGAAGAATTTTGTTGAAATTTATTTATGCGAGAGATTGAGGGAAATTTCTGCTGAGGTCCATGGGGAATTTTTGCTGAGATTCAGTTTATGCAGTGGTTGTGAAAAATTTTGTTGATATTTGATTTATGCTATGACTATGAAGAATTTTACTTAGATTTGGCTTATGCTGAGATTTGAGAAAGATTTTCCTGATATTTGGGAATGCGAGTTTTATGAATGCGAGAGATCGAACATATTGCTTGAGATTTATGAATGCGGAGATTGTGAAAACATATTGTAAAGTGCGAGAGAATGTTTGTAGAAGTGCATGTAAATGCTGAATTTTATCGAAAAGCTTATGCAGAGATTTTTGAAAATTCACAAGGTGCAGAGTTCTTTTGTTTTGTTCAAATGTTGACTTTTATTTTGTTTGATGCAGAGTTTTATTTAGTTTCATTTTTTTTTAAGATCTGGACCCAGTTTTAGACAAGTGCGACATCAGTGCTTCGAAGGACAAGAATTTGTCTCTGAAACACACGATGCGCAGTACTTCTGAGGGTATCATCAACTGATTGAAATCAACTGTAAATAATAAGTCACTCTTTAAGTTGCTATCAAAATTTATATTCTTTCAAGCACCTATAAAGATGTGTTATCTCTAAGGATGTAGCAGTTTAGGTGGTTGCAACTCCGTAGCTTTGTTCGTAGCAGTTGTCATTTGATTTTGTCACCGATTTTGTAAAGGGTGTTCACACTGTCTTCGAGAAATTATTATGACGTTCTTTGAACTGACATTGAAGTTGTATTTGCTGGGCGCTGAAGGATACGACTTTTGGGTTGAATTTACATTAACTGCTAATATCGTTGTCATTTGTTTATTTCTTTCTTCCTGGGCTTAAGCAGATTTCAAAATTTTTGTTCATGTGATTAAAATATTTTTCACCGTCCAAAGATATTTCTGAGCCAATTAATGACCAATCAAAAGGCATAGAATCACTTGACTTTTTTCAAAGCATAATATCGGAGGAAACTTCTTAAGGTAGCCTTCCAAGTTTTATTAAGCGGGGGAGGATTAAGACACCAATTTTTGATTATATGCTTGCCTCAAGCTTCTTCTCAGGGAGCATTCTTGTTTTCTCTTTTTTCCTTTTTTTTTCTTAAGGTTTTCGCTCTCTCTTTTTTTTTTAATTGAGGATTACTGTATCTGGTGGAGCACATGTTAAAGATTTTGAATGTCTTGATTGAGACACCAATTTTTGATTTTCTGCCCACCTCAAGTTTCTCCTCAGGAACATTTTTTTTTGCTCCTTTTATTTTCTGAGAATTACTGTATCTGGCAAGACATATTTCTGTTAAAGATTTTGATTGTCGAAACTCCCCTAATTAATAATTCTGAAATGTTCCTCAATGTGAATCCTGAGATATTATAACTTATTCGAAAGTCCGGACCCAGCCACATGGCAGAAAATTAAAAGGCTCGTCATATCTCGAGTAAATTACTCGTATTTCAACCACACTGCTTTATTCCAAAATTTACTTAGGACTCAGTCCAAATTCCTTAAAGTAAACGACTCAGTTATTAGAGCATTAATTTCATTCTTCCATGAAACCATAGTCTTAGCAAAATATCCAAATTTAAGCTTTTCCAAATATAGAGAAATTCTGGACAAAAAACAAACTCCTTTTCTTTCATTCATTGCGGTGGGAGGGATGGGACAGACTAACATTGATTCCGCTAATGTCCCTTTTACACTTATTGTAGTATTAAAATGATAAACCCTACATTCTCCCAATGGAGAGGTCTTGAAATCTGCCTTTTAGCCTGTACCGAAACTACCTAGATCTGGTTATTTTCCTTTGTTTCCTTTGAAGCTTTCACCTGCACCGTGTCATTCGACATCAGCTGTGTAGGAATCAATCGTAACAATTGGATCGACAGAAATCATATTTGATAAAACCTCTTTTAGGCTCTCTCAAATATTCTTTCGGGATCGTTATGTTCCCCTTCTTAAAGTTCTTCTCGAGCCATTCTTTGAAACTGATACAATTTTCTATGGTGTGCCCAAGCAGTCTGTGATATGGGTAATATCTTGGGTGATCCTTTTTATCAACCTCATCTGGCTTCTTTGGCTCAGGCAATCTGAACTCAGGCCTCTTAATCAAGTTCTGAAACATCTTTGCCACTGCCTCATCTTTGAAAGAATATACTCTGCTTAGTTTCTTGGCCGTAGACGGACCCTGTCTTCCATCCATCCGAAGCGACCACTGGTGAGACGACTGCTGATAGTACTGTTGTTGAGGCTGTTCAATCTGGATCTGCATTGGCTGCTTGCCTTTATCCACCACTGCCATTGTCTCAGACGCCTCAAATGTCTTGACCGGCTCTAGCTTTTCAGAATTTTCTGGAAAACCCAACTGTTTGGCTTCCTCTTGCAAACTTCCAGCTTTGCAAAGTAGTTTCTCAAACGTTTTGATTGTGAATCCTTTCAGGAGAAATGCAACTAGTCCATGGAAGCTCTTTAAGAGAATTTCAACTGCATGTTGCTCTTGGAGCTGTGGCTCACACTTCAGGCTCAAATTTCTCCATCGCAAAATGTAGTCTACCAATGTTTCGGTTGGCTTCTGTCGCTCCACCACAAGATCACCGATGGTGATATGGAGTCGAGCTCCACCGAACCGCTTAACAAAGAGGTCTTCCAATTCTACGAACGTTCTCACGGAACCATTTAGCAGCTCTGCGTACCAGTCGAATGCAACCCCCGAAAGGCTATTCACAAATTGACGACACAACAATGCATCGCTACCCCCCGCGTTGCAGCAACTTGCTCGAAAGTGTGTGACATGCTGTCGGGGGTTTCCGGTACCATCAAAAATCTTGAACTGATGTGATACGAAACCTCTGGGATATTGGACAGCATCAAACTCTTCAAGGTATGGTCTACCCTTCAGAATCGATTTTCATTCTTTAGACTGAGCCAAGGCTTCTCTCACCTGCTGTTCCACCATTTTCTTAATGTCCTTTTCTGGTACTGGACCCTGAACTGAATCCATATTCTGTTGTACATTGACGATGAACTCCCTTCTTTCATCCGTAACATTAATGATCTATAGTTGGTTTGTTTCTGGAGGTGTTATTTGCGGTGACTGTGACTTTCCTTGAATTGTGACCATAGCAGCCATCACTTCTTCTAGTTGCTTCTTCAAATGGTTGATATGTTCGTCTCGTTGTTGAATGGCCCTTTGCCAATCCTCTGCGGCGTTCTCTTCACCCAAAGGCGGAGTGTCGCTCGCAGATAATGTTGCTTGGGTCTCGACGACGTCGATTTCTGCGAATTCACCTTCCATGGAATCTGCTAGTTCGTAATCTTCCTCTTCAATGTTGCTTTTCTAATCTTTAGACAGTTGTGTAATGTTAGCTCGAAGCTTTTCCATAGCCTCCTCAATGGACTTTCCATTGTTGACTTTAAGGTCAACTGGAGATTTTCGAGAAACATCACTTATTTCCCCGAGCACTGGTGTCGTCGTGTAGAAGTCAATTAAATCATCTGAAATCATATTTACAGAACCTTTTTTAGGTTCTTTTAAATATTCTTCCAGGATCACCACCTTTCCACTTCTGAAATTCTCCTCAAGCAAATCCTTAAAGCTGAAGTAATTTTCTATAGTATGGTCGAGCAACCGGTGGTATGGGCACTACATCGGGTGATCTTCCTTGCCAGCCTCCTCTGGCTTTTTCGGCTCAGGTAGCCTGATTTCTGAACTTAGAAGTAAGTCATGGAATAACTTCGACACTGACTCTTCCTTGAACGGGTATACCTTGTTTAATCGTTGACTCATTGATGCTCTATCCGTAAGAGATGGTCTTCTTTTTTGTGCCTTTGTCAGTTGTATGGGCTTTGAATTGGACCCAATATTGAATCTGGAAAATGGTAAGTCATAAACGCTGGCTGACTTTCCCTCGTGTAGAATCTCTTTTCCCTTAGTTAGCGGAGCGACTGGTACAGCGGTGGTGAATCCAGCAGTAAGAGCAGACACAACTCCAGGAGCAATCCTAACATTTTTCGTAGCAGACCTTACAGCAAAAGAAGAATTCATTCCAAACGACATCCATTCCGGAGGGAGAATTCGCTAACGAGCTTCAAGTTGAACTCCACAACGAGGCTTAATGAACTTGCTTATTTCGGACTTCGACCATCGTGACGACCACATCACCGAACATTGCTACAACATTGTCGAACCCTTGTCCAAACTTAATGACTGCCAGATCAGGCAACTCGTCTCTATTGATAGCGAATTCTTCTCCGGTGGTGAAAGAGAAGATCAACTTCGGTGAAGAAATTGTCATTCTCATTTGAAGAATTCCCAGATGTTAGTGACGTCCCGTGTCTTGCAGTTTCAGTGAAAGTACTGAAGCTAACGCACTCGTCTTACAAACTGAACGCCCTTGTAAATTTTTATTTCAAATTTTGTGTATTGTTTATTAGTGTTTTTGCTGTGTTTTTAAAAAGTTTTATTTTGCTTTTGAAATTTTGAAGAAATTTTGTTTTAGTTGAAATTTAAATGGAATGTTGTGAGAGCAAGATTTAAGTTTAACTTGTTTACAAAAAAAAGTCAAACTCAAAGAGGAATGAAGAGTAGGACCCGAACTGAAATTTGTGGGGGATTGATTTTGCATCAAATTTACTTTGATAGACCAATCATAACCCACCACACCTATCGGGGGTCCACCCCACCTCTTTGGAGAGGTAACAAAAGAAGGATTTCAGAACCTCTCTGTTTAGGGGTGTCTAAACAGTGGCTCCAAAATCCATAAAGGAGTTGACTATACTCGCTCAAGATAGAAATGAGCGTGGTATGCCAACGGAAAGAATAGTAATTTGGTCCACTAGGGCATGGACTCACTACCGATTTATGAAAGCAAAACCATCTGATCAAAATGGAGAGAGGAACTAGTCCACAGCAGATCGTCAGAAATTGTCGGTATATTTTTAGGTTATGTGTTTTGAAAAGGGGGTCGGCGAATTTTTATATTTTAAATTTAATTTAAATATATATATATATATATAGTTTAAAAGATAACATTTGATTTTGAAAGTAATTTTAATTTTAAAAGTTTTAAGATATGAAATCAAACCGATCTCACATCCCAAATAATTTATATAAATGAGCACCACATCACAAACCGTGTATCTATCCCGAAGAATAGACACACTGCTTGATAATGTGGCTCGATTAAATAAACTAGAAGATTTGTGACATCCGTTTGGTCTGCGAACCAATTTTATAAGCCGACAAGTTCCTCTACTTAATATAAATGAATTAAGCAGGGTTTATATTACCTGGGTTCTTAAAGTTCCCTATAAGGGCAAGCCCCTATAGTTAATTACATCCTAAGTGACAGGAATCACTTAAGAAAACTCTCGATAATGATCAGTGGTTTTGCTCTCAAGAATATCAAAGTTTAAGGTTTTCAAACAATTGGATTTTGGAAATTTCAATTGGGAATGGATCAAATTTGGAACAGTTTATTTTAGGAGTTCAAAGGAAGAGGAGTAGGGGAAGTTGACGATCCAAGAGGAATCTTGGCAACTTCACGACTATCCTATTGTTGGGCTTTGAATTTTGAAAATGAATTTATTTAAGTTTCAATCCTGCCAATTAATTATAGGAATTACATTTACATAATCACCTGGTTATGCAAATAACATGAAAGATAAGAGGATTTACACCGTATCGTACGGCGACCTCGGAATCCTAAGCGAGTTAGGGCTTATATTGCACAACAAGGCTATGCAAAGGCCTAAAAGAACAAGTGAGGATTTATGTCGCGCTAGGCGGACTACCTCGAAGTCCTATGGCTTATTATTTAAACTAAGGAATGGTTTTGCTGATGTCGACACAGGTTTTGTTGTTGACGATGGCCGTGCTACCCTCGAAGTCATGCTTCGTGCTTCACGTCGTAGCAAAGTTGCAGTTTAGGTTTAAATCTTAATTTAAAGTGAACATGCAAATCGTTTTATTTCATCTTATTATTATTATCGTTTTCATTTTCATTGCAAGCGTCAATGTGTATTGCAGTGACAGTTGTAGCAAAAGAAAGCAGTAAACAGGAGCGTGCTATAGTGAATAACATAAAGCACCTAGCACAAACAGATTATGCTAAGCTAAGCAGGAAACATGCTAAACTAAGCAGGAATAACATGCTACGACAAGTAAAACATGCTAAGCAAGTTTGTGTACTGAAAGTAAGCAAACTAGCCTAGCAGGGATATATGCTGAAAAGTAAACATGCTAAACAAGTATAAATTGAAAGTAAACAGGCTAGACTAGCAGGAGTATGTGCTGAAAAGTAAAGCAGGTATAACAGTAAATAAAGTAAATGATAGTGTTGCAGAGGTACCGTATGCTTTGCTCATCCGCGGCGCACTGTTACCTGTTTATTACTATTTTCATATTTTCTTATTTTCTGCAGAAGAGTCTTTAGCGCAGGAAAAAGCAAGAGTAAAAGTAGTGGGCAGGAACCTAGCTCAACAGGAGTACTACGGTACGTACGAAGGGAGCAAAGTGCGAAAACCTAATAGTAAAAAAATGAAAGAAAGACGGCGAGAAAACGAAAAAAATCGTGAGAGAAAAACCAGAAAATCATGAAAGAAAGAAAAAGAACGTCCGTAGAAAACTCTGAGAAAAGTCACAAACGAAAACAAAATAAAGTCATAGAAAACCGCAAAGAACACCAGAAGAAACTCATAGACGGCCCGCTAAACTCACGGCAAACCGTAAGAAAGCCATGGGGCATCTGGAAAGAAAGACCTGTAAGTGCGGTGGTGTTACGGACTCAGAGCTGTGCTAATATCCGGACTTGAGTGCTGACTACTAGACCAACTTTCTGCAGAAGGCAAGCCTAATCCGACTCGAAAGCCAATCGTGGACCATTATAAATTTTTCACACATTTCATTTTTTTTATGTTTGCATGCAAGTAAAACCGTAGGTAGGTAGGCTGTGTAGTAGTGGAGGTGATTTTGTAATTTTCAAACATATGTATTTTTATTGTTTTTAAAATATTTTTTTAGTCCATAGGTTGACTACTCTAATAGGACTAGGACTACGAACATCCTTATACTGTTGGCAGTAGAAACCCCAAGGACGGGCGAACGGTTCCGTGGTTCCTGCTCTACTCTCTACAGAGTCTCTGAGTCAGGCGGCCCCATTTTATGATTCTCGTAATTTTTCTTTTTGCAGTCTTATCAATGTCCCCACCTAACTTACTGCCTTGCTTGATGGCCCCACATATAGCCTAAAGGGGCTATATGTGCACACCTACACGTCCCCTGTAGGTGCGGACATTGAACCAAGAAGCAAGGAGAAAATCAAGGAACGAGGGATCAATGAAAGGAGAGAGGAGAAAACAATTCACCTAACACAGAATTGCAAAAAACATGGTGAATTGGTTCTCAAAATAAATCAACTCAAGTAAATCACCCCGGACCCCTGACAATCCTCACTCGTCCTAAAGAAAAGACCTAAAAGTGTCGCCACGCTCGTGAAGTGACCTAGGCCTCTAGGGTAGTGCCAAACCCATTCCTAAGACACTTAAGGGCAAAAAAAGAAACATAAAATAAAGCTGTGGGGAAGGAAAGTAAAGTGAAATGAAGTAGAAATGAAGTGGAGAAAGAAAAAAACCAACCAAGAAAAATCGGGCAGCATAACGGCGTAAAAAATGAATTTTTCACACCTGCAATTTGTACAAAAAGAAATGTCGCAAGATGTATATGTAACAACCAATATTTCCATTCATCCCAAGCATGTATAAAGCATGTTAGAATTCTCAAAACAATAGGATAGCTTGCATGAAAACGAGAACTTCAAATTCCTACAAGTAAAACACACTTTTATGCTTGGAGTGAGGTGAAACATGTGTGCAATTATAGCTTTGATGTCGTATATACGAATACACGTTGAAATAGATGAAAAGCAAGCATACATAGCTTCAAATTTTGATGTTTCATGAGAAAACATGTTTGAATCCGAAAATTGCAAAATACTTCACCAAGTCGTTTCATGTATATACAAACTAATGCAAAGCACCAAATTCCTGTGTATTCTCATAATAACACTTAAACCCTTATGCATTTACAAATTCAGCACCAAAACGTCTCCTGAAAATCAGTACTTAAATGCCCCAAAACGGTAACAAAAAGCTAACATGAAACTTTCATCCCCACCTTCTCTCTTTCATTTTTTTTAAAGCAAATCACATGATGCATACCAAAGCATATTTGAAATAAGGGCAGCAAAGAGGAACTCTAAATCGGCCAATAACATGCTAAACAATTTGATCTTCCGTGTCGGGGCAACCAGGGGAATGATCCAAAGCACTTTGAAACTGATATACAAATGCATATTTCCATTTTTTGAGAAGCATGGGATCAATCCCAATCAATTTGAAACAAACAAATAGGTGCAGATTTTACCTTTAGGCAACCGTGCATGTGATGTAAATCAAACCCAATCATAACATAGGAGAGCAGATTTTTTATTTTTGGCAAGCGTATATGGGATGTAAATCAACTCCAAGTTCATACACAAGTGCAGATTTTACCTTTATGCATGCTTAAGAACAAAACAAATCAATTTCTCGTGCTCGAATCAAAGTAAACATTCACTTTGGGCAAATATGAGATTTTAAGCATAACAATTGCCAAGGCAAGAATTAAATGATGGAGTATGTAAGGCATCCAGAGGACAACTTCCAAAGTAACCCCTCAAACAAACTCTTTCATGCATCAAGCAAGTCAAGAAGGGAAGAAAAAGGAGAGCAAATTTTCATGAATGCCACATAGTTCTCAGGTATCTACATATTTAGCACCAATGTCTCAGATTATTCCAAATGAACCACGTAAACTTCTAGATTTTTACAAATGAATCATGCAAAGTTTCAGATTTTTTTAAATAAGTCACCTAACACTTTAGATTTTACAAATAAGTCATGCAAAGCTCTCAGATTTCGCAAATACACCCCACAAACCTCTTCAGATTTTGTAAAAGAAAATCCAAAATTTTTCAGGTTTTAAAGAATGAGCACCTAAGCATCTCAGATTTACTAAATAAAAGATCCAAACGTTTTAGATTTTGCTAAAAAGGGACACAAACACTTCAGATTTTTGCATGTTTTAAGATTTTCGGGCACAATCACATCTGGGACAGAATTAACAATATGTCATAGGCCTCTAACTCCCTCTACATAATTTCTATTCATTAACAGTTTCGGCCCAATTCAAGAATAAACCTGTGAGTTTTCTTTTCTCAAATAATTTTATATTGCAAGTCTTTTTAGCATCCTTCACATCTTCCAGAAAATGTATTTTTAATTTGCACCACTCACTCACATGTACCAACGCCTTAAACTCTGTAACCATTTTCATTCTTTCACATTAAACCCATTTAGCATTTGGGGGAATCCCATGTGATGCAGGTTAGCAATATTACTCACATTGTCAGGCAAGAAATCGTAAGGGCAAGGTCCACCATACACACCTTTAAAGATTATGAACCGCAAATGATAAAGGCTACTTAGAGATCTTGGCATCTGGATAAGATGTTTAGCAAAATTCAAATGTTGGAGACATCTCAAATTTTTAATAGCCTCAAAAATCTCTTCCTAAAATGTAAAATATATAAACAACAAAACAAATGCTGCTAGGAAAAGAATACTTACAAAAATATCACCAAACCAACTCAACAAAAAAAAGATTACTGCATTTCTTTTAGCACAGAACGGCATTTATGAATAAAAGCAGCATCGAAATGGAAGTAGTAAGGGAGAGATCACCTTGCTCGAGATTTTACCCAAAGGAAGTAACGAAGCTCCAAGCCAAAGCACACAAAGACAAACCAAGCAATGTGAAACAACTCCAACAGCTTCCTTAGAATATTTTGGCAGCACCACCACCTCCTCTCAAAATTTCGGCCCACCCTAAAGAGCTCCCCAAGTGGGGTTTATATAGGTAAAGTGGAGGAGTATCCCAACTTTCCACTTACCTGGGCGGTGAGCCGAAACCGCCGACGACAAGAGAAAGAAACGACAAGGGTCGCAACAGAGCACATGGCAAGAGTAGCGACAAGGCGTGGAAGCTTTAGGCAGAGGAGCGTACGAAGGAGAGGAGGACAGTGGGGACCAAAGTCTTGCGAGAAAGAGGAAAGGGCATTCGACGAGGAGGAGAGATGCTCTCTCCGACGCTCCATTCGTGCGCGTGGGAGAAGAATCGCGAAGGAAGGGAAGAGCTGCTCGGTTTCGCCCCTTAGGGCTCCGCCTGGGCTCGCGAAAGGGAAAGGGGGTGGGCTTCCATGCTTGAGGTGTGAGTTAGGGGCGTGGGTTTAGAATTATGATTTAGGTTTTTTTTTTATTATTATTATTTTAAATTAATATTTACTTAAATCTCGCCGATTCGGACAAAAATCAATCCCGCACAAAACAATATCAAAATTAGTGTCCTTCCTAGGCAATTTCGACGTTCCGGACACAACGGTGCAGTCCATTTCGTCATCCGATGTTGTTTGGACAACCTTGTTATCAAAACAGGTCAAAAAAGGTCAAATTTGGGGATTTCCCGATTAAATCAGATTTGGTTGAAATTTAAGGTTGAACTGGTAGCTATCAAATGTTGCATTCAATTTAGGGGAGTGTGTCAAAGCGTTTAAAATTTAAATTGAGAAGAAAATGTCTAGCATCAGGTCAATTTGGGTCAAATCGGAGCCTAGGTCGGGCTTAGGTCAAAATTGGGGTTTTTGATGAAATCGGCTTAAATTGACAAAATTGGGATGTGGTGTAGTTGAACAAAATGAAATTGGGATTATTTAGGATTTTTTGGAATTTTTTGGGAATTTTTGGAATTTTTGGAATTTTGGGTTAAAAAGTGTATTTTGGGTATTTGGAGGTTATTTGGAGGGTATCGGGGTATTTTGGTGGGTTTAGGGTTTAGAATGTATGTGAGAGTGTGGTGTGTGCAAGCTAGACCTCACCAGACCAGACCATCCAGGGTACTCCTAAGGCCAAAGAGTCCTATAGGAAACTCATCCTTTAAACCTCCACATATTGGTCTTAAACCTCCAAGTGGCCTGGGGGTTTACAATCAAACATGTGGGGTTTGAAGGGAATCAAGAAGTGTTTGGAATTTCTAAGTGGTGGGTCCCATTTCTAGTCCTCTAGGATTACTCAAAGGAAAATCCTAAGGCTAGATCCTAAGGACTAAGAAGAGAGAAAAGACATTACCTCATCAAAAATGAGGTCAACAAACTTAAACTCCTCTATTTAAGCTCCATTCATGGCCAAAGAGAAGAGATGCAAAAGATTACCTTGGGGAAACTCTGCCAAAATTGTTCCCAATGCTTGTCCAAGTACTCCTAAGCTCAATCCAACCATTTCCAATTGAGGCCTCACCTCCTGGACAAAGGTATCAAATTTTTCTCCTCCAACCGAGCTTATTTTAAATTTCTGTAAATATTAACATGCTTTAAGTATATCATCACCATATAGATGTGTGCTACTCAATTAGAAGATCATTTTTAAAAAAAATTCACTCAATTTCGTTGAGAAACGAGTGAGATATCAAGGTTTAAAGGTAAACGGTTTGTGGTGAATAGAACTAGGAGAGAGGAGCTATAGCCGTCTGATCACATGTGTATCGCACGGACGGCCGAGATGCAGTCGGATGGGAGCTTCATCCATAGTGATTGTTTGAGAAGGAAATTGGATTTTTGATTTATTTTTGAACATAAAATTCAAAAAATTATAACTTTTCATAGAAAAATGACAAAAATAAAATAAAAATACCCTCTTGCTCAGTGAACAAAGGAGAACAATGTGGAAAAAGAATTGGGTTAATTTCATGAGTATTTTATTTCTAATTAATTATTTACTATTTTAACTATTTAGATTCTCCATTTTCATACACAATTCACCATGGCATGAGACCATAGGGCTTTTGAAGCCTCTGATCTTGGGAACATTCCTTGAAATTTTCAAGATTAGAGGCTATCTCTATAGCAAGTTATGTATTTTTCATGTTTATGTCACTGTTTTGGTATTTTAATTCCAATAATTAGCATATTGCTCAATAAATTCTGGGAAAATTTGGGGAAATTTCTTAGAACCAGAGGACCCTAGGATAATTATGGTTAGGCTTAATTCATTAAGAATAACCCTAATTAGCCTAAATACTTAAAATTGAATTTTAATTAATTAGGGTTAACCACACATCAAAATAACTTGATATTAATTCTCCATTGATCTTTAGGATACAGAGAACCTTACATAAAAATTTGAAGTCAACTGGAAATGATTAGCCCTACTAAATGAATTAATTAAGCCACATGATCAAAATTAAACTTTAAAAATTCATAACTCCAAAAATACATTTAAAAAATTCACCAAATTAGTTTTGTGGGTTCTCTGATATTAGAGGAGTCTATAAAAATTAAAATTGGAATTTTCTAAAATTTTTCATTTTTAATGATATTTTTGATATTTAAATAATTAAAAAATAATAAAAATCACAAAAATAATAAAAATCTTATAAATGTCACATTTTGACTCCGAATCACTTAGAAACCAACCAAATATTTTTCCTAAGTCTCTAAGTTAAGATATTAAATTTTAAAGGCTCAAAACAATTTTTAATATTAAAAAATGTCTTTTCCAACCTTTTCACTAAATTAATTCGAATACAACAACAACAACAACAAAGCCTTAATCCCACTAAGTGGGGTCGGCTACATGAATCCTTTTTCTCCATTGTGTCCGATTTAGTGTCAAATTTTCGTTCAATTCTAATAAATTAAGATCATTTTTTATGCAATAAGCCCAAGTTTTCCTAGGTCTCGCCTCTCGCCTTTCTTAACATAAGTTGTATTTAAAACATCTACTCTCCTAATCGGATCATCGAGTGGTCGACGTTTAATGTGACCAAACCATCTAAGGCGACTCTCTCTAATTTTATCCGTCATCGGTGCAACTCCAACCCTTTTACGGATATATTCATTTCGCATTTTGTCTCTAAGAGTAAAGCCACTCATCCACCTAATCATTCTCATCTCGGCAACACTTAACTTAACATTATGCTTCTCTTTTAAAGGCCAACATTCAGCACCATAGAGCATTGAAGGTCTCACCACCATCTTGTAAAATTTTCCTTTCGATCTAAGCGGTACTTTTCTATCACACAATAGGCCGGACGCATTCCTCCACTTCAACCAACCAACCTGAATTCTACTATTCACATCCCCATCTATATCACCATCGCTTTGAACAATGGACCCAAGATATCTAAATCGTTCACACCTTTTAATAATTTGATCACCCAAAGTTACACTCGTTGTCACTAGACCTACTATTACTAAAATTACATTCCATGTATTCAGTTTTAGTTCTACTCAAACGAAGACCTTTAGACTCCAATGTAGACCTCCATAATTCAAGTTTTTCCTGGACTTTTTCTCTTGTCTTATCCACAAGGAGGATATCATCAGCAAAAAGCATACACCAAGGTACATCCTCTTGTAAATGCCCAAGTAAGACCATCCATAAATAAAGCAAAAAGATATGGGCTTAAAGCCGATCCTTGATGTAAACCAACGAAATAGTAAAATACTTGGTCAATCCTCCTTCGGTTCGAATACATGTAACGACTCTAGCATACATATCTTTAATGACTTGAATATAAGTTATATCAACACCTTTCTTCTCAAGGACTCTCCAAAGAACATCTCTAGGAACCTTATCGTAAGCTTTTTCTAAATCAATAAAAATCAAATGTAGATCCTCCTTATTATCTCTATACTTCTCCATCAAACCTCTCAATAAATGTATAGCTTCCATGGTAGACCCGCCCGACATAAATCCAAATTGATTATGAGAAATCTTCGTAATACGTCTTAACCTATGTTCAATTACCCTCTCCCATAATTTTAAAGTATGACACATCAATTTAATTCCTCTATAATTTGCACACTCTTGTGCATCTCCTTTATTCTTAAAAATGGGGACCAAAATGCTCTTTCTCCACTCCTCGGGCATCCTTTTAGTTTTTAAAATAATATTAAAAAGTTTAGTAAGCCAGAAACCCCCAAATCACCTAAACATTTCCACACTTCAATTGGGATATCATCGAGTCCTACAGACTTGCCCCCCTTAGTTTTCTTTAAAGCCTCATCAACTTCTTTTTTACTAATGCGACGGTAAAAATGAAAAGTTTTATTATTATTAACGATATTAAGATCACTAAGGTCAATCGTACTTTCAGCATCATCATTAAAAAGTTTATCAAAATAACTCACCCACCTATGTTGAATATCTTTTTCTAAGAAAAGCACTTTTTGATTTTCATCTTTAATACACTTTACTTGAGTTAAATCTTTACTTTTCTTTTCTCTTTGTTTAGCTAGTTTATACATATATTTTTCACCTTCCTTAGTATCTAACATGTTATAAAGATCACTAAAAGCAAAATTTTTAGCGTCACAGATTATTCTTTTACACTCCTTGCGGGCCGTTTTATATTTTTCCCAGTTCTCTACGCTTTTACATTTAAACCAATTTTTATAACATAACTTCTTATATTTTATCTTTTCTTGCACATTATTATTCCACCACCAACTATTTTTATTTATAGAAACTTTTTCTTTTGATTCTCCAAGTACATCTTTAGCTACTTGTTTAATAGTATTAGTTAATTTTTCCCACATAACATTCACGTCTTCATGAACATCCCAAATATTTAAATCTTGAATTTTACTCATAAAAATAATTTTATTTGTGTCTTTTAGGTGCCCCCATCTTATTCTACGATGTTGATTCCTAGTATTCTTTATTTTACAACTCTTCATCTTAAAATCTAGAACTAATAATCGATGTTGGGTACTTAATTGCTCACTTGGAATAACCTTACAATCCTTACAATCTCGACGATCTCTTCTTCTCATAAGAAAATAATCAATTTGTGTTTTATTAGATCCATTCTTATAAGTAATAATCAATTAATTCGAATAAATAAAAAAAATCAAAAAATTGTAAAATTTATTTCTCTAAACTCCTTGAGGTCAGCGAGATTTAAGAAAAATATAAAATCCATTTTTCAACTTTAATTTTATTTTATAATTAATTAACACTCCAAAACTCAAAATAATTATAATAAATAAAAAATAACTTATAAAATCACTAAAATTGGTCCAAGTGGTCCTCTGGTCATTAGGAACATCCCATAATTTTCTTAAGGATAGAAACCTTACTTTGTTTATGTTGTTGAATTTTCCTTGAAATCCCTTATTTTTCACTAAAAATAATTATATAAATAAATGAAATTCAGAAAAATAACATTTTCTCCTTTAATGTCTTAATTGACATGTGAGTGAGGTGACATAGAAATTTCAAGTTCATTTGAACTCAATTTAGTGAGTTATGAAATAAATAAGCCTAAATGGGCATAAAGGTAATTAAAGAATTTAAACCCCTTTATTAAAATTTTAGGTTTAATTAAAATGGAGGGTAAAATATTTGATTTTCTTTTTCTTGGATGATTGAAACTTTGGGAAATTAAAAGGGTAGGAACCCATTAGTCACTTTTAATAAACCAAAAATGAAACTTTAATTATTTAAACAATTTAAGTTTTAGAAGATTAATGAAAATTTGAATTATTAAAAATAGGGATATAACTTGAGAGGATATTAATTCTTTAATAAAAAACTCCCTAAACAAATCACTTCAATAATATTTAACTCTTAATTAAGATTAAAATGATAATCCAAACTAAGTAAATTAAAAATTTTAAAAAAATAACCTTTAAATTAAAGGAAAGCTCAAAATATTAAGTGGTTTAACAATTAAATTAAATTAAAATTAAATTAAATTAAATTAAATTAAGTAAAAATTAAATTAAAATTAAAATTAAATTAAATTAACATTTTAACAATTAAATTAAATTAAATTTAAAATATGGAAATTAAATTAAATTAAAATAAATTAAATTCAATTAAATTAAATTTAAATTATATTAAATTAACATCACTCAATAATAAAAGTACAACAAATTTGAAATATTAAGATAATTCATAATTAATAATATAAAAATTCAAACTAATCAAGATTAACCTAAAATATCATAATTAACCAAAACCAAATCATTAAGAATTATGAATAATCTAAGTGAATTTGAAACACCAAAGATTAATTTAAAATATTAAGATCACTTAAAGTATAAAGATTTAAACAAAAAATAATTTGAACACTATTCCAAACTTAAAATTATTAATTAAAACCTCATAGTTAAACTAAATCACTTTAAACCATTAACTCAAACTTCAAATTAAGAATGATTAAAATTCTCAACAAACCAACTTTCCCCTAAAGGCTTTAATTATTATAACTCTTAAATAGAGTATTAAGTGAGATGTCAGTTCATTCATCAGGTAATCAAATGCCCAAGTTGACTGAGCAAGAGATAATGCTTAACTAAACTCCTGGATGATTAATTCACCTGTGTAACTAAATTTACTTGGACTCAAAATAATCTTGGAAGTATTGAAAAGATGTTTAGGACTCGTCCTAAGAACTTTCTCAATATGATGAGATGTTTTAGAAGAACAATTAAACTTAATTGTTCTTTGGTGAAGAAAATCATCCATAAACAAAACACAAGAATCTAGACGTCATAGGAAATGACTAGTTAAAGGATTATGATCTTGGTAGACAACCAAAACCTTCCCTTAGCTTTACCTAGGTACTTGTTGAAATATTTAAATGCCTTAACATTTGTTTTAAGTGCAGCTTGGGATGATAGGAAGACCCTCAAGGTACGCTTTTATTTTATTGTAATTTACTTTATTGCAATTTACTTACATGCACTGCACTTTACTTTTTCTTGCATCTTAAACAAGATTGTTGCATGAAAACTGAAACCTTTAGGATAGTCAAAAAACTGAAACCCAAAACTAAATTAAAAGTCACCACAAGATAAAATTCACCGCTACAACATTTCAAAATATAAAACAACTCAAAATTTAATCACAAACAGAACAACAAAACTACAATTGCAACTAAATTAAAACATCTCGTTGAATGATCGGGAATACCTCGGATGATGTAACCCACGTGTTGCTAACGGGTTTTCGCACGGTTTAAATGAAAGTGTGGAACTCATTCAGTTGAGTTTAGCAAATTCATCTGGACTAAGTGAATTCGATGAAAATAATGGTATCGGGATGACGGAACTGTGGGATCTTAATCGGTTCTGTTTAATCAACTTAAGATTTGTTTTAATTAAGACGTTAAAAATATTTGGAATTTAAGATTTCTAAACCAAAACACTTCTCTCATCTCCTAATTTTCACCTTCTAAAACTAAACCTCTGCAACAACAAGGAGCTCGGAGCACGGTGGGCAGCACGGCCATCTTCGTCAGCAAAACTTGTGTCTACTTCAACAAAACCTTTTCCTAGTTTTAAATAACCAAGTCATAGGATTTCAAGGTAGTTTGTCTAGTGCAACATAAATCCTCAACTTTTTTTTAGGCATTTGCATAATCATATTTTGTAAATTAAGCCCTAACCGGTCTTAGAATTCTGAGGTAGTTGTTTAATACGACATAAACCCTCACATCTTCGAGGCTGTTTGAGTGATCATATCATACAAGCATAAGTCCTAATTAATTAAAATTGGCAGGATTACAGCATTAAATAAACTCTCAAATTAAAGCCAAACAATAGGATAGTTTGGAAAGTTTCCACGATTCCTCTTGAATCCTCAGCTTCTCCTACCTCTCCTCCTTTGGATTCCTAAAATAAACTGTTCCAAATTTGAGCTAATCCCTTTTAAAATTCCAAATTCAATCCTTTGAAAACCTTAAGCATTAAAATTCTTGAGAGCAAAACCACTGATCATTATGGAGAGTTTTGTTAAATGATTCTCGTCATTTAAGATGTAATTAACTATAAGGGCTTGCCCTTATAGGGAACTTTAAGAACCCAGGTAATATAAACCCTGCTTAATTTCTTTATATTAAGCAGGAGAACTTGTCGGCTTATAAAATTGGTTCGCAGGCCAAAACGATGTCACAAATCTTCTAGTTTATTTATCGTGCCCCATCATCAAGCAGTGTGTCTATTCTTCGGGATAGATACACGTTTTGTGGTGCGGTGCTCGTTTATATAAATTATTCGGGATGTGAGATCGGTTTGAATTCATATCTTAAAATTTTTAAACCTAAAATTATTTTCAAAATCAAATGCTACTTTCTAAATTATATATATATTTAAATTAAATATAAAATCTAAAATTCGCTGACAATTTCTGTTAGGAGACCCCTTTTTAAATACAACACAACCTAAAAATATGCTGACAATTGCCTATCATGATGCTTAGGTTAGATTCATGAGGGGGGAGACTGATGTGGTATTCCCTACCTGCCCTAGCTATACACCGTATAGACCTGATCGTGCTAACCCTGCTGATGAACCTGGTGATGAAGATTGTTAGTTTGTTTGTTTCTATTTATGTTTTTCTTGTTATGTGTAGTGTTATTTTTGTGATGTAGTTATTATTTACTTTCAATGTGATGTGTAAACCTGTTGATGTAATGTTATGTTGTAATGAAAAATTGAAATTGTTAAATGAATTGTGTAGTGTTGTGATAGTTTGTTTAGTAGTTGTAGTGTTTTGTTGGATGTTTAGATGTTTAAAGTTAATATCTCGTTACCCTGAAAATGTTTAAATATTTTATATCACTGTTACTAACTGTTTCATGCCTACTAGTTGTAAATTTTGACTAATACCAGATAGCTGTTAAAGATTTCAAGATCCTAGCACAAAAATGTTAGTTTCTTCTACTCTCTACTATTTCAAATTTTTTGAAAAATTTAAGTTTGGGGGAGGGTAGAAAAATATTAACTTTTATTTGTTCTCAATTATTGTATTTTCAAAAATTATTAGCATAACTTCTGGCAGTTCAACCTCAATATAGATAACTAAAACTAATTATTTCAGTTGAATATTATGGAAGGATTGAATGAAAATTTTTAGTAATAAAGGTTAATTTTATAAAGGTAAGGTATTTGGTATGAAAGGATTTGATTGTAGTTAACTATTTATGGTAAAGAAAACTATATTTTTGAAATTTTAAGAGACTTAATGTATTGTGTGTTAAGAAGAGATTGTGACTTTATGATGAATAACAAAGTTCATACCTAATTATAAATTAAGGATGTTTTTCAAGTTTGAACATTAGAAAGAGGAGAGTAAAGTTCAAAATCATTACAGGCAATCCAGGTATAGTAATCCTCATTAAGAAGAGAAAAAGGAAAGAAAAGAAAAGAAGGATTAAAAGACAATCCTAAAAAGAAGAAGAAAAAGAATAACAAAGAAAAATATTTATGAGGAGAAGCTTAAGGAGATGCCTTTCCTTCACTTGAGTCACCCTAAAGGGAGAACTTGATTTCATTTCTGAATTTGTATTTAAAGTATTGGACTACATTCTGATGAAGTTTTGCATGAACTCTTTTTTCACATAGTCTTTCAAGGTACTCGTAATGCGACGAATTATGATTTATCTTGAAATAAATAGAAGACTAGAATCCTTAGACTTGATTGCTGAATATTCTTATACCTGTAGTGTTGACCTGAGTTACTGAATTTCTTTCTAGAATTTTTTCCAATATATTCTTTTGAATGAAAAATTTTAGTGTTCTATAGATGAAAAATACATTGCCTTGAGTTATATTTTTATGTAGTAAAATGATTACTTAAGGACAAGTAATAGTTAAGTGGGGGATTTTGATGCACCAAAAATATATAATATTTTTGCTACATACTTTTACCCATTTTTGGTGATATTGCACTTTAAAGAAATGTATTTTTCATGATTTGTTATAGGTATGATGATTTTAGGTGATTAGAGCGAAAGAAGCGAAAAGGAACAAATTCGGAGTAAAAATGAGCAACATGGAGGTAAACAGCTTCTGGCGCCACAGGTGCCAGAATGGACGCCATTAGCACCATTTTCCCGAGAGCCCAGAAAATATTCGGATGATAGAGCGCCGCCGGTGCCCAATGTCAGTGCAATTCAAATTTGAAGAGTTTTGGTGACTTTTTGAAGGGATGCTTAAGGAAACTCTTAGAATTTCATTTCTAACATATATGTAACTGTTTTTGAACAAAGAAAGAGAGGTTCTAGGAGAGTTTTAGAGATTTTTTGTGAGGGAGTGAGTGTGTTGAGTGTTAGGGCTTAAAAGATAAGAGTATAGAAGTGAGAATTTGAGAGGGATTCTTTTCTAAGGAGTGAAGGAGAAGGAGTAAAGTGAGAGATTGCTTCTTACTTTCCATTCTAAAGAAGGAATTGAGTGTTGCAAAGAAGAGAGAAAAGGATTCAAAGGAACTTCAAGGGATTTGTATTGGGGAAGAGAAAGAGATAAGTTGTATTTGCTTTTATGGTTTGTATGACTTTTCAATCCATGTTTTATTGTGTCTTCTCTATGAATTTTGAGTGGTCTCCTTTATCTTTCTTCTTGCATAGAGGTGTGATGATGTGATGATGTGGATTTGAAGTGCTTTTAAAGTATTAAAGAAATTGTTATGTTTTTTCATTTAGAACTTAATTTACTTTTTGATCTGGCTAATTAAATTGTTAAAATCTTTTGTTGAACATTAACTCTGAAAGGATTTAGTGTCCTACAACAATAATGAAGAATCCATTCAATGTCCATGGATGAATTGCGTAGTTCATGGGAATTGAGTGCAAAAAAATAGGGAAATATGTTTTGATGGACTTCAAATTAGAGTTTTCAGGGTGATAGGCTGAGATCCCCAATTTGGTCCTAAGATTAGTAACTAAACTTGAATGTTAGCCTTCAGGTGAAGGGTGAGTGGGAGCTCCGTAGTGATAGCCAGTATCCTCCTAGCCTAGCCTTAGATTTAGTTACTAAACTTAGAATATTTCAATGTTCTTTTCATGCTTGGAAGAGGGGGTACTCTTTTGAGAGTAAAGAAACATTTATGATCCTATTTGGCAAAATGCAATAAAAAAATCATTCCATATCATTCACACATCATATATTCATTGTAAGAGGAAAGATACTTTTCATATATACAATCATTTGAAACATAACTCGAAAGAAGGTCTTGGGTTCGGTACGATCGGACCTGTCGATGACTCGGGATTTTACATGGTTGTTTCTAATCAGCTAATAGAGGATTGTCTGGATATCCAAGATGAATATGAAGATCAACCAATAGAAGAGGCTCCACTGGAGTTCAAAGAAGAAATCAAATCAACAGTCGACAATCTAAAAGAAATCAATCTCGGGACTGAGGAACAACCCCGACCAACTTTCATAAGTTTGTTTCTCAAGAAAGAAGAGGTTACAAACTTGGTCAGGTTACTGTCAGAATTCAAAGATTTCTTTGCTTGGAGCTATGATGAAATGCCTGGACTATCTCTAGAGATTGTAGTTCACCGACTAGGAGTGCACCAAAAAACAACACCAGTAAAACAAGCTCCAAGAAGAATGCCCCTCGAAATTAAATAACAAGTTACTGAAGAAATAGACTCTAATTTTGTCTAGGAAGAAAAATATCCGACATGGTTAGCCAACGTTGTGCCAGTAAAGAAGAAAAATGGGTAAATTCGAGTGTGTGTCGACTTCAGGGATTTAAATAAGACATGTCCGAAAGATAAGTTCCCGTTGCCGATACCAGAATTGATGGTGGACATTGCATCATCACACTAAATTTTCTCCTTCATGAATGGACGTCAGTTTAAAATCAAATCAAGATGGCTCCAAAAGATGCAACGCTTACAACATTCAGAACTCCGATCGGGATCTACTATTACACAATAATGCCATTTGGTTTAAAGAACGTAGGAACAACATACCAAAGAGCAATGACAAAGATCTTTGATGACCTCATTCAAAACTAAGTAGAAATCTATGTGGACAATTTGGTCATTAAGAGCAAAGTAAAAGAAAACCACCTAAATGATTTGAGGATCGTATTTGAACGATTCCGATAGTACAATCTAAGGATGAATCCCTTAAAGTGCGCTTTCGGCGTTACCTTGAGGAAATTTCTTGGGTTCATTGTCCGTCATCGGGGAATCGAAATCAACTTAGAAAAGATTAAAGTGATATTTGAAATGCCTCCTCATGGAAACTTGAAACAATTAAGAACTTTTCAAGGAAAATTGGCATATTTGAGATGCTTTATATCCAATTTGTCATAGAGGTGTATCCCCTTTCCAAACCTACTTCGAAGGGATGTCACATTTTTTTGGGGAGAACCGTGTCAATGAGTTTTTGAAGATATTAAGTGTTATCTAACGACATCTCCTATTTTGGCAGCCCCTATCCCAAGTAGACCGTTGATATTTATATTGCGGCTTTAGACGAATCTCTCGGAGCCTTACTCGCTTAAGTCATTGATGAGGGTAAAGAGAACGCTCTCTACTACCTGAATCAACGTCTAATATCTACAGAAGGAAAGTATCCTTCTATTGAAAAGCATTGTCTAGCTTTAGTCTTTGCTGCTAAAAAACTTAGACTTTACATGTTGTCTCACAAGGTCAACCTAATTTCAAAAGTTAATCCATAGCAATATTTGATGACCCAACCAACACTTTTTGGACGCTTAGCAAAGTAGTTAATGATATTATTGCAATTTGACATAACTTTTGTGCCCTTTCCCACTATCAATGAGCAGATTCTTACAGATTTTCTCACAGCGCACCCACTGCCAGCTGGGTCCCCACTCAATGATGAATTACCAGACAAACAAATACTAGAAATAGAGTAGCTCGATACCAGACGTTGGGAAATGTACTTCCACAGAGCGTCATCAACCTGAAGAGACAAAGGTCAACAGATAGTGATACTCGGCAAAGCAGGAATTAGTTTAATCTTCATAATTCCAGATCAGGCAATGCTGAGATTCTCCTATCACTTGACAAAGCCAATTACCAATAACGAAGCAGAATAAGAAGATCTAATCACCGGTTTGGGATTAGCAATACTAATGGAAATAACAGACATTGCCATTTATGGCGACTCACAACTCGTTTTTCAGCAAGTGGTAGGACAATACAAAAATCTAAAACCAAGATTAGCAGAATATCATCGGTACACGGTGAAACTACTCGAGTAGATTCCGAGTGTGATTTTCTATAGAATTCCTTAGGCAGACAACGCCCATGTGGACGCTTGAGCCAAACTAGCTAAAGAAATAACTTGTCCACCTGAAGATTCTGTAGATATTACAATACAGAGACATCAGGTTTTGTCACAAAACGACATCAACAATCTACATAAGCTTGGAAAAGAAGGTATAGCAGCCACAGTGGCAGATGATTCATAAAATTGGCGTCAGCCGTTGATAGAATATTTTCAAACTTGGAAGTTACCAGAAGAAAAGTCAAAAGTGCATTAAATTCAGAAGAGAGCTCCCTCATATGCCCTAATTGACAGTGTTCTATACAGAAGATCCTTCAATCTGATGTGGCTCAGATGTCTCACCAAACCAGAAGCATTGAAAATTTTCAAAGAATACATGCCATATTGTGTGGAGCTCACTAGTCGGGACCAAAGATGAAGATGAATATCAAAAGGCTCAAATACTACTGGTCGACAATCATGACAGACTGCATGGACACAACAAAGAAATGTCATCAATGCCAAGTGCACTGAGAGGTCTTGCACCAACCTCCGAATGTTCTACACCCCACGATTGCTTCTTAGCCATTCAAGTGTTGGGGCACGAATATAGTGGGCCTGATAGAACCTCCGTCTTTGAAAGGACACAGGTTCTTACTTACAGTTACAAACTACTTCTCTAAGTGGGAAAAGGCAGTTCTGCTATTGGAAGTTATAGCACTGCAAGTTCTACAGTTCTTCAAGAATCAGGTTGTCTACCGCTTTGGTGTGCCGCGAAGGATCATTTCTGACAATGGGTCCGCCTTCAAGAGCACGAAAATCAACAACTTCGTCAGATGACATGGGATAGATTGGAGATACTCTACAATATACTAGCCCAAAGAAAATGGCTTGATAAAAGCCTTCAACAAGATGCTCAATCAAATTATAAAGAAGACGCTCGAAGACAACAAAGGAGGATGGCACGAGAAATTGCTAGAAGCTTTGTCGGCCGACAGGATGACAGTCAAAACACCGACATAGTCTGTACCTTATGCACTGCGTACGAGTTCGAGACAGTCTTTCTGCTAGAAGTTTAGCTACCATCACTCCAGTTCTTCGTTGCCAATTAAATTACAACAAAAGAGAATGCCAAAATTCAACTGGCATAATTAGAAGATTGCTTGCGCGACATAATTTAGAACTCTACCAAGCAAAGATGATTCAAGCCCACAATAGGTTGGTTCGACTGAGGTCGTTCAAAATTGGTGACCTTGTGCTTGTTCTCAGAAGGCCTATTCTTGCACACCACAAGATAGGTGTAAAATTTGAACCGACCTGGGAAGGACCATTCATGGTGGAAAAGGTTTACTTTGGAGGATCATACCAGCTGGTAGATTCTCAATGGGATAGACCCATGTTGCCAATAAATGGACGATATCTTAAGAAGTACTAAACGACTTGAGGAATCTGAAGAAAGATTTTCATTTTGATGTAGAATAGGGCCAACGTCTGTGACTGGGTCATAATCTTGTAATAAAATGAAGTTAAATGGAATAAAGTTAATTTTTTCACAAAATAAATACACTTGTTGAAATCTCTAAATCTAAATCTTCTAAAATCATATTAAATAAGATAATGGAATTAAAATAATTATAAAATTTAATAAAATGAAAGATAATAAGTTTTTTCTTGTTTTCTTTAGTGCACAACACCACCCATTGACATTTCCCCTGTTTACTTGTGCAAGAGGGGTCAGGTTGTGAGTTAGTGTTTTCTTCCAAATATGGCTTGGACTTTACGTCTTGATAAGAAACACACAAAAGGAGACTACAGACATGAATTCAATGAAGAAGTTTGGTCGTAAAGAGACCGGACATACATCAGGATATGGAGGTAATGGAGGATATGTTGACTCACACTTCCTTGCCACGAGACATGGTCAGGTCTCGTCTATGATCACTACTCTAGAGGGTGATCTTGTTGGTGCTTCAGACGAAAGAGTTCCAGAGGCTTCATTGGCGCGTACAAAAAGAAGAAATGTAAATTGTCGTAAGAGATACCTCTTATACAAGATGGAAAGGAGACAAACTCGGGAGCTAGCCACCATGCTACCACCCATTCCAGAAGATTCTTACAATCCTGAAATGAAAGAAACCGGTGACAGTGCACCGCGTGCCGATACTGAGCCAGAGGCTATAGAGGATCTAGCGCCGACATTATATTTGATTGAAGAAATTTGTAATTTGAGTTTACCCAGACTGTCTTCTGTGACAGGGGCATTTTCAGAATGCCCGGAATGTAATGTTTTACAGTTAGAGGAGTTTGACACAATTGAGGTGTATGCAGCTGCTTCAATGCTACTCAAAAGCCAAGAATATCCTGATGTAGAGCCGTACGTATCACACTTCATCCTACTGCTGCCACTACCATGAGGAGTCCCAAACTATGTGATGGCAAAAATCAGAAGAATCAGAAAAAAGGAATTTCAGCACTATGAAGAAATATAAGGGAAATTTGACAATATCCTAGAAAGACTCGAGTTATACACCGATGTATCCTCGAAGAAAGACGAAGAAGGAATTTTGTACTGCATCAAAACTACTTAGAATTTGGGCATAGCAGGTTGGTTGAGGCCGAGGACATATACAGCGCCGTCAAAATGGAAACGAGGAAAGGGCCGAGTCACTATTCAGTGTGGCTGTTGCTATAACTTCGCTGTAGATCAACAAGGTAATCCCCCAGGGATTTTGCAGCACGATGAGGTGGATCCAATGTGACCACAAATAAAGAATATGATAAAGAGGATGGTTGAGTGGCATGTCTTACCTGCAGACTGTATTCCTTACAACTTCATCATAAATATTTATGGGGTTAGGGACTGTAATCTGCCTCATATCGACCACCATGACTTTGTGAGACCCTTCTACGCGGTCTCCTTTATAAGTGAAAGTAATATCTTATTTGGACGAGAAATCTAGATTGTTTGACCAAGAGAATTTTGAGGTTCTGTTGAAATCCCCCTACTAGTCACATCAGTGCTAGTATTAAAAGGAAATGGAGCGGACTTGGCAAAATACTGCATCCCAAGAATCACAAGAAAAAGGGTGTCAGTCACCTTCAGAAGAACTGATGAAGATAAAGCGTCATTTTACTACGAGCTGGATCCAATTTTGGAGAACCTTCACCCTTTGCCACTGTGATGGCAGTACCTCTGGGTGTTTGCGAGGGGACTTTTATTCCGGAGCAAAATCTTGGTGGGTTGGCTCGTCCCCGCAGCAGTCTCAAGATGCAGAAATCTACTACCACTTACAATGGGTCATGACAGTTGTTGTCACCACTATTGCAACAGTCAGACGATGTGATATATCAGCTATATTCAGTTTTGTACACATGATCTACTTTTGGATGCTTGCAGCGTATGATAAGTTGTACTACTTTCAGCAAAATTAATGAAGATTTCTATTTTCAAAAATGCTTTTCTTTCAGCGTGATAGTTGAAAGCCGTAGAACTATGTATGGGTTCCAAAATAAAAAGGACAAAAGAATAATGCAGAAGAAAAGGATAAATTGATAACAAAATAAAATTGAACTCGAAATGAACCCGAAACTTAAGTCAAATAAAATTGAAATTTAAATCTAATGAAACAAAACAAACAAATGATAATATTCTCTCTCTCTCTCTCTCTCTCTCTCTCTCTCTCTCTCTCTCTTTCTCTCTCGAGAATCTGAGTCCTTGCACTCATCTCTGAATCCTTCGTTTTTGCGGGCACTCTGTGAAATTTGGCACCTTTCACACAGCGCCACTTCTCACAAATTCGAAATATCTTGAAATTCTGCAAATCTTGTAATAGCTATCAATCTCTGCCGAATTGCGCCAAATTTAATTTCTTTGAAATTCAATACCAAGTTTCACCAAATTCTCCTCAAATGAAATTCCAGGAATGGAGCTTAGTCATCTGATTCTTCCAAAATTCCCTAATTTTCCCCATCCTATCCGAGAAATTTTTTCGCCTTCCATGAAATTCCTGGAACGGAGCTTAGTCGTCTGATTCCCCCAAAATTCCTAATTTTCTACATCCTATCGGAGAAAATTTTTCAACTTCCATGAAATTCCGGGAACGAAGCTTAGTCGTCCAATTCTCCTAAAATTCTCTTATTTTCTATGTCTTATCCGAGAAATTTTTCGCCTTCCATGAAATTCTAAGAACGGACCTTAGTCGTGTGATTCCTTCAAAATTCTCTAATTTTCCATATCCTATCCGAGAAATTTTCTACCTTCCATGAAATTCTGGGAAATGAGCTTTGTTGTCTGATTCCCCAAAAATTCCCTAATTTTCAACATCCTATCCGAGAAATTTTTCGCCTTCCATGAAATATCGAGAACAGAGCTTAGTCGTCTGATTACCCCAAAATTCTCTAATATTCCATCTCCTTTCTGAGAAAATTTTTCCTCCTTCCATGAAATTCCGGGAATAGAGCTTAGTCTTATGATTCCTCCAAAATTTCCTAATTTTCCACATCCTATTTGAGGAATTTTCTGCCTTCCATGAAATTCCGGGAACTGAGCTGAGTCGTCCGATTCCCCCAAAATTTCCTAATTCTACACATCCTATCTGAGAAATTTTTCCTTCCATGAAATTTCGGGAATGGAGCTTAGTCGTTCGATTCCAAAAAAAATTTCCCTAAAATTATCTATGTTTTCCATCTCCCTTCCGAGAAATTTTTCCACACCCACAAAATCTCAAGACCAGTACCAAAATTCCAGTTCTCACCATGCGGGATTAGTACTTAAATTCTAACTCTCACTTTTCCGAGATCGGTACTGAAATTTTGATTTCCCCTTTGCACTCACTCAAAATTTCCCACAAAATTAAAATATTCAAATTTAAAATTCCACAAATTCTGAAATTTTAGTAAAATCCATAAAACTTAAAATTAAAATTGAAACTTAAAATCAAAGATTAAAACTCAAAATTAAATTAAAATTCAAACTCAAAAATTAAATTAAAATTCAAACTCAAAATTTAAACTGAAATCAAATTCGAATATCAAATCCTAATTCTAAATCCAAATTCCAACTTCAAACTAATTTGGATCGGACTCCTTCAGAGTTTGGAGACTTGAAATTCATAGATCCCCACATGAAGATATTCCATATTCCTTCCCCAGCGAGAGTTCCCGGGACTTGAAAGGTTTCACCAAATACTCTCCAGCGGAAACATCCTCGCTAAATTCTATGTTTTGTCTTGAGTTTTGACTCAGACAACTATGTTGGTTTTGTTGATCTCATCGGTCAACATCAATATGTGCAGTGCTTGCCCAGCACACCACACCTATTGGTGGTCCATTTGTTGACCTCTCTTTTAATTGAGGTCTAGTCTCTCTTTAGAATAGCTTAGGGTCTAGCCATAGAACTCTCCTGGTAACTTTCTTAGAATACTTGTCATGGCACTCTTTCCTTTAGAAATTTAGACTTTTCTCACTTCACTGGGAGTTTTCATATGCTTAAGGCCTAACCTCCAGCTTTTGGAAGGAAGAGACCAAGCATAAGGAAGCTTAGAGGAAGTCTCCTATAGGTGGTCAGACCTTAGGATCTACCCTGAGAGGTCTAGAGCTTACACTAAACACTCACAAACCCTAAACAAGGCACATCACTTTTGATTTTCTAACTCTTTGGAAACTCATGTAAGTGGTTTTCCCAAGCCATTAGCCTCAGGCTAGGGTTTGGCTAGTACCAACACATAGAGGACCAAATGAGGGTGACCCTTGGTCCATGGATCAATCTAAACAATTTCATATTATCACTCACTTTCAACCATTCCCAATTTTCCCAGACATTCCAAATTTCTAACATCTTTGCCCCAAAATACCTAAAATACCAAAAATACCCCCGAAAACCCTAAAATCCCCCAAAATTTTTAAAATCACCCAAATTACCCATAATTCTCCAAAAATCATTCCAAAATACTCCCTACCACTTAAATTAACTAAAATCACCCAAAATTGCCAAATTTCCTAAATAATCTCCAAATTGACCAAAATGCCCCTCTTAGCCCAAAATTCAAAAAATTCCAAAAATTCTCATAAATTCCTAAAACCTCCCAAATATTCCCAATTTCATTTCTCTTAACTACCACATTACCCAATTTGGCTAATTTAGCCTAATTTAACCAAAAGCCCCAATTTGACCCATTTAATCTAAAAGTGCCCACATTAAACCCAATGTCTACCCCATTGATCCCAATATTGCCCAATTTCAATTCCAATATTTAATTCAAAATCTCCAATACGGATATGAACAAAATTCACATTTGAGTTCAATTTCACTTAAAACCCAGAATCCCCAATTTTGCCTAAGTGACCAAAATCCCCCCAAATTTACCTAATCACAGTCAATTTCTCCCCAATTTGAATTCTAAACCCTTCATAACACTCCCTTAAACTGAATTGAACCATTAATTTCCCCAATTTGAGCTCAAGTCTCACCCAAACCACTTGAACCAAAAATACCCAATTTTAGCCCAAATTGAACACATCTCCAAAATTTCCCAAAATTGATTGCCCTACTCTCACATCTCCTCCCAATTAATGTTGGGAACTCTTCATGAAATTCTTCTAAACCATTTGGAACCTGAAATTGGGCCTAAACGCCACTCTAGCTCAACCTAAACCCAAGTTGAGCCAACTTGCCCCAAATTGACCAAAACACCAAACCAAGCCAAATTGACCTACCAAATCAATTTAACACCACTCCAAACCTCTTCTAAACACTTCATGCCAATCATATACACTATTTTGAACAATTATTTGGGTCTAACCCAAACTAAAACCCAAGCTAGCCCAACCTGAACTCAAAATGACCTAAATTGAACATATAGCCCAATGTGATCAAATCATCCCAAATGTGACCAACCTAGGTCCACCACAGCCACCAAGTGACCCCTAGGAACCACTCTAGACCCACCTAGCTCACTCTACTTGAGCCATGAACCAAAGGTCCCCCAAATTAGTGGATCTCCTCCTTTAAATGGCTAAATCAAGAGATATTTTCAATAATCCCTTCACCATTTAAACTCATGGCACTTAATGGCCTGCCCACCTGACTACTAGCCACCTCCCCTGGCCTGGTCGGCCGGCCTAGTGGCTGGAAAATGCCAAAATTGAGAGCCACCTCCTCTCCAATTGAACCCAAACTCACCTAACAAGCTGTCCAGCTCTGATTGGCCATTAGGGCAGATCTGCCATCCACCTAAGTAGTTGAACACACCCAAAGCCAGGCCCTGAGCTCAGTCAATTGACCATTGCTATAAAAACCACCCCTCACAGAGAAAATCAAGGTGTTGAAAATTTGCTAACCAAACTCTGCCAAAACTTCACCGGAACTCCTCCAAACCTCCCTAAGATCATTCCACCCATTTCCCCCCTCTGATTCCCAATGCCGGAGCACAATTTCAGAGCTCAAAATTGGTCGAAAATCAGGACACATTTCAACACAGCTCCACAATGCACCAAAGTTCAATTAAGTACAACCACACCTTCACCACAGTGAAAGAAGAAGATCCCCCATCAAAGTCCCATCACAGAAGGCCTCTGCACCAGACTTCCATCAACACCTGAAATCGGGTCTAGTCAAGTTTGGGTCTAAACAATTCATCAGGCCAAATGTTTCCATCTGGAGATTATTTGGGACCAATCGAAGCTGCCACAACCATCTGATTGAGGCCTCCCCTCTTTGACAAAAGTATTGGACTCACTCTTCCTCCTGAGCTTTTCTTCATCCTCCATAATTGTACACTGTATTTCATACCGTATAAATTGTATGGATAGGTTTGTCTAGGCTAGATAAAGCTCTATGAACAAACCCCATGTGATTTGGTTGGGTTTCAAGAGTGATCTTAGGTCTAGAAGGTGGATGGCTCTCAGGTTACACCAGTCGAAGACAATGAAGGAGCACCGTTCAATTGCGTGTGTCATACTTGGACGACCAGGATGGAGTCAGATGGAGACTAGGTACATAAAGCACAGCCGCATGGACATCCAGTCAGATGATGGTGTAGAATTGGAACACGCCATGTGGGCTTTCGGAGCAGCCGAGGATCCAGTCAATGCCGCATGGTTAAGTAGAAAAATAGATGATTTTTGAATTATTTAAATTATTAGAAATTTAAAAATCTAAAACTTGGTATAAAAATTCTTAAAAAATCAAATAATGATACTCTCTTTCTCAGTGAACAGAGGAGATAATGTGGAATTTGTTTAAAATTTATTTAATGTATATATGATTTTTAATTAATTAAATACCCTCTGTAGTCTTTTAATTCTCCATGCATATAGACATTTCACGACAGCATACCATTTTTACATGTTATAACCTCTGTTATGGGGGATCTTCCCTAATTTTTCTAAAGTCAAAAGAGACCTCTATGAAGAGTTCTATGTTTTCCAATCTTTTGCATCTGTTTTTATAAATTAATTCAAAAAATTAGCATGGTGGTTATAAAAATCAAGAAAATTTATGGTAGGTTCCCTATGACCAGAGGACCCTGGAAAAATGGAAATTTGGTTTAAGTCACTGAAAATAACTCTAATGGTAATTAAGAATTAAATATTAAATAAAAAAAAATTGGATTATGTGTAAATGAAAATAACCCAAAAACAATTCTCTATTGTATTTTAAAGGTCAGAGAACTCCCCATAAAAAATTCATGGCATATGGAATTCATTTAATCATCTAAATTAATTTTTTAAGTAAAATGATAATTTGAAAATTAAACTAATGTTAATAATTAAAATATAACTCAAAAAATAGTTAAATTGGTTTTGAGAGTTCTTTGTGATCAGAGGATTTTTCTAAAAATAAAATTGAGATTTTTACAAAATTTTCATTTTTAATCATATTTTTAATATTAAAAAATTAAAAATAATAAAAATCACAAAAATATTAAAAATAACCAAATTGTCACATTTGGTCTCCTAAACACCTAGGAACCATCCCCATTCCTAAGCCTCAAAATCAAGGTATCAATTTTTAAAGGCTTAAATTGATTTTAAAAGGCTAAAAATGAATTTCCTTAATTTTTCACTAAAATAATTCTAATAATTAAACTGAAAATCACAAAAATATAAAATTTATTTATCCGGGTTCCTTGACATTAGAGAAACTTAAGAAAAATATAAAATTAGATTTTCATTTTTCAAAATATTTTATAAATAATCAAAACTTTAGAACATGAAATAATTCTAATAATTAAATTAAAACTAATAAAAATCATGAAATTTGGTCCAAGTGGTCCTCTAGTCTAGTTCTACCTCCAAAAAAAGTTTCAAAGTAATATTCTTTGTTTTGGACAAGTTATTGAATTTTCATTGAAAACCCCTATTTTTGCATCAAAATAAATATATAAATTAAATTAAAATTTGAAAATCACATTTTTCTCCTTTGATGTTTTAATTAACTCATAAGTGGGGTCACATAAAAATTTCAAAGTCATTTGAGCTAAATTTAATGAATTATGAAGTGATAAAGGCCTTTAGGGGTAAAATTGTAATTTTGGAAAATTTAGCCTTAATCAATATTTAGGCTTAATCAAAATAGGAAAAGGGCAATAAATAACCTTAATTATTATGTTGGATGACTGAAACATTAATGGACAAATGATAGAAACCCATTGCAATTTTGTTACATTAAAATTAAATATTTAAAGTTCCTTAATTATCATAATTTGGAAGAAAAATCAAATTAAAAAGACTCTTAAGGTTAGGGGATGATTTTGGAAGTTAATATTCCACTAACTTAATGCCTCTAATTTGATGTATAAATGATAAATCGATATTTTGATAAGAATCATAATCATGAAATTTCCTTTTCTAAAGACATGAAAATACCCACTAAAATCTTAAGGGCTTAGTAGTGAGCTAGGCTTGATCAAAAGAATTAACTAACAAGAATTAGAAAAGAAAACATAATTAATATTAAACTAACTTTAAAACAATACAAGCCCATTAAAATTTGATAAATTCTTCCATAAGTTAAATTTTACCTCTAAGGGCCCACTCACATAATTCCTAAGTAAATCACCAAATGATAATTACCCCGCCTTTCGGAATGACTAAAACATTGGCTCATTGAGCAGAAGGGTATGAGACTGATAAATCATTTAATGACTAAGATAAGTCCAAAAGGACCTCAAGGAAGTTCAAAAGAATTGTGAAATATCTGGGTTTCTCCTGGACCATTTCACATATCTTATGGACACCTTGTAGGACTATTGTACCTATCATATTTATTAAATGAAGAAATCTCATAAATGAATAGAATTCACCGGGTTATGCCATAGAGTTTGGTAGGCATGTAACGAACCTATCTAGAGGATTTTACTTCCCTGTAAAATATAAATGTTTATTGCATAAATATTAAAGTTTCAGGTGGACATGACGAGAAGACTTACCAGGTATGCTTTATTTTATTGCAATTTACTTACCTGCGCTCTATTGTTTTTCCTTTTCTTGCAAATTTGCATGCTAAACAACAATGTCACCCTATATGAAAACTGAAAACTTTTAGGATAGTCACATAATTAAGACCAAAAAGCAAAATTAAAAATCAAAATAAGATAAAATCCACAGCCACAACATTCAAAATATAAAACAACTCAAAACTTAATCACAAACAAAACAAAAACCACAATTGTAACTAAATTAAAACGTCTCGTTTAATGATCGAGAATTCCTCAGAGGAGGTAACCTATGTGTTGCTAATGAGGTTTCCCACATTCTGAATGAAAGTATGGAACTCATTAATTTTAGTTTAGTAAATTCATTTAGACTAAGTGAATCCGATGAAAATAGCGACGCCGGGATGATGGAAATGTAGGATCTTAACCAGTGTTGCTATAATCAACTTTAATGTTCCCCTAATAAAATATTAAGACACCTCAATCTAAATATTTCCAAAACATTGCACTTCTCTTTTCTCCTTAATTGAAACTTCTTTAAACTAAACCTGCTATGACAAGGAGCTTGGAGCATGCATTGTGGGCAGCCCGGCCATCTTTTACAACAAAATAGAAAGCCATATAACTTCGAGGTAGCTCGCTAGTACAACATAAATTCTGACATTTTCTTTAGGCTCTTGCATAACTATGTATTGCAGCATAAGCCCTAACTCTTCTTAGGATTCTGGGGTTGTCAATGGGTATGACATAAATCCTCCTATCTTCCAAGCCATTCACATGATCGGTCTCAAGTGAATGTAAGTCCTAAATAATAAAATTAACTGGATGAAACACCAAATAAATATCCTAAATCAAAGCCAAACCGTAGGATAGTTTGGGAAGACATCAAGATTTTCCTTGAATCTATGTCCTTCCCCTAGCCTTCTCTCCTTTGAATTCTGATAAAATAAATGTTTCAAAAACTGAGACATTCGCCTATTAAATTTCTGACTATCACATTTTTCTTAAAAACCTTACCTTTGGAAGTCATGAATATAAATATTTCCTGATCTATATGAAGAGTTTTGTTAGGTGACTTCGGTTATCTAAGATGCAATTAACTATAGGGGCTTGCCCTTATAGGAAATTTAAAGACCTCAGATTAATATAAACCCTATCTAATTCCTTCATATTAGATAGGGGACATTGTCAGACAAAAATGGTTCTCAGAGTAAACATATGTCATGAATTCTTAAGTTTGTTTGATCAAGCCTCGTCCCAAGTCATGTATCTATTCTTCGGGATAGGTACATGTCTTGTGATGAAGCGCTTAATTATCTAAACTAACGTTTGTATGAAATCAATTTGATTTTGGCATCTGCCAAAACTAAAACATTATTTTTAAAACTCCATATATATATATATATATATATATATATATATATATATATATATATATATATATATATATATTAAATTAAATCAAATTTCTATATTCTAAACCTTTTTAAAAAATATCAAACTTCACACCACAACAACATTTTTAACGGATGACAGTCATTTTGACCTCTTCTTAGCCTTTGGAGGGGAAGTGATCTGGAGATGGATGAGAGCATAAAGCGGGGTTTTGAAGAGTTTCTTCCTTAGGTTCTCTCTTCCTCTCTTAGGTTTGAGTTCCTAAGGGTTTTTCCTACCGATTTCTTTGTATAGGCTCACATGTTTTGAAAATTTATTGTATAAGAGAGGGAGTTGCTGCTGTACAAGAGGAACAAATTATTTTGTAACCTTTTACCTATCAATTTTACTTGCAAAATGATTTTGATGGAATATCTTTTTGATTTTATTTCTATCATGCATAGCTAAATTTTCTTTCTCACCTCTGTGATTCATGAGATTTGAGTTTCATGATTTTCTTCGATGATTCTTTCCCTGTATCATTTTCCAGAGGAATTAGGACGTTTAGTTGTTTTGTTAAAAACATAATTTACTTCTGATCTAAATAATTAGGATGTTAACATATTTCATGATATATGACTCCTGACTATTGTGTAGAGAAACAAAGTAGTTAACCATAAAATTCAGGTAAGAATTGACATATTCTATTCAGATTTTGCATCCTAGAAAGGGGATCAAAATAAAACTGTGGAATGTCATGAAGATTGAGGAAGCCTCAACTTCATGTATTCTACTATTTTTTTTTACCTATGAATAAGCATATAGAGGACTTTCTATCCCTATTTAAAACTATCACAAAGGGGAAAGTTTGGGAAGACCACGAACCACCACTTCACCTAAATTGCAGAGGTGCAAGCCTCATATCACTTGAAAAATTGTAAGATTTCTCAACTAATGTTTTGTGTGTTTTCAACTTCATTCTCTTTTATTTTTGTTTTTAAGTAGGATTTTGAAAATATTCTTTTACTTGTGATCACACTACACTAAAGTTTAGACGCTAAGTGAACTAGAGAATCATCCATCAGAATAGTTCTAAGTCATTTTCTCATGGGATCAATACGTGGTACTCTTTAACCACATTTTTGCTTGACATGTAGACTTACATGAGGAACAGACTTAATTCACGGTAAATTTTTGGTTTCGTCATCAAACTTACCTGACCAGAGATCCTTTAACAGCAACCCATGTGATGAGTCATCCATAAAATCTTGATAACCTTAAGTCAAGAGAAAGAAATAACTAGTTCTTTAAGAACTTATTTGAATATAATTAATATATTTTGAATTTATAACTGCTAAGAAATTCACAAGGAAGCCTTTAAGAAAAAAAAGAAAAGTAGAACTAGCTACAAAGTTGAGCCATCTCACAAAGAACTTACACCAGGTTTGGGTCGGGGAGCCTCTAACATCTTATTCGTTCTAGACAACCACTTGAGTGTTAAAATTTATGCTTATCCTATATGTTTGGAAGAACAAGAGTACTCCCCTTCGGTACATGCAAATATGATGCCATTATCTATCAGGGTGCATAATGTGGATGCCCTATTTTAATAACTCGGGATACATCCATGCATGCAAAATCATTTTAAATTCAGCGTGAAGGGAAATAAAGAAAATTAAGGCATAATAAAGTGATTACTTTAAAATGATTCAATTTTTAATCCTAATATTTTGTTAAGATCAAATTTTTTATTATTATGATTTTATAGAAAAAAAATAATTCTTTCTCAATGAGCCTAGGCGCAAATGTCAAGAGCCTAAAGAAACTGTAATCTCAAGAAAGAGAGGATTTCAACACTCGATACAAAGTAAACATACAATATGAATGAAATCAATAACAAGCCGGATGCTGCAAGGTTGGTAACATACCTTAAAAAGATAAAATTATAGTCAAGCTCTTCATATACATGCATAATCCTAATCTATATATAATAATATGATCTTGAAACTATGGTATGAGTCACTGGCATTATACCCTCGGTTCTCGCCACATGGTTCCACTCATTAAAAAAGGTTGCAATTCTTAGGTGGGGAACAACAAGAAGGTCCACATTAAGCATAAGGTAAAGAGAAAGAGGGGTGCGGGTAGAAGATACAACAACATGATCACAACTACATCTAAATCTGGCAAGCCAGTTAGCAGGCCAGTAACCCTCCCTATAGATGAAGGAGAGTTGAACCTTAAGAAGAGACTTGAGTTGGTGAATCTTTCTGATCCATTATGAAATGTGCCGAGTGGGATGTCAGTACTGGATAAAAATTAGAGCAATAAGTAGGAGTCCATTTCCACCTATAAAGAGTCCCAATTTTTCATATTGGCCAATCTGATTGCCCAGTACACAACTATAACTTCAGTTTCTAGTCCATCTAGTGCAGTGGTTGGGGCATGAAAGAAAAATAGGCACTGCCTCAGGTGGTTCTTGATGACAGCACCGACTCCAACTCCCATAGCAGAAAAACTCCCATCTGTGTCTAAATTAATTGTAGGGGAGGAGGGGCTCTTCCAGAAAACTTTAGAGATTGTGAAAGTAGGGATGGAATCAAAGAAATAACCTCCACTGACTCGTTGCAAAGGAGTGGTGGGATATTGTTTAAGCAGAGCTGAATGGTCCCATTCTTATAATCCTTTTGAATGATCAATACTCTTTGGCACAACTTCTCTTGAAAAGACGGTCTTCTTTTGGAGAGCATAGTAGACGGTAGCTTCGTGGATGCCTACTTCATGTACTAAGAATTGTCTCAAGTCTCCTTTAATGTAAAGTTCATGTCCTTCTTTGTAATACTTAATACAATGATGTAAAGATGATGGAACCATGTTTTACTCATGAAGCCACGATCGACCAAGTAGAGCATTGAACAAAGTCTCCATTTGATGACATGGAGTTTTGCGGTTGTTACCAGATTACTAACCTTCATCAGCGGTGTGATCGATGCAATTATTCTTTCTCATTTTTGATTGAATCCTCTTAGCATAATTTTATTAGCAGTAAGCTCTTGTCAATCGATGTCTAAATATGCTAACGTTTGTAGATCATCAGGATGAGTGACGCTCCTAGAACTACTAAAACTCTATAGAGTACAAATCTATTGATGTTGACAGAAATGTGGAGCAGGCAGTTGTGATCAGTAGAGCCGAATAGCAAGTCTTCGTCAATGAAGGTTACCCCAGGCTATTCCCTCAAATCACAAACTCCATCTAAGGATGTTCTAGCTAATTGTGTTAAAAAAATTTCTGGATCAAGCAGAGCCTTAATCAGAGTTTCTCTTTTCTCCTTTGACAAGATCAAAGCATCGTAGATGCTTAGACTGGTTGGCAACTTTCTAAGATGAGCTATTACATTGTAATCCACTTTATTTGAACCTCTAAGTTCTTTTCGAGCAAGTGTCTCTTCCACTAGTGGAGGTAACTCATTTGTCTTTTTCTATTGGAGTCATTCTCGAGGGTAATACCTTTTCACTCCTCAGATTCACCTCTATTATCTCCTCTTCTTTTAAAATCGTAACTTACTCTTCTGCTGTTGATTCTGAATCTAAGACGTCCAGGTGATTTTAATTGACATTCATTTTCACTTGAGGATTTGCTCCTCACTTTCTGAATTGTCATTCTGGTGTCATTGATGTCTCCTTCATTCTTGTTAACGTACCCATTGGAACATAGTATGATTTGAGGATCATTCTGGGAATCGAAATCAAGGTTAGATTGGTTATGGTCAGTTATGTCATCACTAAAGACTGTCAAAATGTAGATGAACTCATCACTCTTATAATCATAAAACCCCAGAGGGGAATAGAGGAAATCATACAGAGTCAGAGAATTGAGGGATTTTTCCCCCAAATCTGAGACAAACAATCTAACTGGGGTAGTTCCTATCCTACCCTTCATGCTATCAACCATTGGTTCGTCCACGATCTCCCTATTCACAGTCTATCATTGTCCAAATTTCTCTAGCGTAATCTCTATCTTTAGCCTGGCAGGTTGTAGACTCTAAGGGACAGCTTCTTTTAAAGAAGACTGAATTTGATCCAGGATCTCCTTAGAGGTTCTGGTCCAATTTGTGCTTCATCCATCCTCCTCCATGTACAAATCTATCGGACTAATTGAATTGAGCAAAATCATATTTATAGAACCTCTTTCAGGTTCTTTTAAATTTTTTTTTTGGAATTGTTATGTTCCCTTGTTTGAAATTTATTTCGAGCCAATCCTTGAAGCTAAAGCAATTTTCTATGGTCTGGATAAGTAGTCTATGGTAAGGATAGTAGTTGGGGTGATCCTTCTTGTCTACCTCCTTTGGCTTCTTGGGCTCTGGTAATCTGAACTTAGGCTTCTTCATCAAATTTCAAAAAATCTTTGCCACAGCATCGTCCTTAAAGGAGTAGACTCTGTTCAATTGATTTGCTATTGATGAATCCTATCTTCCATATGTCTTGTATGATTTCTATTGAAATGACTGCTGACATGGCTGACCATACTATAGACCATACTGCTGCGGACGAGCCTATAATGTTGAGAAGACTGACTGCAATGCAATGTCTGTGTTTATTACTTCAGAGACTGGTTGTACAACAGTGTTTGTACTATTATGGAGGTTGATTGTACTATACCGGCTATTGATAACTTTGACAAGGCTGCTCAGTATGAAGCTTCATTTACTGATTGCCTTTGTCGATCGTTGCCATTGTCCCAGACTTCTTCTCAAATGCCTTAACTTGTCTGGGCTTTTTAGTCTTCTTCATGGACTGCATGTGCTTAACTTCCTATTATAGAATGATGGTTTGCTAAATAGCTTCTCAAATGACTTAATGGTAAGTCCCTTAGCTTAAAGGCTACCAGACTGTGGATACTATAAAGTAAAATTGCAATTGTGTGTTGTACTGTAGTTGAGGCTCACACTTCATGCTTAAGTTCCTCCATCTCAAAATGTAGTCCACCAAGGTCTTGGCTTCTGTCTCTCCACCATGAGATCTCCTATGGTGACATGATGCTAATCACAGGCAAATCTATTCATGAAAAAGGTTTCCAAGTCTACAAACATCTTAATTGATCTTTTGGGTAATGTTGCATACCAATCAAATGCAACCCCTGACAAACTTCTCACGAACTAACGAAAAAGTAATGTTTTATTCCCTCCAGTGTTGTACCAGCTTGCTCGGAAGTGCGCAATATGCTGGCGTGCATTTGCCGTCCTGTCGAAATTCTTAAAAGTCAACGGTACAAATCCTTTGGGGTATGGTACGACATCAAACTCCTCTGGGTAGGGTCTACCCTTTGAAATTGATGCACCTCCATTGGATTGGGCCAAGGCTTCCCACACTTGCTGCTCGACCAACTCCTAGATATCCTTTTCTAGTACCAAAGTCAGAGCTGAATCCTTCTTCGTTAGATTGTCTCTATTAGTGGAAGCAACCTCTTTCCTTTCATATGTAATATGCACGACCTCAGGCTAGTTCACCTCTAGAGATGCCACTTGTTGTGATTGTGACTGTCAATGTATCATAGCCATGGCAGTCTTGACGGCAGCCTTCTCCTCCAATCTTTTCTTCAATCAAATGATATATTCGTCTCTTAGCTAAATGTCTCTATGGAACTTGTTTGTGATGTTTTCCTCTATAGAAAGTTGAGCATTGCGCGCAGACGCTATGACCTAGTTTAGAAGACATTGATGTCCATGAACTCCTCATCCATATAATCTAAAAGGTAGTAATTCTTATCTTCAATGGCCAATCCTCGCACTTTGGCCAATTTGAATATCTCAGCTTTGAGCTTCCTCACTTTATCATTGACTGCTTTCTCTTTACTCAACTTAAGATTGGTAGGCTTTTCTTGAACATCGTTTCTTATTGTAACAAACTCTGAAGCGATGACAGTAGCGACAGCTGGAGCATCAGACTCATGATCCATTTCATGAACATGCTCCTACATCTTTTCTGAAAGTATTGGTACAACAGCCTTAGGTACCCACACTTTCTTTTCCAATGTTGAAGCCCTGAGACGAAGTGTCTCGGTGGGAACATCAATATTCAAAGTTAAGTGTTCTTCTATTATAGAATCCAAGTGGAGAAAAAATAGGGATGTCATGGATCTTAAGGATAACCTTGGTGACTTCTCAAACAATCTTATGGTTTGGCTTTAATTTCAAAGAGATTATTATTAAAGTTTCATCCTGCCAATTTTATTATGTAGGGCTTATATTTGCATGATATTGAACATACAAATGGCCTCGAAGATGGGAGAATTTACGTCGTACCGAACAAAGACCTCGGCATCCTAAGGAGAGTTAGGGCTTATATCGCATAACATAATTGTGCAAAGGCCTAAAGATAAATTGAGGATTTACACTATGCTTAAGGGACTACCTAGAAATCCTATGATTTATTGTTTAATTCTAAATATATATTTGTTGTTGTAGATCCATATACTCTCTTGAAGATGTTCTCATGTAGGTCCTTATCATGCTGCCCATGGTGTTTGCTCCAAGCTTCTGGTTGAAGTAATAGTCCTTAGATCTAAGGTTCAAAAGGTTTTACGATGTATGTTTAAATGTTTTAGTTTTGTTGTCGTTGTTCAAGTGTCTTATTTAGAGGAATTTCAATTTAATTAGAGCGACACCGATTAGAATCCCATGATTCCCTCATTTTGTAATCACAATTAATTTTGATTATACTTAGTCTAAATGAGTTGTCAAGCTCGCTTAGATTGGAGAATTCCCATTAGCTACCGTAAGTTACCTCCTCCGAGGGATCCTCGTAAATCAAAAGAGGTGCATTATGTGCATTTGTTAGGTTTAAAAGTGTAGTTAATTTTTGAAAATGTATTTTTGTTCTGTTTGTTCTATCCTACAGGTATGCATAGTAAAGAAAATTGCAGATAAATAAAAATAGCTGAAAAGTAAAGCGTAATAAAGTAAAATTCTATAGATAAACTATAAAAGCATACATGGGCTTCTACTAGCATTACAAGGTTAGTTCTTAAAGCATAATATAATTTGCAAAGAATCTAAATAAATTGCAGGAATGTAAGTAAGCATACAAATAAAAATCCAGTGTAAGGAAAGTTAATTTTTGAAAATGTATAGTTAATTTTTGAAAACTTATTTTTGTTCCATTTGTTCTATCTTACAGGCATGCATAGTAAAGGAAATTGTAGATAAATAAAAAGTGATGGAAAATAAAGCATAATAAAGTAAAATTTTATAAATAAAGTGTAAAAGAGTACATGGGCTTCTGTTACCGTTGCATGGTTAGTTCATTAAACATAATATAATTTGCAGGGAATCTAAATAAATTGCAGGAAAGTAAGTAAGCATAGAAAGAAAAATCCAGTGCAAGGAAAGTAGAGAAATATGTCGTGAGAAGCACGAGCAAGTAAAAGAAAACATATAACCACATATGAAAGATTGGGACTAAGCGTAAGAGTTTGGTGAAGGTGGAGGCTCAGAGCTGAACTGTGTGCTTCCCGACAATGGGTAAGAGCTACCAACCCGATAACCTAAAGAGGGCAGTCCTGACCTCGATTCAAGTGGTTAACGGTAGAATTTTGCAAATTTTCGTCAAAATTCTATAATTTTTATACAAGAGTTTAAATTTTTATGCATAGTTTATTTTAACAAGAAAAGAGACTTTGTTTTTACTTTGTAAAATAGTGTAGTCCACAGGCTAGTCACTCTAATTAAGCTAGGACTACTAGAAACCTAAGAGCATCGGAGGTAAGAATCTCACCAAGAGTTGGCGAATAGTACCATCCATCCTTGTCTTCTCCCTTATTGAAGATCCTTAAGGTAGGAAATACCATTCTAAAAATCCCAGATCGAATCTCACGTTTAAGCACACATAAGAAAAGTCGTCATTGCCATAACCACCTAGAGCTTAGACTTACATAAGTTCCATGACTCATATGTGGCAAAAAAAATAAATGTACTCAGCTACTCATAAAGACTTCAATATCTTATAAAAACTCAAGTCCTTGAGCATTGGGTTATAAATCTAGGATAAGTAGGTTAGGGAATTTCTATTGATTAAGTGAATTAACGGGTCCTGAGGCATAATTTTGTGGGACCCTAAGAGTTTAAGGATGATTTTCTTCATCAAATCATAATAAGTTCAATTGTCCTTCAAAACATCCAAAAGATTATAAAAGTGTTCGGGGTACAACCCTAAACAACTTCTAAAATCTGTTGAACCATTTCGAGTTCTTCTAAACTTATTATGTTGTTAAATCATTCATCCGTAGTTAAATTAAGGTTTAGTGGTAATATTTTTAACATGTTCTCGGTTAACCTTAGTGTTTTAATTATCTCGTATGTGGGGTAACTAAATATTCACTTGACATTTTATTTAAGATTATGTGGGTGGACGCCATTAAGGGAAATTTGCATTATTAAGAAATCTTGATGTTTTAATTAAGATTAGGCTTGTAGTGTTTTAAGGGTATTTAGAATTAACTACGTTTCATTTTCTAAACCTCATTAAACAAGTTTTTTTAAACCTAGCTCACTACTAAGCCCTTAAGACTTCATGTATACATTTATAATTATTAGAAATTTTGATTCACATGAATTTAACTTCTACTGAAAGATCATACTTCGCATTTGATCACTAATTGGGGCTGTAGATTAGTGAATTATTATATCTCTAACATATGCCCACTTTTCTAGAATCATCCGATCCGATTAACTTCCTAGTCATAACAATTCAGAAAATTACAATTTTACCCTTGTTGTAAATGGTGATGGATTGGTTTCTACCAGTTAAACTCTTTGTGTTCAATCATCCAAGATAGTTAATTAAGATCAATGTTACCCATTTACCTTTTAGTTTAACCTAAGTTTTAACTATTTCATAATATTTTAAATTTAACTCAAATGACTTTAAGATTTCATTGTAAGCCTACTCATGGGTCAACTAGAACAATAGAGGAGAAATCATATTTTTCAAATTTTTATTTAATTTTTAATAACTATTTTAACTCAAAATAAAGATTTTAAATTTTAATTGGTTTATTTAGTCAAAGCAAATCTTCTGTTCCTTACAAAAACTATTGGAGGTTCACCTAGGTAAGAGGACTTTTTAGGAGTAATTTTTGTGAATTTTTTAATTATATTTTAATTTTTTAATTTTTAAATGATCTTTTTAAAGAATAAATGAATAGAAAATGTATTTTTATAGTTAAAATTTACTTTTATATTTTTCATAAATCTCTCTAACCTCAAGACTCAAAGAAAATTATTTTATGTTTTTTGCATTTTAATTTTATTTATAATAATTTTTAAGTAAAAAATTGGCCAAAAAATAAACTAATTATTTTAACTTCAATTTTATTTTTCTTAGTTGTGCCTAATCACAAGGAACACTCTAGGCCACTTTTATATATTTTTTTTAATATTAATTTTAATTTATTTAATTATTTTAAACAAAAATTCAAATTCACTTAGAAAATTAATTTTTATTTCAACAATTATTTAAATGGTCTCAAATTTTTACAAGAGTCTAACGAAGTGGTAAGTTTCAATTTGGCCCAATTTAGTGATTATTTGAATTACTTTGAATTTTTCTTAATTTTGGTATTTTTCTTAATTTTAAAATAGAAAAATTGGTTTTAAATTTTTAAAATTAAATTTTTATTTTCCAAGATTTCTTTGACCACTATGAACCTACAAACACAATATCATAATTTTCTGATTTATGTTTAATTTATTGTAGTTATTTTAAGCAAATAGTGGTGATTTTCCTTGGAAATTAGAGTTTTCCATGTTAATGATGCTCTCTAACTTTGGAAAAATCAGAAAACTTCCTTAAACATGTGAGGAATGAATCCCCCAAAGTTCCCATTTTAGTAATTATTATTTAATTATTTATAATTAAAAAAAGCTATGCAGTATTTAATTAATTAAAAATAAAAGACAAAATAAATATTTTTGATTTTTTTTCACATTATTCTCCTCTATTCACTAAATACAATGGAAATTTTATTTTATTTTTATGGTTTTTCTACACCAAGTTATGATTTTTTAAATTTTTAGTATTTAATTAAATCATAAAAAGCTCATTCTCCTACTTATCCACGTCGGCGTCACGGAAAACTATGACGGCTCTGAAACTCCATGTGGAGCGCTCCAATTTGACACTGCCTTCTGTGTTAGCACTGACTCGACCTACACTTTATGCTCCATCTTCTGGTATGACACAATCTAAGCTGTCCATCCAATGCACGCGCGATCTAGTGGTTGCGCGCCTTCTTCCCCAACGAGTGTGAACCGAGAACGGTCCACACATAAAAACTAATATATCAGTTGATATTCAATGAAATTACATGTGGTTTATTCCTACACATGCATCTAACTAAGATGAAAACATCTATACTGCTAATCAAGCTTGAATTTAAACTTTTCTTCATAAAGACCCCATACTGAGCTTGGATTTGGCTGAAATGTTGTATATTTGAGCCCAAGAGGTGAGATCTTGATTGAGATGATTCTGAACGTTCGTTGTGAGCTGGTGAAACTCCTCTAAGCGTCAGTTTGAGCAAAGATTGAATTTGTGTAAGAGTTCCTTATTGGGGTTGTGCAGTCAATGTGCAAGTTTGGTGCAGAGGTCTTGGTAGGGTGCTTTTGATTGGGGAAGTGTTCTTAAGCTCGGGTTAAGCTTAACAGCACTTCAATTTGGAGAGTGGTGGAGTTTGGGGGGATGGCCATGAAAATACTCTATTTTTGGGCTCATAAATTGAGTTCAGGCAGGGGGAATGGGGGATGTAAAATAGTGGGGATGAGCTTCTCTTGGCTGCTAAGAGGTCTGGGAGAATTTTGGCAGAGTTTTATTTTGGTAACACACCTGTTTTAGCTGTGGAGGGGATTCTTATAGCTATGGCCAAGGGGAGGCCTCAATCTCTGATTAGCTAGCTTTGATAAGGTTAAGTGGAGGGCTGAGCACGCCAACAGCCAATTGGAGACTGCCATAGAGACTTTATTCAAGTTTGGGTTCAAAGCTTTGGGGAGGCTCTCAGTTTGGGTTCTCCGGCCACTAGGCCGACCGGCCAGGGCAGGGCTGGTGGCTAGCCGGGTCAGGAAGCTCAGTGAGTTTAGTGGTGATTAGTTTGGAGGCTTGATGACTGATGGCAATTATCTTCTTAGTTTGGCCAATTTTGGGAAGAAATCCCCTAAGTTGAGGGACCCTTGGTCCATGGATCAACTAGGGTGAGCTAGGTGGATCTGGGTTGGGTCTTAGAGCTCAAAAGGTGGCTGTGATGGGTAAGGTTGGACTAGCCCAAGTGGTTTGAGGTGAATTTGAGGATTGTGTTCAAGATCATGGTTTTAACTTGGTCTTGGATTTGGGCTTTAGCTAGGGTTTCGATATGGGTCAATTGGAAATTCGAAATAGCTTAAAAGATTGTGATGAGGAGTTTGTACATCAATTGGGTTGAAATTAGGGTGTTATGAATTCAATTTGGTGAAATTTAGATTTTGGGGAAATTTAGGGGTTTTGATTTGGGTTGGATTTAGGCTAGGTTTGAGTTTAGGTATAGTCTAATTGAGGGTTCAAATTGGTCTAGGAGAGTTTTATGAAGAGTTTAGGATCCAAAATTGCTGAAATTGGGCTAGTTATGGTGTTCAATTTGATGGAATTTAGGGATATGGTCAAATTGGGGATTTTGGCTTAAGATTGAAATTAGGGTTTAGAGAATAATTCAATTGGGTTTGAATTTGGTTCAAATTGGGTTTGGATAAATTGGAATTAAGTTTAGAATTGAAGGCTCAAGATTGAAATTACGGTTCAGAGAATGATTCAATTGGGCTTGAATTTGGTTCAAATTGGGTTTTGACAAGTTGGATTTAAGTTTATAATTGAAATTAGGTGAGATTGAAATGAATTTGGTGGGAATTGGGCGAGATTTGGAAAATTTAGGCATTTAGGGGCAATTTATGATTTTTGGCTAATATTGGTGGATTTGGGTGAAATTGAAGATATTGGTGGTTCAAAATGATTTTGGAGACATTTAGAGTGGATTTGGAGATTTTGGAGGTTTTTAGAGCATGAGGGTTTTTTTACGTAATTTTGATAAATTTGGTGGTGTTTCAGGAATTTTGAGGATTTTGGAGCATTTTGGGCAATTTGAGTTGTTTGGAATGGTATGTTATGATTTTTGAAGGGAATTTAAGAATTTGGGCAATTTCGAAAAAAAATAGGGTCTTAGGGGTATTTTAATAATTTTGAAAATTTTGGGGCTAAAAGGTCTAAATTGGGAATTTTGGTGGAATTGGGATCAATTGAGAATACTAATCATAAAATTACCTTTTTTAGGCATGAGGCCAAGGGAGATCACATTTTTGATCCTCCATTTGTTGGTCCTAGCCATCTTAGCCAAGGGCTAAGGGTTTTGGGGACCACCCACATGAGTTTCCAAAAGTGTGGGAACTAGGTTAAGCATGATTGGTTTAGGGTTTTAAGTTGTGATTGAAAGTGAAGGGTTCAAGTGTGTGTGCAAGAAATACTAAGGCCGCACCACGCAGGGCTAACCCTAAGGCTAGAAAGTCCTATGGGGACCCCTCTTGACTCCCTCATGCTTGGCTCCGTCCTACTAAGTGCTAGAAGTTAGAGCCAAACATGTGGAACTCCAAGAAGAGTAGAGAGGTGTTTATAATTTCTACTGGGTAGGGTTCCATCACTAGTCCTCTAGAATAGTTAATAGGAAAGTCCTATGGCTAGATCCTAGGCTTCTACGGAGGAAATAGTATACCTCAACAAAATTGAGGTCAACACATATCTACAAAATATATTCTTCTTCAAAAATTTAGTTACACTTTGAACTTCATAATTTGGCAGAGCCATTGCCTTTATCCACTTTGAGACATAGTTCATAGCTAAAAAATATATAAATTCCCTAACGAAAGTACAGAAGGTCCCATGAAGTATTGACCTCAAACATAAAACATTTCAATCTCCAAAGTAAAATCACGGGAATTTGATCTCGTTTGGAACCTACTCTCAGACATCAATCACAAGTCTTTATATATTTATTTGCATCCTTAAATATAGTAGCCTAAAAAAATCTCTATTGTAAAATCTTAGTAGCAGTTCTATACACCAAAAAATTCCCCCAAGTTCAGAATCATGATATTTCTTAATAACATATTGGGTCTCTTCTACGGGTAAACAGCTCATCTGGTCTTTGAACTTTCTATAAAGGTATTAGTCATCACTGAAATGATATGTGGAATCATAAACAAATTTCTTCCGTTGATGGTAAGTTAGATCATAAAGTAAAATGTCGTTGACTATGTAATTCACAATGTTAGCATACCACAGAATTTTCCAATCAGTAACAAAAACCAGTTGCTCATAAGGAAAATTTTTATTGATATCCTCATCAAATGCACACAAATTCCTCTGACCGAGTCTTGATAAATAATACGCTATTTGATTCTTTATACCTTTCCTATCCACCACTTTGATATCAAACTTTTGTAGTAATAGGGCCCATCTGATAAATCTTGGTTTGACATCATTTTTCGATAATAGATATCACATAGAAGAATGGTCGGTATGAACAGTACACTTGGTACCAATCAAATAAGATCAGAATTCGTCAAACGTACATACTATAGTTAACAGCTCCTTTTCAGTAGTGGTATAGTTAATTTGAGCATCATTCAAGGTCTTACTAGTATAGTATATAGCCCAAAACATTTTTTCGTGCTTTCTCCTAAAACTACCGCTATAGCGTAGTAATATGCATCACACATCAACCTGAATGGTCTCCCCCAACCAAGTGAGACAATGAAAGGAGTAGTGACTAACTTCTCTTTCAAAGTTTAAAGGCAGTTACAATCACTATCAAAATTGAATAAGACATCCTTTTCCAATAGATGGCATAAAGGTTTAGCAATTTTGGAGAAATCCTTAATGTACTATCGATAAAATCCAACATATCCCAAGAAATGTCTAAATCCCATCACTAAAGTGGGTAGAAAAACCTTTTCAAAAACCTAAATTCTGGACCTTCATACCACTCTCAGATATTTTGTGCCCCGAAATAGGTTCGTCTTAAACCATAAATTAACACTTTACAAATTGAGAACAAGACTGGCTTCTTCGCATCATCTCAGTAGCCTGGCCAGATGAACCAAACAAGAATTGAAGGGCCAAAAACTGAAAAGTCATCCATGAATACTTCTATACCCTTTTTAATTAGGTCACAAAAGATCGACATCATGCACCACTGAAATGTCATAGGTGCATTACATAGCCGAATGAACATTCCTCTAAAAGCTAAAGTCCCATACGGACTCATAAATGCGGTCTTATCTCAATCATCTGAAGCAATAAAACTTTGATTGTACCTTAAATACCCATCCAATAAGAAAAATATGTGTGGCCAGCTAGCCTATTCAACATCTGTCTTAAGAAGGGTAATAGAAAATGATCATTCCTAGTGGTTAAGTTTAATTTTCTATAATCTATACATATACGTCACCCAATGACATGTCTAGGGGGATCAGATCTTTTTGTTCATTCAAAAACACAGTCACTCGCCCTTTCTCAGGAACATAATGCGTAGGGCTAACCTAGGCACTATCTGAAATTGAATAGATAATACCTGCATCAAGCTACTTTAAATTCTCTTTCTTGACAACTTCTTTCATAACAGAATTGGAGGATCTGCTCGGGGTTTATGATTTTCATTATCAGGATCATATGCATACATATCGAATGACTAATCCATTTTATGTCTGCTAGGGTCCATCCAAAAGCTTTCTTGAAGTTCCTCAGAACACTCATTATGTTTTCTCTCTTATGAGCTATTTAGTTATGAGGATATGTTTACCGGCAATTTAGATGAATTCTCAGTGTAATAATACTTCAAATATTTGGAAGCACCTTCATTTTAATTTCAGGGGTTTCCTTAATGGAAGGAGCAAGAGATTTACAATTTTTTGTAGTATGAAGTATCTCAAAGCTCTTCCTAACAATTCTCAAGTTTTCTTTCACTAGTAGAGGTGATTCCTCCATAACATCTGTAGAATCATCCTTACTCAAATCTTGCTTCATTGATTTAACTTCACAATCTCCCAAAGTGGCTAGTACATAAATAGTCTATCAGGTCCATCTTAACAATGTATCTTCAGTATAATTAGAAAGAAGCTTCATAGATTTTAACACATTAAAAGTTACCTTCTGATTGTACACAAACATTATCAGTTCTCCTTTCTACATGTCAATCATAACTCTGTCAGTGGCTAGGAAAGGACTAACTAATATGATGGGGATACCTTTATCTTCCTCCATATCTGCTACGATGAAATCAATTATCGGTCACCAAATTCAAATTTGTCGGTCACTGGAATGGGAATCCTGTCGCCCACTTTAAAATGTATTTAATTATATATATATGTATATATATATATATATATATATATATATTTTAAGAAAAGTAGAAAATTCATTCAGAGAAAACTCGACAAAGTTTACATACATCTAATATAGGGAATATCGATCAAATCCCCAAAAGTAAAAGCTTTAAAGGATCATCACGTTTAACGAAAAAATAATCCTTTGAGCTGCAAGTAGCACGTTTAGCCAACCAGTTAGCGAGTTGGTTACCTTCTCTAAAGATGTGGGACCACTTGAGGGTGATAGAGCCAAATGTAGAGAGCAATGTTCCGTAGGGGTATACCAAATTCCATGGAGGAGGGGATAATCCTTGTATAATATTAACAAGTCGCCGAGAATCGGTTTCAATCCGTACAAATTGGTAGTTCAAAGCTTTAGCAAGTAATCGAGGCCCGATAAGCGGCTTGAAGTTCGGAATGGAGAGCCGACAGTGAGATGATTGGCACTTGGAAATACCACGAGTAACTTACCTCCGGAATTTCTACAAACTGCCCCAATTCCAGCAGCGAGAGTTAGTGAAGCTCCCATCTATATTTATTTTTATCCATGGTGGAGGTGGAAGGGACCACTTCAGCAATGTAGGTTTTCTTTGATTTGTAGGCTCCAACGAGTGGCTTCTTTCTCGTAAAACTGCAGCAGTTAGCCACCATATGATTAATATTGCAATTTTTGTTGTCAAACTTTAAATGATTCCTATGCATCCAAACAAACCAGCAGATAACTAAAGGTAGATGGAACAATTTTTCACTTTTCCAGTCCTCCCAGCAAGCCTCCCAATTGAGCCAATTGTGATTAAGATGAGTAAGATGGAAATGTTTTAAAACAAGTAATCCACACTCGTTTAGTGACGGTCTGAATGTAGAAAGAGGTGGGAAAAAGATTCTTCCCGAGCTTGACGGAGCCAACATCTAGAAGCTAGTCTTAGGCCTTTGAGTTTTAAAATATCATCTAATGGAAGATACTGATGGAATAATCTCCAGCAGAAGTAAGACATAGAGGGTGATAAAAGCCTAGTCCAGATTTTCTCCCCCCACGAAGTATCAGGCCAAAGTTGAAGTGAGTCCGTGAATCATCCGATTGAAAGATTTTTTATTAGAATTCTTCAGCAAGATTCTATCGGGTTTAGTTGGATTAATAGGGATTTGAATAATCTGTTGTATGCTCTCCCCATCCAAAACTTCATTCAGACTTCGTTGACATTCCAGGTGATCCTCCACCCAAAAATCTGCAACGATTAGTTGGTGATTGAAATCAAGCAGTAAAATTTAGAGTTCCATCTCCTATCCAAGTTGTCATAATAAAAATTCACCTCCCCCTTGCCCACTTCCCAGCGAAATACCGATTGGCCATGTCCCTTACTTTCAGCAAACTTCTCCAATGCTTGGAATCCCCTTGTCTTGGCACGACTGAATTTGGGTGATCTTTCCAAGCAATACTTGTCAAATAGGAATTTTGCCCACATGGTATCTTTCCTTCGAATTTAATCCACTCGCTTACAATAGAACAAATGGCTCATCCGTTGGAAATTTCTCGACCTCTAGTCCCCCAGCCTTGGTAGGTTTACAAACCTTGTTCCAGATAGCCCAATGATATTGCTTGGTTTGGCCTTCCTGAGAAATTTATTAAACATTGTTTCTAACATTTTCCGGGTGCTTTTTTTCATTCTAACTATTTGTAATCGATAAAGGGGAAAGGTTGAGAGTATACTCTTAAGTAAAGTTAATCTTCCACCATTAGATAGAAAGGTATTAGTCCAGCTAGTTTAAAGTTGATGTAATCTTCTTGACAACTTCATCATACCGAGATTGCTTTCTCCTTCCTTTAATTAGTCAGTACACCTAAATATTTCAAGGGGAGATCAGCAGCAGAGAACCCGAGTGTACTCTTTCACCCACTCGTTGATGATCGAACCCTTTGCCAGCCAAAAATTGACACTTCCTTTGGTTTAATTCCAGTGCCCGCAACCAAGGCTAGGTGATCGATCGACTGCAAGGTTTTCTTAACAGCAAGCTTACTTCCATTGGTGAAAATGATAACATCATCAGCATATGCCAAATGACTTATCATCTGTGAAGAACCATGCTTAAAATGGAGATAAGGATAAATTGTTTGAGCAGCATTCAGAGTTCTGGAGAAGTAATCAAAAGCCAATATGAAGATGGTTGGAGACAATGGGAATCCTGTCGCCCACTTTAAAATGTATTTAATTATATATATATATATATATATATATATATATATATATATATGTATATATATATATTTGTATATATATATATATATATGTATATATATATATATACATATACATATATATATATATATATATATATTTTTTTTTTTTAAGAAAAGTAGAAAATTCATTCAAGCAAAACTCGACAAAGTTTACATACATCTAATATAGGGAATATCGATCAAATCCCCAAAAAGTAAAAGCTTTAAAGGATCATCGAGTTTAACGAGAAAAAATAATCCTTTCGAGCTGCAAGATAGCACGTTTAGCCGACCGGTTAGCGGTGTTGGTTACCTTCTCTAAAGATGTGGGACCACTTGAGGGTGATAGAGCCAAATGTAGAGAGCAATGTTACGTAGGGGTATACCAAATTCCATGGAGGAGGGGATAATCCTTGTATAATATTAACAAGCCGCTCGAGAATCGGCTTCAATCCAGACAAATTGGTAGTTCAAAGCTTTAGCGATAATCGTGGCCTAGTAAGCGGCTTGAAGTTCGAATGGAGAGCCGACAGTGAGATGATTGGCACTTGGAAATACCACGAGTAACTTACCTCCGAATTTCTACAAGCCGCCCAATTCCAAGACGGAGAGTTAGTGAAGCTCCCATCTATATTTATTTTTATCCATGGTGGAGGTGGAAGGGACCACTTCAGACAATGTAGGTTTTCTTTGATTTGTAGGCTCCAACGGTGGCTTCTTTCTCGGAAAAGCTGCAGCGAGTTAGCCACCATATGATTAATATTGCAATTTATGTTGTCAAACTTTAAATGATTCCTATGCATCCAAACAAACCAAGTGAGATAACTAAAGGTAGATGGAACAATTTTTCACTTTTCCAAGTCCTCCCGAGCAAGCCTCCCAATTGAGCCAATTGTGATTAAGATGAGTAAGATGGAAATGTTTTAAAACAAGTAATCCACACCCGTTTAGTGACAAGTAAATGTAGAAAGAGGTGGGAAAAAGATTCTTCCCGAGCTTGACAGAGCCAACATCTAGAAGCTAGTCTTAGGCCTTTGAGTTTTAAAATATCATCTAATGGAAGATACCGATGGAATAATCTCCAGCAGAAGTAAGACATAGAGGGTGATAAAAGCCTAGTCCGGATTTTCTCCCCCACGAAGTATCGGGCCAAAGTTGAAGTGAGTCGTGAATCATCCGATTGAAAGATTTTTTATTAGAATTCTTCAGCAAGATTCTATCGAGGTTTAGTTGGATTAATAGGGATTTGAATAATCTGTTGTATGCTCTCCCCATCCAAAACTTCATTCAGCCTCGTTGACATTCCAGGTGATCCTCCACCCAAAAATCTCGCATGACGGTTAGTTGGTGATTGAAATCAGCAGTAATGGAGGCGGCTGGTAAGGTTTTTCCTCTGCTAGGGTTTCAGTCATGACCCAGCCGGCGGCTAAGTCTCAGGTGAGCTCTCAGGTGGGTTCTCAGTCTTGGTTCCTCCCCCTCTGGTCTCTAGTGAAGAGTGTTTCAGATCCTTGGTTATACTTCTGGCTGTTTGAGTCTTCCCGGGCTCTTCTTTATTTGAATTCTACTGTTCCATTGCCTGATTGTTGAGCCCTACCTCCTGCTGTTCTTGGTTGCAAAGGTTTTCATAGTTGCTGAGGTTATCCTGTTTCACTAGTTTTCTGGTTTTTCTAACCTGGATTCATCTCCTGTTATTGCTGGTTGGGGTCTTCCTGACTGGGCTCTCCCTAATGGCCTGTCCAATAGATATGGAAACCAATATAAATTGGGCTAAAGCCACTTATGCTGGAGTGGTTGGCAATGCCCCTTCTATTTCTGATCCCTCTAAACTCATTTTCCCCCAAAATCTTCATGAGGCTGCTGCTGGGAAGATTTCGTGTCCTTTCATCCACCCTCTTGAATTAAAAGAAGGATGTCCTGCTGTTATTTTCATTGATGAAGAACTGTCTGCTTTGGATGATGAGGTGAAACTTACACTGATTGGCAAATTCATGCTGGGACATCCTAAGATAGAAACTGTCAGAAATTTTTTTGCATCCTTCAATTTCAAAGGCAATTGGAAAATTGGGCTATTAGATGGGAGACATTTACTAATCAATTTTTCTAATTAAGAGGATTATGCACTCCTGTTTGCTAAACAAGTGGTTAGTATAGCTGGGGTGGAAATGAAAATCATCAAGTGGACCCCCAATTTTGATCCTAGCAAAGACCCACCTTATTGTTCCTATTTGGTTCAAATTACCAAAACTTCCCTATAGATACTTTAATCAAACAGCATTATTCCAAATTGGTAGATCTCTTGGCACACCCCTAAGACTTGATGCTGAAACTCTAAATAAGGCTAAACCTGAAGCAGCTAGAATCCAAGTTGAAAGAGACATTACCTTGCCTGAGATTCACAAGATCTGGATTGGTTCAGCTAGTGAAGGACAATGGCAAGAAGTCATTATGAAACAAAAGCCTTATTTCTGTTCTCATTGTAAAATGTTTGGACATACCAATGAGAGATGTTTTAGACTCCACCCTCCAAGAAGGAAAGTTCAAAACTCTGGAAAAGCTATAACTGATACTACCTCACATGAAGCTGCTGTCCATTATTATGCACAACAGGCTCTGGGGGCCTCCAGGCCTGCTGAATTACTGGTTCAGCCCACCCCCCCAGCTTCTTGGGGATCTACTGGTCTTCCTCCTCCACAGACTCCAATCCCTCTTGCTACTCCTAATACTAATGTTGGTAATGTCCCCCTTAGATCAGCTTCCCCCTCCTTGTCAGATGATGACTCAGTTACCCCTACTGCTGTCAGATCCACTGACTGGTGCAGAAGGAAGGAATTAGAAGTCAGAATGATTACACCCACTCCATCAATTGAGCAGCTAACTGACCCACAGGTCCCCACTCAAGTTGAAGTTAACCAGATGCAATCAGCTATGGAAGGCAAATGGCTCACCGAGATCTCCAAGAAACAGAAAAAAAAGGCTCTTTCTGAAGTACAGAAGCTGGTTACTCCTCTATCTGTGGGGGAACTGGCTGGCAATTCTTTAACTAGGGGTAGATCTAGATCTAGATCTCAGTCTTCCCTCATCCCTTTACCTAATATATGATTAGTTTCCTAATTTGGACCATTAGGGGTATTGCCAATCCCCTAACTTTCAAAAGGCTTTTGTATCTTAATAAAAAATATAAATTTTGGTGTATTTCAATTTTGGAACCCCTAGTTCACAAGTTTCCACAGAAGATAATCAGCAAATTACATAGATTCTCTCACTATGCTAATTGCAATAATAAAATTTGGGTATTCTGCAGAAAAGAGGTTTCCTGGACTGTTCTCATAGATAACAGACAATTCATTCACTCTTCATTTCAGATTAATGGGAGACATGGCACTGCAACCTTTATTTATGGTGGCTGCAATAGGGATGATAAAAACTGCTATGGGATCAGATTCAAGAGATCAGTGTTCACTTGCATTCACCTTGGTTAGTTGGAGGTGACTTCAACAGCATTGGGTCTACCAGTGAGAAGAAAGGTGGTAGACCTCCCATGTTTTCAGAAATGACTATGTTCAATGATAACATCACTGCTGCCAATCTCTTTGATATTGGTTTTAGAGGTTCTGAGTTCACTTGGAAGAGGGGTAAAATCTGGGAGAGACTTGACAGGGTCCTGGTGAACAATGAATGGCTTGCAAATTGGCTTCAAACTTATGTTACCCATCTAAATTTCTCTGGATCTGATCACAGGCCCCTTCTTATCTCTATAACTTCTCCTAGCTGCTCCAATACTACTCCTCCATTCAGATACCTAAATGTTTGGTCCACTTATGAGGGGTTTCACAATGTGGTGAAGGATAATTGGCTCTGTGAGGACCAGTCTGATCCCTTAACTAAGCTAAGCATGCTGCATAACAACTTAAACAAAGCCCTTAGAAAATGGAGCTGGACATCTATTGGGGATTTTTCTGCTGCTGTTAAGGAAGCTGAGAGGGAATTGACCAGAGTGGAAGCTGCTGTTAAAGTTGGACTTGAACCTGAACACCTTTTTTATTCTGCACATTTGAGTCTCCTTACAGCCACTGAAAAACTGGATCAGTATCTTATACAGAAAGCTGCATTTAACCATTTTCTTCACGGGGATAGAAATACCCAATTCTATCATGCCTGTATCAAATATAGAAGAAAATGCAACACCATTCACTCCATTTTATCCTCTGATGGGAGAAAGCTCCTTGATGACTATGAGATTGGTCTGGATGCTGTCTCATACTTTGAAGGGCTCCTTAATCACAACCCCTTGTGTAGGAAACCCATTGATGGTTCTTTGTTCGAAGAGAATTTCCAATACACCAGTAATCTGCACCTCACTGCTATACCCTCAGCTCAGGAGATCTGGATGGCTTTAAATTCAATTGACCCCTCTAAAATTGTAGGCCCAGATGGTTACACTGCTGATTTCTACAAGGAGTGGAATCTGGTGGGGGCTGATGTTGTTGCTGCTGTCCAAAGTTTCTTCCAAGGACAATCTCTGCCTAGTTATTTCTGTGCCTCTAGCATGGTACTGATTCCAAAAAACTCCACTTTGCAAAGGTGGGAACATTATAGACCCATCAGCCTTACTTCTGTGATCAGCAAAGTAATCAGCAAAATTATGGTGGGGAGACTCCAACCTCATTTGGATAAAATTATCAGTTTGAATCAATCTGCCTTTGTCAAAGGCAGACTCATTACTAATAATGTTTTGCTAGCACAAGAACTCCTATTGGATTTGAACAAAGCCCATAGGGGGGGTAACCTGATTTATAAGCTTGATATCCAAAAAGCATATGATACTATAAATTGGGATTTCATCATTGAAGCATTGATTGCTAGAGGATTTAATCACCACTTCTGCAATTTTATCTCAAGGTGGCTTCATTCCAATGAACATTCCATTTTAATTAATGGTACTGCTAGAGGCAAGTTCAAAGCCACTAGAGGTTTACAGCAAGGAGACCCATTATCTCCCACTATCTTCATCCTTGCAGTGGACTATTTCTCTAAGATGGTTGATCATGAGTTGCTGAACAAACCATATTCAAGGTTCCACCATAGATCCAATATCTCCATTACCCACTCGATTTATGCCGATGATATCATGCTCGTTTTCCGAGTGCTCACAAATCAGCTGTTAAGAAGGTAAAAAAGTGTTTGGACTCCTTTCAACAACAATCAGGTATGGTGTTCAATACTGATAAATGTCAATTGATTTTCTCAAACTTGACAACTAGCCCAATCAAGCACTGGATTTTGAACTACACTGGCTTCAAATGTGTTTCTCCTCCTCTGAAATACCTTGGGGCATACCTCACTCCGGGCGGATCCAAACGGATACAATTTGATGATATTATAGCCAAAATTAACTCCCAACTTAGCAGCTGGACCATCTCCTTTTTATCCAATGGAGGTAGGATCACTCTTCTCAAGAGTATCCTAACCACCTTCCCTTCATACCTACTCCAAATGGTCACCATGAAGAAAAGTACCCAACTACAGATGGAGAGGGCATTTAATAGGTTTCTTTGGTCTAGCCAGACTAAGAAACTCCACTGGACCTCTTGGCAAACTGTTGCCAAATCAACTGCTGCAGGTGGCCTGGGATTGAAAGGTCTCCCACACATCCAGCAAGTTAATTTTTGTAAACTCTGGATACATTTCAGAGCCCAAACCTCATTATGGGCAATGTTCATGATGGGGAAATACTGCAGATCTTCACATCCCTCCCAGGTGGAAAGAAAATTGGGGGATTCCAGAACCAGGGTCAAACTTCTCAATGTTAGAAAGACAGCTGAGGATTTGTACATCTGGAATCTGGGAAGGGGCGAAATCAACTTCTGGCTTGATAATTGGTGTCCCAAAGATTGGTTGGTTGCTAGAGGCCCACATATTGAGCACTCCTCCAAAGTCTCTGATTTCTGGGATGGGCACAATTGGTCTCTTCCCCACCTCAAAGCCATTCTCCTAGATCAATCAGCCTCACTGATTTCTACCATCAAATTTACTAGAGTAGCTACCGACTCCATCTGCACGCCCAACCATCACCATCAGAGTATCTCTAAAGTCTTCCATAACACCTTATACTAAGGGACTCCTGTGCCTTGGCATCTTACTGTATGGAATCATTTTTTGTCCCCCTATATGGCCTTCCTTTGTTGGAGAACCCTCCATAGATTAATTCCCACTGATGACATTCTGAAGCTTAAAGGGCTTAGAGGCCCTTCTAAATGTGTTTTATGCAACTCTCAGGAGGAATCCATCCCCCATCTGTACTTCAATTGCCCCTTCTCTAAATCTGTTTGGCAGTAGTTATCCGACAGTAGGCAAATTAAGAATTGTCACTGGGAAGTTTTTAGTAATCTCTGGTTGGAGGGGAATAGCCAACATCTTCAAATCATTCATCTCATTGTCATCTGGTTTCTGTGGATGGCCAGTAACAATGCTATGTTCCATGGAATTGTTGCCTCTACTACCAAGGTGGTGAAAAACTGCAAAGCCTATCTACACAAAATCATTAATCACAAAAGATTCACCAACCTTTTAAACATTGATCTACCTACTACTACTACTCCTGTCCCCAAGGTCATATTGGTAAGATGGCTTCCCCCCTTTAGACCAATAATCAAAATTAACACTGATGGCAGTTTCTCAAATGAGAGAGCAGGTGTTGAGGGCATCTTCAGAAATTCTCAGGGTCAATGTCTTCTCTATTTCCATGCTCCTGTACTAGCTATGGATGCTCTGGAAGCTGAATACATTGCAGTCCTATATGCCCTGCAGCTTGCCCATTCTGTTCATTGGTCTAACCTCTGGATTGAAGTTGACTCTACTGCTCTTGTTCACAGCTTACATCAGGAGAGTGCTTCCTCTTGGAGGCACAACTATTGGATCTACCAGATTCATCATATTACATCCCCCCAAACTACATACTCTTCAATTTTTAGGGAAGGTAATAAAGCTGCCCACTGGTTGGCAAGTAAGGGTGAAATTTCTCAGCAGGAGAGGGTATCTACTACCCCCATATCTGAGTTAAACTTGATCATTGCTGGGGATAAGCTGAGTCTTCCCCATCTTAGACTGGTAAATTTCACTTCTCTTTAGCCCATCTGATGGACTGACCTTTCTGGCCTTTCCTGTTGGGCCAGCTCTCAGATTGTTTGGCCTTTTGCTGCTCCTGGACGAAGTCTTTCTACATCCTAAGCCCTCCCTCTCCCCTGTAATCAGTGTTTACCCTTTTGTATTTTCCTGTATGGGCTTTATTGTACTTGGTAGAGAACCATAGGGGTCTTAGGTGGTTCTCCTTTCTCTTTTGTACTACCTTTATATTATAACATGTAAGGAGCCAATGTTGCTCTTTTTTTCAAAAAATATATATATATATATGTATGTATGTATATATATATATATATATATATATATATATATATATATATATTTTGCACCAATAATAATAATATATTAAGATGAAGAGTTGGTACATCTAACATGAGGAATCTTCATTAAGTCCCCATGTACAAGAGAACTAAATAAAGGAAAGCAAGAAATATCGTAACTACAAATTACATTAAAGGAAGTAGAGGCAAGTAGATGCAAGCCAATTTGCAGTCGATTTCCTTCTCTATAAATGTGAGACCAAATAATGTGCATTGAATTAGTGATAGACTTGATCTTTTTTATCCAAATATGAAGGAACCAAGGTATTGCTGATTTCCGTGTCAAAATCCGTAACAAAAGCATGGAATCAAATTCAAAATGAAGAAATTTTAACTTCGGCTTTTCAAAGCAATCTTTAAACCCCAAAAGACAAGCAATAATTTCAGCCTTCAAGTGCAGAACAAGCCATGATAGGGGCAGCAAAGAACCATAGACATTTTCCTTTAAGATCCCTGCAAAGACCTCCAATTCCAGCAGAGGAAGATTTGAAGCTGCCATCTGTATTAATCTTCAACCAAGGATGCATAGGAGTCTTCCATTGTACTAAAACAAATTTCCTTTTCTTCCGTGATCGAGAAGGAGCAATTAAATTCGCACTTTACCGAGATAGGTCCAACAATTTAAAATAATAGATTTAGCAGTAAAACATGACATTAAGATGTCCGATTTCATTTCGAGCTAACCAAATGAACCGTAAAATAGCCAAAGGAATGTAGTAATAAGACAAATCCTTCCAATCCCGCCAACAAGCATCAATAGATGACCACTTAAAAAAGTTTCCATTTTTTCCTAATAAGGACAGAATCTCCTTCCGCATTTGTTGAATCTGATTGCAATTAAGAAAGATATGGAATAAAGATTCCTCCTCAATAAGACAAAAAGGACAAATAGAAGGTCCTCTAAGACCTTTAAGCTTCAAAATATCATCAGTAGGAAGTAGTTTCTTGAATAACTTCCAACAAAAGAAGGACATGGATGGAGTGATATATTTATTCCATAATTTATTTCCCCAATCATTCTTCTGCCAGCTGAAACAAGATTGATAAAAAAATTTAGATAAGCTCTGGTTAGCAGGATTTTTGGGAATTAATTTATCCTTGCTATCAGGCTGAATAGGAATGGATAAAATTTTGTTAATAATTTCAGGCTGTAGATGAGTTTGAAGCATATCAGTATTCCATTTATGCTCTTTCCAGCAATCAGCAACAGTTTTAATATTTGAAGAAGAATTAAAAAGATGAGCTAAGGAATCATCATACAACCACTTATCAAACCAAAAATTAATTTGGCCATTACCAATCTCCCAAGTAAAGAGATCTTCAGCTTCCATTCTCACTTTCAGCAATTCCTTCCAAGTTCTGAGAGTCACCCACTTTGTATTGCACTTGAGTAGGATGAGTATTATAACAGTATTTGCTATGCATGAATTTAGACCAAAGAGAATCTTTAGCTCTAAATCTAAGCCACTGTTTGCAATAGAAAGAAAAGCTAAGATGTTGAAAGCTTTTAAACCCAAGACCACCACAGTCAACGAGCTTACACAATTTGTCCCAATTTGTCCAATGTAGTTGTTTGTGATTACCTTCCCATAAAAATTTATTGAACATGACTGAAATTAACTTCGGGTACTCTTCTTCATTCTTACCATTTGGAGAATGTAAAGAGGAAAAGATGATAGTATACTCTTAAGAAGGGTTATTCCGCCTCCATTGGATAAAAAAATGTTAGACCAACAATTAATTTGAGAAGAGATCTTGGTAACAATATCATCATAATGGCTTAACTTCCTTCTTCCTTTAATCAAAGGAAACCCCAAATACAGCAAAGGAAAATGAGCTTCCTAAAAACCAGTAAAGTCAACAATCCAGTTTTTACTTGGTATACTGATTTTAGAGCCTGCCAAAAATTGACATTTTGGTTTGTTGAAGAGCATACCAGAAACACTTTCAAACATAGCCAAGGTTTTCATTAAACATTTGATGGATTGCTTACTTCCATTAGAGAACACAATAACATCATCAGCATATGCAAGATGAGAGATTAGTTGTGAAGATCTATGTTGAAATTGAGTATATGTATGAGATAACTTGAATTTGATTTAACATCCTTGATAAATAATCAAAAGTAAGGATGAAAATGTAAGGTGACAAAGGATCACCTTGTTTAATACCTCTACCAGAAGAGAAAAAACCATGGCATTCCCCATTTATCATAACACTATAGTAATTGTTGGTAAGCCATTTAAAAATCAAATTGCAGAAATCAGCTTTGAAACCCCTTGCTTCCAATACCTCAATAATGAATTTCCAACTAATTGTATCAAAAGCCTTGGCCAAATCTAATTTAAAAATAATGTTAGAGCCTCTACAATTTCTCGTCCAGGTCATTTAAAAGCTCTTGAGCCAAAAGTACATTCTCACTAATACTTCTCCCTTTTAAGAATGCAGCTTGATTTTCTCGAAATTAAATCATTGAGCAATGGTTGTAATCCGGCCACAATAACCTTACTTATGATCTTAGAAAAAGTGGAAGTTAAACTAATTGGCCTAAAATCAGACCAAGAAGCTTTCATAGTATTCTTCGGTATCAGAATTATAGTAGAAGAAGCAAAATATTTAGTCAATTGAATACCATGGAAGAAACTTTTCACAGCAGCAGTAATATCTGATTTAATAAGATACAGAATTTTTTATAAAAATCAGGTGTGAACCCATCTGGTCCAGCAATCTTATCACTTTCCATAGAGTTAATGGCAATAAAAATCTCATGGTCATTAGGAGAAGCAGCTAAATCCAGAGATTGAGAGATGTTCCCAGAATCAGAAAACATAGCTGCAGAAAAAAGATTAGATTTGGTGGCCTGGGCAGCAAATAATTCTTTGAAATGGGAAACAGCATTCTCTGCAATATCCTTAGTACTTAACAGACATCTATTATCCAATGTCTTAATTTGAAGAATGGTATTAACAGCTCTTCTGTGTTTGATAATAGCATGAAAAAATTTGGAGTTTCTGTCCCCATGGTGGAACCATTTTGCAGCAGATTTCTGTTGCAGAAAAACTTCCTCTTGATGAATAGCAGCTTTAAGGTTGGCCATTGCAACAGTTAATTGTTGTTCAGAAACCTTCCCATTCTCTACCTCTTTCTCCACAGCAGAAACCATAGCCTCAGCAGAAATGACTTTTTGTTGAATATTACCAAAAACAGTCCAGTTCCAAGATTTAAGTTCCTTAGCTAGTCTTTTCTGTAAAAGCCACAATTTAACAATAGGATTTGGAAACCCATTTAGAGGAGCACACCTTAACAATATATATATTTAAGTTGAAGGAGATACAAGAGACTCCCTACGTGTTGAAATTTGAAACAAAAATAAAAATTGCACAAATATTGCCCAGACACAGACTCTACACCAAAACAAATCAGAAATACAAAAAAGATTGGATATAAGAAAACTAGCCCCAAGGTAGCAAAAAACATATAAAGACTCAAGGAGCAAATTGATGTGCTTGCAGCTGGAAAATGGAACCTCCATCCAAAGACAATGTAACACAAAGAATTCAAGTGGCTCACAAATCTGAAATAAGGTGCCTTTAAACAATCCGCATCCATGAGAAAGTGCAGATGTGGGGTTGGGGTTGTAGACACCATCACCTGAAGAGTAGATTCTGCATTTCTAGCTAGCCAATGAGCAGGTCTATTCCCTTCCTTATAGATATGGCTATACTTGATGTTGGACTGAAGTGCAAATGCCTTAATTTTGTTAATCCAAGTACACATGCCGCCATTTTAATTGATGATCATTTGGAGGAGGCCAGGCTAGATGATGATTTTTCTTTAAGACATTAATTACCACAGCTGAATTATTTTCCACAATGATGAATTTCCAGTTGAAAGCCATAGCAAGTTCAAGAGCCTTGCAAATTGCTGCCAGATTAGCTTCCAAAACATCTTCAACAGTAACAGGAGATTGAAAATATGCAAGGCATCTCCCCTCATGATTCCTGAACAAACCACCACAGCCAGCCCCCTCAGCCGAGTAGGAACCATAGGTGTTAGCCTTAATGTAAGGGGTGGGTGGGTACTTCCAGTAGAATGTTTGAATGTGGTATCTTCTAATTTGTTGTTTGTGTGGGACCTTCAAAATGGCTGGGAAGTTCTTTAGCTGGATCAGTTTAGTGAGAAAGGATACACAATTTCCCACCACAGTAGCAACTGTGCTATTACCATTATCAAATTTGATTGAATTTCTATGCATCCAAATAAACCAAGTAATCATGAGAGGGATGGTACCCAATTTGAACTTCGCCAAGAAATCCAAGCAATCGCTTAGATCCAACCAGTCCAGAAGGATGGTGTTTATGTTAATCTCTCTAATGATCCCCTTCCACACCTCTTGGGAAAAGTTTAATGGAAAAACATATGTTGAACAGTCTCCTCCTCCTCCCCACACAGATAGCATTTTGAAGGTCCTCTGATCCCCTTTAGCTTTAGTATATCATCTGTAGGAATAAGCTTATGAAACACTCTCCAGGTGAGAAAAGACATTGAAGGGGTGAGATATTTGTTCCAGATAATTCTTCCCCAATGGACTTTAGGCCACTCATGGATCTTAAGATATATTTGTTTAGTAATGCTGTGAGTAGAACCATTACCCCAAATAATTTTATCATAGTTATTTTTATCAAATGGGATGGTGGCAATCTGGTTAGCAGACTCAGCAGTGACAAATTTATGAAGTTCCTGTAAAGACCACTTCTCACTTTCCCAACAATTTGAAACAGTGAAACAGGTTTTATCAATGTTTGGGATGGCTTCCTTCATATGGGGAGGGCACCAATTGTCTTCCCAGTAAATTTACTTGGCCATTACCCAACTCCCAACTATACGGAGATTCAAAGAATTTCCCTATTCTTCAACGATATGTTTCCAGCATTCTAGATGCACCCATCTTAATACTAACCTTAGAAGGATGGCAGCCTTTGCAATATTTCCCAATCAAGAACTTGGCCCAAAGAGAGTTCTACTTCCTGAACTGAATCCAGAGCTTGCAATAGTTAACTTTCTGCAGCTGTTGGATGCCTTTAAAACCCAAACCCCCAGCCTCTAAAGGTTTAGCCAGCTTATTCCAAGCCATCCAATGGATCTCCTTTCTGTTTCCAGTCCATAAAAACCTGTTAAATAAACCTTCCAGATGGTGCCTGGTGCTTCTTTTCATAGTGGTCATTTGGAGGACATAATTAGGGAAAGTGGTGAGAATGCTGTGAAGTAGAGTGAATCTACCTCCAGTAGATAAATAAGAGTTTGTCCAATTTTCCAATTGGGCCTTCACCTTCCCAATGATATCATCAAATTGAGTCTGCCTGACCCTCCCTTTAATGAGTTGCACTCCAAGATATTTCATAGGAAGGGAAGCTTTAGAGAATCCTGTGTGATGCAAAATCCAGTGGGTTACATTAACATTGATTTTCTTTGGAAAAATGATTTCACACTTAGCTTTGTTAAACTGAAGGCCGTAGATGAGTTGAAACTCGGTTAAGGCATTTCGATCACTTGCTTGACAACGATTTTTTGAAGCCCTAGAAAACACCATCATGTCATCAGCATAAAGAAGGTGAGAGATAAGAATGTTGGATTTGTGGTGGTATCTAGCATGCCGGAGAGGAGAAATTCGATGATTAATGAGCCTAGACAGATAGTCCATGACCAATATGAAAATAGAGGGGGATAGAGGGTCCCCTTGTTTAAGCCCCCTAGTGGCTTGAAAACCATCCCAGCTCTGACCATTAATCAAAATGGAATGATGATTAAACTTAAGCCAGTTCTTGATCAGCATACAAAAATCTTCATTAAAACCTCTAGAGTGCAGAACCTGTAGTATAAAATTCCATTCCAGGGTATCATATGCTTTCTTAATATCAAGCTTATAAATCAAGTTGCCCCCCTGCAAGGGTTGTCAAGATCTAAAAGCATTTCTTGGGCAAGAAGAACATTATCAGCAATGGTTCTACCAAGGACAAAAGCTGACTGGTTAGGGCTGATAATCTTATCCAGATGGGGTTGAAGTCTGCCAACTATTATCTTACTTATTATTTTACTGATTACAGTGGTAAGGCTGAGAGGTCTATATTGGTTCCAGTTTTTGGGATCAGGGGTCTTGGGGATGAGGACCATGGTAGATGCATAGAAATAGTGTGGGATGTCCATACCTTGGAAGAAGCTTTGAATCGCAGTACAAACATCCACCTTGCAAATATCCCAAGTCTTCTTGTAAAATTCAGAATTATAGCCATCAGGCCCAGCAGCCTTAGAGCTATCTATAGAGTTGAGAGCAGTCCATATTTCATCTTGAGAAGGAACTTCAGTTAGTTGGAGCTGTTGAGTGTAGTTGCTGACATCTTCAAACAGCCTACAGTCAATATCAGGAATGGAATCAGCCTTAAAAGTAAGCAAATCTCTATAGAAATTAATAGCATTGTTGGCAATGGCAGCATTGTCTCTAATAATTTCTCCCTGATCGATAGTGATAGACAAGATGGTATTACTTTTTCTTCTGAAATTGATACAAGCATGGTAATACTTAGTGTTCCTGTCACCATCTTTGAATTTAATACAAGAAGCTTTCTGTTTAAGCAAGAGATCGTGCCAGTTAATGTACTGCAGAAGCTTGTCTTGAGTTGCCATCAACTCAATATTTTTACTTGCATCTACCTGAGCCTCCATTTCCAGTTTTTGAATATTCCTTTCAATACTGATAACACCTTTGTTAATATCCCCAATAGAGCCCCAGCTCCAACTTCTCAGCACTTTAGCAATTTTAGTCTGAAGTTTTTGAAGTTTATCAAAAGGGTTGTTACAAAATGCTCCAACCCAGATTATTCGAACAATGGATTTGAAATTACTATGGGTAGCCCGAAGTTCGAAATCTAAATGGGGGGGTCTGCTAGTTGTAGGGGGGAGGAGCAATAGTGATGAGGATAGGTTTATGATCAGATCCAGCAAAGTTTAAGTGGGATATATTTGTATATAGGAAATTTTGATGCCAAGTGATGTTAGCCATGAATCTATCTAGCCTTTCCCAAATACATCCTCTCCTCCAAGTAAATTTAGTGCCCTGATATCCAAGGTCAAATAGACCAGCATTCTGAATATTTTCATTAAACAGATCCATAGTGTGTTGATTAGGAATTCTGCCTCCTCTTTTTTCATCAATAGAAGCAATGCAGTTAAAGTCCCCTCTAACTATCCAGCTAGATTGCTCAGTCTTGCGATTTGCGACAGCTCTTGCCATAGAACAATTCTGTCTTTAGGGGTGCAACCAGCATAAACAAAAGAGGCTGCCAACTTTATACCTTGCCAATTAAAATGAAAGTGGGCCAATTGGGGATGATCTACTTGGATAGTCCAATGAAGTTCTTTTCTGCAAATGAGCCAAATTTTATTAGAGGAGTTAGCATAGAAAGAGCAGCCTGGGAAATTTTTCAAAATTTTGTTCTGGGTTTTATAAACCATGGGCTCAAAAAGGATGATACACCATAGTTTGTGTTTCTTGTATAGGTAAATAAGCCTTTTAAGGGATAAGGGGTGGGCAACCCCTCTAATATTCCAACAAAGGCAGCTAAACATCTGGGGGTTTTGAGGTTGGTGATGAATGATTTTTATTGGTTCTGGATCTAGATCTGGTCCTGCCCCTTGGAGAGTCAAGAGTATAGCCCAAATCATTGGTTATTCTTTGATTGTCATTGTTTGGAAGTTCCAGTTTTTGTATCTTAGATGTATGTTTCTTCTTTTTTCTGGACTGCTGGATTTGCCAGGAGGCCTCCAATCTCTTTTGTTCTCCATCCATCAATAACTGGGGAGGGGGAAGAAACTCTGTATGCTGAGAATCTGCCCCCACTTCAAAGCCCATCTGGTCCAAACTTTCCTTCTGTAGCCCACTGCCCACCTGTATTAGCTGATCCATGTCCCCTTCAGCTAACAAAGATGACTGTTGAAGAACTTCAGGGGGAGAATCTCCCACAAAGGTTTCTATTGGTACATTATGGTCCTCCGGGCAGCTTGATTGTCTTCCAAGGTGATCACTGGATCTTTCACTTCTACAGTTTTCCTTTTCCCCATCTTTTTTAGTGTAGGTTTCAGTCTATAGCATTTTTCTTTAAGATGCCCAAACATCCTGCAGTGGGAACAAAAGACTGGTTTATTTTCCAAAACCACCTCTTGCCAAAAACCTTCTCCTTCATCAGAAGTTGTGATCCAAATCTTGTCTAGCTCAGGTAGAGACACATCTCTTTCAATGAGGACTTTAGGCTCGCTGTCGGATTACCTGGATCATGGGTTGGAGTGTCAACCCTGAGAGGAGTTCCCAAAGCTCTACTGATCTGAAAGATGGCATTAGTATGGTATAGCTGTATTGGGAGATTGGGGAAAGAATACCATAAAGGTTTAAGTGGGGGTTCTTTAGCTGGATCAAAGCCCGGATACCACTTCATCAATTTCATTCTTGAGTTTGCTATGGTCATAAACTCCATGCCTAACACTTTAGCATAGTATTCCTCCCTTGTAAGCCTGATTAGAAGATGTCTTCCATCCAGAATACCTATTTTCCAATTACCCATAAACTGAAAATTTTCAAAGTAACTCCTCACCAATTCCATTTTGGGGTGTCCAAACTGGAATTGGCCCACTATAGAGAATTTGATAGCCTCTGCCATGGTGTTCATCTCTTGAGAAGTAAAGTATATAGCAGGTCTGCCTTCCTTAGAGCCAAGAGGTCTCACAAAGGGGCAAACAGCTTTACCTGCTGCTGCATCGTGTAAGAGCTGGGGGAAAGTTAACAGATCTGCTCCACTGTTGTTATTACCTCTACTAACAGCAGAAGCATAAGAAAATGGCAAAGAAGAAGCGTTGGAACTTCCCATATCCAATGTAACAGTAACTCAGTTTGAATCCAGCTAAGCCCGGGAAAACTCCCTTTGGCTATCAGCACCCCACCAGCTGACAACCTTCACACCAAGCACCCTGAGCAAGTTAGGGAGGACCCACTTACCACTCCAGCTACCACCGAGAGACACCAGCCGCCGTAGAAGGAAGCCATTACTGCCAAAACCCTAGCAGAGCCCCAGCCGCCACCTCCATTTTTTTTTGAATAATATATATATATATATATATATATATATATATATATATATATATCTATGTATATATATATATATATATATATATCTATGTATATATATATATATATCTATGTATATATATATATATATATCTATGTATATATATATATATCTCTATGTATATATATATATATATATATATATATATATATATATGTATATCTATCTATATATATATACATATGTATATGTATATATATCTCTATGTATATATATATATATATATATATATATATATATATATATATATATATATATATTAAGGGAAAGGAGCTACATAGGCTCCCTACATGTTGAATTAAAGGAGTGAAGTTACAAAATATCCCCTATGGGAACAAACATGACTCAATACAATTTCACACCAAAAGGGAAAAGTAACTAACCTAAAAGTAAAAAAGACCTATCCCAAAAAAATGTGCCCAATAAACACATAACCCAATGACACTCCCCAAGGAGTAATGGGCTGATAGTAGGAGATTACCAACATCCGACCAACTAGAGAGGCTGCGACCGAGAGAGAAAAACGAAGGCCAAAAACCAACCATGCGGAATTATTTCCTCCCCAGTCTAATTTGGGGGAGGCTCAGTTTGTCTCCAGCAATGAGCAAGTTTAACTCATAATTTGGGGTAGTGGATACCCTCACCTGCTGAGAGGAAGCACCCTTACATGCCAGCCAGTGGGCAACTTTGTTTCCTTCCCTAAAAATTGCAGAGAAGGTAATCTGAGGGGATGAGAGCTGTTGAATCTGGTGGATCCAGTAGTTGTGCCTCCAAGAAGAACCACACTCCAGATGTAAGTTATGAACAAGAGCAGTGGAATCAACTTCAATCCAGAGGTTAGACCAGTGAACAGATTGTGCTAGTCGTAGGGCATAAAGGACTCGCAATGTACTCGGCTTCCATCGCATCCATAGCTAGTACAAGAGCATAGAAATAAAGAAGACAATGACTATAGTGATTTTCGAAAATGCCCCCAACACTGGCTTTCCCATTTAAAAACTGCCATCGTTGTTAATTTTAATAGTTGGTCTAATGGGGGAAGCCAATTAACCAATAGGACCTTGAGGGCGGGAGTAGAGGAAGTTTGTAAATCAATGTTTAACAGGTTGGTGAAGCCTTTGTGACGGATGATTTTGTGTAGATAAGCTTTGCGGTTTTTGGCCACTTTGGTAGAAGAGGCAGCAATACAATTAAATTTGGCATTGTTCCCGGCCATCCACGAAACCGGATGACAATGAGATGGATAGTTTGAATATGCTTGCTATTCCCTCTAACCAGAGATCATTAAATTCTTCCCAGTGACAATTCTTAATCTGCCTTCTATTAGATAAGTGATGCCAAACTGAACTGGAGAAAGAGCAGTTGAAATACAAATGGGGGATGGATTCCTCCTGAGAATTGCATAAGACACACTTGGAAGGGCCTCTAAGCCCTTTGAGCTTCAGAATGTCATCTCGTGGGAATTAATCCGTGGAGAGTTCTCTAACAAAGGAAGGCCGTAGATGGGGACGAAATTGATTCCAAACGGCTAGATGCCAAGGCATAGGAGTCCACTTGGTATAGGGTGTTATAGAAGACTTTAGAGATGCTTTGATGTTGATAATTGGGCTCAGCAGATAGAGTTAGGAGCGGTTCTAGTAATTTTGATGGTGGAGATCGGAGAAGCTGAATAGTCTTGGAGAATGGCTTTGAGGTGGAGAAGAGACCGGTTATGCCCCTCCCGTAAGTCGAAACTTTAGAAGAATGATCAAGATGTGGGCTTCTAGCAACCAGACCATTCTTTGGGGCACCAATTATCAAGCCGGAAGTTGATTTCTCCCCTTCCCAAATTCCGGATATATAAGTCCTCAGCCGTCTTTCTAACATTAAGAAGTTTGACCCAGGTTCTAGAATCCCCCAATTTTCTTTCCACTCGAGAGGGGTGTGAAGATCTGCAGGTATTTCCCCATCATGAACTTAGCCCATAGAGAGGTTTGGGCCCCGAAATGTACCCAAAGTTTGCGAGAAGTTGACTTGTTGGATGTGTGGGAGACCTTTCGGTCCCGATGCCACTGCAGGCAGTTGGTTTAGCAACAGTTTGCCAAGAGGTCCAGTGTGGTTGCTTATTCTGGCCAGACCAGAGAAACCTGTTAAAAGCCCTCTCCATCTGTAGTTGGGTACTTTTCTTCATAGTGACCTTTTGGAGTAGGTATGAGGGGAAAGTGGTCAGATACTCTTGAGAAGGGTGATCCTACCACCATTAGATAAAAAGGAGATGGTCCAGCTGCTAAGTTGTGAGTTAATCTTGGAAATGATATCATCAAATTGTATTTGTTTGGTTCTGCCCATGGTGAGGAAAGCTCCCAGGTATTTCGGAGGAGGAGAAACACATTTGAAGCCGGTGTAGTTCAAGATCCATTGCTTGGACCGGGCTAGTTGTCAAGTTTGAGAAAATCAGCTGACACTTATCAGTATTGAACACCATACCTGATTGTTGTTGAAAGGAATCCAAACATGTTTTAACCTTCTTAACAGCTGCTTTGTGAGCACTGGAAAACATCATGATATCATCAGCATAAATCAGATGGGTAATGGAGAGGTTGGATCTGTGATGGAACCTTGCATAAGGTTTGTTCAGCAACTCATGGTCAACCATCTTGGAGAAATAGTCCACTCGCAAGGATGAAGATAGTGGGAGATAAGGGGTCACCTTCGTCTGTAGACCTCTAGTGGCTTTGAACTTGCCTCTAGCAGAACCATTAATTAGGATGCAATGTTCATTGGAGTGGAGCCACCTTGAAATAAAGTTACAGAATTGGTGATTAAATCCTCTAGCAATCAATACTTCAATGATAAAATCCCAATTTATAGTATCATATGCTTTTTGTATGTCAAGTTTATAAATCAGGTTGCCTCCCCTATGGACTTTATTTAAATCCAAAAGGAGTTCTTGTGCAAGCAGAACATTATCAGTAATTAATCTGCCTTTGACAAAGGCAGATTGATTCAGGCTGATAATGTTATCCAAATGAGGTTGAAGTCTTCCCACCATGAATTTGCTGATTACTTTACTAATCACAGAAGTGAGGCTAATGGGTCTAAAGTGTTCCCATCTTTGCAAGGTAGAGCTTTTTGGAATCAGTACCATGCTAGAAGCATAGAAATAGCTAGGCAGGGATTGTCCTTGGAAGAAGCTTTGGACAGCAGCAACAACATCCTCCCCCACCAGATTCCACTCCTTCTTGTAGAAGTCAGCAGTGTAACCATCTGGGCCTGCAGTTTTAGATGGGTCAATTGAATTTAGAGCCATCCAGATCTCCTGAGTTGAGGGTATGGAAGTGAGTTGTAAATTACTGGTGTATTGGTACTTCTCATGGAACATAGAATCATCAATGGGTTTCCTGCACAAGGGGTTGTGATTGAGGAGCTTTTCAAAGTATGAGACAGCATCTAGCCCAATCTCATTGTCATCAATTAGCATTCTCCCATCTGAGGACAAAATGGAGTGAATGGTGTTGCATTTTCTTCTATATTTGATACAGGCCTGATAAAATTGAGTATTTCTGTCCCCATGAAGGAAATGGTTAAATGCGACTTTACGTTTCAAATATCGATCCAACTTCTCAGTAGCAGTAAGTAAATTCAGTTGTGCAGAGTAGAACATATCTTCAGGTTCAAGTCCAGCTTCAACAGCGGCTTCCACTTTAGACAAGTTCCTCTCAGCTTCATTAACGACGAAGACGAAAATCCCCAATGGAAGTCCAGCTCCATTTTCTAAGGGCTTTACTTAAATTGTTCCGCAATATGCTTAGCTTAGTTAATGGATCGAAGTCGGTACTCACAAATCCAGGTGATCCTTTACCACATTATGAAAACCCTCATAAGTGGACCAAACAATTAAATATCCGAAGGGAGGGGAGTATTGGAGCGACTAGGAGAGGTTATGGAGATGAGGAGGGGCTCGTGATCAGATCCAGAGAAGTTTAGATGAGTAACATAAGTTTGAAGCCAACTTGTAAGCTAATCATTATTCACCAGGACCCTGTCAAGTCTCTCCCAGATTTTACCCCTCTTCCAAGTGAACTCAGATCCTCTAAAGCCAATGTCAAAGAGGTTGGCGGCAGTGATATTATCATTGAACATAGTCATATCAGGAAGCTTGGGAGGTCTGCCTCCTTTCTTCTCACAGGTAGACCCAATGCTGTTGAAATCACCTCCAACTAACCAAGGTGAATGCAACTGTAAACTGATCTCATGAAGCTGGTCCCATAACAATTTTTTGTCAGCTCTATTGCAGCCACCATAGACAAAGGTTGCAGTGCCATGTCTCCCATTAATCAGAAAAGAAGAGTGAATAAATTGTATGTTGTCAATTAGAACAATCCAAGAAACCTCTTTTCGCGAAAACCCAAATTTTGTTGTTGCAATTAGCATAATGAGAGAATCCATGTAATTTGCCGATAATCTTCCGTGGACACTTGTGAACTAGTGGTTCCAAAATAGAAATGCACCAAAATTTATATTTTTTGTTAAGATTCAAAAGCCTTTTAAAAGTAAGGGGATTAGCAATACCCCTAATGTTCCAAATTAGGAAACTAATCATAGATTAGGTAAAGGGGTGAGGGAAGACCGAGATCTAGATCTAGATCTTCCCACAGTTAAAGAATTGCCGGCCGGTTCCCCACGTAAAGAGGAGTACCCAGCTTCCGAACTTCGGAAAGAGCCTTTTTTTCGTTTCTTAGAGATCCGTGTGAGCCATTTGCCCTCCAAATCCGATTGCATCTGATTAACTTCAACTTGAGTGGGGACCTGTGGGTCAGTTAGCTGCTCAGTTGATGGACTGGGTGTGATCATTCTGACTTCCAATTCCTCCTTTCTACACCAGTCAGTAGGACTAGCAGTAGTAGGGGAAGCTGATGCATAAACTAGTAGGGGGGAGGGGTTGTTCTAAGAGGGGCATTACCAGCACCAGAAATAGGAGAAGCAAGGTGAATTGGAGCTTGTGGAGGGGAAATACCAGCTGGTCCCCCAGAAGCTGGAAGAAATTCAGCAGATCTGGAAGCCCCAGTGTCCCGATTAGCAACGCGAGTTTCATGTGAGGAAATTTCAGTTGTAGTTTTACCGGTGTTACTGTACTTTTACTGCTAGGAGGGTGGAGTCTAAAACATTTCTCATTGGTATGTCCAAACATTTTATAATGGGAGCGAAGTAAGGCTTTTGTTGCATAATGACTTCTTGCCATTGTCCCTCAGCGGCGGAACTAATCCGGATCTTGTGGACCATAGGCAAGGTAATGTCCCTCTCAACTTGAATTCTAGCTGCTTCGGGTTTAGCCTTATTTAGAGTTTCGGCATCAAGTCTTAGGGGTGTGCCAAGAGATCTACCAATTTGGAATAGTGCTGTTTGGTTGAAGTACCTATAGGGAAGATTTGGTAATTTGAACCAAATAGGAACAATGGGTGGGTCTTTGCTGGGATCAAAGTTAGGGGTCCACTTGATGATTTTCATTTCCACCCCAGCTATGTTAACAACTTGTTTAGCAATCAGGAGTGCATAATCCTCTTCATTAGTGAAGTTAATTAGCAAATGTCTCCCATCTAAAAGTCCAATTTTCCAATTGCCCTTGAAGTTAAGGGATGCAAAGAAATTTCTGACACTTTCCATTTTTGGGTGTCCCAGCATGAATTTGCCAATCAGAGAAAGTTTCACCTCCTCATCCAAAGCTGACAGTTCTTCATCAGTGAAAATAACAGCAGGGCAACCTTCTTTAACTTTAAGTGGGTGAATGAAAGGGGAGGATATCTTCCCTGCAGCAGCCTCATGAAGGTTTTGGGGGAAAATGAGTTTAGAGGGGTCAGCAGTCGAAAGGGCATTGCCAACCACTCCAGCATAAGTGGCTTTAGCCCAACTTAAGTTGGTTTCCAAATCAATTGGACAAGCCATAGGGGAAGCCCGGTCGGGGGAACTCCCACCGGCGGGAGGCAGGAGGAGAAACCAGGTGGGACAAACCAGAAAAGTGAAATAGAAAAGACCACAAAGAACAAAGAGAACCTTACAGGTAAGAACAGCAGGATGTGGAGCTCAACAAGCAAGCAATGGAACAAGTAAAATTTTGAAAAGGAGGAGCCCGTGAAGACTCGAAACGAGCCGGAAAAGTGACCAAATCACAACACCAAACTTCACAAAAGGCCAAAGTGAGAGGAACCAAGGCCGAGAACCCACCGGAGAGCTCACCCGAGACTTAGCCGCCGGCGAGGTCATGGCTGAAACCCTAGTAGAGCAAACTCCTTACCGACCGCCATATATATATATCTCTATGTATATATATATACATATGTATATATATATATATACATATGTATATATATATATACATATGTATATATATATATATACATATGTATATATATATACATAGAGATATATATATATATACATATATATATATATATATATATATATATATATATAATTTTGGAAAGTAAATAATTTTGAAAAATACGAGATCAAAACGATCCCATATATTTAATAGTTTAAATAAATAAGTACTACATCATAAGTTATGCATCTCATCGAAAGAATAAACACACTACTTAATAAGGAGGTTGGATTAAATAAACTAAAAAAATTATGACATCCAATTTAGTCTCCTTTATGTTGACCAACATGCTCCCCTACCTAATATTAAATACAACACAGGGTTTATATTAATTTGGGTTCTTAAAGTTTCATATAAGGGCAAGCCTTTATAGTTACTTACATCTTAAACGACCGAAGTCACCTAAGAAAACTCTCAGTTTAGATTAAAGGTGTTATCTTCATGAATTTCAATGTTTAGGGCTTCCAAGGTTGGACATAAAAAATTCAAATAAGAAAGGATCAAAGTGGAACAGCTATTATGGAATCTAAAGAAAGAAAGGTAGGGGATGTCACGGATCTTGAGGATAACGTTGGTGACTTCCCGAACTATCCTATGATTTCTCTTTGATTTCAAAGAGATATTAGATGTTCCATCCTGCCAATTTTATTATGTAGGGTTTACACTTGCATGATAGCGATCATACAAATAACCTGGAAGATAGGAGAATTTATGATACGAAATCCTAAGATGAGTTAGGGCTTATATTGCACAACATGGTTGCGCAAAGACCTAAAAGATAAGTTGAGGTTTTATGCCACGCTAGATGGACTACCTCAAAGTCCTATGGTTCATTGTTTAAACTAAGGAAAAGGTTTGATGTTGTAGACTCTTTTGCACTCTCAAAGTGCTGCCCACGAAGTTAGCTTCAAGCTCCTCATCGAAGTAGCAGCCCTAAAGTATAAGGTTCAAAAAGTTTTACCATATATGTTTCAGTGTTTTGGTTATAGTTTTTGTTGTGGTCTTGATTTTGGTTTTGCATGTAAATTAAGTAAGTGTAAGCAAATAAAATGCACTGAAAAATAAAGTGCAGTAAAGTAAGTGTTGTAAACTGTAAAAGTATACCTAGGCATCTGCTACCGCTGCATGTTAGTATTTCAAACATGACATAATTTGTAGAAAATTTAAATAGATTGTAGGAAAGTAATTAAGTGTAGCAAGAAAATCCAATACGAGAAGGTAAAAAAATATGTCGCAATAATCACGAGTAGGTAAGAGAAAACCTGTAGTCACATATGAAAGACCAAGACTAGGCATAAGACATTAGTAAAGGTGGGTGCTTCCCGACCTTGGGTAAGAGCCACCTACCCGACAACATATAGAGGGTAGTCCTAACCTATATCCAAATGACTAACTGACCCACTTTTAATATGTATGTAATTTATGTTTGTAGCAACGGCACCAAAAACTTGATCCCGCTTTAAAAATAGATTTATGATTTAATGTATAATGTGGATTCTACGCAAGTATACGTATCGTATCAAGTAATACAGGGCTCTAGTGGAGTCCTGGTTATCGATCCCACGGGAAGTTTTTAACGATTTGTTATCGACTAAATTAAAAGGAATTACTTACTAATATAGTAAACGGAAATTAAAAGTAACTATTGCAAACTAAAGTAAACTAATGCTTGAAATAAGTTGATTTAAATAACTCAGAAAAAGTATCCTTCTCCTTGTTTTTAGAAAATTAGGTGAATGATGAATTTAAATAGAATTTTTAAACTGTATTGTGACAAATAGGAGCATTCCTATTCTTTACCCTTTGGTCCAGGTGCAAAGAACATCGACTAATCCTACGTTTGATTACCGAATCCGCGGCTAGTCGGGAGAATACCGGTCGCCACTTCGTAGCTCCCACGTTCCCCTCACCTGATGGCTAACATCTACACATCAGCTCTCAAACAGTAGGACCAAATTGAATATTTTAGTATGTCACACTAAAATATCCAATTCTATGTCTAATAATTAATATTTCCCTATTTATTTGCACCCGCCTTCCAAGGCTTCTGACTTCCCTGAATATTGGATGTAATTTTTATTATAGTTGATAATTCAACATATTTTAACTACTCAATCGGCCGGATTGAAAGTAAATTAAGTTTTAAGTAAAAATTATCACAATTTATTTTAATATATTAGGTGCTTCTATTTAATTTCATCAATCCGTATAATTTTCATAAACAAGGAGAAAGACTAAGAAAACTACTCAGAATGCATGGAAATAAAACAAAGCATGGATTTCATTTAAAGTCAACAACAATAAACAAAGATGATTATCTTAATTTCCTCCCAAGCGTACTCCTCGAAGTTCCTTTGACTTTTCCTTCTAGTACAACAAACTAAATAAGCACTCAAATAAACTAAAGAAACTCACTAAACACACTCGGACTTACTAAAATAGACACATAAAAGACTCTAGAGAAACTTTTTGAAGACTCAAAAGACACACACAGACACTAGAATTCGGCCTCTATTTTTAGAGGTAGGTAAAGGTCCAAGGGGTGCTTCAACACCTCTTTAAAAAGTGTCCAGGTTCAATGTATTTGTATTTTGAACTGGCTCGCCGTCGGCGGGAAACGACCTCGCCGTCAGCGAGGCTTCTAGAAGGTCTTCAAACCGCGCGATCTCACTGTCGGCGAGCTCGGACTGGCTGTCGGCGAGGTAGTTATAATTCCTTCAAAAATTCTCCTCACGATCTCGCCGTCGACGGCCTCGATCTTGCCGTCGGCGAAGTAGTTATATTTGCATGAATTTCCTCCTTTTTATCCAAATTCGCTCCGTTTCGTGCTTTTTGCTTTCATCACTTATAAATCTTCATTCCTGCAATAAAATAAAGAAAATACCTTTCTTTAAAGTGCAATTTCATCAAAAATAGATATGAATTTCTTAATGAATTTTTCTGTGATCAAAATCCCCCAAACTTAATTATTACTTGTCCTCAAGTAATTTTGATACTAAATAAAAATAATGATTTCTATAATAGAATTTTTCAATTCAGATAATATGAATTAAATTTAAATAAAATTATAATAAAGTTAAATATTAATATTTCCGAGTGATTAAATTAACTTTATAGATATAAGATTATTTAGTTATCAGGTCTAAGATTCCTAGCTTTCTATTTATTTCAGGAATGACTATATTTAAAATAGTAAATTACTTAAGATATTTAGATGATAGGAAGTTCAAGAAAATACTCTTTAGTAAAGTGTCAATCCATAAATATATTTTTAGAAATATATTAAGTTTTACTCTTTAGGTTGATTCCATTGAAGCCAATTTTTGATAAGGCATCTCCTCAAGCTTCTCCTCACTTATATTTTTCTTTTCTTTTCTTTTCTTCTTTTCTTTTCTTTTCTTTTCTTTTCTTTTCTTTTCCAAGTGAGGATTATTGTATCTGGATAGCCTGTTAATAATTTTGAACTTTAATTTCCTTAATTTTGAAACTTAAAATAGTTCTTTGCTTATATATATTTTATAGCCTTTACTTCATTGAGTTTCTATCTTTTCTTTTTCACTTAAATACTTAATAATTTTCAATTTTTAGAATATAGTTTCCCTTACTTTAAATAGTTTACTATATTCTTATTCCTTTTAACCAAATATCTTATTCCATTAATTAATTGAATTACTAGAAATATTTTCTTTAACTTTAAAATTAAATAAAGTAACTCATGTTTATTGAATTGAAAAACTACGACAGAAAATCATTTAATAATAATTTTTGAAAATAGAAATTGAGAACAATTTTAATAATTAAATTTGTATTTTTACCCTCCCCCAAACTTAAATTTTTCTATCTATACTATATAGTGAAAAAGGGAAAGTATATAAATAAAATTCATCATACCTTTGAGCTTTAGGTATTTCTTTTCTTTGAAATTTTTGCAGGCTTTTTCATTACTTACAGAACCTGTACTGTTAGTATTCTTCCATACATATATAATATTTAAAAGAAAGTGCAGGGATGGAAATTTTAAAATAAGTATCAAACATAAAAATTGAAACTTAATCTATTACTACACATACAATCAACTAATCTACTTTAAAACATATTAAAACACCCTAAACAATGTTTAACATTCATAACTTATAAAAACTTTAAACTAACATCCTATATATATAAAAATTTGAAAACTAATTTAACACACATAAGAAATCTAATATCACAGCTCAAGCAAACAAATAAATAACCAAGTCCAAAGTCCACAGAGAGTACTGAAATATTACACAAAAAATAATAAAGTTTGCAAAACAATAAATCTAAACAAACTAAATAAACTGAATAAAGATTCTAATCTTCTGCATCAAAATCCCAAGCTATGTCATCTCCCTGATATCTAGGCTGAGAAGGCTGAGCAGGCTGGTACTGTGAATATCGGGGGTACTCAGGAAAGACAACATCTAAATCACCACTCCTATATCGATGTTTAGCTTCATAGTATGCAATTTCGTACTCTGAATGTCGCTGGAGATATTCTCTATCATAATTGTGTCTTCTTTCTAAGCCTCCAATCCTTTGATTTATATGCTTAAATCTTCTTTCCATATTTTCTACAAATAATTCAAAACTCTTTCTACTCAGGGTTAATTCATTCATCAGATCTTGAAGGGTAGAAGTGGTGTACTGAGGGGGTTGATCATAACTAGTAGAGGGTATATCTCTACTTGAAGAAGGTACATAATCCCTTGTTCCAGATCTCCATCCTTCGTGGGATTCATATTTCTTTATATTAGCCTGAGTAAGGGGTTTCATAGGTTCAATCCATTCTTCATTATCTCTTGCCTCTACCCCAGATAATTGGCAAAGTGCATAGATAAGACCAGGATGTCCTAGTCCTCCTCCACTTTCATTTCTAGCAGTGGCTAATATGTTTTTAAAAATAACATTTCCCACATTAATACCCTTCGGTTCCGAATACGAAATTCGAATCGCTTTATCTCTTGTTACCTCACTATGGTGGTAGGTAGGTAACAAAGTAGAACAAATAAAATAATGTCAGGCTTTAGATGTTGCATTTAGCATAGAAAGAGGAAAGTTTACCCGTTCTCGCTGCTTTATCTTCTAGACTCCTTTCCCATCAGTGAGAAAGTCAATCACCTCTTCCAGTGGTCCTTCCATAGTTCCAAAAGTTTCATACTCGCCGGTGTAGGTGTCTCGTACTTCATAATAAGTGTTTATTCTAGCAGCATTGAAATCTACAAAAAATCCTAACCTTAACCGGGGCATCTTCAACCTGTGTTAAATTTATATAAAATTCTTTTACTACTTCTACAAATTGCTTCGTTGGTCACGTAACAGAAGTTTTCCCATCCTCGCTCCTTTATAACTCGCTCCACTTCTCCTCCTGGATTCTTGAAAACTCGATCTTGAATGCATTTTCTTGCTTGAATGTTGTGGAAATATCTGGATTGTGCCCTTGCATTCACGAAACGAGTTTCATAGTAATCCAATCGTTGCTTTTGTCGTGGAGCCATTTCTCGATCTGTGAAATTTGCAAAAATCTTAACTAAACTCTAAAATATTACTAAGAAGGCTTCCTACAACATCTAAAATCCATTTAAATCAACTTCCATGAAATTCTTCCAAGTATTTTCTCCACATTTTGGATTTTTTCAAAATTCCCCAATGTAGAAGAAATCTATGGTGAAAATCAAAAATTTTTGCATAGGAGTGAAGCTCTTACCAAGGGAAGATGAAATGCGGTGTCAAAAAGTGTTGAAATTGCCTTAAATCTGAGATCTCTCAAGCCCTAGGTCAGTTTTTTCGAAGTTTTGAGGAAGGGGATGATGAATAGTGTCTTATAACGATCTCACTGTCAGCGAGATCTCTCAAGCCCTAGGTCAATCAAATATAGGTCTTTTCACGATCTCACTGTCAGCGAGGTTTTTCTCGCCGTCGGCAAGCTAATTAATTTCATAAGGCAAAAGTTTCGGGAAAAATCCGCCGTCGGCGAGCTCGGTCCGCTGTTAGTGAGATCCCAAAAAATTTTAAATTTTTGAAATTCGTCAATCATTTTCAACCTCGAATTGCATTTAATCAATCATCCGATCACTTAATTTAATAATAATACGAAGATTAGATACTTATACTCACAAAAAGTCACACAACACAAACAATATAACTTTATATATGAAATCCATGAAACTTACAATTTTCACACTAACAACTTTAACACATACTTAACCAAAATGTTCAAATCCATAATACTCAGCATCGCAATCCACACCACAACACTCTAAATGCTGAGACATAACAATTTACATAAAATCTCATCAAATCTAAGATGATCAAATCAAACATCGACTCATAATAAAATCTAAATCCAAATCAACACATATATACATAAATATATGACATAAACATAGAAAGGCCTGAAAGGAAATTCTGCAGTAGATTCTTCATTAATCCATCCTTTCTATCTTAGTAGATGAATAAAACTGGCCTCCAGATGTCCAATATGATCAAAGTGCTCCTTCATTCTCCAATCAATATGATCAAACATATCAGAGATATTGTCTATGGAATTCATCACATTTTGCAACTCTTTCTCTAATCCTTTAATCTTCTTCAGAATGAAATTAGTCTTATCAGTTAAGGGCCTTGCTAAAGGATTGTTCTGTGATGCTCTGTCAGAAATAATGGTAATTTCATCATTGTTATCCAAAGTGGGAAACATATTAGTAGGATCCAATGGTTTCCATGGTAAAAGTACTTTTTCCTAAACCTCATAAGAAACTTGGTACTGACTGCATAAAGCAAATATAGTAGATGGGTGTCCAAGTCCATGTACTGACCCATGCACAAATAATCACAACGCAGACTTTACTATTATTGATCCAACATCGATAGGCAATCCAATTTGAATACAATAGTTTAAAATAGCGCATTCCTTTGAAACATTATTTACTCTCATGGTAGGTAATAATTTTGATGAAATAAAGAAATGTCAGTGCTTCGAGACAGGGTTTAGAAGTGATGCAGAAAAACTGACATACCCATCTTCTCGTAACTCCCAATCATCTGGTTCGTCGGTCAGGTATCTGTAGATTTCGTTCATATTGTATCTTGAAGGCACAAAGTTGGAATAATGACAAACAGAGGTATTTTCTATAGAAAATAGTTCATTTACCCTTGAAGGAGTAAATGTTACCCATCTTCCTCTGACGTACACATTTCCATTGTTGATCGCATGTAAATTAGAGTAAAACTCCTTAACTAGCGGATGTCGTATAACAAAATACCTCCCAATGCCACTGTGTGATCATTTCTTCAATTTTTGTAGTAGAATTCTCTACTCCTCTGTTGACAAATCCTCTTTCTTTAATAAGTCTTTTCTTCTTTAAGCCTTTGTTGAAGATACGCTGCGCCTCCGAACTAACGAATTTTCTTCGGTTGAAAACTTCATTTTTTGTGGTTTCTAAGAATTTGGTGGCCATTTTGGATGGAAAGGATTGGTCTCTAGTCGTTCCTAAGGAAGAAAATGGTATAAAATCGGATTTGGAATAATTTCTTACGAAGGAATGGCTTAGATTCGTCAAAAACCGCACGAAAAATCTTTAAGAAACCAAATTTTCAACTGCCTCGCTGTCGGCGACTTAGTTATAAATCTGAATCAGGTCATGGCACACGATCTCGCTGTCAGCAGGCTCGGGCTCGTTGTCGGCGAGATTCGTAAAAATCGTCCAATTTCGCACTAGTCCGAATATTTTCTGATCTCATCTTATAAGTTCAACTTTGTGATGATTCTAATAAAAAAGTTGAGTAGTAAGATTTGTTTTAATAATATAGACTCACTAATTTGTAGATAATTAAAATAAAAGACTATTATGGGTTGCCTCCCATAAAGCGCTTGGTTTAACGTCGTCAGCCCGACCTAATTCAATTAGTAATCAGGTTGACTAAACATTAAAACCTCTTTAAAATTTGGTCTTCTACCTTCGAAATATGGTTTTAATCTATGTCCGTTTACCTTAAATCTATGTCCTGTTTTTGGATCTTCAATTTCTATAGTTCCATATGAAAATATTTGAGTTATGGTGAAAGGTCCTAACCATCGAGATTTCAATTTCCCGAGAAATAATTTCAATCTAGTATTATAAAGCAAAACTTCTTGTCCCGGTTCAAAATTTCTCTGATTAATTTTTCGATCATGCCATAATTTCATTCTTTCTTTATAAATCCTATCATTATTATATGATTCATTTCTTAATTCTTCCAATTCACTTAATTACAGCAATCTCTTTTCACCAGCTTCTTTCATATTATAATTAAATTCTTTAATCGCTTAATATGCTTTATGTTCTAATTCAACTAGTAAGTGGCAAGTTTTTCCATATATAAGCCTGTAAGGAGTCATTCCAATCGGAGTTTCATAAGCGATCCCGTATGCCCATAATGCGATATCTAGTCTTATAGACCAGCCTAATCTATTAGGGTTTACGATTTTTCTAATATACGTTTAATCTCTCGATTAGAAACTTCGACTAATCCACTATTTTGTGGATGGTAAGCGATTGATATCTTATGCATAATATTATATTTTTCTACTAGTTTGTGAATATATTTGTTTCTAAAATGAGTTCCTCCGTCGATGATAATCACTCTCGGCATTCCAAATCTAGTAAAAATATTTTTCATTAAAAATTTCGAAACACTTTTAGCATCACACCTAGGTAAAGCTTGTGCTTCAATCCATTTGGAAACATAATCAACAACTACTAATATATATAAGTTTCCAAATGAAGGAATAAAAGGTCCCATGAAATCTAATCCCCAAACATCAAAAATTTCAACTTCTAATATAAAATTTAGAGGCATTCATTTTTCTTTGATATGTTTCCTACTCTTTGGCATTTATCGCAGGTTTTTATATATCTATATACATCTCTAAATAGAGAAGGCCAGTAGAATCCAGATTGTAGAATTTTTTATGCAGTTTTATATGTCCCAAAATGTCCTCCAAAATCAGAATCATGACATTTTTAAATAATTGGTTCAGCTTTCTTCATAAGGCACACATCTTCTAATGATTAGATCCTTACATTGCTTATATAAGTATGGTTCATCCCAAAAGTATGTTTTAGTATCGTGAATGAATTTTTTCCGTTGTTGCAAAGTTAACATAGGTGGTATAATGTCACTTATAATATAATTTACTATATCAGCATACCAAGGTATTTTCAACTCATTAATATTATAAAGTGTTCATCAAAAAAACTGTCTAAAATTTCATTATCAATATCATATAATTCATGATTTTCTAATCTTGATAAATGATCAGCAATTTGATTATTAGTTCCTTTTTTGTTAATGATCTCAAAATCAAATTCTTGCATTAATAATATCCATCTGATTAATCTTGGTTTAGAATCTTTCTTTTGCATTAAATATTTAATAGCAGAATGATCAGTATGTACAATACATTTAGTTCCTATTAGATAATGCTGAAATTTATTAAAAGCATATACAATTTCTAATAATTCTCTTTCAAGAATCGTATAATTTACTTCAAGCATCATTTAGAGTTTTACTAGCGTAGTATATAACTTTGAAAATATTATCATATCTTTGCCCAAGAACTGCTCTTATAGCATAATCACTAGCATCACACATAAGCTTAAATGGTTTCTCCCAATTAGGTGAAAATATTATAGGTGCTGTGATTAATTTATCTTTTAATAATTAGAAAGCATTCAGGCATTCAGTTGTAAATTCAAATTTCTTGTCCTTTTCAAGAAATTGGCATAGAGGTTTAGTAATTTTTGAAAAATCTTTAATATAACGTCGGTAGAATACAGCATGTCCAAGAAAACTTCTTACCCCTTTCACCGTAGTTGGAGGTGGTAATTTAGCTATAACTTGAATTTTTGCAGTGGTCTACTTCCATGCCTTTTCTCGAAATTTTATGCCCTAATACAATGTCGCTCGTAACCATAAATCGACATTTCTCCCAATTAAGAACTAAATTAGTTTTCTCATATACTTCAAATACTTTTTCAAGATGATTTAAGCATGTGTCGAATGTTGTTCCAAATATAGAGAAATAATCCATAAATACTTATATGCCATTATCAATTAATTTACTAAATATAGACATCATACATCTTTGGAATGTTGCAGGTCCATTACATAATCCAAAAGGCATTCTTCGAAAAGCAAAAGTTCCATAAGGACTAGTAAATGTAGTTTTATCTTGATCCTCGTGAGCAATTTGTATTTGATGATAACCGGTATATCCATCTAAGAAACAAAAATACTTATGTCCGGCTAATCTATCTAACATCTGGTCTAGAAATGGTAAAGGGAAGTGATCTTTTCTGGTGGTTGTGTTTAATTTTCTATAATCAATACATATTCGCCATCCAGTAACTTGTCTTATAGGGATAAGATCATTATTTTCATTAGCTTTGACAGTACATCCCTTCTTTTTAGGTACACAGATGAATCGGGCTTACCTAAGCACTATCAGAAATAGGATATATGATACCATTATCTAACCATTTTAAAATTTCTTTCTTGACTACTTCTTTCATTATTGGATTTAATCTCCTTTGTGGATCTGCTTTAGGTTTATGTTCATTATCTAAAATAATTCTGTGCAAACAAATTGAAGGACTATTTCCTTTAATATCTGCTAAAGTCCAACCAAAATTTTTTTTATATTTGTTTAATATATCTAAGTGTTTTTGTTCTTGAGATTCATTTAATTCAGATGAAATAATAACTGGTAGAGTTGAAGAATTACCTAAGTAAGCATAATTTAAATGATTAGGTAACATTTTTAACTCAAGTTCGTGAGGTTTAATAATCGATGGAACTATATTTTTTTCAGTGTTTTATGTGTTATCCAAAAATTCAAATTTTTCTTGAATATAATCTAGTTCTTCCTTTATATCGGCTTTTTCAATTAATTCAATATTTTCTTTTTCTAATTTTTCTTCATAATATTCTTTAAAAAGTTCTTTTTGTAAATGATCGAGTACTTCCATTCGAAAACACTCATCATCTTTTTCTAGCGCAGGATATTTCATGGACTTAGCAATATTAAAAGTAACTTTTTGGTCATTTACTCTCATAGTTAATTCTCCTTTCTAAACATCAATCATAGCTTTTCCCGTGGCTAAAAATGGTCTTCCTAAAATGATAGGAATTTCTTTATCTTCTTCCATATCTAGAACAATAAAATCTATAGGGAAGATAAATTTGTCCACTTTTACAAATACATCTTCAATAACTCCCTTAGGATATGTAACAGAACAATCAGCTAACTGAAGAGTTACTGAAGTAGGTGAAATTTCTCCCAATTCTAATCTTTTAAAAATTGATAGAGGCATTAGATTGATGCTTACTCCTAAGTCACACAAAACTTTTCCATAGAATTTTTCTCCAATAGCGCAGGGTATAGTGAAACTACCAGAATCTTTTAATTTTTCAGGAAGTTTTTTCTGAATAATAGCACTACACTCTTCACTAAGTGCGACCATTTCATTATCTAGTAAATTTTCTTTTTTTATTTAGAATATCGTTCATGAATTTTACATAGTTTGACATCTGTTCTAAAGCTTCTACGAAAGGAATATTTATTGCTAATTTCTTTAAAATTTCAAGGAATTTAGCAAATTGTTTATCTTTTTTATGTTGCATTAGTCGTTAAGGAAATGGTGGTGGAGGTTTTACAACGTAAATTTTTATAGTATCAAGGATTTTCTAAGTTTAGATCTTATTGATTCTTTTCCTTTTCAATTTCCACTTCCTCTTTTTGACTTTCAAGTTCTTTCCGAATTCGAGATTCTAATTCTTTTCCACTTCGTAATCGTATCGCTTTAATTTGTTCATTTCCTCGTCTTTGGGATTTATTTCTACATTACTAGGAAATGTTCCAGGTATTCTATTATTAAGTGCAGTAGCGATATGTCCAAGTTGAGTTTCAATATTTTTGATAGCTGTTCCTTGATTTTGTAGTTGGTTTCCTTGTATTTGTAATTGATTTCCTTGATTTTGTAAATGTTGACCCATATTTAGTATTAATTCTTTTATAGATAATTTCTTATCTTTAAATTGTGGGTTATTAAATCCAGGTGGATAATTAGATTTATAATTAGGATTTCCTTGATTAGATGGATTTCCTAATTGTTGATTAGTTGTGTTATATTATTCATCCATGGTTGATTAGTTGTGTTATTATTTCAATTAAAATTAGGATGATTTTTCCATCCAGGATTATAATAATTTGCATAAGGATTATTGGGTCTGTTGTTAATTGTATTAATAGTTTCATATTGAGATTGGGATTCTATAAGTTTTCCAGATGAATTTTCTTTTGATATAGTTGGAGAGTAATTCATTCCAAAATGATCTATTTTTTTAGATACCGCAGCAATTTGTGAGGCTAACATAGATATTCCATCATTGTCATGAATACTAGCTATTTTCTTCGGATTCATTCTATCAAGCAGGCCAATGAAAATTATTTGTTGCCATTTCTTCAATTAGTGCATATGCGTCATCAAATGGTTTTCGACATTAATGATCCTCCAAGCAAGAAGATCGATGATTGATCTTAAAGATCCTACTAATCCATTATAGAAAGTTTGAATAATTAACCAATCTGTAACGCATGATGCGGGCATTTCCTAAGAAGTTCTTTAAATCTCTCCCAAGCTTCATATAGAGACTCTCCATCAAACTGACTAAAAGAAGTTATATCATTTCTAAGCTTAGCAGTTTTAGATGGTGGAAAATATTTGGATAGAAATTTTTATGATAATTCTCTCCAAATTTTAATAGATCCAAGTGCTAATGAATTTAACCACATTTTAGCCTTATCCCTTAAAGAAAAAGGAAAAATTCTAAGTCTAATAGCATCATTAGATACTCCTTTATATTTGAAAGTAGCACATAGTTCTAAAAAACTAGCAAGATGTAAATTAGGATCTTCAGTAGGTGAACTAAATTGATTATTTTGTACCATTTGGATAATTGCAGGTTTAAGTTCAAATGAATTAAGCAACTACATCGTGGTTTTGAATAGTTAAATGAATTTCATCTAATGTATGGTTGGCATAATCTCTTAATGGTCTCTGTTGATTGATACTTTCATTTTCAGGAATATTTGTCATTTGTGTTAAATTTATAATTTCTCTTTTTTGTTTTCTAATTCTTTTAATTGTACGCTCTAATTCTGAATCGTAAGGTATTAAATTTTCATTTCCAAATTTTCGCATACAATTTTATAAAATAAATTAGTCCTTTACTCTAGTAAATAATTTCTTTACTTCTCCGACAACGGCGCCAAAAACTTGACCCACTTTTAATATGTATGTAATTTATGTTTATAGCAACGACACCAAAAACTTGATCCCGCTTTAAATATAGATTTATGATTTAATGTATAATGTGGATTCTACGCAAGTATACGTATCGTATCAAGTAATACAGGGCTCTAGTGGAGTCCTGATTATCAATCCCACAGGAAGTTTTTAACGTATTTGTTATCAGCTAAATTAAAAGGAATTACTTACTAATATAGTAAACGGAAATTAAAAGTAACAATTGCAAATTAAAGTAAACTAATGCTTGAAATAAGTTGATTTAAATAATTCAGAAAAAGTATCCTTCTCCTTGTTTTTAGAAAATTAAGTGAATGATGAATTTAAATAGAATTTTTAAACTGTATTGTGACAAATAGGAGCATTCATATTCTTTACCCTATGGTCCAGGTGCAAAGAACATTGACTTATCCTATGATTGATTACCGAATCCGAGGCTAGGTCGGGAGGATACTGGTCGCCACTTCGTAGCTCCCACGTTTCCCTCACCTCGAGGGCTAACATCTACACTTCGACTCTAAAACAGTAGGACCGAATTGAATATTTTAGTCTATCACACTAAAATGTCCAATTCTACTTCCGATAATTAATATTTCCCTATTTATTTGCACCCGCCTTCCAAGGCTTTTGACTTCCCTGAATATTGGATGTAATTTTTACTATAGTTGATAATTCAACATATTTTAACTACTCAATTGTCCAAATTGAAAGTAAATTAAGTTTTAAGTAAAAATTATCACAATTTATTTTAATATATTAGGTGTTTCTATTTAATTTCATCAATCCGTATAATTTTCATAAACAAGGAGAAAGACTAAGAAAACTACTCAGAATGCATGGGAATAAAACAAAGCATGGATTTCATTTAAAGACAACAACAATAAACAAAGATGATTATCTTAATTTCCTCCCCAAGCAGACTCCTTGAAGTTCCTTTGACTTTTCCTTCTAGTACAACAAACTAAATAGCACTCAAATAAACTAAAGAAACTCACTAAACACACTCAGACTTACTAAAATAGACACATAAAAGACTCTAGAGAAACTTTTTGAAGACTCAAAAGACACACACAGTCACTAGAATTCGGCCTCTATTTTTAGAGGTAGGCAAAGGTCCAAGGGAAACGACCTCGCCGTCAACGAGGTTTCTAGAAGGTCTTCAAACCTCGTGATCTCGCTGTCGGCGGGCTCGGGCTCGGGCTCGCTCTCGGCGAGGTAGTTATAATTCCTTCAGAAATTCTCCTCACGATCTCGCCGTCGGTGGCCTCGATCTCGCCGTCGGCGAAGTAGTTATATTTGCATGAATTTCCTCCTTTTTCATCCAAATTCGCTCCATTTCATGCTTTTTGCTTCCATCACTTATAAATCTTCATTCCTGCAATAAAATAAAGAAAATACCTTTCTTTAAAGTGCAATTTCATCAAAAATAGATATGAATTTCTTAATGAATTTTTCTGTGATCACTAACCATGGACCTTTATAGATTTTCATCAAAATTCTTTAATTTTAATGCATGAGCTGTTGTTTAAGTTTTGATGCAGAGTTTGTTTAACAAGAAAAAGATATTTTGTTTTATTTTTGTGAAGTAGTGTAGTCCACAAGTTAGTCGCTCTAATCAAGCTAGGACTACTAAGAACATAAGAGCATCGAGGGCAAAAATCCCATTAAGTGTCAGTGAATAGTATCATCAGTCCTTTCTTCTCCTTTATTGAAGTTTATTGAGATAGGAGATACTATTCTAAAATTCCCACATCGTATGGTATCCCTCATTTTAGCACACATTAGCATTATCGTCACATCCTAACCACCAAGACCTTAGACTTACACCAGTCCGATAATCCATATGTAGCAAAAACAAATGTACCAAGCTGCTCACAATGACTTAAATACCTTAGAGAAGACTCCAATCCTTGAGCATTGGGTTATAAATGTAGGATAAGTAGTTTGAGGCATTTCTATTGATTTGTGTGAATTAATGGGTCCCGAAGCATAACTTAGTGGGGTCTCTAAAAGTTTTAAGGATGATTTTATTCAACAATGGATAATAGGTCTAAGTATCCTCCAAAATTCTCAAAAGATTACAAAAGTGCTCAGGGCATAACCCTAAACATTCTTCATAACCTTGTGAATAATTTCAAGTTTAGTTAGACTTATTATCTTGTTAAATCAACCATTAGAGGATAATTTAATTGTAATGTTTTGGCCTATACTTAGTGAACATTGTAATGTTTTAATTATCTCATGAGTAGTGTAATTAGTCATTCATTGACATTAAACCTGAGAATTATATGGGTGGACACCCTTAAAAGCAACTTAAGTAACTAAGGGGTCCTCACTTCCTCGAATGGAGTTGAGCTTGTAGTGTTTTTAAACCTTGCATTTAGTTATATTCTTCTTTTCTAAAACTCATTAAATGATTTCACGATCAACTCTAATTCACTACTAAGCTCTTCAATCTTTAAGGGTAGGTTTGTAGTTTTAAGGAAGTTTCTTATAATGTGTAGATTCATATCAAAGAGATTAAACTAACATATAAACACTAGTTTGGGGCTTTTAATTAGTGAATTAACATCTTCGCAATACAAGCCCCTCACACTAAGGTCTTCCAGACTTAGCAATCTTCCAATAATTAATAATTCAACTAGTTAAAATTATACCCTTTTAACAAAAGATAGTGTGAGTTGGTTTCTACCACTTATCCTTTTATAATTCAATCATTCTAAGAAATTAATCATGATCGACATTAGGGAAAGGAACCTCCAAAAATTACCATTTTGTTCTTAGGGCCTCCTACCTCATAATTCTTTAAATTTAACTCAAATGACCTTGTAAAATTTATTATTACCACACTAATGGGTCAAAAGAAACATCAAAGTAGAATTTGTGATTTTTTTGAATTTAATTTAATTTAAATAATTATTTTAATTTTAAAAAATAAAGTTTTTTAAAGATTGTTAAAAAAGACTAAGTAAAATAAAGTTTCTATTCTTAGAAAAATTATCAAAGGTTCATTTAAGTCAGAGTATCTCTAGGGACAATCTTTATAAATTTATGAATTATATTTAATTTTTATAATTATTAAATGAACTTTTCAAAGCATAAATAAATAGAAAAAAAATTATTTTTGTTAAAAAATTACTTTTATATTTTTCATGAATCTCTCTGACCGTAAGTAACTCAGAGAAAATTATTTTTATATTTTTCACATTTTTATTCTATTTTTGATAATTTTTAACGTGAAAAATAAGTCAAAAATAAAGTATTTATTTTAACTTTAATATTATTTTTCTTTGTGCCCTTAATCACAAGGAACACCCCAAACCATTTTTTATATTTTTCAGATTTTTTTAATTTATATAATTATTTTAAGCAAAATTCACATTTAGTTAAAATTTGATATCAAAAATAATTTTAATGGCCTTAGGGTTTTTATAGAAACTTCATAAAGTGGTAATCAACATTTGGCCGTGGGGTGTACTTAGTTTATAGAGGAGTCCATGGCTACCAACAAGACAAGCCAGGGTGGCAAAGAGGCCGCTTAGGTGGAGGGAAGAAGTGATCCAGTGGTCAATTAGGTTTAGCTAGCTCAGTTGAGTGGAATTTTGGGTTTTAAGCTTTAGGTAGGCTCTCGGGCTAGGTGTTTTTCGGTGGTTGGGTGGCCGGCCGGCCAGGGTCAGATAAGCTCCAAGCTTAGGGGAGCCAGGGAGGTTGAGTGGTCAACCCAATTTGGTCTCAAGGTGGCTCTAAAGCTTTGGTCTAAGGGGAAATTGAGGTTTTGGCAAATTGGTCTTGGTTAGGTTTAACCCCTTGGTCAAGTGGCTAGGCTTGACCCCAATGTGGTTAAGACTGATCTTAAGACCTCAAGACAGGTTTTTGTGCACTTGAATGGCTGGTTTGGGTATCAAGGCTGAGATTTAACATGAATGGGAAAGTCCAAGTGAAGGAGGGAGAGGGATTGGTCACCTCCTCTTTCCTTTTTTGGAAAATTTAACTTTATGATGCCCATGGAAAGCTCCATGGCACATGTCATGTCATGTATGATGCCATGAGGTTGTTTCATGAAGAAGGAAATTTTAAATCTTTATGAATTTTGGGAAGAAATGCCATGATGCTCAATTTGGATAAAATTTCATGTATGTGCACTGTATACTTCATATGATTTAAATGATTATGATAGATGAGGAATGGATTTTGTCATGTGGGCTCAAATTAGGCTTTTCAATTTTATGAAATGGGATTTTAAATATGCATAACGGCATGAGCCTTAAAATATGCATGTGATAGATTTAATTTTTGAAATTAACCATGCACTAAATAAATGGATTTGGATTTAATTTAAATTGGATTTAGACATTGTGGAATTTAGTGTGTATTTGAAACTTGGGGAGTTGGACTGGTCATGGAGCCCAATTTGAGGAATTTTGGATTCTGGGTCAATTTGGGGCTAATGGGTTTAATCTTAAAATTAGGGTTTGGAATTGAGTTTAATTGGGCTTGGATTTGATTTCAATTGGGCTTAGACATAATGAAATTTAATGAAGATATGAAACTTGGGGAATTCGAAACCAATTTGATGGAAATTAGGAGTAATTTGCGAATTTTAGGCCTTTAGGGGTAACTTGAAAATGTTAGTGGATTTGGACACTTTTGAAAATATTGGTGATTTAAATTGATTTTGGGGACATTTGGAGTGATTTTGGAGATTTTGGATTTTTTTCCATAAGGGGCATTTTGGTAATTTTGGCAAATTTGAAGGTATTTTTGAAATTTTGGGAAAAATTGAGGTATTTTAGGCAATTTGAGTTGTTTTAAATGGTTTGAAATGATTTTGGATATAAATTAACAATTTGGGCCATTTCTAAAAAATTAATGTTCCAGGTGTATTTTGGTAATTTTGGGAAAGTTTAGGGGTAACAGGTCAAAATGGAGGTTCTGGTGAAATTAGGTTTACTTGAAGGTGCCAACCACAATGCCAGCCTTTTAGGTGCCACAAAACCAAGGGGAATCTCATGGGTCCTCCTTGTGTTGGTCCTAGCCAACCTAACTAAAGGCTAAAGGTTTGGAGGACCACCCTCATGAGCTCCCAAAAAGTGGGGGAATGGATTAAGAATGAATGATCATAGGGTTGTAGGTTGTGAGTGCAATTGTGGTGAGGGGTGTGTGTTTTATCCTGACCAAGGCCAAAACATCCTACAGTAACTGATCAACCTAAAAATATACTATTTTTTATGCTATATTTTATAATGATATTTCACTTTAAATGTATGGTATTTTTTGTTATTGGTACATCAAATTGAATAATTTTGAGTTATTGGAGCAAAAGGAACAAAAATGAACCAAAATGGAGCATACCGGAGCAAAACAGGTCGAACCGGAGCAAAATGGGTCAAACCATACACTTTTATACTTGTGTTTGGTGCCTAGGCACCACCAGTTGGCTCATAGCTGAAAGGCAATGGCGCCTATGCACCAAACAGTAGGAACATAGCTGCCAGTTACGGTTTTGTCCATAACTTCTAGTAGACACGTCAGATTTGGATGATTTTTAAAGAGTTGTGAAGTGTGTCTCATAGAGAATTAGTTGGAAATGATAAAAGAGACTTTCTAAAGGGATTTGGGCAGTTTTATAGGAGGAGAATAAGGCTTGGAGAAGAAGATCACTTGGGCGTGAGCCCCATGTGGAGCGACAAGGTGAGAGAGAAAGAGAGAGTGTAAGAATTTCTTCTTTTCTTTTCACTTTCTTCTTGGACAGGATTGGAAGTAGATTGCTTTTGCTATACAAGGAGAGTTTGATTTCCATCAAAGATATTTATTTTCATTATATTTTAGTTTGAATTTGGTACTTTGTTTGTGTGGATTCAAAGTGGTTTTCAATGAATAGTTGTTGTTGTTTCTCTATGTGTAGTGAGTAGTTTTTTTTACTCTTCCCTCTTACAATGAATTAGTATGTATGTGTAGGATATAGAATATAGTAGAGTTAGAATATATTGTGATGATTTTACTTTGATCTTCATTTACATGTAAACTTAATCAACTTGCATGTTATAATCTGTTGTGAGAACTTTTAAGAACCAATGTGGTATTGTCTCAGTAAAATATTGATAAAAATCACATGAGATTATATGGTTGAGAATATAGTTCATAAGGTTGAGTGCAAATAAATTGGAGATATGCATGTTTAAGAGGTTCTCGGCATATTTTTAGGTTATGTGTCGTATTTTAAAAAGGGGTCTCCTACAGAAGTTGTCGGTGAATTTTAGATTTTAAAGTTTAATTTAAATATATATAATTTGGAACGTAGCATTTGATTTTGAAAATAATTTTTATGTTTGAAAATTTTAAGATATGAAATCAAACCGATCTCACATCCCAAATAGTTTATATAAACGAGCACCGTATCACAAACCGTGTATCTATCCTGAGGAATAGACATACTACTTGATGATGGAGCTCGATTAAATAAACTAGAAGATTTGTGACATCAGTTTGGTCTGCGAATCAATTTTATAAGCCGATAAGTTCCCCTGCTTAATATAGAGGAATTAAGCAGGGTTTATATTACCTGGGTTCTTAATGTTCCCTATAAGGGCAAGCCCCTATAGTTAATTACATCTTAAATGACGGGAATCACTTAAGAGAACTCTCGATAAAGATTAGTGGTTATGCTCTCAAGAATTTCAAAGTTTAAGGTTTTCAAAGGATTGAATTTTGGAATTTTAAATGAGATTAGCTCAAATTTGGAATAGTTAATTTCAGGAGTCAAAAGGAATAGAAGTAGAAGAAGTTGAGGATCCAAGAAGAATCTTGGCAACTTCCCAAACTATCCTATTGTTTGGCTTCAATTTGAGAATTTATTTAATGTTTCAATTCTGCCAATTTTAATTAATTAGGACTTATATTTGTATGACATAATCACACAAATAACCTCGAAGATGTGAGGATTTATGTCGTACCAAACGATTACCTCGGAGTCCTAAGACCGGTTAGGTCTTAGTTTGCATAACATAATTATAGAAATGCCTAACAAAAAGTTGAGGATTTATGTTGCACTAGGCAAACTACCTCAAAATCCTATGGCTTTGTTATTTAATTCTAAGATAGTTTTAGCTGATGTAGATTCCAGTTTTGCTGACGACGATGGTCGTGCTGCCCACTATGCTCCAAGCTCCTTATTGTTGTAGAGGTTTAGTTTTAGAAAGTGAAAATCAGGAGATGAGAGAAGTGTTTCGGTTTAGAGGTGTCTTAAGGTTCAAATATCTTAATGTTTTAATTAAAATAAATCTTAAAGTTGATTATAACAACACCAGTTAAGATCCCACGGTTCCATCATTCCGGCACCGTTATTTTTATCGGATTCACTTAGTCCAAAAGAATTTGCTAAACTCAACTGAATGAGTTCCACACGTTCATTTAGACCGTGGGAAATCCCGTTAGCAACACGTAGGTTACATCATCCGAGTTATTTCCGATTATCCAACAAGACGTTTTAATTTAGTTGTAGTTGTAGTTTTGTTATTCTATTTGTGATTAACTTTTGAGTTGTTTTATATTTTGAATGTTGTGGCGGTGAATTTTATCTTGTGTTGGTTTTAATTTAGTTTTGGGTTTCAGTTTTGTGGCTATCCTAAAGGTTTCAGTTTTCATGCAGGGTGTCATTCTTATTTATCATACAAGAAAAGTAAAGTGCAGTACAGGTAAGTAAATTGCAATAAAGTAAAAGCGTACCTGGAGGTTCTTCTCATCATTCCAAGCTGCACCTAAAACACATGTCAGAGCATTTAAATAATTGCAAGAAATACCTAGGTAAAGCTAAGGGAAGGTTCTGGTTGTCTACCAAAATCATAATCCTATTGCTAGTCATTTCCTATGACGTCTAGGTTCTTGTATTTTATGGATGATTTTCTTAACCAAAGAACAATTAAGTTCGATTATTCTTCTAAAACATCCCATTATATTGAGGAAGTGCTTAGGACGAATCCTAAACATCTTTTCAACACTTCTGAAATTATTTCGAGTACAACTGAATTTCATTGTACAAGTGAATTAATCATTCAAGAGATTTTGTTAAGTTTGCTTCTTGCTCAGTGAACCGGACATTTGATTATCCGATGAGTAAAGTGACTTGTCACTTGATGCTCCATTTAAGAGTTATGATAATGAAAGCCTTTAGGTGCAAATTAATTTGTTGAAGATTTTAATAAATCTAAATTTAAAATTGGAATTGATGATTTAAAGTGATTTGGTTTGGTTATAAATATTTAATTAAAAATTTTAAGTTTGGAATAGTGTTCAAATTGTTTTAATTCAATTAAAGCTTTATATTTTAAATGATCTTAATATTTCAGATTAATTTTAATGTTTTAAATTTGCTTAGGTTGAAAGAGGTGTTTAAATTATTTATTTTTGTTAAATTTTGATGACTTGATTTGGATTAATCATAGTACTTTAGGTTGATTTTAGTTAGTTTGATTTTTTTTATTATTCATTATGTATTATTTTGAAATTACTTAAGGTTTTAAATTTCTTTTAAGTTTATTCTTAAGTGATTTCAAATTAATTTTAAATGGTTAAGATTTATTTTTTTAATTTGATTGTTAAATCATTTAATGTTTTAAGCTTTAATTTAATTTTTCCTTTTTAATTATTAATTTCAGCCATTATTTTAGAATTAATTAAGGATTGATTACCATTGAATTAATTTAATTAGGGACTTTAAATTAAGAATTGGTATCTTCTTAAGTCACATCCCTAATAATCCAAATTTTTAATTATTCTCCCAAAATTTAAATGATTTAATTAATCAAGGTTCCATTTTTTATATTTTTAAAGTGATCAATGGGTTTCTACCCCTTTATTCCCTAAATTTTAATCATCCAAGAGGAGATTAAGATCAAATATTTTTACCCTCCCTTTTGATTAAACCTAAAGTAATAATTAGGGTTAAAATCCTTAATTACCTTTATGCCCTTTTTAAGCCTAATCACTTCATAACTCACCAAATTGAGCTCAAATGAATTTGAAATTTTTATGTCACTTTACTCACATGTCAATTAATATATTAGAGGAGAAAATGTTATTTTTTCTGTTTTTTAATTTAATTTATGTAATTATTTTGATAAAAATAAGGATTTTCAATGAAAATTCAACAACTTTATCAAGCTAAGGTTTATGTCCTTAAGAAAATTATGGGATATTCCTGTTGACTGGAGGACCACTTTGGACTAATTTTGGTGAATTATATTTTATTTATTATAATTATTTAAATTTTTGGAGTATTTATTAATTATAAAATAAAACTGAAGTTGAAAATTAAGTTTTATATTTTTCTTAAATCTCTCTGACCTCAAGGAACTCAGAGAAATAAAATTTATATTTTTCTGATTTTTCTTTGATTTATTAAAATTAATTTAGTGCAAAGGTTGTAAAATTCATTTTTTAATAATAAAAGTGTCTTAAGCCTTTAAAATTCAATATTAACCTAGGGACTTAGGAAAAATATTTGGTTGGTTCCTAAGTGATTAGGGAACAAAATATGACATCTTTATGATTTTTAGTATTTCTGTGATTTTTATTATTTTTTAATTATTAAAATATTAAAAATATGGTTAAAAATGAAAAATTTTAGAAAATTCTAATTTTAATTTCCTTAGACTCCTATGATACCAGAGATGCCCCAAAACCAGTTTAGTGAATTTTTGAAGTGTGTTTTGTATTTTATAAATTTTTTAAATTTAAAAATGACCATACAACTTAAATAATCCATTTAGTGGGTTAAATCATTTCCAATTGACTTCAAATTTTTATGTGAGATTCTTTGTATCCTAAATGACAGTGGAGAAAACATTTCAAGTGATTTTAATGTGTGGTTACTCCTAATTAATTAGAATTCAATTTTAAGTGTTTGGGCTAATTAAGGTTATTCTTAAGGAATTAAATCAAACCATAATTTTCCTAGGGTCCTCTAGTCATAAGCTACCTCCCCTAATTTTCTATGAATTTTCTAACCAACATGCAAACTATTGGAATTAAAATTCCAAAATAGAGACATAAAATTGGAAAATCAATAACTTACCATAGAGATGGCCTCTGGCCTTGAAAAATTCAAGGAATGTTCCCAGAAACAGAGGCTACAAAAGCCCTATGGTCTCATGCCATGGTGAATTATATGCATGAATGGAGAAATGAAATACTTAAAATAATATTAAATTAATTAAAAATAAAATACTTAACAAAACAACTTAATTCTTTTTCCACGTTATTCTCCTCTGTTCACTGAGCAAGAGAGCATTTTTCTTTTATTTTTGTGATATTTCTACATAAAGATATGAATTTTTGAAGTTCTGGCTATTTAAATAATTCATCCTCGTCTGGATCGAAAGCCCACGCGGCGCGCCTCTATTCGACGCTGCCATCTGAATCAGCAGCCACACATCTAGTAGTTCCATCATGTATCTTAATCTGGCACAATCTGGACCGTCCATTCGATACACGCGCGAATGGACGACATCCGTTCATTGTCCCCGAGTGCCCCAACTTGAGAACCGTCCACACTAAAACCTTAAGATCTCGAGCTATAGTTAACCAAATTGCATGTGGTTTTCTCCTACATGTTCTTCTAGCTTAAAGCTACACATCCATATGGCTAACATGCATCAAAATTGACTAAAATTAAATGATGGATCGCTGGAAGCTCGGGCTAAAGAGAAGTCCACATACCTTGGTTCAGGAGGTGAAGCCTCGACTGAATGTGCTTGGCATGTTCGTTGGATCTAGAGGGCCTGAGGATGAAGCCTATGGCCCTGATGAAATGTCTAAGTGTGATTTCCACCAAGCCCGATTTCAAATCTTGGCCGATAGGAAGAATGGCTGGCCTGGTGAGGGGCTTTTGCTGGGGAACTTCTTCTCTTGGTCTGGTGAAGGTGTAGAGTTAATCAATTTGAAGATTGGCTCACTGTGGCGAAGTGTCCTGTTTTTAGGCTGAAAATTGAGCTCAGAAATTAAGCTCACAGAGAGGATTTTAGGGCTGGATTTCAGTGGGGATCAAGTGCTCTGGATTTAGAGAAGAGTGTGGAGTGATTTTGGCAGATTTTTGGTAAGTTTTGGTTCAGCCCCTTTTCTTGGCCGTGAGGTGGTGGTGTTTAAATAGGCATGGCTGGAGGGCCTCCCAGGGGGAGTTAGGGCTTGGGATTTGCTGCCTAAGGAAGGAGAAGAACAGCCATAATGGCCATTGGCCATGGGACAGCTCAGCAGGTGAGTTTTGAATTTTTGAATCAAATGGGTGCTCTTGGCCTGGTGTTTTCCGGCGACTGGGGTGGTGGTCCGGCCAGGGTCAGGTCACCCTCAGGGTCAGGGAGGTCAGGGCTTGATGTTTGTGAGCTCAATTGGCTGATGCCATGTGTAAAGGGGTTGATTTAAAGGGAATGTGGGAAGTGGCTCTTTTTGGGCTTGGCTTGGTCAACTCATGCAAATGGGTTGGGTGCACCCTCCCATGACCTGGTTTTGGACTGAGGGAATCATTTGGGTCAGCTAGGAAAGGGTGGTGAAGTCTCCATCCATGGTGAGGTGGCTAACTTGGATTAGAGTGTAACATGGATGGGGTTAAAAAAGTTAAGTGAAGGTTTAAGAAAGAACCTCCTCCTTTTGCCATTAATGGCTTAGTGAGGTGGAAATATCTCCCATGGCTTCATGTGGCTTGACACAAAGCTCCATGGCTTGCTCTTGGCTTGGGAAAAGGTTTGCTCATTTCATGGAAGTAGATTTTAGAAATTTTGGCATTTTGGTGGAAAATTTTCTTGAAGCTTGATTTGGAATGGTTTAATGATGGTTTTGAGACATAGGGGAGATTTTGATTAAAGGGATCATAGAAAGAAATGTCATATGGGCTTTGGATTGATTTTGGGCTTTTTGAAATCATTTTAGATGGGCTTTTAAAATGCTTTAAGGGAAGTGGACTTTTAGGTTTTAAAACAAATTAGTGGATGAAAATTTTGTAAAATATTTGGCCTAATAAGCATTGAATTTAGTTAAGGAATGTGTCATGAAAGGTTTGGAGCCAATTTAAGGCAATTTAGGGTTGAATTGGGTTTAATTTGTGTCTTTTAATAATACGGTCAAAATGGGTCAAATTGGGCTAATTTGGGCTAAGGTTAGGCTAATGTTGGGTTTGATGTAAAATTAATGTTGACAAATCTTTATGGGGGTATAACAAAGAGTTTTCAATTTTTTTGGGTCTTAATTTTAAGATTTGGGCTTGTTTGGGTTCATGGTTAGTTTAGGATAAATTGGAGATTTTTGTTTTGGGCTAGGCTTGGGGAGTTTGATTCCAAATTTGGGACAAATTAAGTAAGAATTTTGTTTTTGGGGATGTTAGGATGATTTCAAAACAAATTTGGGGAATATTGGGTGACATTTGGGATGGATTGGGTCAATTGGCCATTTTGGGCCTTAAGGACCCAATTGGGACTTTTTTGATCAAATTGGATTAAATTGACAAAATTGGGGTATGTGACATTTGGAAAAAATGGAATTGGGAATATTTGTGATTTTTTGAAATTTGTTTTAGAATTTTTAGAATTTTTGGATTTTTGGGCCAAAAAGGGTATTTTGGGTATTTGGAGGGTATTGGGGGGAAGTTTTGGAAATTTTGGTATATTTGACCATGGATGATCAATTTGAGTGTTAGGAAATTTTTAGGATTGATTTTGAGGAATTTTGGGTAATTTAGGGAATTTTGCAAATTTTGGGCAATTTCAATGGCATTTGGTAGGTTTGGTGGGTTTAGGACCCCGGGGGGCAAAAAATTGAAATTTGGGGAAAATGAAGATTAATTAGTTGTGAGTAAAATGGGACCATTTTAGTTGAGCCATGAAGCCATATTAAGCTCACAAGAGCCATGAGAGGACTCATTTTAGGCACTCAATATGTTGTTCCTAACCCTCTTAGTCAGGGGCTTAGGGGTTAATGTCCATCCAAATGAGTTTCCTACATGAGTCAGGAAGCCAAGTTGGGTAAGGGTGATTTTAGGAATTGTAATGTGTGTGAGAGTGTGGTGTGTGTAAGCTTGTCCTCACCAAGACCAGGACATCCAGGGTAATCCTAATGCCAAAGAGTCCTACAGTAACCTCATCCTTTAAACCTCCACATATTGATTTTAACCCTCCAAGTGGCCTGGGGGTTTACAATCAAACATGTGGGGTTTGAACGGAGTCTAGATGTGTTTTGAATTTCTAAGTGGTGGGTCCCTTTTCTAATCCTCAAGGATAGTAGAAGGGAAAACCTATGGCTAGATCCTAAGTACTAAGGAGAGAGATCAGATCTCACCAAAATTGAGGTCAACAAATGGACCCCTAATAGGTATGGTGTGCTAACCAAGCACACTGCGCGTATTGGCGTTGACCGAAGAGATCGACAGAGCCAACACAAATGTTCGAGTGATAAACTCATAACAAAGCATAGGAAATTTTCGCTGGGGAGTATCAGGTAAATCTCCATGACTGGAGATTCCAGAACTCTCGCTGGGGAAGAAGGAGGTGAATTCCAAATCACAAGACTTGGAGAGAAAACAGATTTTAGATTCATATCATTTTTATTTCAAGTTTCAATTTTGAGTTTGAATTTTCAATTCAAGTTATAATTTCGGTTGAAAATTGATTTAATCAGGATTTTTTCTTAAATTTAATTTGAGATTTAGATTTCAAGGTGAATTTCGCAGAGATTTCGGATTTGAAATGAGAATTGGAACCTAGGTTCCAACCTCGAGGTTGCAAAGAGAACTAGAATTTAGGTACCAGCCTCGAAGAGAAGATCAAAATTTAGGATGGGAACCAGAATTTAGGTACTGATCTCGAAAAGTATGAGAATCAGAATTTAGGTATTGATCTCAGAAAGAGAGTCGGAATTTGGTACCGACCTCAAAAGGAGAGAACTGAAAAATTGGTACCAGTCTCGAAAGGGAGAATTGAATTTTGGTATCAATCTCAGAAAGAGAGTCAGAATTTAGTACTGACCTCGAAAGGAGAGAACTGAAATTTGGTACCAGTCTCGAAAGAGAGAATTGAAATTTATTATCAATCTCGGAAAGAGAGTCGAAATTTGGTACCGACATCGAAAGGAGAGAACTGGAATTTGGTACCAGTCTCGAAAGAGAGAATTGAAATTAAGTATTAATCTCGGAAAGTGAGTCAGAATTTGGTACCGACCTCGAAAGGAGAGAACTGGAATTTGGTACCAGACTCAAAAGAGAGAATTGAAATTTAGTATCAATCTCGGAAAGAGAGTAAGAATTTGTTACCGACTTCGAAAGGAGAGAACTAGAATTTGGTACTAGTCTCAAAAGAGAGAATTGAAATTTAGTATCAATCTCGGAAAAAGATTCAGAATTTGGTACCGACTTCGAAAGGAGAGAACTAGAATTTGGTACCAGTCTCGAAAGAGAGAATTAAAATTTAGTATCAATCGGAATTTGGTACCGACCTCGAAAGAAGAGAACTGGAATTTGGTACCAGTCTCAAAAGAGAGAATTGAAATTTAGTATCAATCTCGGAAAGAGAGTCAGAATTTGGTACCAACCTCAAAAGGAGAGAACTGGAATTTGGTACCAGTCTCGAAAGAGAGAATTGAAATTTAGTATCAATCTCGGAAAGAGAGTCGGAATTTGGTACCGACCTCAAAAGGAGAGAACTGGAATTTGGTACTAGTCTTGAAAGAGAGAATTGAAATTTAGTAAAAATCTCAGAAAGAGTGTCAGAATTTTGTACAAACCTCAAAAGGAGAGAACTGGAATTTGTTACCAGTCTCGAAAGAGATGGGAATCAGAATTTAGGTACTGATCCCAAAAGTTCGTATTTGATTTGGTTTGGAAGATTTTTTGGAAATTTTAGTTTAGTGGAAGATTGGAATGAGATATGAAAGTGTTTCACATCCCAAGACAGTTGATTAAAGTTTGATTGTTTGACGAATGATACGAATCCATGCCATTAGAAACAAATCGAGAATTTCATGGTTCTGTGTCAGTAGACTCAGTCGACCTTCTCAAGAGAGGGAAGAAATTGCAGAGAGTCGAAAGGATTTCAGGACGAGGAAAAAGTTTTGAAATTTGGAATTAAGGTTTGAGTTTTCTATGGGGAAGAATCAACTCGAAAGAGAGTGTTCAAAAGAGTTTCAAATGGATTTCAATTCGAAGAAGAGTTGAAAGTTTTGAATTGTTGAAATCTGATCACAATTCAATTTGAGATTTAGGTTTGTTTCATTTGTTTTGGTGATTCAATTTCATTTTTGTTGTTTATTTAGAGTTCGTGTCAATTTGGAGTTTATTTTGACATTCGGATTCTTAAAAGAGTTCTTTATTTATTTTATATTTTTTTTGTTCTTTATTCTAAGTTCATTTAACTTAATGGCGTTTCCCAGTCAATTTGCACAAAAGAGATGAAGGCAAAACACTACATGGTCGTTTCCATTCCAATTTGTTGAAAATACATCATACAGCTCGATCCAAAACATGATGATATTTTCCTTGAAAATTCAACATCTCATACAATCCATATAAATCCAAAACGGATTGTGTAAGATTCTTGCAAGTTTCTTCCAAAAGCATCTGTCGAAATCCATGTCTGAATAGTGAGATACACGAATAATAGCATCACCTTCCAAGGCATCCTTGGCAATAAATGATGTTTGGATGTGCATTAGAGGTGTGCTATCTCCAATGTTGCTCACAGCTCGTAGGGCTGAAGGCTCTCTAACTCTGGATCTGGCTGAAAGTGGAAAGGCATTTTTCTATCATCCATCCTCCTGAAAGTGACGGAGATCGGCTCTATAGGCACTCCTGGAATGCAATGTTTTGCTATGTCTGCTCTATTCCCTTTTAACACCAAGACGGAACCTACCCATAGAGGTATCTCCACTGACCCTCAGAATTCTTCGGGGCATGTTATCCGGAAGTCAGATTCGAACATGATGTTACACTAATTAACGAAAGACACTGTGCAGAAGGGTCTGACGAAGTCGTGATGATCTATGTGTGGTAGTATGCGGTCGCCCTCTTTGTATATGTTAATGATGCAGCTGTTGGGTATGCAATCTGCAGGCAATACCCTCTATGTCACCATCCTTTTTACCATTTTCTTCATAATTCTTGGCATTGGATCCACCTCAATATGACGGAGTATCCCTGGTGGATTTCCCTTTTTATCTTCAACGAAGTTGTAGCAACATCTGCACTGATTGTAACTCTTCCTTTTCCTTTCATCGACCTTCGAGGTTCTAAGTAGGTCTTCTCTCTCAAACGACCAGCTCGACCCATTTTCTGAAGCTCAACGACGCAGTCCATAATTTGTTGCTGCTCATAGTCTGAGAAAACATCTGTATGCAGCTCAAGGCCCTCCAAGATGTTGATTCTCTTGCCTCAAATTCTCTCAAAATATTCAAAAGTTTTCTTTTCAACATTTTGCATCCTTTCCAGTTCGTATTATGGAATTATTTGCAACTGGCGAGGTCTGGTAACGTACTGTGGGATGTATGGTTCAACCCCAGCATGTTCTTCTGCATGTCTCGGCTCCTCGGAGATAGTCTCTGTCATGACATCCTCCGGGGTTGCTTTCGCAATAAGACTCTTCAAAACTGGTGCATCTGTCTGGCATCGTGGCACTGATTCTGTTTCTGCTCTTCTTGGAATTTCTTTCATCTTTTCTGTTGTTCTTGCAGTTGATCTTCTCTTTTCTGGTTCCTGATGAATCGATTTCCTCGAAGTACTTGCATTGAGGATATCAACTGTCTCTTCATGTTGATCCGCTGCTAGCTTGGTTGGCATCTTGTGAATGTGGCGGTTATTGTTTCTTCGTTGGGTAGGAGTGAGAGTAGTTCTCCTTACTTCTTGAACTTCTATGGGCAAGGCACTGACAAGCCTTGCTTCTGTTGTTGTCACGGACATAACTTTCTTGTCTTCCCCTGTTGTATGAGCGGCGTTTTCTTTTCTTTTCTTGCTAGCGGACTGCTGACTTGGGCCACCCAATTTCATCACAGTCTGGCTGTGGAACTCTTCCTGGTCAATCGGGGTTCAATCAGTTTCTTTGTACTGTAGCCCGGCTGGTGTGAAATCAGAGTCGATCTCAATCACGGCCCCATCCTTCATCTTCTTTTCATCGAGTGCTAGACTCACGTCATTCTTAAAGTTCAAAACCAACCGCCCGTTCGACATTTCCCTGTGAAAAAAAAGGAAATGATCAGGGGTTGTACTAAGATCAAGAACAATAAGAAAAATCATTTATAAATGGAAAATTTTTATTTGTTTCTTTCAAAATTTAATAAGTGTAGGAAAAGTTGGGGAAAGATCTGGAGTGAGCTGATTTAAAAGGAGGGATTAAAATTTTATTATTATGATTTCACGTGTTTTCTTTTTATCATCCATTTTTTTTATATTTTGTGTTCGGACCCAGTTACAAACGATTACTCTTCCCGTGCTTCTAGGAATGGGACTCCATTTTTTTTAAAGTTCATTCTTCGAAACATCAGTTTGTGTAATACTTCATCAAATATCATCCATTGATTGGAAGCATAGGCCGTTCTCCGCTGCAATTTACCAGTTGGTAGGAACCTCCAAAGTAGACTGTCTCGACCACGAATGGCCCCTCCCAAGTTGGTTCAAATTTACCTCCTATATTGAGGTGTGTAAGAATAGGCCTCTTGAGAACTAGAACCAAGTCACCGACTTTGAATGTCCTCCGGCAAACCAGTTTATCATGGGTCTGGATCATCTTGGCTTGATACAGTTCCAAATTTTGCTGTGCTAAAAGTCATTTTCCTTCCAAGCTTTTCAATTCTTCTAGTCATAATTTGGCATAATCTTATTCGCAACTGTGATTCTGAGAGACGAAAGCTGAACATCCAAAGGTAAGATGGCTTCAGACCTGTACACTAGAGCGTAGGGTTTAGACTGAGTAGGGGTTCTAAAAGTCATTCTATAGGCCCATAAGGCTTCAAACAACTTCTCATGCCAATTTCTTTTATTTTCGTCCAAAGTTTTCTTTAGGATTTGGACAAGAGTTTTATTAAAAGCCTCAGCCAAGCCATTTGCTCTTGGGTAGTAGGTCATCGAATAGCTTCAGTTGACCCCGTGTCTTCTGATAAAACTGTTGATCCTTGTACTTCTGAACGCGGACCCATTATCTGAGATAATTATGTGCGGTACCTCGAAATGGTAGACGACTTGATCTTGAAGAACTGTAGCACATGATGTGTTTTCACTTCTCTGAGCGGTACTGCTTCTGCCCACTTAGAAAAGTAATTTGTAGCTACAAGAATAAAGCGATGTCCTCTTGAAGAAGGTGGTTCTATCGGACCCACGATATCTGTGCCCCAACACTCAAATGGCCATGACGCGATTGTCGGATGTAGCACATTTAGAGGTTGATGTAGAACCACTCCATGCACTTGGCATTGGAGACAACTCTTTGCAACTTTCATGCAGTAGGTCATCATTGAGGGCCAATAGTACCCTAGTCTTTTAATCTTCATTTTCATCTTCGGACCCGACTGATGAGCTCCACAAAGTCCTGAGTGTACTTCCTTAACAATTTCACGGGCTTCGGACCTGTTCAGGCACCTTAGCCACATCTGATCAAAAGTCCTTCTATATAATTTATTGTTTATTAATGCGTAAGACAGAGTTCTTTTCTTGAATTGATGGGCTAATTACTTATCGTTCGGTAGGTTTCCTATTTGCTGGTAGTCTTGTTAACCTCATTTTTTATGAGGTCTTTTTCTCCTCTCTTTAGTACTTAGGATCTAGCCATAGGCTTTTCCTTTGACTAATATTAGAAGACTAGAAGTGGAACCCACCCTTTAGAAATTCAAACACCTCTTGACTCTCTGCAAACCCCACAAGCCTGATTGTAGACCCCTAATCACCTAGAGGGTTGAAATCAAATGTGGAGGTTTAAAGGATGAGTTCCCCATAGGACTTCTTGGCCTTAGGAATACCCTGGGTGGCCTGGTCTGGTGAGGGTTGACTTGCACATACACTACACACTCACACACATTCCAAATCCTAAAACCACACTCTCACCTAACTTGACTTCTTGACTCATGTAGATAATTCACATGGATGGTCCTTAACCCCTAAGCCCCTAGCTAAGAGGGTTAGGAACAACATAGTGAATGCCTCAAATGAGTCCTCTCATGACTCATATGGGTTTAACATGGCTTCATGGCTCAAACAAAGTGATTCCATTTTTCTCAAATTTAATCAATCTTCATTTTTCCAAAATTTCAATTTTTGACCCCCGGGGCCCTACATCTACTAAACCTACCAAAAGCCCTAGAAACTACCCAAAATCTACAAAATCACCTAAATTACCCAAAATTCCTCAAAATTAATCCTAAACATTTCCCCCCACTCAAATTGATCATCCATAGCCAAAAATACCAAAAATTCCAAAAGTATCCCCCCAATACCCTCCAAATACCCAAAATGCCCTTCTTAGCCCTAAAATCCAAAAAATTCAGAAAATTCCCAAAACATTACAGAAAATCCCAAATATTCCCAATTTCATTTTTTTCAACTACACTATGGGCTAATTTTGCCAATTTACCCCACTTTTACCAAAAACCCCCAATTTGACCCATTTTAAACCCAAGTGAACCCAATGTCAAACCAAACCACCACAATTGACCTCAATTTTGGTCCAATTCAATTCTAAACTTCAAATAAACATCTCCAATATCAATTTAGACCAAGTCCAAGTCCAATTTGATTGACATTTGGGCCCAATTTCAATTTGAAGCCTAAGGCCCAATTTTGGCCCATGACCTAAACCTAGCTCAAACCCACCCAATTCAACTCCAATTGGCCCCAAATCTTTTCTAAAACCTTCCTAACACCCCCATAAACAATGCACTAACTTGATTTGCCCAAAATTTGAACCTAAACTCCAACCAAACCTAACCTAAAACCAAAATCCCTTAAATTGACCTAAGCCCAAACCTAACCCAAATGGGCTTAAATCCCAAAATTAGAGCCCAACCAAAGTTGAAAACTCTTTGTGACACTCCCATGAACATTTCTCAACATTAATTTTACATCAAATCCAACATTAGCCCAACCTTAGCCCAAGTTAACCCAATTTGACCCACTTTGGCCCCTTTACGAAAAGTCCCAAATTAAACCCAATTCAACTCCAAATTATTCCAAACCAATTCCAAATCATTCATGACACATCCCTAAACTAAACCCAACACTTGTTTGGCCCAAGCCTTTACCAAAATTTCATCTTAAAATCCATTTTAAAATCCAAAAGCCCACTTCCCTAAACCATTTTAAAAGCCCATCTTCACTAAATTTCAAAGGCCCAAACTTCATGCTAAAGCCCATATGGCATTCTTTTCATCACCCCATTAATTGATATCATCTCTTAAGTCCTAAATCAATCATCAAATAATCCTAAATTAGGCCTCATGCCAAAATCACCCATAAATCTTAAAAGTTCAAAAACCTTCTTTCATGTAAATGACCAAGCTTTGTCCCAAGCCACATGGAGCCATGAGCAAGCCATTTACAAGCCATATGAAGCCATGAAAGGTTTGACATGTGACCAAGCCATTAATGGCAAAAGGAGGGCGCCCTTTATTAATCCTTCATTAAGCATTTTTAACAATAACCATGTCACACACTAAATTAAGTTTAGCCACCTCACCATGGATGGGGACTTCACCACTCCATGGCAGCTGACCCAACTGATCCCCCTGACCCAAATCAGACCATGGGAAGGTGAACCAAGCCCAAATACATGAGTTGACCAAATTGAACCCAAAATGAGCCTCTCCCTATTCCATTTCAATTCAGCCCATTTACACATGTCAAACTCCAATTGACTGCACCATTGCCAACCCCTGACCCCACTGGTCAAGATGGTGACCAATGCCTGGCTGGCCAGCCACCTAGTCGCCGGAAAACACCATGGTCGAGAGCTCCATGTGAGCCAAAAAATTCAATTCTCCCTTGCTAACTTGTCTCAACCCAAATGGACAGCATAGCTCTTCTTCTCCTCACCAAAGCAGCTGATCCTAGCCTTCAAACCTCCCTGGGAAGCCCTCCAGCCATGCCTATTTAAACACCACCTCCTTTCGGCCATGAGAGGTGCTGAACAGAAACATAACAAAACTCTGCCAAAATTGCTCCAGAACCTTCTCCCAACCTAGAGCAATTGATCCCCAGTGTCCATTTGCCCGAATCCCCATTAACATAACCCAATTTCTCAGTCAAAAACCCACCCAAAAACCAGGACACTTCACCACAGTGAGCCAATCCTGAAATTGATTGACTCTACACCTTCACCGGACCAAGAGGAGAAGTTCCCCGACAAAAGCCCCCTCACCGAGCCGGCCATTGCTTCCAGCCTCCAAGCTTTGTGATCGGCCTTGGTCACTTTTATACCTAGGCATTTCCCCAGAGCAAGAGACTTCATCTGGAGCTTGCTTGGACTCAATCGAAGGTGACACAACCCTCAGATTGAAGCTTCACTTCTCTGAGCAAAGGTGTGAACTAACTCTTCCTCCCGAGCTTCTGGAGATTCTCCATTTTGTTTGAGTCGATTTCAATGCATGTTTACTGTATGGATGTGTTCGTCTCTTCAAGACGAATCCATAGAGCATAAGAACACAAAAATTCGTTGAGAATCGAGTGAGTTCTTAGGGTTTTAGTGTGGACGGTCATGGGTGCACACCAGTCGTAGACGATGACCGGGAGCCGTTGAATCGCGCGTGTATCGAGCGGACGGTTCAGGTTGTGCCGGACCAGGGAATGTTACATGAACCGTGGGCCCCTGGAGCTCTGACTCAGATGGCGGCATCGAATAGGAATGCGCCGCGTGGGCTTTCGGAGCTGTCGAGGATTGTGTGGCGCCGCCTGGATAAGTAGAAAAATAGGGTTATTTTCTTTTTATTTAAATCCCAGAACTTCAAAAATCCATATCTTTTCATAGAAAAATCACAAAAATAAAATAAAAATACCCTCTTACTCAGTGAACAGAGGAGAATAATGTGGAAAAGAAATCAAATTAATTGGATGATTATTTTATTTTTAATAATTTATTTCTTGTTTTCAGTATTTTGATTCTTCACTTGCATAGGCAATTCACCATGGCATGAGACCATAGGGCTTTTGAAGCCCCTGATCTTGGGAACATTCCCTGAATTTTTCAAGGTCAGAGGCCATCTCTGTGAAAGGTTATTGAATTTTCAATTTCATTATTTTAGGTATTTTAATTTCAATAATTAGCATGTTGTGAAATAAATTCTAGAAATATTTAGTGATGTTCCTTAGGACCAGAAGACCCTAGGAAAAATATATTTTGTGTTAATTCATTCATAATAACCTTAATTGGCCTAAACCCCTAAAATTGAATTTGAATTATTTAAGGTTAACCATACATCAAATTGATTTGAAAAAATTCTCCACTGATCTTTAGGGTCAGACAAACCTCACATAAAAATTTGAAATCAATTGGACTTGATTAACCCTATCAAATGGATTAATTAAGTCTCATAAGCAAAATGGAATTTTAAAAATTCATAACTCCAAAAATACTTTTCTAAAATTCACAAAAATGGCTTTGGGGCTTCTCTGATATCAGGTGAGTTTAGGAAAATTAAAATTTGAATTTTCTAAAAAAGCTGATTTTTCAAATTATTTTAATATTTTAATAATTAAAAAAATAATAAAAATCATAAAAATATTAAAAATCATAAAAATGTTACATTTTGATTCCTAATCACTTAGGAACAAACCAAATATTTTCCTAAGTCCCTAGGGTGAGATATTGAATTTTTAAGGCTTAATGTAATTTTTAATATTAAAAAATGAGTTTTTAACCTTTTTCACTAAAATAATTCCAATAAATCAAAGAAAAATCAAAAAATTATAAAATTTATTTTTCTAAACTCCTTGAGGTCAGAGAGATTTAAGAAAAATATAAAATCTATTTTTCAACTTTAAATTTTTTTATAATTAATTAATACTCTAAAATTCAAAATAATTATAATAAAAAAATATAATTAAAAAAATCACCAAAATTGGTCCAAGTGGTTCTCTGGTCATTAGGAATACCTCATAATTTTCTGAAGGATAGAAATCTTTCCTTGGTCATGTTGTTGAATTTTCTTTGGAAATCCCTATTTTCTACTAAAAATAATTATATAAATATATTAAATTCAGAAAAATCACATTTTCTCCTCTAATGTCTTAGTAGACATGTGAGTGAGGTGACATCAAAATTTCAATTTCATTTGAGCTCAATTTAATGAGTTATGAAATAAATAAGCTTAAAAGGGCATAAAGGTAATTAAAAATTTTAACCCTTAATTAAGACTTTAGGTTTAATCCAAATGGGGGGTAAAATATTTGATTTTAATTCTCTCTTGGATGATTGAAACTTAGGAAAAGTAATGGGTAGAAACCCACTAAACATTTTGAAAATATCAAAAATGAAACTTTAGTTAATTAAATAATTTAAATTTTGGAAAGAATATATTTAAATTTGGATCATTAAAATAGGGATATTATTAAGAGGATATTTATTCTTTAATCTAAAAATCCCTAAATAAGTCACTTTAACAATACTTAATTCCTAATTAAAAATTAAAATAATAATACAAATTGATAATTAAAATTTACAATTAAAACTAAAATTAAAAATTAAATTAAATTAAATTAAATTAAATTAAATTAAATTAAATTAAATTAAAAATAAATTAAATTAAAATTAAATTAAATTAAAATCAAATTAAATTAAAAAAATTAAATAAATCTAAATTAAATTAAAATCAAATTTAAATTAAATTAAAATTAAATTAAATTAAATTAAAATCAAATTGAATTAAAACCATTTAACAACAAACCAAAATGAAATCATTAAGAATTAAATCCAAAATAATTTGAACACTATTCCAAACTTAAAATTATTAATTAAAACCTCATTATTAAATTAAAAAACTTTAAACCATTAACTCAAAATTTTAATTAAGAATGATTAAAAATCTCGATAAACCAATTTGCCCTAAAAGGCTTTAATTGTTATAACTCTTAAATAGAGTATTAGGTGAAATGTCACTTCATTCATCAGTTAATCAAATACTCAAGTTCGCTGAGCAAGAGACAAAGTTTAACTAAACTCCTGGATGATTAATTCACCTGTACAACTAAATTTACTTGGACTCAAAACAATCCCAGAAATTTTGAAAAGATGTTTAGGACTTGTCCTAAGAACTTCCTCAATATGACGGGACGTTTTAGAAGAACAACTAAATTTAATTGTTCTTTGATGAAGAAAATCATCCTTAAACAAAATAGAAGAACCTAGACGTCATAGGAGATGACTAGTTATAGTATTAGGAATTTGGTAGACAACCAAAACCCTTCCCTTAGCTTTACCTAGGTACTTGTTGAAATATTTAATGCCTTAACATGTGTCTTAAGTGCAGCTTGGGATGACAGGATGACCCTCCAGGTACGCTTTTATTTTATTCCAATTTACTTTATTGCAATTTACTTACATGCACTGTACTTTACTTTTCTTGCATGTTAAATAAGACTGTTGCATGAAAACCAAAACCTTTAGGATAGTCCCTAAACTGAAACCAAAACTAAATTAAAAGTCAGTGCAAGATAAAATTCACCGCCACAACATTTCAAAATATAAAACAACTCAAAATTTAATCACAAACGAACAACAAAACTACAATTATAACTAAATTAAAACGTCTCGTTAAATGATCAGGAATACCTCAAATGATGTAACTCACGTGTTGCTAACGGAATTTCCCACGGTCTAAATGAAAGTGTGGAACTCATTCAGTTGAGTTTAGAAAATTCATCTGGACTTAGTGAATTCAATGAAAATAACGGTGTCGGGATGACAGAACCGTGGGATCTTAATCGGTTCTGTTTAATTAACTTTAAGATTTGTTTTTAATTAAAATATTAAAAACACTTGGATTTTAAGATTTTCTCTAAACCAAAACACTTCTCTCATCTCCCGATTTATGACTTTTAAAACTAAACCTCTACAACAACAAGGAGCTTGGAGCACAGTGGGTAGCACCGCCATCGTCATCAGCAAAACTCGGATCTACTTCAGCAAAACATTTCTTAGTTTTAAATAACCAAGCCATAGGACTTCGAGGTAGTTTGCTTAGTGCAACATAATTCCTCAACTTTTTGTTAGGAATTTGTATAATCATGTTATGCAAATTAAGCCCTAACCGGTCTTAGGACTCCGAGGTGGTCGTTTGGTATGACATAAACCCTCACATCTTCAAGGCTATTTGTGTGATTATGTCATACAAATATAAGACCTAAATAAATAAAATTGGCAGGATTGCAACATTAAATAAATTCCTAAATTGAAGCCAAACAATAGGATTGTTTGGGAACTTGCCAAGATTCTTCTTGGATCCTCAGCTCTTCCTACTTTTCTTCCTTTGGACTCCTGAAATAAACTATTCCAAATTTGATCCATTCCCTTCTGAAATTTTCAAAATCCAATCCTTTTAAAACCTTAAGCTTTGTAATTCTTGAGAGCAAAACCACTGATCACTATCGAAAGTTTTCTTAAGTGATTCCCGTCACTTAGGATGTAATTAACTATATGGGCTTGCCCTTATAGGGAAGTTTAAGAACCCAGGTAATATAAACCCTGCTTAATTCCTTTATAATAAGCAGGGGAACTTGTCGGCTTATAAAATTGGTTAGCAGACCAAACAGTGTGTCTATTCTTCGGGATAGATACACGGTTTGTGATGTGGTGCTCGTTTATATAAACTATTTGGGATGTGAGATTTGTTTGATATTTTATATCTTAAAATTTTCAAACTCAAAAATCATTTTCAAAATCAAATACTACTTTCTAAATTATATATATATTTATTTAAATTAAATTTAAAAGATAAAATTCGCCGACAATTTCTGGTAGGCGACCCTTTTTTAAAAATAAAACACACAAACCTAAAAATATGCCGACAAGTCTATTAATGGCTGCCGTCGATCCTCTGTATTTTCTGTTACTGCTGCAACTGATTCTTCTTCTTTCTCTGACTTGTATATTGCATCCATGTTGAGCTGTGAGAGGACCTGTCATCCTTGAACTGTCATTTCAACTGACTCATCCTGTAAGTAGGAAAACTCTTTCGCGAGGCAGGCTAACGCATCTGCGAGAGCATTTTCTCTTCTGGGAATCTTATAGATCGTTACATTCGGAATCTGCTCCAACAATTTCATGGCATACTGAAAGTACTATTCGAGTCTCGGCTTTAGAATTCTATACTGTCCTGCGACTTATTGAATGATCAACTATGAATCTCCGTAGATTTTGATGTCGATTATCCCCATTTGAATGGTCAATTCCAATCCAGTTATGAGAGCTTCGTATTCTGCTTTGTTATTCGTACACGGTTCTGTTAGATGGTAGGAATACCTTAACAGCCCTCGCTCTGGTGTTATAAAGATTAGTCCAATTCCTGCTTTGTCGGGCACTATCATTTGCAATTCTTTGTCTTTCTGTGTTGATGATGCTCTATCGAAGTACAGTTCCCAACGCTGATCATCGGGGTCTTCTAGGCTCATTATCTGCTCGTCGGGCAAGTCATCGTTGAGCGGTGATTTTGCCGGTAAAGGCTGCGAGGAAGTCTGCTAGGACTTGTCCCTTTATGTCCCAATGAGGAACGAAAGTTATATCGAATTGCAATAGTATCATTGACCACCTGGCAAGTCAGGCAGAAAGCATCAGTCGGGTCATCAAATATTGCAATGAATTAACTTTCGAGATAAAGTTGACCTTATGAGAAAGCATGTAACGCCTAAGCTTTTGAGAGGCGAAGATCAAGGCCAAATAATGCTTTTCAATCGAATAATACTTTATTTTCGTCAAAATTAGACGATGACTTAAATAGTAAAGAGCATTTTCTTTTCCCTCGTCATTGACCTGGGTTAACAGGGCTCCAAGGGAGTCGTCTAAAGCCGCGGTATAAAGTATTAACGGTCTACCCGAGATTGGGGCTACTAAGACAGGAGGTGTCATTAAATACTGTTTAATGTCCTTGAAGGCCCGCTGGCATTTCTCTTCCCAAATGTATTTGGCGTCCTTTTTAATTAATGCCGAAAAGGTCTGACACCTACCTGACAAATTTGAGATAAAGCGTCGAAGATACGCCAACTTCCATTGAAAGGATCGTAGTTGTTTCAATGTTTTATGAGGCGGCATTTCTAAGATAGCTTTAATCTTTTCTGGATCGATTTCAATTCCGTGATGTCGGACAACAAATTCTAAGAACTTCCCACAAGCGACACCAAAGGCTCATTTCAGGGGATTCATCTTAAGATTAAATTATCTTAATCGCTCGAAAACAATTCTCAAATCATACAGGTGATCTTCTTTCAGTTTGCTCTTGATGACCGCATCATCCACGTAGCACTCGACTTGGTTGTGTATGAGATCATCAAAAATCCTCGTCATTTCTCTTTGGTAAGTTACTCCTACGTTCTTCAATCCGAAGGGCATTGCTGTGTAGCAGTATATTCCGATTGGCATTCTGAAGGCGGTGAGCTTTTCATCTTCCGGTGTCATCTTTATCTAGTTGTATCCTGACGATCCATCCATGAAAGAGAAGACTTCGTGAGTCCAGGCGATGTCGATCATTAATTCTGGAATTGGTAGCGGGAATTCATCATTTGGGCCTGTTTTGTTCAAATCTCTAAAATCCACGCAGATTCTGATCTGACCGTTCTTCTTTCTGACCGATATCACATTGGCTAACCAAGTTGGTTATTGCTCTTCTCGGACAATTTTAGCGTCTATTAGCTTCTTAACTTCAGCTATAACTTGTTGATCAATCTCTAGACTTATTCTTCTGGGAGCTTGTCTGACTGGAACGGCAGCGTGATCCACTCCTAGTTTGTGAACTGCAACTTCTGGAGCTAATCCTGGCATTTCATCATAACTCCAAGAAAAACAGTCTTTAAATTCTATCAGTAGCTTGATCATGTTTTCAGAGTCCTCTTTATTGAGTAAGGAGCTAACAAAGGTCAGCCTAGGCTCTTCGCTAGTACCTAAGTTAACTTCCATTAACTTGTCTATTATAGATTTAATTTATTCTTCAAATTCTGGCGGAGCATCTCCAATTAGTAGATCTTCAAGATCTTCTAAAACTTCCAAGCAGTCTTCACCAGGCTCGCAAGTGACAACCAAGCAAATCACGTATCATCAACTGATCCTACTGTGCCGAATCTGAGACCGTGCATTGAGTTGAGAGGCCGACTGGCATTATTCCATAATTTCTCAAAGTGTTGTGATCAACCTTTTGTCCATTGTTTAGGTAAGATACCACATTGAATTAAATTTTGAACACAGGGAGAGTACCACTCAAAAGGCAATTCCATTAATTCAGATGAATCAACATCTTCAAATTGTACATCATTTTCAATTTTGGAAGAAGAAGCACCACGGTAGAATTTGATTGGCTTAGCACCACCACTATGCACTTCCTTGACCACCATACCCTCGATCTTATTAGGATGGATCGGGGTCAGGGTCATAGTATGCACATAGTGGTTAATCTTTTCATACATTGATTTGTATTCTTCATTCTTTTCGTCTTCAAGAGAGATCTTGAACTGGGGTTTCTTCTGACTTATTGTCGTTGCTTCTTTCTTAATTTCTTCTTCTTCGAAACTATTCTCCCAATCAACATCGATGACCGGTTTCTTCTGTTCAACTGTTCCACCGTTTCTTCCGCGACCTCGTCCCCAGCCTCGACCTCGGGTACGAGTTCTGGAGAAACCTTCACCATCTCGCCGTAAGGGAGTGGTGAGTAACTGTCGAACTAGAATTTCAGGTTCTTTGTCGTCTTGAATTTCTTTTGCTTCATTTGGTATGGTATTTCTGGAGAAGATTGTTTTCTTCAGAGGTACGTAGTAGGCTTTATCTTCATGAATTCCGATTTCTTGCACGGAGAACGTTTGCAAATCACCTTTGATACACTGTTCTCCTCCTTCATAATACATTATGCCCTGGTGTAGAGACGATGGTACCATCCGATTTTCATGGATCCGCAGCCAACCCAGTAGAGTGTTGAACGATGTCTCAGAATCAATTATGTGGAATTTTGCGGTTGTCATTGCTAAATCACCGGTCTTCATTAATAGTGTTATCGATCCAAGGGCTCTTTCTCCTTTCTGATTGAAGCCTCTTAATAACATCTTATCTGCTTCAATTTTGCAAGCATCAATTTATAAATATACTATTATCTGAAGATTTATTATGTTGATTGATACTGCCAGATCAACTAACACCCTGGAGAGCGTAAACTTTCCAATAGTGACTGAAATGTACAATGGTCGGTTGTGATCAGCTGTTCCAAGTAGTAGATCATTGTCCGTGAAGGTAACACCTCGTTGTTCTTTTAACGAGTAAACCTCGTCTAAGGAATTACCGGCCATTTGAGCTAAACAAATTTCTGGATCAAGTAAGGCCTTGATCAAAGTTTATCTCATCTCCTTTGACAGGATCAGAGCGTCGTAGATGTTCAGTTTGGCTGGTAGCTGATCCATGAAAAAAATACATATTTTTATGCCTTGATTTTTATCAAATTTTTAAGAATATTATACTTTAATGAAATGTATTTTGTATTTTGGATGTAGGTGATGCAAAAATGTTCAAGAAGAAAAAAAGGATGAAAAAGGAGCAAAAAGGAGCAAAAACGGAGCCAAAATGCAAAATTATCAAAATAATTAGCCTGGCGCCTAGGCGCCAGAATTCGGTGCCTAAGTGCCAGTTCGACACAGAATTCTGTAAGATTTTTGACGACTTTTAGACGGTTATATTGACGGTGTTAGCGGTTATTGGATCATCTAGAAGATTGGCAGTTATTCCTGGATTATAGGACATGTGATGCATTGCATTTGGATGGTTGGAAACAGTTAGGATCGCGAAGAGGTGTGATCCAAAGTGAAGAGGTATGAAGAACTGGACGCAGAGTCAAGCGCCTAGGTACTAGATTCCGGCGCCTTGGCGCCAGACACTCCTTCTAGAAGATTCATTGAACATGGACACATTTTGAAGAGGTGCCTCAAGGCAACCCTAGAAGCCTATAAATTGGAGGCTGCTCCTTCAGAGAAAACGCCCACAAACCACCAACGCCCAACCTAGTCCCTTAGCCCCATAGTTCCATTTAGAGAGAGAAATTAGAGAAATATTTTAAGGGCCGTATTTATATTTTCTTTTATTAATTAGTGAATTTATTTTAGAGTTTGTATTGAGAGTTTTTGAAGAGTCGGTGCTTTTGAAGTCTATTTACTTTGGAGTCGGAAGGATTCAGAGGTTCAGTTGGAGAAACACTTGAGATATGTATTTGTATTTTGATTCAAAGTTTTATTTATATGTTTCGTTGTTTAAATTCAATGTGTTCTGAGTAGTTACTTTACATTCTCCTTTCAATTATGAAAAGATTAATAAGATAATATAAAATTCATTGGAGAATTAAAAACTATATATATTTTTTAAACATTGTAATGATATTAATACCGAATCATAATTTACTATTTAAATTGGCCATTTAAATTGTTAGAATCTGTTGAAGAGTTTTGAGACCTAGAAGGAGATGAATTCTTAACTAGTAGATATCACATGAATCCTTGGGTAGTCGAAGGCCTTGCGCGGGTTATTCAAGGTTAAGTGCAAATAAATAGGAAGATATTATTTAATGGGCGTATAATTGATAATTTTTTAGTGTGACAAGCTAAATTCTTGTAATTTGGTTTATAGAGAAGGAAAGGGTCACTAGTAGGGCCGACCATAGCCACCCTTGGACATCTAGTAGTGTGAGCCTAGATTAACCCATTCTACTAACAATACATCCAGACCTGATCTATAGATTAGCCAATGTTCTTTATAATATCAAGCGAAGGTAAAGAATAGGAATGTTTCTATTTGGCACAATACCATAAATTTATATTCTCCACGAATATTACATTTTCTAAAATGTTTTGGATTAATTGAAAGGAAGAAAGTTGTTTGCTTATTTTTATTTACATCAATCATTACTTTATTACTGCTTTATTTCTGCATCTAGTAAATTAAATATCAATTTTTTAACTTTAAAAGAAATACATAAAAATAAAATCAAAATATTTAAAAAAAAATCTATAATCCTCCTCGTGGGATCGATACTGGGGTCTTTATTTAAATCCCTATATTACTTGAAGCGATACGTATACTTGCGTAGTACCCCTAGTGTGTAAAATATTTTCCATAAAATTATATTTATATACACTAGCCACAATTATTCTTTTGAGTCAAAGTATTGGCTATAACATATTTTTGATAGCATAAATTATTACATTGTTTGGCGATTGCAAACCAAGTTTTTCGTGCTTTGCTGCAGATCGAGGGTCAGTAGCTTCCTAAGATGGGCTAGCACGTTGTAATCCACTTTATTACCGGGCTCTTCAGTCTCTTCCCAAATGGGCAATTCCTCTGTTGGGGTTGGCTCTTCATGAGCAACCACCTGCTTTCCTTTATCCTTTGGACCCATTGTCTAGGGTAGAACTTTTCTGCTTCTTAGATTGACTTCAGTTATTTCTTCTGCATCTAGTGCTGAATCTGCCGGTGTCTCCCCTTGAATTGGAACGACTGGCTCTTTTGCAGTTGCTTCAGAATCTGATAGCTCTAATCCTATTGTGATTGGAGTTCCTCGGAATTCACAAATGGACTACTTGCTTATTGAGCTCTCGTAGCCATCCTTGTGAACGACTTCTCCTTCATCGGGGTCATCGAAGTTTAGTATGATTTGAGAATCGTTATTTATATCAAAATCGAGATCCAGATTAGGTTTGTTGTAGTTAGATACGTAATTGTTAGAAACAGTCAAAACGTAGCCAACACCAAAACTCTTATCATTATAAGATCCCGTCGGGGCGAGCAAATAATCATACAGAGTCAGAGGCCCGAGGGATTTCTCCCCCAAATCGGAAACAATCATCCTAGGAAAAGCAGCCCCTAGTCTACCCTTTGGAGTCTCAGTCTTCTTTTCTTCCACGATCTTCTCCTTCTTCTGGGGTGGTTCTTAAATCACAAGCAATAGTGCCGACTCGGCAGGTTTCGAACTTTAAGTTGAAACACGCACCAAAGAGGTTTGGATGTGATCCAAAATTTTCTTTAAAGACTTTGTTCAGACGGTACTCCATCCATCGTTAGTCGTGTATGGGTCCATCAGAACAATAGGATCCGTTGAGATAACATTGACGGAACCTCCTTTTTAGGGTTCCTTCATGTATTCCTTCGGGATTGTTATGTTCCCTTTCCGGAGATTATCATCAAGCCAACTCTTGAAAGTGATGCAATCTTCTATTTTGTGTCTGAGCATCCGGTGGTAGGGACTATAGTTCGGATGATCCTTCTTGTCGACTTCTTCTGGCATTTTTGGCTCTGGTAATTGAAAGTTAGGCGTTTTCATTAAACTGCAGAACATCTTGGCCACTGCCTTAGTCTTGAAAGGGTATTCCTTATTCAGAAGTTCCTTCAAAGCACGTGGCGGATGAGGTGGCATTTGATCATGCTGCCATGATTGATAGCTCGGTCGAGGCTGCTGATAACTCTGTTGAGGTTGCTGATAAACCCGTTGCGGTGGTTGATAACTCGGTTGTGGCCGTTCTGGCTGTATTTGCACTGGCTGCTTACCTTTATCCACTGTCATGACGATCTCGAATTTCTTTTCAAATGCTTTTACGGGTTTATGCTTATCGGTCTTGTCAACGAAACTCAGCTGTTTTGCTTCCTCCTGCAAGCTCCCGGCCTTGCTAAGCAACTTCTCAAAAGTCTTAATTGTGAATCCTTTGAGGAGAAGTGCTATCGGGCCATGGATACTCTTTAGTAGGATACTGACCCACGCTAAATATATGCGTACTAAAAATTCAATCCCTGGCATCGGCGCCAAAAACGTGACCCGCAATCTACTGATGACAGATATAATAATTAATGCTTTCAAAATGTAATAGATAATAAAAACAGCTAGTGTATATAAATATAATTTTATCAAAAATAATTTACACACTAGGGGTACTATGCAAGTATACATATCGTATCAAGTAATATAGGGCTTTGAAACAAAGACCCCAGTATCTATCCCACAAGGAGTGAGTTATGGATTTTTAAATATTTTAATTTTATTTTTAGGTATTTCTTTTATATTTATAAATTTGATATTTTTAATTTACTAGATGCAATAATAAAGCAGTAATGAAATAATTAATGTAAATAGCAATAAGACAACAACTTTCTTCCTTTCAATTAATCTAAGATTTTCTAAGATAATGATAGTATTCGTGAAGAATATAAATTTATCGTATTATGCCAAATAAAAGCATTCATATTCTTTACCATTTGATCCAGGTGCAAAGAACATTGGCTAGCATATAGATCAGGTCCGGATGTATTGTTAGTAGAATGGGTTAATCTAGGCTCACACTACTAGATGTCCAAGGGTGGCTATGGTCGGCCCTACTAGTGACCCTTTCCTTCTCTATAAACCAAATTACAAGAATTTAGTTTGTCACTCTAAAAACTTATCAATTCTATGCCCATTATATAATATCTTCCTATTTATTTGCACTTCACCTTGAATAACCCACACAAGGCCTTCAACTACCCAAGGATTCATGTGATATTTACTAGTTAAGAATTCATCTCCTTTTAGGTATCAAAACTCTTTATCAGATTTTAACAATTTAAATGGCCATTTTAAATAGTAAATTAAGATCTGGTATTAATATCATCATAATATTTTAAAATATAAATAGTTTCTAATTCTCCAACGAATTTTATATTTTCTTATTTATCTTTTCATAAATGAAAGGAGAAAGTAAACTAACTACTCAGAACACATTGAATTTAAACAACAAAATATAATAATAAAACTTTGAATAAAATTACAAATACTTATCTCAAGTGTTTCTCCTACTGAACCTCTGAATTCTTCTGACTCCAAAGCAAATAATCTTCAAAGGCACCAACTCTTTAAACTCTCAACACAAATTCTAAATAAAATAACTAACTAATTTATGAAGGATAGTAAAATGTGGCCCTAAAGTATATCTATAATTCTCTCTCTGGATGGGACTCTAGATAGGTGGACTAAGTTGGATGTTGGGCCCTTTTCTCTGAAGGAGTAGCCTCTTATTTATAGGCTTCAAGGGTTGCCTCAAGGCACCTCTTCAAAATGTGTCCACATTCAATGAATCATCTAGAAGGTGTGTCTGGCACCTAGGCGCCGGACTCTGCGTCCAGTTCTTCACACCTCTTCACTTTGGATCGCACCTCTTCGCGATTAAAACCGTTTCCAAGCGTCAAAATACATTGTATCACATGTCCTATAAACCAGGAACAACTACCAGTCTTCTAGAAGGTCCAATAACCGCTAACACCGTCAAAATAACCATCCAAAAGTCGTCAAAAATCTTGACAGATCCCGTATCGACCTGGCGCCTAGGCGTCGGATTCTGGCGCCTAGGCGCCGGATTCGCCAGACTAATAATTTTGACAATTTTGCAATTTAGCTCCATTTTTGCTCCTTTTTGATCCTTTTTGCTCCTTTTTCACTTTTTTTCCTTCTTTAACATTTTTTCATCACCTATATCCAAAAACACAAAAATACCCTTCATTAAAGCATAATATCCTTAAAAATTTGATAAAAATCAAGGCATAAAAATGGGTATTTTTTTCATGGATCAAAATCCCCCAAACTTAAACGTTACTTGTCCTCAAGTAACCTTATTTACTATATAAAATGTATAACATTTGGAATGAAAGATAAATATTTAAGACTCCTTGTAATTTTTGATCTTATAAAGGCTTTAGTAAATCATTAACCAAATTTCACTAACTAAGTTTAATTTTAAGAATTTAAAGAATATTCAACTACAAAATCGTAAGACTTCAAAAAATTTTCATTCATTTAGAAAATAATATAAGTTTATTATGTTAAGATCACATAGATTATTTACAAGAAAAAGATTTTCATGAAAAATTTTTCCTAAATAAAGATTCATGCATAAAAATTAAGTAAAGTATGTGACTAGTTTTCTTCATATAAGATAATTCAAGAGAAGCCAATTTTTGATTAGGCATATCCTCAAGCTTCTCATCTCTTTTTTCTTCAGTGAATTATAGGATTATGCTAACCCTACAGTTGATGAACTTCATAGTAGTATTCAAATACCTACTGTAGATGCTAATTTTTTTGAGCTTAAACCGTCTATTATTCAAATGGTTCAAAATAATCAATTTGGGGGAACACCAAATGAGGATCCAAATTTACACCTTGCTAGTTTTTTAGAACTTTGTGCTACCTTTAAATATAACAATATTTCTGATGATGCTATTAGACTTAGACTCTTTCCTTTTTCTTTAAGAAATAAAGCAAAGATGTGGTTGAACTCATTAGTAACAGGTTCTATTAAAACATGTGTTGAAATGACACAAAAATTCCTTGCTAAATATTTTCCTCCTTCTAAAACTACTAAATTAAGAAATGATATTACTTCATTTAGTCAATTTGACGGGGAGACAATTTATGAAACTTGAGAAAGATTTAAAGAACTATTAAGATAATGTCCTCATCATGCTTTACCTAATTGGTTAATTATTCAAACATTTTATAACGGACTAATTGGATCACTCAAATCAATTATTGATGCTGCTGCTGAAGGTTCTTTAATGGCTAAATCATTTGAAGAAGCTTATACTTTAATTGAAGAAATTGCTAACAATAATTTTCAATGGCCTTCTAAAAGGATTAATCCTAAAAGAATGGCAAGACTTCATGATAACGAAGCCTTTTCTATCTTAGCTTCACAAGTTGCTGCAATATTTAAGAAATTAGATAATTTTGCTATCAATATATCACATAACAACTCTACTAATATTGAAGATTCTCAAACTATTGAAACTTTACAAGTTATTGCTAGTAAAATCAACCCTTATTTCAATTATTATAATCCTGGATGGAAAAATCACCCTAATTTTAACTGGAATAATTCACAACAACAATGGGGTAATAATCAATCCCATCCAACTCGAAACTGGAACAATCAAGTAAATTCAAACTATAAACCACCTGGATTTAATAATCAACAGAAAAAGTTATCTATAGAAGAATTAATTTTACAACTAAATAATCAATTACAAAATCAAAATACTGTTATTCATAATATTGAGAATCAAATGGGACAAATCACTAATTTAATTAATTACAGACCTCCAGAAACACTTCCTAGTAATGTTGAAGTCAATTCAAAAGAAATTAGAAAATAACATGAACATGTTAAATATGTGCAACTTAGAAGTGGAAAAGAATTAAAAAGAATGCAGAATGAAATTGAAAATGAGATTGAGGTTGAAAAGATTGAAAAATCTAAAGAAACTCCTTCTCCTAGTCAAGATCAGACTGTTATTCCTATTAATGTGGAAGTTGAAAAACCACAACCACCTTTTCCTCAATAACTAAAACAGGAGAAGCTTGATCATCAATTTTCTAAGTTCTTTGAAATTTTTAAGAAACTTACCATTAGCAAACCTTTTACTGAAGCTTTGGAACAGATGTCAACTTATGCAAAATTTATAAGGATATTTTAAGTAAGAAACGAAAATTTGAAGATTTTGAAACTGTTGCATTAAGTGAAGAATGTAGTGCAATAATTCAAAAGAAATTACCACAGAAACTTAAAGATCCTGGAAGTTCCACTATACCTTGTGCTAATGGAGAAAAATTTTGTGGAAAAGCTTTATGTGATTTAGGAGCAAGTATTAATCTCATGCCATTTTCTATTTTTTGAAGGGTGAATTTAGGAGAGATTACTCCCACAACTGTAACCCTTCAGTTAGCTGATAGATCTATCACTTACCCTAAAGGAGTTATAGAGGATGTTCTTATTAAAGTGGATAAATTTATTTTCCCCGTGGATTTCATTTTACTTGATATGGAAGAAGATAAAGAAATACCAATTATTTTAGGGAGACCTTTTCTAGCTACCGGACGAGCTATGATTGATGTGCAAAAAAGAGAATTAACCATGAGAGTTAATGATCAAGAGATTAAATTCAATGTTCTTAAATCAATGAAGTGCCCTGATAAAGAAAAATGCTATCGAATGGATATTATTGATTATATAATTGAAGAACATTATCAAGAAAGATGTAAAGTCATTTCTGAAGAAAAAATTGAATTATTAACTGATGAAAATGAAGAAATAAAAGAAGAATTATTTAAAGAAACTCATTATATTAAAGATAACTGAGAAATTTTGCACATAACACAAAATGATATACTTTTACCCTCAATTAAAAAAGCCCCTGAACTGGAAATAAAAATGTTACCTGCACATTTAAAGTATGCTTTTCTTGGAAATTTATTAACTTTGCCTGTCATTATTTCTTCTAAACTAAGTTTAGATCAAGAAGAAAAACTGATATGAGTGTTAAAGAATTATAAGAAAGCTTTTGGTTGAACTATTGCTGATATAAGAGGAATAAGCCCTTCCATCTGTATGCATAGAATTTTAATAGAAAAAGATTTTAAACCTCTTATTAAACCTCAAAGAAGATTAAATCCTATCATGAATGGGGTTGTTAAAAAATAAATTTTAAAATGGTTAGATGCTCGAAATATTTATCCTATTTCGGATAGCCAATGGGTAAGTCCTATTCATTGTGTTCCGAAGAAAGGATGAGTAACTGTCATTATCAATGATAAAAATGAAGTAATTCCTACAAGATAAGTTACTGGATGGCGAATTTGCATTGATTATCAGAAATTAAATGATGCCACTAGAAAGGAACATTTTCCTTTACCATTCCTGGATCAAATGCTTGATAAATTAGCTGGACACTCATATTTCTATTTTCTGGATGGATATTCTGGTTATCATCAATTACCTGTCACTCCTGAGGACCAAGAGAAAAAAATATTTACAAGTCCTTATGGAACATTTGCATTTAGAAGAATGCCTTTCGGTTTATGTAATGCACCTGCAACTTTTATTAGTTGTATGATGTCAATATTTTGTGATTTGATTGACAAAGGAATTGAAATATTTATAGACGATTTCTCAGTCTTTAGAACTTCTTTTAAATCTTGTTTGGAAAATATTTCCAAAGTTCTGAAAAGATGTGAAGAAACAAATTTAGTTCTCAACTGGGAAAAATGTCAATTTATGGTCACAGAAGGCATTGTACTTGGTCACAAAATTTCACAAAAAGGGATGGAAGTTGATCAAGAAAAACTGAAAATTATTGTTGAACTACAACCACCTATTATTGTTACTGATGTGAGAAGTTTTCTGGGTCATGCTGGATTTTATAGAAGATATATAAAGGGATTTTCTAAAATTGCTAAACCTCTTAGTCATTTATTGGGAAAAGAAGCTAAATTTTAATTTAATGAAGACTGTATTAATCTTTCAATATTTTAAAAGAAAAATTAATAACTACACCTATAATTATTGCACCTAATTGGAATAAACCCTTTGAATTAATGTGTGATGCAAGTGATTTTGCAATTGAAGCTGTATTGGGACAAAAATATGAGAAAATTATTAAAGTTATATATTATGCTAGTAAAACTCTTTCTGAAACTCAAAGAAAATACACTACTACTAAGAAAGAACTTTTAACTATAGTCTAGGCCTTTGATAAATTTAGACCTTAACTTCTTGATACCAAATGCATAGTTCATACACATCATTCCGCTATTAAATATTTAATGTCAAAAAAAGATGCTAAGCCTAGACTGATAAGATGGGTTTTACTTCTACAAGAATTTGATTTTAAATAATGGATAGAAAAGGAACTGATAACCAAATTTCTGATCATTTATCTAGAATTAAGAATGATGTTATTACTGAGGAAAATATAAATGAGAAATTTCCTGATGAACATTTGTATGTTATTCAAGGATGCCAAACACCTTGGTATGCTGATATAGTTAACTATTTAGTTAGCAATATTTTACCTTATGGATTGAATAACAAATATTTTAAGAAATTTAAAAATGATGCTAAATCTTATATTTGGAAAGATCCTCATTTATTTAAATTAGGAAGAGATTCTGTAATTCGAAGATGTGTACCTTATGAAGAAACTTTTACTATTATTCAAAAATTTCATGATTTCGATTTTGGAGGACACTTTGAAGTAGATAAAATTGCATTTAAAATTTTAAATTCATGATTTTATTGGCCTACCTTGTTCAAAGATGTGAGACATTATGTGAAAACTTGTGATCAATGTCAAAGGATGGGAAATATATCTAGAAAAGATGAAATGCCTTTAAACTATATATTGGAAGTTAAAATTTTTTATATATGGGGTTTAGACTTTATGAGACCATTTATACCATCATCTGGAAAGATTTATATTTTATTAGCTCTCAATTATGTTTCAAAGTGGATTGAAGCTGTAGCTTTACCTAACTATGATTCCAAAAGTGTTTCAAAATTTTTAAAGAAAATGATTTTTTCAAGATTTGGAATGCCTAAGGTAATTATCACAGATGGTGGAAGTCATTTTAGAAATATAAGAATTCAATCATTACTGGACAAATTTGGAATCAAACATAGAATTGCAACTGCGTATTACCCTTAAAGAAGTGGAATGGCTGAAGTATCAAACAGAGAAATTAAAAGAATTTTAGAGAAGACTGTTAATCTTAAAAGAACTGATTGGGTTAATAGACTTGATTCTGCATTATGGGCTTATAGAATAGCTTATAAGACACCAATCGGAATGTTACCTTAATGGTTAATTTATGGTAAACATTGTCACTTACCTGTTGAACTTGAACATAAAGCTTATTGGGCAATAAAGGAGTTTAATTTTGATTTGAATACTGCAGGAGAAAAACTATTATTACAATTAAATGAGATGGATTAAATAAGAAATGAATCATATGAAAATGCAAAAATTTATAAAGATAAAATGAAGATGTTACATGATAAAAAGATTTCAGAAAAAATATTCGAGCATGGACAAGAAGTATTATTATTTAATACTCATTTAAGACTTTTTCCTGGAAAATTAAGATCTAAATGGATGGGACCATATATAACTGAGAAAGTATACCATTATGGAGCTGTGGATATTAAAGACCCCAAAACAGGAAAAATATTTAAAGTTAACGGATTAAAACTGAAGCCTTATTTGGAAGACATTAAAATGATTTATAAAGAGGCTTACGAGTTGAGTCTACCTGATTAAAGACTTAATTAGGTCGGGCTGACGATGTTAAACTAAGCACTTTGTGGGAGGCAACCCATAATTATTTTTGTATGTTTTTTCATTTTTAATGTAAGGTTATGCCTCGGTCTTGACTAATTTTATATAACTTTAGAAAATTGGACGCTAACAAGTCTTTATTGACTTTAGCTAAAAATTATCTCGAAGTATATAAAGTTTGGACTTTGGATCACTCCATTTCATATGTGAGTAAAAAGGAGATCAAGTTAACTATCATTATGATTGTTTATAATTTGTGTTACTAACTCTATATTGATCTTACCATTCTAATTTACCTATTTTGGAAAATAAAACTTTGAAATTTAACGATAGGAGAAATGGAGTTGAACGTGGTTTCGGCGCCTAAGTGCCAGAGTAAAACTATGTATCGATGGGTCCGGCGCCTAGGCGCTAGATTTGGCGCCTAGGCGCTAGATTTGGCGCCTAAGCGCCACAGTTACTGGATCGTGTAAAAACTGAAAATTTTCAGTTTTTCACATGATTTTCTCCTTTAAATTACCCCATCTTCATCCCCAATCCCTAAGCAACCAAATTTACAACCTAGACACTTCATTCTTGAGAGATTAGAGAGGATTTTTGAAGAAATGGAGAGAAAAAATCTTGGAGAAGAGGCTAGAAACAATGGTTCAAAGGATCCAATGGTTTTATCGCTGTAAGTATGGAGAAAATTTCAAGTCGTCTAGATAAATTTGAAGCAGAATTCAAAAGTATTGGAGATCGCCTCCATGAGATGTATCATCAAATTGAACATCTGGAATGGCAGGCGAAGCTTCAAATTGATCATCTAGCGGCTTATCAAGATGCTCAAGTGGATATGTATTCTAAGAACAAATGGATCGACGAGAAAACGACTACAGATTTTCCAAGGGCGTTAGTATTCTTCCCAAGGAGGCCTAGTAATCTTCCTTGTAAAGAGAATGGAAATTTCTAATTTGAAGATTAGATAGTTATTGTGGTGTGATCTAGACTTTTATTAGTGTGTCGTTGTATTGATTTGGAAAATCGATTGTATTGTTTGTGTATTTGTTTTATTGTTAAATGTGTGTTGTATTTGCTTTGAAATTGTGTAGTTTGATTGTTTGTTAGGACTTGAATCATATTACTATACTTATCTGTATTGTATTGAGCCAAAATTGAAGATTATGAATGGAATTAGAAGAGTTTGATTTAAACCTTGTGTTTAATTGGTGGATTTAATTTTAATTTTTAAAATTTTTGGGAAATATTTTGGAAGTTGGAAACTGAAGCTCTATTCTAATATGAGTAATTGGAAGTTGAATTTATCAGTTTTGGTGGAAAATAAAAATTTTAAAGTGATTTTTATGAAAGACGAGTATGGCGCCTAGGCGCCAGAATTCGGCTCCTAGACGTCGGTTCAGCCTGCTTACCGAAAATTAGCATTTAAATCCCATTAGCCATGGTTAACGCCTAAGCTTCATCCCCTTCCTCTTTTTTGCAAAAATACACCCCCTAGATCCATCTTGAGGTCAATACATCAAGTTTTTGAGCTCGAAATCACTTGATTTCTTCATCTCGAGGTCAGATCTACCTTCTAATCCATTTATTTTTTATTCTTACCATAGTTTTCCTATTTTTGCTAAAAACTGAAATTTGGAGAAAAATTATGATTTTTAGAGTTTCTTCATGGATTTTTAAACTCATTTTAAGGTTCTCGAGCTTAAAAAGAGTTTAAATATTTGATTCCTAAATTTATTTGTGTTTTCTTTCACGTTTAGATGGCACCAAAATCTAAGCGAGGAAAGGCACAAGAAAATTTTGACAAAGAAGAAGTTTTCGATCATAGCAAAGACATTTTTGTTATCACAAATTTACGATGTCAAGAAAGTTTATCTCGGAGCGCAGTTATTACAATCTTGGTGAAATGATCGAGAACACGATCGTTGCACACAACCGGCAATGATTCTGTTATTTCACTGTTGTTGCCGATATTCCTATTGTACGCGAGTTTTATGCCAACTTTTTAGATGCGGAAGACTACAAAGTCTTCATTAGAGGTGTCGGAGTAGGATTTACTCCAGAACGAATCAATATTTTCTACGGCCTGCCACCTACCATCGAGTGCTACTGTTCTAGTTTATCTCCATCTGAGGGAGATCTTGAGATGATTATTGCATATCTGACTAATGGCACTGGAGCTTGGAAGATCCAGAACGACAAACAGGTAAACTTCAAATCTTCTAAGCTAATTATATTTCAAAGGCATGACATTATCTTATTTCTGCTAGAATTCTACCTTCCAACCACCTGAGTGAAGTTACCAGATGTTGACCTCATTTTTGATGAGGTCTTCTCTTCTTCTTTTTAGTACTTAGGATCTAGCCTTAGGCTTTTCCTTTGACTATCTTAGAGGACTAGAATTGGGATCCACCATCTAGAATTTCAAACCACTTCTTAACTCCCCGCAAACTCCACAAGCTTCGACCGTAGACCCCCGATCACCTAGAGTGTTGAAATCAAATGTGGAAGTTTAAAGGATGAGTTCCTATAGGACTCTTCGGCCTTAGGACCGCCTCGGGCGGCCTAGTCCGGTGAAGGGGCCGACTTACACACACACTACACTCATACACTACACTTTCACACACCTCCTAAAACCACACCCATACCTAACTCGACCTCCCGACTCATAAGGGTGATTCACATGGATGGTCCTTAACCCCTAAGCCCTCGCGCAAGAGGGTTAGGAACAACATAGTGGATGCCTCAAATGAGTCCCCTCATGGCTCATGTGGGCTTGATGTGGCTTCATGGCTCAACCAAAATGACTTCATTCCATTCAAATTTACCCAATCTTCTTTTTTTCAAATTTTCAATTTTTGACCCCCGGGACCCTACACCCGCCTAACCTACCCAAAACCCTTGAAACTACTCAAAATTTGCAAAATTCCCAAATCACCCAAAATTCCCCAAAATCAATCCCAAACATTTCCACATCACTCAAATTGACCATCCATACCCAAAAATACAAAAAATTCCAAAAATACCTCCCAATACCCTCCAAATACCCAAAATACCCCTCTTGACCCAAAAATCCAAAAATTCAGAAAATTCCCAGAAAATTCCAGAAAATCCCAAATATTCCCAATTTCATTTTGTTCAACTACACCATGGGCCAATTTTGTCCATTTACCCTACTTTTGTCAAAACCCCCAATTTGACCCATTTTAACCCTAAGTGAACCCAATGTCAAACCAAACCTATCCAATTGACCCAAATTCTGGTCCAATTCAATTCTAAACTTCAATTCAACATTCCCAACACCAATCTAGACCAAATCCAATTCCAATTTGATTGACATTTGGATCCAATTTCACTTTTGGCCTTAAAGCCTAATTTGGACCCATGACCCAAACCTAACCCAAACTCACCCAATTCAACTCCAATTAACCCCAAATCTTTTCTAAATCTTCCTTAGCATCCCCACAAGCAAAAAACTAACATGATTTTCCCAAAATTTGGACCCAAACCCCACTCAAATTCAACCCAAAGCTAAAAGGCCCAATTTTGACCTAAACCCAAACCTAACCCAAATGAGCCCAAACCCCAAAATCAAAGCCCAATCAAAGTCAAAACCTCTTTGAAACACTCCCATAAACATTTCTTAACATTAATTTTACATCAATTTCAACCCTAGCCCAACATTGGCCTAACTTGGCCCACTTGGACCTATATTGGCCCATTCACCAAAAGAACCCAAATTCAACCCAATTCAAACCCAAATCACCCCCAATTTGCTTCAAGTCACTCATGACACATCCATGAGCTAAACCCAAAAATTATTTAGCCCAAGCCTTTACCAAAATTTCATACCAAAATCCATTTTAAAATTCAAAAGCCCACTTTCCTAAACCATCTTAAAAGCCCATCTAAAACCATTTCAAAAAGCCCAAAATCTACCCTAAAGCCCACATGACATCTCCACTTGCCATCCACTTAATAAAAGCCATTCCCTAAGTCCTAAATTCATCATCAAATCATTCCAAATCAAGTTTCATACAAATTTCCATCAAATTACCAAAAATTTCTAAAATCCATTTTCATGAAATCGACCAAACTTTTGCCAAGCCAAAGGTGAGCCATGAAGCCATGCATGAGCCACATGTGAGCCATGAGAGCCTTGGACACTCCACCATGCCATATTGGGTAAGAAGAGGGGGGCTTTCCTTAATCCCTAAAGCTCATTAGCCTTAATCATGTTTCACCTAAACTTAAATTTAATCCAAATATATTTGGATGGAGACTTCTCCATGCCAAACCAACCGATCCCTTTGATTCCCCACAAGCATCCAAAGCCACCTCGAGGGGTGCACCAAGCCCAAATGGGTGGGTTGACCCATTTAGGCTCAAAACTAGCCATGCCCCATTCCACTTTGGATCAAAGCCTTTACACATGGCATTTGCCAATTGCTTGCACCAAGTCCCGACCCCGACCCACCCGACCTCGAGGGTGACCCATGCTCGGCCGGCCGGCCACCGTGCCGCCGGAAAACACCATGGCCGAGAGCTCACATGTGAGCCAACTTTGGAATTCTCCCTTGCTGAGCCGCCCCATCCCCAGTGGCCATTAGTAACTGTTCTTCTCTTGCCAAGAGCAACCGATCCCAAGCCCTAACTCTCCCCGGAGGCCCTCCACCCTCTCCTATTTAAACACCACCCCTCTCGGCCAAGAGAGGTGCCGAAACAAACCTTAAGGAAACTCGCCAAAATTGTTCCGGACTACTCCCCATACACGCAGCACTTGATCCTCACTAAAATTCCCCTGCCATTTCTTCTCTGTGAGCTCAATTTCAGAGTTGAAATCCAAGCCCAAAACTAGGACACTTCTCCACAGTGAGCCAATCCCCAAATTGATTGGTTCTACACCTTCACCAAACCAAGGGAAGGTGTCCACCAAGCAAAAGCCCCATCTCCAGAGCCACCCAATTGCTCCGACCCTCCAAGCTTTGTGATCGGCCGTGGTCGAAATCCTACCTAGGCAATTCACCGGACCGGAGACTTCATCCGGAGCTTGCCGGGATCCAATCGAAGGTGCAACAACCCTCGCATCGAAGCCACACTTCTCTGAGCAAAGGTATGGCCTCACTCTTCTTCCCGAGCTTCTGAACATTCTCCATTTTTATTGCGTAAATTTCATCCCACATAAACCATATGGATGTGTTCGTCTTCTCAAGACGAATCCATAGAGCATAAGAACATGAAAATCCATTGACTATCGAGTGAGATCTTAGGGATTTAGAGTGGACGGCTCTCGGGCGAGGACGCTCGGGGACGATGAACGGATGCCGTCCATTCAATACACGCGCGGACGGACGGCTCGGATGGCGTCGGACCAGGAGACGGTACGAGAACCGCGGGGCCCGGCCGCCGACTCAAGCGGCGACGTCGAATGGGAGCGCGACGCGTGTGAGTTCGGAGATGCCGAGGATGATGCGGCGCCGCGTGGATAAATAGAAAATTAGGGGTATTTTCTATTTATTTAATTCCCTAAACTTAAAAAATTCATAACTTTGTGTAGGAAAATAATAAAAATAAAACAAAAATATCCTCTTGCTCAGTGAACAGAGGAGAATAATGTGGAAAAGAAATTATTTAATTTCATCAAGTATTTTATTTTTAATAATTTATTTACTCTCTGCAAATTTTTAATTCTCCATGCATGTATACAATTCACCATGGCATGAGACCATAGGGCTTTTGAAGCCTCCGAATTTGGGGACATTCCCCGAATTTTCCAAAGTCGAGGCCATCCCTATGAAAAGTTATTGATTTTTCAAATTCATGTTACTGTTTTGAGTATTTTAATTCTAATAAATAGTATGTTGTGAAATAAATTCTAAGAAAATTTGGTGATGTTCCTTATGACCAGAGGACCCTAGGAAAAATAGGTTTTGAGTTAGTTCATTTAAAACAACCCTAATTGGCTTAAACACCAAAAATGGATCTCTAATTAATTAGAGCTAACCATAAATCAAATTGACTTGAAATCAATTCCCCACTGACCTTTAGGATCAGAGGAACCCACCATAAAAATTTGAGGTCAATCGGACTCAGTTAGCCCTACTAAATGGGTTGATTAAGCCACTAAGTCATTTTAAACTTTAAAAATTCATAACTTTCAAAATATCTTTCAAAAATTCACCAAATTGGTTTTAGAGCCTCTCTGATATTAGGGAATTTAAGAAAATTAAAATTTCAATTTTCTAAAAAAGTTGATTTTTAATATTATTTTAATATTTTAATAATTAAAAAATAATAAAAATCACAAAAATAATAAAATTCACCAAAATGTCACATTTTGAATTTTAATCACTTAGGAACAAACCCCATATTTTTCTTAGGTCTATTTAGTGAGATATTAAATTTTATAGCTCTAGGGTAATTTTAAAATTAAAAAAATGTATTTTCTAGCATTTTCACTAAAATAATTGTAATAAATCATAGAAAAATCAGAAAATTGCAAAATTTGATTCTCTATATTCCTTGATATCAGAGAGATTTTTGAAAAATATAAAATTCATTTTTCAACATTTATTTTATTTTTAAATTAATTAATATTCCAAAACTTAAAATAATTATAATAAAAATAATATAATTCAAAAAATCACCAAAATTGGTCCAAGTGGTTCTCTGGTCATTAGGAATGTCCCCTAATTTTCTTAAGGACAGAAACTTTCCCTTGGTCATGTTATTAAATTTTCCTTGGAAATCTCTATTTTCTACCAAAAATAATTATATAAATAAATTAAATACAGAAAAGTCACATTTTCTCCTCTCATGTCCTTATTGACATATGAGTGAAGTCACATAAAAATTTCAAGTTCATTTGAGTTCAATTTAGTGAGTTATGAAATTATTAAGCATAAAGGGTAAAGTGGTAATTAAAATTTTAATCCTTAATTAAAACTTTAGGTTTAATAAAAAATTAATAAGTAAAATATTTGATCCTAATCTGATTTGGATGATTGAAATTTAAATAATTAAAGGGTAGAAACCCATTAAGCAATTTAAAATAATTAAACCTTAATTAAATAATTGATTAAATTTGGAAGAATAATAAAATTGGAATTATTAAAATAGGGATATTATTAGGAAGAGATTTATTCTTTAATTTAAAAATCCCTAAATTAATTATCTCATTAATATTCAATTCTTAATTAAAATGATAACTCAAATTCAAAATATTAAAAGACTTAATCATTAAACTAAAATTAAATTATTAAACTCTCTTAAAAATTTCAATTAAAATTAAAAATTAAATTAAATTAAAAATTAATTTAAATTAAGTAAATTAAATTGAATTAAATTAAATTAAAATTAAAAGTTGAATTAAATTAAAGATTAAATTAAATTAAATTAAATAAACAAATTAAATTAAATTAAATGACTTAAATTAAATTAAATTAAATTAAATAAATAAAATCAAATTAAATTAAGTTAAATCAAATTAAAGATTAAATTAAATTAAATTAAATTAAATTAAATTAAATTAAATTAAATTAAAATTAAAATTAAATCAAATCAAACTAAATCAAGTTAAACCAAATTAAATTGAAAAGAATTAAAACTCAATTAAATTTAATTAAATTAAGTTGAATTAAATATAACATCACCGAAGACATAAAAAATTCAAAATAAATTTAAAATAACTTGAACACTATTCCAAATTTAAACTCATTAATTGAAATTAAACTAAATCACAAACCATTTGAACACCAATTTACCCTCGAAAGCTTTAGTTATCATAACTCCTAAATGAACATTAAATGAAATGTTACTTCACCTATAGGATATTCAAATGTCCTAGTTTACTGAGCAAGATAACAAAACTTGAGATTCTTGGACGATTAATTCATTTGTGTAATTGAATCCATTTGGACTTAAAACAATTCTAGCAATATTGAAAAGATGTTTAAGATTCTTCTTAAACACTTTCTCAATATGATAGGATGTTTATAAGAACAATTGAATTTAATTGTTCTTTGATGAAGAAAATCATCCTCAAACCAAAACACAAGGAACCTAGACGTCATAGGAGATGACTAGCTATAGGATTAGGAATTTGGTAGAAAACCATAATCCTTCCCTTAGCTTTACCTAGGAACTTGCTTAAATATTCTAATTGTGTTTTAAGTGCAGCTTGGGATGACGGGAAGACCCTCTAGGTACGCTTTTATTTTATTGCAATTTACTTTCTTGTAATTTACATTATTGTAATTTCATTAATCGCATCGCACTTACTTTTCTTGCATGATAAACAATTGTTGCATGAAAACCCACACCTTTAGGATAGTCCCTAAAACCGAAACCAAAACTAAGTTGAAAGTTATTGCAAGATAAAATTCACCGCCACAACATTTCAAAATATAAAACAACTCAAAATTTAATCACAAACAGTAACACAAAACTACAATTACAACTAAATTAAAAAGTCCCGTTGGATGATCGGGAATACCTCGGATGATGTAACCTACGTGTTGCTAACGGGATTTCCCATGCCTAAATGAAAGTGTGGAACTCATTCAACTGAGTTTAGCAAATTCATCTGGACTAAGTGAATCCGATAAAAATAATGATGCCGGAAGGATGGAACTGTGAGATATTAACCGGTGTCGTTATAATCAACTTTAAGATTTGTTTTAATTAAAACGTAAAAAACACTTGGAAATTAAGATTTTCTCTAAACCAAAACATTTTTCTCATCCCCTGATTTATGACTTCTAAAACTAAAACTCGCAACAACAAGGAGCTCGGAGCATGGTGGGCAAGACGGCCATCGTCATCAGCAAAACCCGAGTCTACTTCAAAGAAAACTTTCCTAGAACTAAATAACAAAGCCATAGGATTTCGAGGTAGTTTGCTCTAGTGCAACATAAATCCTCAACTCTTCGTTAGGCATTTCGCATTGCAAATTAAGCCCTAACCGGTCTTAGGATTCCGAGGTAGTCGTCTGATACGACATAAACCCTCACATCTTCGAGGCTATTTGTGTGATTTTATCATACAAATATAAGCCCTAATTAATTAAAATTGGCAAGATTAAAACATTAAATAAACATTAGGACTTTCGTAAATCCAAGCCAAACAATAGGATAGTCGGGAAATTACCGAAGTTCACTTCGAATCCGTAATTTCTCCTACCTTTCTTCCTTTGGATTCCCAAAACAAAATGTTCCAAATTTGATCCATTCCCTATCGAAATTCCAAAATTCAATCCTTTCGAGAACTTAAACTTTGAAATTCTTGAGAGCAAAATTATTGATTATTATCGAGAGTTTTCTTAGGTGATTCCTGTCACTTAAGATGTAATTAACTATAGGGGCTTGCCCTTATAGGGAATTTTAAAGAACCTGTGTAATATAAACCCTGTTTAATACTTTCATATTAAGCAGGGGAATTTGTCGGCTTAAAAAATTGGTTCGCAGACCAAACGGATGTCACAAATCTTCTAGTTTATTTAATCGAGCACCACCATCAAGCAGTGTGTCTATCCCTATCCCTAGGGATAGATACACGGTTTGTGGTGCGGTGCTCGTTTATATAAACTATTTGGGATGTGAGATCGGTTTAATCTCATGTCTTAAAACCTTCAAATTTAAAATTATTTTCAAAATCAAGTACTACTTTTCAAAATTATTTATTTAAATTAAATTAAAAATTCACCGACAATTTCTGTAGGCGACCTCTTTTCAAAAATAAAACACACGACCTAAAAATATGCCGACAACTTTTGGCGACTCCGCTGGGGAGAATTCCTCTCTCCATTATAATCAGATAATTCTGCTTTCAAAAATCGGTAGTGTATCCATGTCCTTAATGGGTCAAACTACCCTTCTTTCCGTTGGAATACTATGTTCATTTCTACCTTGGACAAGTATAGCCAACATTCTCTCGGACTTAGGAGCCACTCGTTTAGACACCCCTAAACAGAGAGGTTCCGAGATCCTTTTACCTCATTTCGAGGTGGGGTGGACCCCCAATAGGTGTTAGTTTAGGAGTGATCCTTCGAGTCGAGAAGTCTTCGCATAAGACCTTCTTTTCTTTCCAACTCCGAATCGGATTCCTTACCTTCTCTACACCTTCGAACATTCCGTTCGAATAAACAAACCCTCTAATAAGTGATTCTTTTAATAAATGATTCCTTCTTATAAATACATGAACAAGAATGTGTTCGGACTCTTTTCAATTCCTTTCTTTTCGTCCTAAAGAAAAGAAGCATAACTTGGGACCGACAACCGAATCTACCCCGCGAAATGGAAGCCCCAAAGCTGATTTTCTCCTTCACCAATGGACTGGACTTTGCTGTCTATATGGATGAGCTGCCCGACAATGGGATCATCCGATTTGGACAAGGATTTGAAAACACGAATGTCAAGATCACCGACGTTTCCCTTTTCACACTGACGAACAAGGTATCTGAAGCTAAGAAGCCGCTGATTGAGTTCAACCTTAGGTCGACCCAAGAGTTTTCGAAATCGGGTCCAGATCTTCCTGTAAGACCTTCTGTTTTCGAAATTGGGTCCAGTTCAAAGATTCCGTCACTGACAAGGACCCAAAGAAGAAACAGAAGCAGAAGGATCGCTAGAGAAGCCAGAGCTGCTGAAATTGCTTTCCTAGAAGAAATCCCGAACCGCTCGAATATACACCGCCGTCGGAATATACACCGCCGCTCGAATACATACCACTTTTGGGAGGAAGCAGGTTCCATCCCCTCTCCGCAGCAGAAGATGAAGAAAATGTTCACAAGATTGCTGCCGCATTGCCTCAGCCCGCATATTACAACGATAGCCGCAAGAAAAGGACTAGAACTACGCCGTTTGCTCGACTGCAAACTTTGATAGAGAAGTTAGCAAAGAAGGAAAAGTGCCTCGTATCAGAGATTCTACGAAGGATAGGGCGGGTGCCGCTCAAATCCCGTCTTGGGCCCCGAGTAGAACCCGCCATCATGACGAAAAGCCAAGTAAAAGAATGAAGGCTAGTCCGCCCGTCGTCGTCTCGAGATTACATATTAGGGAGGATACCACCTTCCATCATTTGGTCGACGCACCATCCGGTCCTAGACCTTTCGCCGCTAGAAGGATGGTATGGCGTCCCACTACCGGGTAGTTAAGATTGAAACAACGACTCGAGAAAGAAAGTCTCACCAGGAGACTTGAATCTGAAGAAAGTGCTACTGCGATAAAGGGGACTCGTGAGAAGGGGACCCGACAACTATCGCAAGACAACCGCGAGGACGCACAGAAAGGCCCACTAGAAGATGCCATGGAAAAGTTGAGAACTGTTATCCGACGATTAGCAAAAGAAAGAGAAGAGAAGTTTGGAGATGAAATTGATTCATCGGAATTCATGGACGACGAATATGCAGAAATCAACATGGTCGAAACACGAGCTTCATCAGCTTCACAAGGTGCTCCTGCAGCCGCAGAAAGAGAGGAGCCAGAACTGATGAGAAGGCAGCTTCAGGAGAAAGACGACACGATCGCTCAAATGGCGAAAAGGATGGAAATATGAAGCAAAATACGAAGCCCTCATAACGGGACTAGAATTAACTATTCAAATGGGGATAATAGACATCAACATCTACGGGGATTCATAGTTAATCATTCAACAGATCGCCGGACAGTACAGAATTTTAAAGCCAAGACTCGAGCAATACTTCCAGTATGCCATACAGCTTGTTGAAAAAATTCCAAATGTGACGATCTACAAAATTCCCAGAAAAGAAAATGCTTTAGCAGATGCTTTCGCCCGTCTCGCAAAAGAATTTGCCTGTTTACAAGATGAATCAGTGGAAGTGTCAGTTCACGGATATCAGGTCCTATCACAGCTCGACATGGGCACAATACACAAATCAGGAAAAGAAAAAGGATCAACAGCAGCAGTGACGTGAAAATACGAAGATCGGCGACAACCATTGGTAGACTACCCGCAAACAGAAAGCTACCGGACGATAGGTCATCGGCCCATCGGATCAAGAAAAGAACTCGTCTTACGCATTAATAAACAACACATTGTACAGAAGGTCTTTTGATCAAATGCGGCTAAGGTGCCTAAGCGGGTCCGAGGCCCGTGAAATTGTTAAAGAGGTGCATTCAGGACTCTGTGGCGCTCACCAGTCGGGTCCGAAGATGAAAATGAAAATTACAAGACTAGGGTACTACCGGCCCTCACCGATGACCGACCGCATGAAAATCGCCAAGAACCGTCACCAATGCCAAGTGCACGGAGTGGTTCTACACCAACCTCCAAATGTGCTACATCCGACAATTGCGTCGTGGCCATTCGAATGTCGGAGCACGTATATAGTGGGTCCGATAGAACCACCATCTTCGAAAGGACATCGCTTCATTCTTGCGGCTACGGATTACTTTTCCAAGTGGGCGAGGCGGTTCCGCTAGAGAAGTGAAAGCACACCATGTGCTACGGCTTTTCAAGAACCAAGTTGTCTACCGTTTCGGAGTGCCGCGCAGGATCATCTCGGATAATGGGTCGCATTCGAAGCACACAAATCAACAATTTCGTCAGGAGACACGGAATCGACTGGCGATACTCAACAATTTACTATCCAAGAGCAAACGGCCTCGCTGAGGCTTCTAATAAAACTCTCGTTCAAATCTTAAAGAAAACTTTGGACGATAATAAGAGAAATTGGCACGAGAAGTTGTTAGAAGCCTTATGGGCCTACCGGACAACCTTCAGAACTCCTACTCAAGCTACACCTTACGCTCCGGTGTATGGGTCCGAGGAAGTGTTACCTTTAGAGGTTCGGCCTTCCTTCACTCGAATTGCGACTGCAAATAAGATCACGACGGAAGAGAACGCCAAATTACGACTAGAAGAATTAGAAAGCTTGGAAGGGAAAAGACTTGCAGCACAACAGAATTTAGAACTATACCAAGCTAAGATGGTTCAAGCTCATGACAAACTGGTCCGCCCAAGAACCTTCAAAGTTGGTGACTTAGTTCTCGTTCTCAAGAGACCTATTCTTGCACATCGCAAGATAGGAGGAAAATTTGAACCCACTTGGGAAGGACCGTTTGTGGTCGAAGCAAGATACTCGGGAGGTTCCTACCGACTAGTGAATTGCCGTGGAGAACGACATATGCTTCCGATCAACGGACGATACTTGAAAAAGTATTACGCTACCCGATGTTTCGGAGGAATGAATTCTTCATCCCTAAGAAACACGGGCGAAGTAATTACTTATGATCGGGTCCGAACCCAAAAAATAATAAAATGTGCTAAAATAAATAAAGTCATGATAATTAAGTTTTCCTTGTTTTCTTTTCCAAATCAAAATCTCTTCCCTGATCTTATCCTACTTCATTCCTGTTAAATTTAAAAATACAAGAAGTAATAAAAAAATGTCTTTAATAAACATTTTCTTAATGTTCTTGTTCTTAGTACAGCCCCTGATTCTTTTCCTTGTCTCTTCGCAGGGAAATGTCGAACGGGCGGTTGGTCCTGAACTTTAAGAATGGCGTAAGCCTTGCACTCGATGAAAAGAGGGTGAAAGATGGAGCGATAATCGAGATCGACTCGCATTTCGCACCGAGCAGGCCTACAAGTACGAGGAAAGTGACCGGGTCCCGCTGACCGAGAAGAACTACCCGGCAGACAAGTGATGAAAGTGGGTGGCCCAAGTCACCAATCCGACGAAGCAAGAAAAGAAAGGCAAACACCGAAGAAGACAAGAAAATGAAGTCCGTAGTCGCTACGACAGAGGGCAGAGCTTGTCGCTGCCGCGCCCACGTACACTCAAGAAGTTCGAAGAGCTACTCTCACGCCCACGCAACGAAGAAATAAGAATCGCCGTATCCGTAAGATGTTAACAAAACTAGCTACGGACCAGCGCGACGAGACAGTTGCTAATGTTAGTACATACACTTCAAGGACACCGGTTCACCAGGAACCTGAAGAAAGGAAGCCAGCTCCTAGGATAACAGAAAGAACCAGGGAAATCTCACAAAGATCAGAAGAAAGAAGGCTACCACGCCACTAGATAGAACCACCAGTAATGCATGACCTTGTTGCAGAAGCAACCCCAGGGGATGTCCCGACAGGCATCATCCCTGAGGAGCCGAGGTATGCAGGAGAACATGAAGGAATTGAACCGTATATCCCACAATATGTCACTGTGCCTCGCCATCTGCGGATCATTCGGGAATACGAGCTGGAGAGAATGCAGAATGTCGAAAAGAAAACCTTTGAATACTTCGAAAGAATTAGAGGCAGAAGAATCAATATACTAGAGGGCCTCGAGCTACATACAGACGTATTCTTAGAGTATGAACAACAACAAATCGTGGATTGCATCCGGGATTTGAAAAGAATGGGCCGAGCAGGCCGCCTAAGGGAAGACACATACTCAGAACCCCGGAGATGGATGCCAGGGAAGGGAAGAATCACAATACAATGTGGATGCTGTTACAACTTCGCGGAGGACGAGAAGGGAAACCCACCGGAATACTCCGTCATGGGCAAGTGGATCCGATGCCATTAGTCATCAAGAGAATGGTAAATAGATTGATAACATGGAGGGTACTGCCAGCAGATTGCATACCCAATAGCTCGCATTATTAACATCTACAAGCAGTGGTGACCGCATACCCCCACACATAGATCACCACGACTTTGTCGACCTTTCGCACGCTCTCTTTCCCGAACGAGTGTACCATCATGTTCGGATCCGACCTCCGGATAACGAGCCCGTGTGAGTGTCGGCATATTTTTAGGTTGCGTGTTTTATTTTGAAAGGGAGTCGCCTAACAGTAGCTGTCGGCGAATTTTTAATTTAATTTAAATAAATAATTTGAAAAGTAGTATTTGATTTTTGAAAATAATTTTAAATTTGAAAATTTTAAGATATGAAATCAAACTGATCTCACGTCCCGAATAGTTTATATAAACAAGCACCACATCACAAATCGTGTATCTATTCCGAAGAATAGACACACTGCTTGACGATGGGGCTCGATTAAATAAACTAGAAGATTTGTGACATCCGTTTGGTCTGCACACCAATTTTATAAGCCGACAAATTCCTCGCTTAATATGAAAGCATTAAACGGGGTTTATATTACTCAGGTTCTTTAAAATTCCCTATAAGGGCAAGCCCCTATAGTTAATTACATCTTAAGTGATGGGAATCACCTAAGAAAACTCTCGATAATAATCAATAATTCTGCTCTCAAGGATTTCAAAGTTTAAGTTTTCAAAGGATTGAAGTTTGGAATTTCAATAGGGAATGGATCAAATTTGGAACATTTTGTTTTGGGAGTACGAAGGAAGAAAGGTAGGAGAAATCACAGATTTGAAGCGAACTTCGGTAATTTCCCGACTATCCTATTGTTTGGCTTGGATTTAGGAAAGTCCTAATGTTTGTTTAAATGTTATGATCTTGTCAATTTTAATTAATTAGGACTTATATTTGTATGATAAAATCACACAAATAGCCTCGAAGATGTGAGGGTTTATGTCATATCAGACGACTACCTCGGAATCCTAAGACCGGTTAGGGCTTAATTTGCAATGTAAATGCCTAACGAAGAGTCGAGGATTTATGTTGCGCTAGTGCAAACTACCTCGAAGTTCTATGGGTTTGTTATTTAATTCTAGGAAAGTTTTGTCGAAGTAGACTCGAGTTTTGCCGATGACGATGGCCGTGCCGCCCACCATGCTCCGAGCTCCTTGTTGTTGCAGAGGTTCAATTTTAGAAGTCATAAATCGTGAGATGAGAAAAGTGTTTTGGTTTAGAGAAGTCTTAATTTCCAAGTATTTTTTATGTTTTAATTAAAACAAATCTTAAAGTTGATTATAACGACACCGGCTAAGATCCCACTGGTTCCATCCTTCCGCATCATTATTTTTATCGGATTCACTTAGTCCGGATGAATTTGTTAAACTCAATCGAATGAGTTCCACACTTTCATTTAGACCGTGGAAATCCCGTTAAGAACACGTTGGTTACATCATCGGAGGTATTCCCGATCATCCAACGGGACGTTTTAATTTAATTGTAATTGTAGTTTTGTGTTCTGTTTGTGATTAAATTTTGAGTTGTTTTATATTTTGAAATGTTGTGGCGGTGAATTTTATCTTGCAATGACTTTTAACTTAGTTTTGGTTTTAGTTTTAGTGGACTATCCTAAAGGTGTGAGTTTTCATGCAACAGCTTGTTTATCATGCAAGAAAAGTAAGTGCAATGCAGTTAAGTAAATTGCAATAATGTAAATTGCAAGAAAGTAAATTGCAATAAAATAAAAGCGTATCCGGAGGGTCTTCCCGTCATCCCAAGCCGCACTTAAAACACAATTAGAATACTTAAACAAGTTCCTAGGTAAAGCTAAGGGAAGGGTTATGGTTTTCTACGAAGTTCCTAATCCTATACCTAGTCATCTCCTATGACGTCTAGGTTCTTTGTGTTTTGGTTCGAGGACGATTTTCTTCATCAAAGAACAATTAAGTCCAATTGTTCTTATAAATGTCCTATCATATCGAGGAAGTGCTTAAGAATAATCTTAAACATCTTTTCAATATTTCTAGGATTGTTTTAAGTCCAAATGAATTTAATTATATAAATGAATTAGCTGCTCAGTGGATTCAAGTTTTGTTAACTTGCTCAGTGAACTAGGACATTTGAATGTCCTATAAATGAAGTAACATTTCATTTAATATTTTGTTTAGGAGTTATGATAACTAAAGCTTTTGAAGGTAAATTGGTGTTCAAATGGTTTGATTTAAGTTAATGGGTTTAAATTTGGAATAGTGTTCAAGTTGCTTTATATTTAATTTCTTTCTGTTTTAGGTGATTTTATTTAATTCAATTTAATTTAATTTAATTTAATTTAATTAAGTTTTAATTCTATTTAATTCAATTTAATTCAATTTAGTTTGGTTTGATGTTACACTAAATTAATTTGATTTGATTTAATTTTAATTTAATTTGATTTAATTTAATTTAATTTAATTTAATTTAATTTTAATTCACTTAATTTAATTTTTAATTTGGTTTAACTTAATTTAATTTGGTTTCATTTATTTAATTTAATTTAATTTAATTCATTTAATTTAATTTAATTTGTTTATTTAATTTAATTTAATTTATTCTTTAATTTAATTCAACTTTTAATTTTAATTTAATTTAATTTAATTTAATTTAATTCAATTTAATTTACTTAATTTAATTTAATTTTTAATTTAATTTTATTTCTTTTTTATTTTAATTGAAATTTTCAAAAGAGTTTAATACTTTAATTTTAGTTTAATGATTAAGTCTTTTAATGTTTTGAATTTGAGTTATCATTTTAATTAAGAATTGAATATTAATGAGATAATTAATTTAGGGATTTTTAAATTAAAGAATAAATCTCTTCCTAATAATATCCCTATTTTAATAATTCCAATTTTATTATTCTTCCCAAATTTAATCAATTATTTAATTAAGGTTTAATCATTTTAAATTGTTTAATGGGTTTCTACCCTTTAATTATTTAAATTTCAATCATCCAAATCAGATTAGGATCAAAAATTTTACTTATTAATTTTTTATTAAACCTAAAGTTTTAATTAAGGATTAAAAATTTTAATTACCACTTTACCCTTTAAGCTTAATAATTTCATAACTCCCTAAATTGAACTCAAATGAACTTGAAATTTTTATGTGACTTCACTCATATGTCAATAAAGACATGAGAGGAGAAAATGTGATTTTTCTGTATTTAATTTATTTATATAATTATTTTTGGTAGAAAATAGAGATTTCCAAGGAAAATTTAATAACATGACCAAGGGAAAGTTTCTGTCCTTAAGAAAATTAGGGGACATTCCTAATGACCAGAGAACCACTTGGACCAATTATGGTGATTTTTTGAATTATATTATTTTTATTATAATTATTTTAAGTTTTGGAATATTAATTAATTTAAAAATAAAATAAATGTTGAAAAATGAATTTTATATTTTTCAAAAATCTCTCTGATATCAAGGAAATCAGAGAATCAAATTTTACAATTTTCTGATTTTTCTATGATTTATTATAATTATTTTAGTGAAAATGCTAGAAAATACATTTTTTTAATTTTAAAATTACCCTAGAGCTTTAAAATTTAATATCTCATTAAATAGACCTAAGAAAAATATGGAGTTTATTCCTAAGTGATTAAAATTCAAAATGTGACATTTTGGTGAATTTTATTATTTTTGTGATTTTTATTATTTTTTAATTATTAAAATATTAAAATAATATTAAAAAATCAACTTTTTTACAAAATTGAAATTTTAATTTTCTTAGATTCCCCTGATATCAGAGAGGCTCCAAAACCAATTTGGTGAATTTTTGAAAGGTATTTTGAAAGTTATGAATTTTTAAAGTTTAAAATGACTAAGTGGCTTAATCAACCCAATTAGTGGGGCTAACCAAGTCCAATTGACCTCAAATTTTTATGGTGGGTTCCTCTAATCCTAAAGGTCAGTGGAAAATTGATTTTAAGTCAATTTAATGTATGGTTAGCTCTAATTAATTAGAGACCTATTTTGAGTGTTTAAGCCAATTAAGGTTGTTTTAAATGAACTAACTCAAAACCTATTTTTTCTAGGGTTCTCTGGTCATAAGGAACATCATCAAATTTTACTAGAATTTATTTCATAACATGCTATTTATTGGAATTAAAATACTCAAAACAGTAACATGAATTTGAAAAATCAATAACTCTTCATAGGATGGCCTCGACTTTGGAAAATTCAGTGGAATGTTCCCAAATTCGGAGGCTTCAAAAGCCCTATGGTCTCATGCCATGGTGAATTGTATACATGCATGGAGAATTAAAAGTATGCAGAGAGTAAATAAATTATAAAAAATAAAATACTTGATGAAATTGAATGATTTCTTTTCCACATTATTCTCCTCTGTTCACTGAGCAAGAGGGTATTTTTATTTTATTTTTCTCATTTTTCTACACAAAGTTATGAATTTTTGAAGTTTAGGGAATTAAATAAATCAAAAAATACCCTAATTTTCTATTTATCCACGCGGCGCCGCATCAACCTCGGCAGCTCCGAAACGCCGCGTGGCGCGCTCCCATTCGACGCCGCCATCTGACTCAGCGCTCCCGGGCCCGCTGTATCGTACCGTCTTCTGATCCGACGCGATCCTGGCCGTCCGTCCGCGCGTGTATTAAATGAACGGCAAGAATAGGTCTCTTGAGAACAAGAACTAAGTCACCAACTTAGAAGGTTCTTGGGCGTACCAGTTTGTCATGGGCTCGAACCATCTTAGCTTGGTATAGTTCTAAATTCCGTTGCGCTGCAAGTCTTTTCCTTCCGGGCTTTCTAATTCTTTTAGTCGTAATTTGGCGTTTTCTTCGTCGTGATCTTGTTTGCAATCGCAATTCGAGTGAAGGAAGCCGAACCTCTAAAGGTAACACTCGCCTCGGACCCATACACCGGAGCGTAAGGTGTAGCTTCGAGTAGGAGTTCGAAGGTTGTCCCGTGAGGCCCATAAGGCTTCTAACAACTTCTCGTGCCAATTTCTCTTATTATCGTCCAAGGTTTTCTTTAAGATTTGAACGAGAGTTTTATTAAAAGCCTCGCCGAGGCCGTTTGCTCTTGGGTAGTAAATTGTCGAGTATCGCCGACCGATTATGTGTCTCCCGACAAAATTGTTGATTTGTGTGCTTCGAATGCCGACCCATTATCCGAGATGATCCCGCGCGGCACTCCGAAACGGTAGACAACTTGGTTCTTGAAAAACCGTAGCACATGGTGTGCTTTCACTTCTCTAAGTGGAACCGCCTCGCCCACTCGGAAAAGTAATCCGTAGCCGCAAGAATGAAACGATGTCCTTTTAAAGATGGTGGTTCTATCGGACCCACTATATCCGTGCCCCAACATTCAAATGGCCATGACGCAATTGTCGGGTGCAAAGCACATTTGGAGGTTGGTGTAGAACCACTCCGTGCACTTGGCATTGGTGACGGCTCTCGGCGATTTTCATGCGATCGGTCATCATCGAGGGCCGTAGTACCCTAGTCTTTTAATTTTCATTTTCATCTTCGGACCCGACCGGTGAGCGCCACGCAGTCCCGAATGCACCTCCTTAACAATTTCACGGGCCTCGGACCCGCTTATGCACCTTAGCCACATTTGATCAAAAGACCTTCGTACAATGTGTTGTTTATTAATGCGTAAGACATAGTTCTTTCTCGATCCGATGGGCTAGCGACCTATCGTCCGGTAGCTTTCCCGTTTGCAGTGTAGTCTATCAATGGCCGTCACCAATCTTCGTGTTTTCTCGTCATCGCTCGCAATCGATTCTTTTTCTTTTTTTGATTTGTGTATTGTGTCTATGTCGAGCCGTGATAGGACCCGACGTCCGTGAACCGACACTTCCATCGATTCATCTTGCAAACGTGCAAATTCTTTTGCGAGACGGGCTAAAGCATCTGCTAAAGCATTTTCTTTTCCGGGAATTTTGTAGATCGTTACATTTGGAATCCGTTCCAACAACCGTATGGCATACCGGAAGTATTGCTCGAGTCTTGGCTTTAAAATTCAGTACCGTCCGGCGATTTGTTGAATGATTAACCGTGAATCCCCGTAGATGTCGATGTTTGTTATCCCCATTCGAATAGTAAATTTCGAGTCCCGTTATGAGGGCTTCGTATTCCGCTTCGTTGTTTGTACACGGCTCCGTCAAGTGGTAGGAGTATCTTAACATCCCCCGCTCCGTGTTATAAAAATTAGCCCGATTCCCGCCTTACCGGCACAATCACTTGCGATTCTTCGTCTTTGTGCGCCGAAGATGCTCCGTCGAAATATAATTCCCAACGTCGATCATCAAGGTCTTCTAGATTCATTATCCGTTCATCCGGCGGATCGTCATCGAGAGGAGATTCGGCCGGCAAAGGGTGTGCTGCGAGGAAGTCCGCTAAGACTTGTCCCTTCACGGCACGCGTGAGGCACGAAAGTTATATCGAATTGCAATAATATCATCGACCATCCGGCAGTGTCCGCCGAAAGTGTTGGACGAGTCATCAAGTATTGCAATGGATTAAATTTCGAGATCGAGTCGACCTTATGAGAAAGCATGTAGTGCCCGAGCTTTTGAGCGGCGAAGATCGTGGCCAAACAATGCTTTTCAATTGCGGGATACCTTATTTCCGTCGGAAGTAAACAACGGCTTAAGTAGTAAAGAGCATTTTCTTTACCCTCATCATCGACTCCGGCCAACAGTGGCTCCGAGAGAGTCGTCTAAAGCCGCAGTGTAAAGTATCGCGGTCTACCCGAGATCGGGGTCGCTAAGACAGGAGGTGTCATTAAATATTGTTTAATGTCCTCGAAGGCCTTCTCGGCATTTCTCTTCCCAAATAAATTTGGCGTCCTTTTTAACTAGTGCCGAGAAAGGCCGACACCTACTCGACAGGTTCGAGATAAAGCGTCGAAGATATGCCGCTTCCTCGAAAAAATCGTAATTGTTTTAAGGTTTTGGGAGGCGGCATTTCTAAGATAGCTTTAATCTTTTCCCGGTCGATTTCAATTCCACGATGTCGGACAACGAATCCTAAGAATTTCCCGAGGTGACGCCGAAGGCGCATTTTAAGGGATTCATCTTAAGGTTAAATTGTCTTAATCGTTCGAAAACAATTCTCAAATCATACGAGTGGTTTTCCTTTACTTTGCTTTTGATGACCACATCGTCCACGTAGCATTCGACTTGATTGTGGATGAGATCATCAAAAATTCTTGTCATTGCTCTTCGGTAGGTTGCTCTCGCGTTCTTCGATCCGAATGGCATCACTCGTGTAGCAAAATACCCCGATCGGCGTTCCGAATGCCGTAAGCTTTTCATCTTCCGGAGCCATTTTTATCCGGTTGTATCCCGAAGATCCATCCATGAACGAGAATATTTCATGTGTTGAAGCAATGTCGATCATTAATTCCGTGATCGGTAGAGGGAATTCATCCTTTGGACATGCCTTGTTTAAATCTCTCGAAGTCCACACGCATTCCGATCCGACCATTCTTCTTTCGACCGGCACCACATTGGCTAACCAAGTCGGGTATTGTTCTTCACGGACAAATTTAGCGTCTATTAGCTTTTTAACTTCGGCTATGACTTGTTGTTCGATTTCTAGACGCATTCTTCCGGGACCTTGTCCGATCGGGACGTAGTAGGATCCACTCCTAGCTTATGGATCGCAACCTCCGGAGCTAATCCCGGCATCTCATCATAGTTCCAAGCCAAAACAGTCTTTAAATTCCATTAATAATTTGATTATTTCTTCGGAGTCTTCTTTATTGAGTAAGGAGCTAACAAAGGTAGGTCTAGGCTCTTCGCTAGTACCTAAGTTAACTTCGTTAACTCATCTATCGTAGATTTGATCTCTTCTTCGAATTCGGTGGAGCGTCTCCAATTTGTAAATCTTCGAGTTCGTCTATAGTTTCCATGCAGCTTTCATCGGACTCGCAAGTGACAACCAAGCAAAATTCAGTATCGTCAACCGATCCTATCGTGCCGAATCCGAGTCCATACTTTGAATCGGGTGGACGACCGGAATTATTCCATAATTTTTCAAAATGTTGTGATTGGCCTTTTGTCCATTGTCGAGGTAAGAAACCACGCCGAATTAAATTTTGAACACAGGGAGAGTACCACTCAAAAGGTAATTCCATTAATTCTGATGAAGTGACATCTTCGAGTTGTACATTATTTTTAGTTTTGGAGGAAGAAACACCACCGTAGAATTTGATTGGCCTTGCACCGTCGTTACGTACTTCTTTGACCACCATACCCTAGATCTTGTTAGAATGGATCGGGGTTAGGGTCATAGTATGTACGTAGTGGTTAATCTTTTCCTACATTGATTTGTATTCTTCGTTCTTCTCATCTTCGAGGGAGATCTTGAATTGCGGCTTCTTCCAACTTATTGTAGTTGTTTCTTGTTTGATTTCTTTTTCTTCTTCAGAACTATCTTCCCAATCAACATTGATGGCTGGTTTCCTCTGTCCAACTGTCCTAGCGTCTCTACCACGACCTCGTCCCCGGCCTCGACCTCGGATGCTAGTTGTGGAGAAACCTTCACCATCTCGCCGGAAGGGAGTGGTGAGTGATCGTTGGACTAGAACTTCGTGTTCTTCGTTGTCCCGAACTTTCTTTGCTTCATTTGTTACGGTATCTCCGGAGAAGATTGTTTTCTTGGCGGTGCATAATAAGTCGCGTCTTCATGGATTCCAATCTCATGTACGGAGAATGGTTGTAAGTCGCCTTCGATGCACTCGTTCCCTCCATCGTAGTATTTGATGCACTGATGCAGAGATGATGGTACCATCCTATTTTCATGTATCCATGGTCGGCCCAGCAGAGCGTTGAACGAGGTTTCTGAATCGATTATGTGAAATTTTACGGTTGTCTTTGCTAAGTCACCGGTCTTCATTAGTAGCGTTATTGACCTGAGGGCTCTTTCTCCTTTCTGGTTGAATCCTCTTAATAACATTTTGTTCGCTTCGAGCTCACGAGCATCAATTTCCAAGTATGCTAGCGTTCGAAGACTCATTATATTGATTGATGCTCCCGGATCCACCAATACTCGCGAGAGCGTAAACTTCCCAATTGTGAATCGAAATGTACAACGGTCGGTTGTGATCCGTCGTCCCAAGTAATAGGTCATTGTCCGTGAAGGTAACACCTCGCTCGTTCCTTTAACGAACAAACCTCATCTAAGGAATCTCCGCCCATTTAAGCTAAGCAAATTTCCGCATCCAAGTAAGGCCTTCGATCGAGCTTCTCTCATTTCCTTTCGATAAGATGAGAGCATCTTAAATGCTCGCCTTGGCCGGTAGTTTCCTAAGATGGGCTAGTACGTTGTAGTCCACTTTATTTTCATGAGTCTCGGCTTCTTCTCGAATGGGTATTTCTTCTGCCGGGGTTGGTTCTTCTTGAACAACCACCGCTTTCCTTTGTCTTTCGGACCCATTCTCGGAGGTAGAACTCTTCCACTTCTTAAGTCGACTTCGTAATTTCTTCCGAATCTAGCGTCGAGCTTGTCGGTGTCTCCTCCCGGATCGGAATGACGAGCTCTTCCGGATTATCCTCGAATCCGAAGGCTCTAACTCTATCGCGACCGGAGCTCCTCGAAACTCGCGGATAGATCCGTTGCTTGTCGAACTCTCGTAGCCTCCTCGATGGATGTCTTCTTCGTTATTTTGATCGTCGAGATCGTGTATGATTCGAGAATTGTCGTTGGTATCGAAATCGATGTCCGGATTGTCGCTAGTTACGTAATCGTTAGAAACGATCAAAACGTAGCCAACGTCATCACCCTTATCATTATATGATCCCACCGAAGTGAGCAGATAATCATACAAAATCAGAGGTTCGAGGGATTTCTCCCCCGAGTCGGAAACAACTATCCTAGGATAAGCAGCCCCTAGTCTAGCCTTAGGAGTTTCGGTCCCCTCTTCTTCGTCGATCTTCTTCTTCTCTTCAATCGTCTCCTCGTCGAGGTGGTTCTTCTATCGCAAGTGATGAGTACCGGCCAACGGTGTCTCGAACTCGAATTGAAGCTCGCACCGAGGCGGTTCGGATGTCGTCTAAAATCTTCTTCGAAGACCTTGTCCACGCGGTGGTCCATCCATCGTCGGCTGCATAGGGATCTATCGGAATGACGGGATCGCGTTGAGATAACATCGACGGAACCTCCTTTCCGGGGTTCCTTCATGTACTCCTTCGGGATTGTTATATTTCCTTTCCGAAGGTTGTCGTCGAGCCAACTTCTAAAGGTAATGCAATCTTCTATCTTGTGCCCAAGCATCCGGTGGTAGGGGCAAAAGTCGGGATCACCTTTCTTGTTGACTTCCTCCGGTCTTTTAGGCTCCGGCAATCGGAAATCCGGAGTCTTCATCGACTACGGAACATCTTCAGCATCGCTTCATTCTTGAACGGATATTCCCCGCTCGAAGCTCCCTTAATGTACGTTGCGGACGAGGCGGTTGTTCATACTCGTGGAGATGACCGATAGCCGGGCCGAGGTTGCCGGTAATTCTATTGTGGTTGCTCGCGGCCGTTCGGTGGTATTTGCATCGGCTGCTTGCCTTTGTCAACTCGCCGCAACGATCCCGGATTTCTTTTCGAAGGTCTTCACCGGCTTCGCTCGTCCGTCTTGTCGGCTAAACTTAATTGCTTCGCCTCTTCTTGCAAGCTTCCGGCCTTGCTTAACAACTTCTCGAAAGTCTTAATAGTGAATCCTTTGAGGAGAAGTGCTATCGGGCCTTGAATGCTTTTAAGTAAAATGCCGATCGCATGTTGTTCTTGTAGTTGTGGTTCACACTTCATACTTAAGTTCCTCCATCGAAGTATGTAATCCACCAAAGTTTCGTTCGGCCTTTGTTTCTCTACTACTAAATCACCTATAGTGATGTGGTGCTGAGCTCCAGCGAATCGCTTGTTGAAGAGGTTCTCTAACTCCGAGAACGTCTTCACCGAACCATTTGCAATTCCGCATACCGGCCGAAGGCGATTCCCGACGGATCGCCGACGAACTCGTCGGAAGAGTAATGCATCGCTCCCGCGGCATTACAACAACTGGCACGAAAGTGTGCAACATGCTGTCGGGGGTTCCCGGTTCCGTCGAAGGTCTTGAACAGAGGTGGTACGAAGCCTTTCGGGTATTGGACAGCGTCGAATTCTTCTGGGTAAGGTCTACCCGTCCGAATGGATGTCCCGCTCTTCGATTGTGCTAAGGCTTCTCGCACTCGCTTGTTCCACCAAGTTCTTGATATCCTTTTCAGGGATCATACTTTGTGTTGTATCCTTTTTCAGTTGATCATCCCCGTTGACGGATGTAATCTCCTTTCCTCCGTCTACAATGTGAATGACCTCTGGGGGTGTCTCTCTTTGTGGTTGTACTTGACTCTGGAGAGTGGCCAGAGCTACGACCATCTCTTCCATCCTTTTCACCATTTGAGCGATCGTGTCGTCTTTTTCCCGAAGCCGTCTTCTCATCGCTCCGGCTCCTCTCTTCTGCGCGTTGCAGGAGCACCTTGCGAAGCCGATGAAGCTCGTGTCTCAACCATGTTGATTTCTGCATATTCGTCGTCCATGAATTCCGATGAATCAATCTCATCTCCGAACTTTTCTTCTCTTTCTTTTGCCAACCGTCGGATATCGGTTCTCAACATTTCCATGGCATCTTCTAGCTGGGCTTTCGTGTGTCATTGCGGTTGTCGTGCGATAGGCTGCCGGTCCCCTTTTCACGAGTCCCCCTTATCGCAGTTGCACTTTCTTCAGATTCCAGCCTCCTGGCGAGACTTTCTTTCTCGGGCTGCTGTTTCAATCTTAACTGCCCAGTAGTGGGACGCCATACCATCCTTCTAGCAGCAGAAGGTCTAGGACCAGATGGTCTGTGGGCCAAATGCTGGAAGGTGGTATCCTCCCTAATCTGTAATCCTGAGACGACGACAGGCGGACTAACCTTCATTCTTTTACTTGGCTTTTCTGTCATGATGGCGGGTTCTACTCGGGGCCCAAGATGGGATTTGACTGGCACCCGCCCCATCCTTCGTAGAATCTCTGATTCGGGGCAGTTTTCCTTCTTTGCTAACTTTTCTACCAAAGTTTGCAGTCGAGCAAACGGCGTAGTTCTAGTTCTTTTCTTGCGGCTATCGTTGTAATATGCGGGCTGAGGTAATGTGGCAGAAATCTTGCGAACATTCTCCTCATCCTCTGCGGCGGAGAGGGGATGGAACCTGCTTCCTCCCAAAAGTGGTATGTAGTCAGGCAGCGGTGTATATTCCGGCAGCGGTGTATATTCCGGCAGCTCTGGAATTTCCTCTAGAAAGCAATTTCAGCACCTCTGGCTTCTCTAGCGATCCTTCTACTTCGTTTCTTCTTTGGGTCCTCGTCGGTGACGGAATCTTTGAACCGGACCCGATTTCGAAAACGAAGGTCTTACGAGAAGATCCGTACCCTCCACGGTAACGAGTTTACCATAGTTCCGGATTTCTTTCCCCTTTGATTTGGCGAGAAGTCGGGGTAGGTGCAGAAACGACTAGACCAGTGGGGGTAGTAAGAATGGTCCTTCCGCGGACGGCAAGTACTCCTCTTAGTCGGGATCCTTTGCAGGGAGGAAACTCTTGGGTCGACCTAAGGTCGAACTCGAGCAGTGGCTCCTCGGCTTCGGATACCTTGTTCATCGATGCAAAGAGGGAGACGTCGGTGACCTTGACATTCGTGTTTTCAAATCCTTGTCCGAATCGGATGATCCCATCGTCGGGCAGCTCATCCTTATAGACGGCGAAGTCCAATCCATTGGTGAAGGAGAAAATCGGTTTCGGGGCTTCCATTTCGCAGGGTAGATTCGGTTGTCGATCCCGAGTTATGCTTCTTTTCTTTAGGAAGAAAAGAAAGGAATTGAAAAGAGTCCGAACACATTCTTGTTCATGTATTTATAAGAAGGAATCATTTGTTAAAAGAATCACTTATTATAGGGTTTGTTTATTTAGAACGGAATGTTCAAAGGTGTAGAGAAGGTAATGAATCCGATTCATAGTTGGAAAGGAAAAGAGAGTCTTAAGCAAGACTTCTCGACTCGAAGGATCATTCCTAAACTAACACCTATCGGGGTCCACCCCACCTCGTAAATGAGGTAAAAGGATCTCGGAACCTCTCTGTTTAGGGGTGTCTAAACAGTGGTTCCTAAATCCGAGAATGTTGGCTATACTTGTTCATGGTAGAAATGAACATAGTATTCCAACGGAAAGAAGGGTAGTTTGATTCACTAAGGACATGGATGCACTACTGATTTTTGAAAGCAGAATTATTTGATTATAATGGAGAGAGGAATATTCCCCAGCGGAGTGGCCAGAAATTGTCGGCATATTTTTAGGTTGCGTGTTTTATTTTGAAAAGGGAGTCGCCTAACAGAAGTTGTCGGCGAATTTTTAATTTAATTTAAATAAATAATTTGAAAAGTAGTATTTGATTTTTGAAAATAATTTTAAATTTGAAAATTTTAAGATATGAAATCAAACTGATCTCACGTCCCGAATAGTTTATATAAACGAGCACCACATCACAAATCGTGTATCTATCCCGAAGAATAGACACACTGCTTGACGATGGGGCTCGATTAAATAAACTAGAAGATTTGTGACATCCGTTTGGTCTGCGCACCAATTTTATAAGCCGACAAATTCCCCTGCTTAATATGAAAGCATTAAACAGGGTTTATATTACTCGGGTTCTTTAAAATTCCCTATAAGGGCAAGCCCCTATAGTTAATTACATCTTAAGTGATGGAAATCACCTAAGAAAACTCTCGATAATAATCAATAATTCTGCTCTCAAGGATTTCAAAGTTTAAGTTTTCAAAGGATTGAAGTTTGGAATTTCAATAGGGAATGGATCAAATTTGGAACATTTTGTTTTGGGAGTCCAAAGGAAGAAAGGTAGGAGAAATCACAGATTCGAAGCGAACTTCGGTAATTTCCCGACTATCCTATTGTTTGGCTTGGATTTAGGAAAGTCCTAATGTTTGTTTAAATTTTTTGATCTTGTCAATTTTAATTAATTAGGACTTATATTTGTATGATAAAATCACACAAATAGCCTCGAAGATGTGAGGGCTTATGTCGTATCGGACGACTACCTCGGAATCCTAAGACCGGTTAGGGCTTAATTTGCAATGCAAATGCCTAACGAAGAGTTGAGGATTTATGTTGCACTAGGCAAACTACCTCGAAGTTCTATGGGTTTGTTATTTAATTCTAGGAAAGTTTTGCTGAAGTAGACTCAAGTTTTGCTGATGACGATGGCCGTGCTGCCCACCATGCTCCGAGCTCCTTGTTGTTGCAGAGGTTCAATTTTAGAAGTCATAAATCAGGAGATGAGAAAAGTGTTTTAGTTTAAAGAAGTCTTAATTTCCAAGTGTTTTTTATGTTTTAATTAAAACAAATCTTAAAGTTGATTATAACGACACCGGTTAAGATCCCACGGTTCCATCCTTCCGGCATCATTATTTTTATCGGATTCACTTAGTCCAGATGAATTTGCTAAACTCAACTGAATGAGTTCCACACTTTCATTTAGACCGTGGAAATCCCGTTAGCAACACGTAGGTTACATCATCCGAGGTATTCCCGATCATCCAACGGGACGTTTTAATTTAATTGTAATTGTAGTTTTGTGTTACGTTTGTGATTAAATTTTGAGTTGTTTTATATTTTGAAATGTTGTGGCGATGAATTTTATCTTGCAATGACTTTTAACTTAGTTTTGGTTTTAGTTTTAGGGACTATCCTAAAGGTGTGAGTTTTCATGCAACGATTGTTTATCATGCAAGAAAAGTAAGTGCAATGCGATTAAGTAAATTGCAATAATGTAAATTGCAAGAAAGTAAATTGCAATAAAATAAAAGCGTATCTGGAGGGTCTTCCCGTCATCCCAAGCTGCACTTAAAACACAATTAGAATACTTAAACAAGTTCCTAGGTAAAGCTAAGGGAAGGGTTATGGTTTTCTACGAAGTTCCTAATCCTATAGCTAGTCATCTCCTATGACGTCTAGGTTCTTTGTGTTTTGGTTTGAGGACGATTTTCTTCATCAAAGAACAATTAAGTCCAATTGTTCTTATAAATGTCCTATCATATTGAGGAAGTGCTTAAGAATAATCTTAAACATCTTTTCAATATTTCTAGGATTGTTTTAAGTCCAAATGAATTTAATTATATAAATGAATTAGTCGTCCAGGGATTCAAGTTTTGTTAACTTGCTCGAGTGAACTAGGACATTTGAATGTCCTATAAATGAAGTAACATTTCATTTAATATTACGTTTAGGAGTTATGATAACTAAAGCTTTTGAAGGTAAATTGGTATTCAAATGGTTTGATTTAAGTTAATGGGTTTAAATTTGGAATAGTGTTCAAGTTGCTTTATATTTAATTTCTTTCTGTTTTAGGTGATGTTATTTAATTCAAATTAATTTAATTTAATTTAATTTAATTGAGTTTTAATTCTATTTAATTCAATTTAATTCAATTTAGTTTGGTTTGATGTTACACTAAATTAATTTGATTTGATTTAATTTTAATTTAATTTGATTTAATTTAATTTAATTTAATTTAATTTAATTATAATCCATTTAATTTAATTTTTAATTTGGTTTAACTTAATTTAATTTGGTTTTATTTATTTAATTTAATTTAATTTAATTTAATTAATTTAATTTAATTTAATTTGTTTATTTAATTTAATTTAATTTATTCTTTAATTTAATTCAACTTTTAATTTTAATTTAATTTAATTTAATTTAATTCAATTTAATTTACTTAATTTAATTTAATTTTTAATTTAATTTTATTTCTTTTTTTATTTTAATTGAAATTTTCAAAAGAGTTTAATAATTTAATTTTAGTTTAATGATTAAGTCTTTTAATGTTTTGAATTTGAGTTATCATTTTAATTAAGAATTGAATATTAATGAGTTAATTAATTTAGGGATTTTTAAATTAAAGAATAAATCTCTTCCTAAAAATATCCCTATTTTAATAATTCCAATTTTATTATTCTACCCAAATTTAATCAATTATTTAATTAAGGTTTAATCATTTTAAATTGTTTAATGGGTTTCTACCCTTTAATTATTTAAATTTCAATCATCCAAATCAGATTAGGATCAAATATTTTACTTATTAATTTTTTATTAAACCTAAAGTTTTAATTAAGGATTAAAAATTTTAATTACCACTTTACCCTTTAAGCTTAATAATTTCATAACTCACTAAATTGAAGTCAAATGAACTTGAAATTTTTATGTGACTTCACTCATATGTCAATAAAGACATGAGAGGAGAAAATGTGATTTTTCTGTATTTAATTTATTTATATAATTATTTTTGGTAGAAAATAGAGATTTCAAAGGAAAATTTAATAACATGACCAAGGGAAAGTTTCTGTCCTTAAGAAAATTAGGGGACATTGCTAATGACCAGAGAACCCCTTGGACCAATTCTGGTGATTTTTTGAATTATATTATTTTTATTATAATTATTTTAAATTTTGGAATATTAATTAATTTAAAAATAAAATAAATGTTGAAAAATGAATTTTATATTTTTCAAAAATCTCTCTGATATCAAGAAAATCAGAGAATCAAATTTTACAATTTTCTGATTTTTCTATGATTTATTATAATTATTTTAGTGAAAATGCTAGAAAATACATTTTTTTAATTTTAAAATTACCCTAGAGCTTTAAAATTTAATATCTCACTAAATAGACCTAAGAAAAATATGGGGTTTGTTCCTAAGTGATTAAAATTCAAAATGTGATATTTTGGTGAATTTTATTATTTTTGTGATTTTTATTATTTTTTAATTATTAAAATATTAAAATAATATTAAAAAATCAACTTTTTTTAGAAAATTGAAATTTTAATTTTCTTAGATTCCCCTGATATCAGAGAGGCTCCAAAACCAATTTGGTGAATTTTTGAAAGGTATTTTGAAAGTTATGAATTTTTAAAGTTTAAAATGACTAAGTGGCTTAATCAACCCAATTAGTGGGGCTAACCAAGTCCAATTGACCTCAAATTTTTATGGTGGGTTCCTCTAATCCTAAAGGTCAGTGGAGAATTGATTTGAAGTCAATTTAATGTATGGTTAGCTCTAATTAATTAGAGACCTATTTTGAGTGTTTAAGCCAATTAGGGTTGTTTTAAATGAACTAACTCAAAACCTATTTTTCCTAGGGTTCTCTGGTCATAAGGAACATCATCAAATTTTCCTAGAATTTATTTCATAACATTTTATTTATTGGAATTAAAATACTCAAAACAGTAACATGAATTTGAAAAATCAATAACTCTTCATAGGGATGGCCTCTGACTTCGGAAAATTCAGGGAATGTTCCCAAATTCAGAGGCTTCAAAAGCTCCCATGGTCTCATGCCATGGTGAATTGTATACATGCATGGAGAATTAAAAGTATGCAGAGAGTAAATAAATTATAAAAAATAAAATACTTGATGAAATTGAATGATTTCTTTTCCACATTATTCTCCTCTCGTTAACCGAGCAAGAGTGTATTTTTATTTTATTTTTCTGATTTTTCTACACAAAGTTATGAATTTTTGAAGTTTAGGGAATTAAATAAATCAAAAAATACCCTAATTTTCTATTTATCCACGCGGCGCCGCGTCAACCTCGGCAGCTCCGAAACGCCGCGTGGCGCTCTCCCATTCGATGCCGCCATCTGACTCAGCGCTCCCGGGGCCCGCTGTATCGTTCCGTCTTCTGATCCGACGCGATCCTGGCCGTCCGTCCGCGCGTGTATTAAATGAACGACATCCGTTCATCGTCCCCAAGTGTCCTCACCCGAGAGCCGTCCACACTAAATCCCTAATATCTCACTCGATACTCAATGGATTTTCATGTTCTTATGCTCTATGGATTCGTCTTGAAGAGACGAACACATCTATACGGCTATCATGCATTGAAATTAAAGCATTTGAAATGGAGAATCTCTAGAAGCTCGGGATGAAGAATTAGCTCATACCTTTGCTCAGAGAAGTGTGGCTTCAATCTGAGAGTTGTTGCACCTTCGATTGGATCCTAGCAAGCTCCAGATGAAGTCTCCCGGTCCGGTGAATTGTCTCAGGTTGGATTTCGACCACAGCTCGATCACAAAGCTTGGAGGTCTGGAGCAACCTGGGAGGCCTGGAGATGGGGCTTTGCTTCGGTGGACACCTTCCCCGGTCCAGTGAAGGTGTAGAACCAATCAATTTGGGGATTGGCTCACCGTGGAGAAGTGTCCTGGTTTTGGGTGGAATTTCGGCTGAGAAATTGGGTTTTGTCGGTGGGGATTAAGGCAAATCGACACCGGGGATCAACTCGCTCTAAGGGTGGAGAAGGTTTGGAACAATTTTGGCGAGTTTCGGCAAGGTTTGTGCAACTCTCCTCTCATGGCCGTGAGGGGGTCGGGTTTGAATAGAGGTGGCTGGAGAGCCTCCCGTGGATGGCCAAGGGTCGGGATCGCCTGCTCCGGTCATGGGAAGAACAGCCATTGTGGCCATTGGGCATGGGGCGGCTCGGCAAGGTGGAATTCCAAAGTTTGGCTCCTCCCAAGGTCTCGGCCATGGTGTTTTCCGGCGATCCGAAGCGGCCGGCCGGCAGGCATGGGTCACCTTCGGGGTCGTGGAGTCCAAGGCTTGAAGTTGGTGAAGTCAATCGGAGTTTGACATGTGTAAAGGCTTTGAATTAAAATGGAATGGAGAAGGGGTCATTTTGGCTTCAATTTGGTCAACCCATTGGTTTGGGTTGGGTGCACCTCCCCATGGCTGGTCTTGGGCTGAGAAGATCAGTTAGGCTAGCTGGTCAAGAGGTGGTGATGTCCTTATCCAAGAATATTTGGATTAAATCTTGGTTAAGGGGGAAACATACTTAAGGCTAATGACTTTTAGGAGATGGTTAAAGGACCTCCTCCTTTTTCCATTAATGGCATGGTCACATGCCAAACTTTCATGGCTCCATATGGCTTGTGAATGGCTCATCCTTGGCTCCATTTGGCTTGGGAAAAGCTTGGGTCAATTTCATAAAAAAGGATTTAAGAAAATTTTGATATTTTGATGGGAATTTGTATGGTGCTTGATTTGGAATTGTTTAATTGATGATTTTGAAACTTAGGGGCAATTTTGATTAAATGGATGATGAGGGGAAGTGCCATGTGGCCTTTAGATGAATTTGGGCTTTTGAATTTGAAGGAAGTGGGCTTTTAGGAAAGTTTAAGGGGAATGGGCTTTTTGATTTTAGGATGGGCATTTGGGTGAAGATTTTGTGAAGGACCTTGTTAAATAAGTGTTATAATTGGTTTAGGGATGTTCTATGAAGGGCTTGGAGTCAATTTAGTGTGATTTGGGGTTGAATTGGTTTGAATTTGGATTTATTTGGTAAGTGGGCCTATGTAGGTCAAATTGGGCTAACTTGGGCCAATGTTAGGCTAGGATTAAAATTGATGTAAAATTAATGTTGAGAAATATTTATGGGAGTGTTTCAAAGAGGTTTTGACTTTGGTTGGGCTTTGATTTTGGGGTTTGGGCTCATTTGGGGTTAGGTTTGGGTTTAGGTCAAAAATGGGCCTTTTAGCTTTGGGTTGAATTTGAGTGGGGTTTGGGTCTAAATTTTGGGCAAATCATGTTAGTTTTTTGTTTGTGGGAATGTTAAGGAAGATTTAGAAAAGATTTGGGGTTAATTGGAGTTGAATTGGGTGAGTTTGGGTTAGGTTTGGGTCATGGGTCCAAATTGGGCTTTAAGGCCAAAAGTGAAATTGGATCCAAATATCAATCAAATTGGACTTGAATTTGGTCTGGATTGGTGTTGGGAATGTTGAATTGAAGTTTAGAACTGAATTGGACCAGAATTTGGGTCAATTGGGTAGGTTTGGTTTGACATTGGGTTCACTTAGGGTTAAAATGGGTCAAATTGGGGGTTTTGACAAAAGTAGTGTAAATTGACAAAATTGGCCCATGGTGTAGTTGGACAAAATGAAATTAGGAATATTTGGGATTTTCTGGAATTTTTTGGGAATTTTCTGAATTTTTGGATTTTTTGGCCAAGAGGGGTATTTTGGGTATTTGGAGGGTATTGGGAGGTATTTTTGGAATTTTTGGTATTTTTGGGTATGGATGATCAATTTGAGTGGTATGGAAATGTTTAAGATCAATTTTGAGGAATTTTGGGTGATTTAGGAATTTTGGAGATTTTGAAGTTATTCGAGGCTTTTGGTAGGTTAGGAGGGTCCGGGTCCCGGGGCCAAAATCGAAATTTTAAAAAAAATGATGATTAATCAAATTTAAGTGACATGGAATCGTTTAGGTTGAGCCATGAAGCCATATTAAGCCCATATGAGCCATGAGAGGACTCATTTTGTGTATTCATTATGTTGTTCCTAACCCTCTAGCTGAGGGCTTAGGGGTTAAGGACCATCCATGTGAATCACCTTCATGAGTAGGAGGTCAAGTTGGGTATGGGTGTGGTTTTAGGAGATGTGTGAAAGTGTAGTGTATAAGTGTAGTGTGTGTGTAAGTCAGCCCCTTCACCAGACCAGGCCACCCAGGGCAGTCCTAAGGCCAAAGAGTCCTATAGGAACTCATCCTTAAACTTCCACATTTGATTTCAACCCTCTAGGTGATTAGGGGTCTATAGTTAAGTTTGTGGAGTTTGCAGGGAGTTAAGAAGTGGTTTGAATTTCTAAAAGGTGGGTCCTAATTCTAGTCCTCTAAGATAGTCAAAGAAAAAGCCTAAGGCTATATCCTAAGTACTAAAGAGAAGAAGAGAAGACCTCATCAAAAATGAGGTCAACAGTGAGTTCCGAGGGCCAGTGAAGATACCTTTACCGGTAGGTTCCATCATGATACTGAAGAACAACGGAGCAGATATCGCTAAGCATTGCATACCAGGAGTACCAGTGAAGCGGATCTCAGTTACTTTTAGAAGGATGGACGACAGGAAGACACCTTGTTGACCTCATTTTTGATGAGGTCTTCCCTTCTTCTTTTTAGTGCTTAGGATCTAGCCTTAGGCTTTTTTCTTTTGACTATCTTAGAGGACTAGAATTGGGACCCGCCTTTTAGAAATTCAAACCACTTCTAAACTCCCCGCAAACTCCACAAACTTGACTATAGACCCCTAATCACCTAGAGGGTTGAAATCAAATGTGGAAGTTTAAAGGATGAGTTCCTATAGGACTCTTTGGCCTTAGACTACCACCGGTGGCTCGGTCCGGTGGGGCTGACTTACACTACACTTACACACTACATTTTCACACACTTCCTAAAACCACACCCATACCCAACTTAACCTCCTCGACTCATGTGGGTGATTCACATGGATGGTCCTTAACCCCTAAGCCCTCGGCTAAGAGGGTTAGGAACAACATAGTGAATGCCTCAAATGAGTCCTTTCATGGCTCATATGGGCTTGAAATGGTTTCATGGCTCAACCAAAATGATTTCTTTCCGCCTAAATTCACCCAATCTCCAATTTCCCAAATTTTCAATTTTTGACCCCGAGACCCTACACCTACTAAACCTACCCAAAACCTCGAAATTACCCAAATTTTTGCAAAATTTCCAAATTACCCAAAATTTTCCAAAATCAATCCCAAACATCTCCACATCACTCAAAATTGATCATCCATACCCAAAAATACCAAAGATTCCAAAAATACCCCCAATACCCTCCAAATACCCAAAATACCCTTCTTGGCCTAAAAATCCAAAAATTCAGAAAATTCCCAGAAAATTCCAGAAAATCCTAAATATTCCCAATTTCATTTTGTCCAACTACACCATGGGCCAATTTTGTCAATTTACCCTACTTTTGTCAAAACCCCCAAATTGACCCATTTTAACCCAAAGTGGACCCAATGTTAAACCAAACCTATCCAATTGACCCAAATTCTGGTCCAATTCAATTCTAAACTTCAATTCAACATTCCCAATACCAATTTAGACCAAATCCAAGTCCAATTTGATTGACATTTGGATCCAATCTCACTTTTGGCCTTAAAGCCCAATTTGGACCCATGACCCAAACTCACCCAATTCAACTCCAATTAACCTCAAATCTTTTCTAAATCTTCCTTAACATTTCCACAAACAAAACCCTAACATGATTTGCCCAAAATTTGAACCCAAGTCCCACTCAAACTCAATCCAAGGTCAAAAGGCCCATTTTCGACCTAAACCCAAACCTAACCCAAATTCAACCCAATTCAAATCCAAATCACCCCCAATTTGTTTCAAATCACTCATGACACATCCATGAGCTAAACCCAACAATTATTTGGCCCGACCTCTTTACAAAATTCCCATCCATAAATTCATTTTCAAAACTTAAAAGGCCCATTCCTTAAACCATTTTAAAAGCCCACTTCCACCAAATCCAAAACCCCAAAAATTCTTCCAAAGCCCATATGACATTTCCCCTCATCATATTTTCAATTAAAATCATCCCTAAGTCCTAAACCAATCATCAAAAAATTCTAAATGAAGCTTCATCCAAATTTCCACCAAATTATCCAAAATCCTTAAAATCCTTTTTTATGAAATTGACCAAACCTTTTCCCAAGCCAAATGGAGCCATGGAGCCATGCACAAGCCATATGCAAGCCATGAGAGCCTCTTTACATGTCACCATGCCATTTTGGGCAAAAGGAGGAGGCTCTTTCCTTAATTCCTAAAGGTGATTAACCACTTCCATGATTCCACTAAACCATGCTTAAGCCTAATTGTGCTTGGATGGTGACTTGACCCTACTGATTATGCTGAGCCAAATCACTTTTCCCTCAGCCAAAACCAGGCCTTGGGTGGTGCACCTAGCCCAAATGGGTGGGTTGACCCATTTAGGTTCAAATTTAGCCATGCCCCCATTCCACTTTGAATCAAAGCCTTTACACATGGCATTTGCCAATTGCCTACACTAAACCCTAGCCTCGACCCACCCGACCAAGATGGTGACCATTGCTCGGCCGGCCGGCCACCGAGCCACCGGAAAACACCATGGCCGAGAGCTCACATGTGAGCCAACATTGAAATTCTCACTTGCCGAGCCGCCCCATCCCAGTGGCTACCATGGCTGATCTTCTCCTCACCGAGCAGCTCGATCCCAAGCCCTAACTCCCCCTGGGAGGCCCCCCAGCCAGCTCTATTTAAACTCCACCCCTCTCGGCCATGAGCGGGGCTAAGCACAAACCTTGCCAAAACTCTGCCAAAATTGTTCCAGACTCTTCTCCACTCTTAGAGCACTTGATCCCCAGTGAAATCCCCCTGCCATTTCTCCTCTGTAAGCTCAATTTCAGAGTTGAAATTCCACCCAAAACCAGGACACATCTCCACAGTGAGCCAATTCTCAAATTGATTGGCTCTACACCTTCACTGCACCAAGGGAAGGTGTCCACCGACAAAAGCCCCATCTCCGAGCCACCCGGTTGCTCCAAGCCTCCAAGCTTTGTGATCGGGCTTGGTCGAAATCATATCCAGACAATTCACCAGACCAGGAGACTTCATCTGGAGCTTGCTGGGATCCAATCGAAGGTGCAACAACTCTCAGATTGAAGCCACACTTCTCTGAGCCAAGGTATGAGCTAATTCTTCATCCCGAGCTTCGGAGAATCTCTATTTCAAATGCCTTAGTTTCAATGCATGTTAACCGTATAGATGTGTTCGTCTCTTCAAGACGAATCCATAGAGTATAAGAACATAAAAATCCATTGAGAATCGAGTGAGTTCTTAGGGATTTAGTGTGGACGGCTCTCGGGTGAGAACACTTGGGGACGATGAACGGATGCCGTCCATTCAATACACGCGCGGACGAACGGCTCAGATGGCGTCGGACCAGGAAACGGTGCGAGAACCGCGGGGCCCGGGCTGCTGACTCAAGTGGCGGCGTCGAATGGGAGCGCGCCGCGTGGCCTTTCGGAGTCGCCGAGGATGCGGCGGCGCCGCGTGGATAAATAGAAAATTAGGGATTTTCTAATTTATTTAATTCCCTAAACTTCAAAAATTCATATCTCTCGTGTAGAAAAATCGGAAAAATAAAATAAAAATACCCTCTTGCTCGAGTGAACAGAGGAGAATAATGTGGAAAAGAAATCATTTAATTTCATCAAGTATTTTATTTTTTATAATTTATTTACTCTCTGCATTGTTTTAATTCTCCATGCATGCATACAATTCACCATGGCATGAGACCATAGGGCTTTTGAAGCCTCAGAATTTGGGAACATTCCCTGAATTTTCCAAAGACAGAGGCCATCCCTATGAAGAGTTCTTGATTTTTCAAGTTCGAGTCACTGTTTTGAGTATTTTAATTCCAGTAAATAGCATGTTGTGAAATAAATTCTAGGAAAATTTGGTGATGTTGCTTATGACCAGAGAACCCTAGGAAAAATAGGTTTTGACTTAGTTCATTTAAAACAACCCTAATTGGCTTAAACACCCAAAATAGGTCTTTAATTAGTTGGAATTAACCAGGCATCAAATTGACTTGAAATCAATTCCCCACTGACCTTTAGGATCAGAGGAACCCACCATAAAAATTTGAGGTCAATTGGATTTGGTTAGCCCCACTAATTGGGTTGATTAAGTCACTTAGCCATTTTAAGCTTTAAAAATTCATAACTTTTAAAATACTTTTAAAAAATTCATCAAATTGGTTTTGGAGCCTCTCTGATATCAGGGGAACCTAAGAAAATTAAAATTTCAATTTTCTAAAAAAGTTGATTTTTTAATAATATTTTAATACTTTTAATAATTAAAAAATAAAAAAAATAATAAAAATCACAAAAATAATAAAATTCACCAAAATGTTACATTTTGAATTTTAATCACTTAGGAACAAATCCCACATTTTTCCTAGGTCTATTTAGTGAGATATTGAATTTTAAAGCCCTAGGGTAATTTTTAAAATTAAAAAAATGTATTTTCTAGCATTTTCACTAAAATAATTATAATAAATCATAGAAAAATCAGAAAATTGCAAAATTTGTTTCTCTGGTTTCCTTGATATTAGAGAGATTTTTGAAAAATATAAAATCCATTTTTCAACATTTATTTTATTTTTTAAATTAATTAACACTCCAAAACTCAAAATAATTATAATAAAAATAATATAATTCAAAAAATCACCAAAATTGGTCCAAGTGCTTCTCTGGTCATTAGAAATGTCCCCTAATTTTCTTAAGGACAGAAACTTTCCTTTGGTCATGTTATCAAATTTTCCTTGAAAATCTCTATTTTCCACCAAAAATAATTATATAAATAAATTAAATACAGAAAAATCACATTTTCTCCTCTCATGTCTTTATTGATATATGAGTGAAGTCACATAAAAATTTCAAGTTCATTTAAGTTCAATTTAGTGAGTTATGAAATTATTAAGCTTAAGGGGTAAAATGGTAATTAAACTTTCAACCCTTAATTAAAACTTTAGGTTTAATAAAAAAATCAACAAGTAAAACATTTGATCTTAATCTGATTTGGATGATTGAAATTTAAATAATTAAAGGGTAGAAACTCATTAAACAAATTTTAAAATAATTAAACTTTAATTAAATAATAGATTAAATTTGGAAGAATAATAAAATTGGAATTATTAAAATAAGGGATATTTATTAGGAAGAGATTTATTCTTTAATTTAAAAAATCCCTAAACTAATTATATCATTAACATTTAACTCTTAATTAAAATGATAACTCAAATTTAAAATATTAAAAGACTTAATTAAATCATTAAACTCTTTTAAAATCTCAATTAAAATTATAAATTAAATTAAATTAGATTAAATTAAATAATTAAATTAAATTAAATTAAACAATTAAATTAAATTAAATTAAATTAAATTAAAATTAAATTAAATTAAGTAAATTAAATTAAATTAAATAATTGAATTAAATTAAATTAAATTAAATTAAATAAATTAAATTAATTAAATAAATTAAATTAAATTAAATTAAATTAAATAAATTAAATTAAATTAAATAATTAAATTAAATTAAATTAAATTAAATTAAATTAAATTAAAATTAAATTAAATTAAATTAAATTAAATTAAATTAAATCAAATTGAATTAAAATCAAATCAAATCAAATTAAATTAATTCAACATCAAATCAAACTCAATTAAATTAAATTAAATTAAATATAAAGCAACTTGAACACTATTCCAAATTTAAACCCTTTAACTTAAATCAAATCATTTGGAATACCAATTTACCCTTGAAAGTTTTAGTTATCATAACTCCTAAACAGAACATTAAATGAAATGTTACTTCACTTATAGTGATATTCAAATGTCCTAGTTCATCGAGCAAGATAACAATAAAACTTGAAATTCTTGGACGATTAATTCATTTGTATAATTAAACTCATTTGGACTTAAAACAATCCTAGAAAAATTGAAAAGATGTTTAAGATTCCTCTTAAGCACTTCCTCAATATGATAGGACATTTATAAGAACAATTGGGCTTAATCGTTCTTTGATGAAGAAAATCGTCCTCAAACCAAAACACAGAGAACCTAGACGTCCTATGGAATGACTAGGCTATAGGATTAGGAATTTGGTAGAAAACCATAACCCTTCCCTTAGCTTTACCTAGGAACTTGCTTAAATATTCTAATTGTGTTTTAAGTGCAGCTTGGGATGACGGGAAGACCCTCCAGGTACGCTTTTATTTTTATTGCAATTTACTTTCTTGCAATTTACTTTCCTGCAATTTACTTTCTTGCAAATGTACTTTATTTTTCTTGCATGATAAAACAACAATTGCATGAAAACCCACACCTTTAGGATAGACCCTAAAACTGAAACCAAATTAAGTTAAAAGTCATTGCAAGATAAAATTCACCGCCACAACATTTCAAAATATAAAACAACTCAAAATTTAATCACAAACAGAACACAAAACTACAATTACAACTAAATTAAAACGTCCTGTTGGATGATCGGGAATACCTCGGATGATGTAACCTACGTGTTGCTAACGGGATTTCCCACGGTCTAAATGAAAGTGTGGAACTCATTCGGTTGAGTTTAGCAAATTCATCCGGACTAAGTGAATCCGATAAAAATAATGATGCCGGAGGGATGGAACCGTGGGATCTTAACCGGTGTCGTTATAATCAACTTTAAGATTTGTTTTAATTAAAACGTAAAAAACACTTGGAAATTAAGATTTTCTCTAAACCAAAACACTTTTCTCATCTCCTGATTTATGATTTCTAAAACTAAACCTCTGCAACAACAAGGAGCTTGGAGCATGGTGGGCAGCACGGCCATCGTCGTCAGCAAGACTTGAACCTACTTCAGCAAAACTTTCCTAGAATTAAATAACCAAGCCATAGGACTTCGAGGTAGCTTGCCTAATGCAACATAAATCCTCAACCTCTTTGTTAGGCATTTGCATTGCAAATTAAGCCCTAACCGGTCTTAGGATTCCGAGGTAGTCGTCCGATACGACAATAAACCCTCACATCTTCTAGTGCTATTTGTTTGATTTTATCATACAAATATAAGCCCTAATTAATTAAAATTGGCAAGATTGAAATACTAAATAAACATTAGGACTTTCCTAAATTCAAGCCAAACAATAGGATAGTCGGGAAATTACCGAAGTTCACTTCGAATCAGTGATTTCTCCTACCTTTTTTCCTTCGGATTCACAAAACAAAAATGTTCCAAATTTGATCCATTCCCTATTGAAATTCCAAAATTCAATCTTTGAAAACCTTAAACTTTGAAATTCTTGAGAGCGAATTATTGATTATTATCGAGAGTTTTCTTAGGTGATTCCCGTCACTTAAGATGTAATTAACTATAGGGGCTTGCCCTTATAGGAAATTTTAAAGAACCCAGGTAATATAAACCCTGTTTGATACTTTCATATTAATAAGGGGAATTTGTCGGCTTATAAAATTGGTTCGCAGACCAAACGGATGTCACAAAACTTCTAGTTTATTTGATCGAGCCCCACCATCAAGCGAGTGTCTATCCTTAGGGATAGATACATGGTTTGTGGTGCGGTGCTCGTTTATATAAACTATTTGGGATGTGAGATCGGTTTAATCTCATATTTAAAATTATTTTCAAAATCAAATACTACTTTCTAAATTATATATATATATTTAAATTAAATTTAAAATTTAAATTCGCCGACAACTTCTGTTAGGCGACCCCTTTTAAAATACAACACAACCTAAAAATATGCCGACACACCTTACCATTTCCAGCCAGACCCGGAGCTAGAGAGCCTCCGGCCTTACGAGCTGTGAGTTACATGGGAGATATCACACCTCCAACGTACATCCAGTCGGCATCCTTGCCAAGGATGGCTTGGAAGGTGATGTTATTAACCATGTACCCCACTATTCAGACATGGATTTTTGACAGATGCTTCTTTTGATGGATCGACGAAGATCATACATAGTCCGTTTTAAGTCTACATGGATTGTATGAAATATATGCCAGATCAAGTTGTATGATGTATCTTCAACATGATTGGAATGAAAGTGACCATGTCACATTTTTTTGGCCTTCACCTCTTTTGTGCAAATTGATCAGGAAACGCCATTAAAGTTAAATGAACTTCGAACAAAGAACAGAAAAGAAATAAAACAAAAAAAAATAAAAGAAAACTTTCCTTAAAAATCTAAAAATGACGAACACCAAATTCACATGAACATTAAATAAACAATAAAATAAAATTTTAATCATTAAAAGACAAACAAAATGAACATAAATTTCGAATCAAATCTTAAATCAAATTTCAATCGAGTTCAAACTCATCCTTCCAAATTTCAAATTCAATCCTTCCAGATCTCAAATCAAATCTCAAATCAAATCTCAAATCAAATTTCAAATCAAATTTCAATCGAGTTCAAACTCAACCTTCCAAATCTGAAATCCAATCCGTTCCACTCTCTCCCTTGTCTGGGATGGAAGCGATTGATTCCATTGACACGGATCGAATCTGATGGCGAGGAATTATATCCAATCCGAACCAGTGACTTCCGATCAACTCTTTTGAATGGGATATGTAACATCTACATATTCCCCCCTAATCTATTTCCTTCCATGAAAGTCTCTTACAACTTTCATGAAATTCTCGAAACACCAAAATTCCACACTTTTTCAAATCAACACTACAAATCTTTGCAAAGTCAATGACTATCAAATTCAAACTTTTTGGAGTTGAGGATTTTACATCCGAGACTGCATTGCTTTAGGATCTTTCCCCTATTGCAATGAAATACATCAAATTCAAACTTTTTGGAGTTGAGGATTTTACATCCGAGACTGCATTGCTTTAGGATTCTTTCCCTATTGCGATGAAATACATCCAAATCAAACTTTTGGGGTTGAGGATTTTACATCCGAGATCGCATTGCTTTAGGATTCTTTCCCTATCGCAATGAAATACATCAAAAAATCAAATTCTTGAGGTTGAGGATTTTACATCCGAGACTGCATTGCTTTAGGATTCTTTCCCTATTGCGATGAAATACATCCAAATTAAACTTCTTGGGGTTGAGGATTTTACATCCGAGATTGCATTGCTTTAGGATTCTTTCCCTATCGCAATGAAATACATCAAAAATCAAATTCTTGGGGTTGAGGATTTTACATCCGAGACTCGCATTGCTTTAGGATTCTTTCCCTATTGCGATGAAATACATCCAAATCAAACTTTTGGGGTTGAGGATTTTACATCCGAGACCGCATCGCTTTAGGATTCTTTCCCTATCGCAATGAAATACATCAAAAATCAAATTCTTGGGGTTGAGGATTTTACATCCGAGACCGCATCGCTTTAGGATTCTTTCCCTATTGCGATGAAATACATCCAAATCAAACTTTTGGGGTTGAGGATTTTACATCCGAGACTCGTATCGCTTTAGGATTCTTTCCCTATCGCAATGAAATATATCAAAAATCAAATTCTTGGGGTTGAGGATTTTACATCCGAGATCGCATTGCTTTAGGATTTTTTCCCTATTGCGATGAAATACATCCAAATCAAACTTTTGGGGTTGAAGATTTTACATCCGAGACTGCATTGCTTTAGGATTCTTTCCCTATTGCAATGAAATACATCAAAATCAAACTCTTGAGGTTAAGGATTTTACATCCAATACCACATTACTCTGAGATCTCTCTTCATTGTAATGATTTAATCCAATCAATTCAATTCTCTTTTGTAGTTGAAGGTGTTATATCTAAAACCACAAAACTCCAATTTTCATTTCAAATTAAATCCCTTCAAATTAATTTTGACAAACTTCAATCTAAATTGAAACTCCAAATTGAAATCTAAACTCACACATCAAAACCTAAATTGAAACGAAGTAAAATTTAAATTGAATTTTTTTTTTCCCCAGATCATGTGATTTGGAATTCACCTCCTTTTCCTTTCCCCAGCGAGAGTTCATGAATCTCCAGTTTCAGAGATATGCTTGACACTCCCCAACGGAAACTCTTCCACTTCGTCCTAAGTTTGTCACTTGGACATCTGTGTTGGTTTTGTTGATCGTTTCGGTCAACACCAATACGCGTGGTGTGCTCCGTCAGCTCACCACACCTATTGGGGGTCCATTTGTTGACCTCATTTTTGATGAGGTCTTCTCTTCTTCTTTTTAGTACTTAGGATCTAGCCTTAGGCTTTTCCTTCGACTATCTTAGAGGACTAGAATTGGGATCCACCATCTAGAATTTCAAACCACTTCTTAACTCCCCGCAAACTCCACAAGCTTGACCGTAGACCCTCGATCACCTGAGAGGGTCGAAATCAAATGTGGAAGTTTAAAGGATGAGTTCCTATAGGACTCTTTCGCCTTAGATCGCCCTGCGGTGGCCTAGTCTGGTGAAGGGGCTGACTTACACACACACTACACTCATACACTACACATTCACACACCTCCTAAAACCACACCCATACCTAACTTGACCTCCTGACTCATAAGGGTGATTCACATGGATGGTCCTTAACCCCTAAGCCCTTGGCTAAGAGGGTTAGGAACAACATAGTGGATGCCTCAAATGAGTCCCCTCATGGCTCATGTGGGCTTTATGTGGCTTCATGGCTCAACCAAAATGATTTCATTCCATTCAAATTTACCCAATCTTCTTTTTTCCAAATTTTCAAATTTTGACCCCCGGGACCCTACACCCGCCTAACCTACCCAAAACCCTTGAAACTACTCAAAATTTGCAAAATTCCCCAAAATCAGTCCCAAACATTTCCACATCACTCAAATTGATCATCCATACCCAAAAATACCAAAAATTCCAAAAATACCTCCCAATACCCTCAAAATACCCAAAATACCCCTCTTGACCCAAAAATCCAAAAATTCAGAAAATTCCCAGAAAATTACAGAAAATCCCAAATATTCCCAATTTCATTTTTTTCAACTACACTATGGGCCAATTTTTCCCATTTACCCTACTTTTGTCAAAACCCCCAATTTGAACCATTTTAACCCTAAGTGAACCCAATGTCAAACCAAACCTATCCAATTGACCCAAATTCTGGTCCAATTCAATTCTAAACTTCAATTCAACATTCCCAACACCAATCTAGACCAAATCCAATTCCAATTTGATTGACATTTGGATCCAATTTCACTTTTTGCCTTAAAGCCTAATTTGGACCCATGACCCAAACCTAACCCAAACTCACCTAATTCAACTCCAATTAACCCCAAATCTTTTCTAAATCTTCCTTACCATTCCCACAAGCAAAAAACTAACATGATTTGCCAAAAATTTGGACCCAAACCCCACTCAAATTCAACCCAAAGCTAAAAGGCCCAATTTTGACCTAAACCCAAACCTAACCCAAATGAGCCCAAACCCCAAAATCAAAGCCCAGTCAAAGTCAAAACCTCTTTGAAACACTCCCATAAACATTTCTCAACATTAATTTTACATCAATTTCAACCCTAGCCCAACATTGGCCTAACTTGGCCCACTTGGACCTATATTGGCCCATTCACCAAAAGAACCCAAATTCAACCCAATTCAAACCCAAATCACCCCCAATTTTCTTCAAGTCACTCATGACACATCCATGAGCTAAACCCAACAATTATTTAGCCCAAGCCTTTACCAAAATTGCATCCCAAAATCCATTTTAAAATTCAAAAGCCCACTTTCCTAAACCATCTTAAAAGCCCATCTAAAACCATTTCAAAAAGCCCAAAATCTACCCTAAAGCCCACATGACATCTCCACTTGCCATCCACTTAATAAAAGCCATTCCCTAAGTCCTTAATTCATCAGCAAATCATTCCAAATCAAGTTTCATACAAATTTCCATCAAATTACCAAAAATTCCTAAAATCGATTTTCATGAAATTGACCAAACTTTTTGCCAAGCCAAAGGTGAGCCATGAAGCCATGCATGAGCCACATGTGAGCCATGAGAGCCTTGGACACTCCACCATGCCATATTAGGTAAGAAGAGGGGGGGCTTTCCTTAATCCCTAAAGCTCATTAGCCTTAATCATGTTTCACCTAAACTTAAATTTAATCCAAATATATTTGGATGGAGACTTCTCCATGCCAAACCAGCTGATCCCTTTGATTCCCCACAGCATCCAAAGCCACCTTGAGGGGTGTACCAAGCCCAAATGGGTGGGTTGACCCATTTAGGCTCAAAACTAGCCATGCCCCATTCCACTTTGGATCAAAGCCTTTACACATGACATTTGCCAATTGCTTGCACCAAGTCCCAGCCCTGACCCACCTGACCTTGAGGGTGACCCATGCCTGGCAGGCCGGCCACCAGGCCGCCGGAAAACACCATGGCCGAGAGCTCACATGTGAGCCAACTTTAGAATTCTCCCTTGCCGAGCTGCCCCATCCCCAGTGGTCATTGTAGGCTGTTCTTCTCTTGCCAAGAGCAGACGATCCCAAGCCCTAACTCTCCACGGGAGGCCCTCCACCCTCTCCTATTTAAACACCACCCCTCTCGGCCAAGAGAGGTGCTGAAACAAACCTTAAGGAAACTCGCCAAAATTGTTCCGGACTACTCCCCATACACGAGCACTTGATCCCCACCGAAATTCCCCTGCCATTTCTTCTCTGCGAGCTCAATTTCGAGTTGAAATCCAAGCCCAAAACCAGGACACTTCTCCACAGGTGAGCCAATCCCCAAATTGATTGGTTCTACACCTTCACCGGACCAAGGGAAGGTGTCCACCAGCAAAAGCCCCATTTCCAGTGCCACCCGATTGCTCCAGCCTCCAAGCTTTGTGATCGGCCGTGGTCGAAATCCTACCTGAGCAATTCACTGGACCAGGAGACTTCATCCGGAGCTTGCTGGGATCCAATCGAAGGTGCAACAACCCTCGGATCGAAGCCACACTTCTCCGAGCAAAAGTATGGCCTCACTCTTCTTCCCGAGCTTCGAACATTCTCCATTTTTATTGCGTAAATTTCATCCCACATAAACCGTATGGATGTGTTCGTCTTCTCAAGACGAATCCATAGAGCATAAGAACATGAAAATCCATTGAGTATCGAGTGAGATCTTAGGGATTTAGTGCTGACGGGTCTCGGGTGAGGACGCTCGTGGACGTTGAACGGATGCCGTCCATTCAATACACGCGCGGATGGACGGCTCAGATGGCGTCGGACCAGGAGACGGTACGAGAACCGCGGGGCCCGGGCTGCTGACTCAAGCGGCGGCGTCGAATAGGAGCGCAACGCGTGTGCGTTCGTAGATGCCGAGGATGACGCGGCGCTGCGTGGATAAATAGAAAATTAGGGGTATTTTCTATTTATTTAATTCCCTAAACTTAAAAAATTCATAACTTTGTGTAGGAAAATCATAAAAATAAAATAAAAATATCCTCTTGCTCAGTGAATAGAGGAGAATAATGTGGAAAAGAAATTATTTAATTTCATCAAGTATTTTATTTTTAATAATTTATTTACTCTCTGCATATTTTTAATTCTCCATGCATGTATACAATTCACCATGGCATGAGACCATAGGGCTTTTGAAGCCTCTGAATTTGGGGACATTCCCTGAATTTTCCAAAGTCAGAGGCCATCCCTATGAAAAGTTATTGATTTTTCAAATTCATGTTACTCGTTTTGAGTATTTTAATTCCAATAAATAGTATGTTGTGAAATAAATTCTAGGAAAATTTGGTGATGTTCCTTATGACCGGAGGACCCTAGAAAAATAGGTTTTGAGTTAGTTCATTTAAAACAACCCTAATCGGCTTAAACACCCAAAATGGATCTCTAATTAATTAGAGCTAACCATACATCAAATTGACTTGAAATCAATTCTCCACTGACCTTTAGGATCAGAGGAACCCACCATAAAAATTTGAGGTCAATTGGACTTGGTTAGCCCTACTAAATGGGTCGATTAAGCCACTTAGTCATTTTAAACTTTAAAAATTCATAACTTTCAAAATATCTTTCAAAAATTCACCAAATTGGTTTTGTAGCCTCTCTGATATTAGGGAATTTAAGAAAATTAAAATTTCAATTTTCTAAAAAAGTTGATTTTTAATATTATTTTAATATTTTAATAATTAAAAAATAATAAAAATCACAAAAATAATAAAATTCACCAAAATGTCACATTTTGAATTTTAATCACTTAGGAACAAACCCCATATTTTTCTTAGGTCTATTTAGTGAGATATTAAATTTTAAAGCTCTAGGGTAATTTTAAAATTAAAAAAATGTATTTTCTAGCATTTTCACTAAAATAATTATAATAAATCATAGAAAAATCAGAAAATTGCAAAATTTGATTCTCTGATTTCCTTGATATCAGAGAGATTTTTCAAAAATATAAAATTTATTTTTCAACATTTATTTTATTTTTAAATTAATTAATATTCCAAAATTTAAAATAATTATAATAAAAATAATATAATTCAAAAAATCACCAAAATTGGTCCAAGTGGTTCTCTAGTCATTAGGAATGTCCATTAATTTTCTTAAGGACAGAAACTTTCCCTTGGTCATGTTATTAAATTTTCCTTAGAAATCTCTATTTTCTACCAAAAATAATTATATAAATAAATTAAATACAGAAAAGTCACATTTTCTCCTCTCATGTCCTTATTGACATATGAGTGAAGTCACATAAAAATTTCAAGTTCATTTGAGTTCAATTTAGTGAGTTATGAAATTATTAAGCTTAAAGGGTAAAGTGGTAATTAAAATTTTAATCCTTAATTAAAACTTTAGGTTTAATAAAAAATTAATAAGTAAAATATTTGATCCTAATCTGATTTGGATGATTGAAATTTAAATAATTAAAGGGTAGAAACCCATTAAGTAATTTAAAATAATTAAACCTTAATTAAATAATTGATTAAATTTGGAAGAAAAATAAAATTGGAATTATTAAAATAGGGATATTATTAGGAAGAGATTTATTCTTTAATTTAAAAATCCCTAAATTAATTATCTCATTAATGTTCAATTCTTAATTAAAATGATAACTCAAATTCAAAATATTAAAAGACTTAATCATTAAACTAAAATTAAATTATTAAACTCTCTTAAAAATTTCAATTAAAATTAAAAATAAAATTAAATTAAAAATTAAATTAAATTAAGTAAATTAAATTGGATTAAATTAAATTAAAATTAAAAGTTGAATTAAATTAAAGATTAAATTAAATTAAATTAAATAAACAAATTAAATTAAATTAAATGACTTAAATTAAATTAAATTAAATTAAATAAATAAAATCAAATTAAATTAAGTTATATCAAATTAAAGATTAAATTAAATTAAATTAAATTAAATTAAATTAAATTAAAATTAAATCAAATCAAACTAAATCAAGTTAAACCAAATTAAATTGAATAGAATTAAAACTTAATTAAATTAAATTAAATTAAATTAAGTTGAATTAAATATAACATCACCAAAGACATAAAAAATTCAAAATAAATCTAAAATAACTTGAACACTATTCCAAATTTAAACCCATTAATTGAAATTAAACTAAATCACAAACCATTTGAACACCAATTTACCCTCGAAAGCTTTAGTTATCATAACTCCTAAATAGAACATTAAATGAAATGTTACTTCACCTATAGGATATTCAAATGTCCTAGTTTACTGAGCAAGATAACAAAACTTGAGATTCTTGGACAATTAATTCATTTGTGTAATTGAATCCATTTGGACTTAAAACAATTCTAGCAATATTGAAAAGATGTTTAAGATTCTTCTTAAACACTTTCTCAATATGATAGGATGTTTATAAGAATAATTGAATTTAATTGTTCTTTGATGAAGAAAATCATCCTCAAACCAAAACACAAGGAACCTAGACGTCATAGGAGATGACTAGCTATAGGATTAGGAATTTAGTAGAAAACCATAATCCTTCCCTTAGCTTTACCTAGGAACTTGCTTAAATATTCTAATTGTGTTTTAAGTGCAGCTTGGGATGACGGGAAGACCCTCCAGGTACGCTTTTATTTTATTGCAATTTACTTTCTTGCAATTTACATTATTGCAATTTCATTAATCGCATCGCACTTACTTTTCTTACATGATAAACAATTGTTGCATGAAAACCCACACCTTTAGGATAGTCCCTAAAACTGAAACCAAAACTAAGTTGAAAGTTATTGCAAGATAAAATTCACCGCCACAACATTTCAAAATATAAAACAACTCAAAATTTAATCACAAACGGAACACAAAACTACAATTACAACTAAATTAAAACGTCTCGTTGGATGATCGGGAATACCTCGGATGATGTAACCTACGTGTTGCTAACGGGATTTCCCACGTGTCTAAATGAAAGTGTGGAACTCATTCAGTTGAGTTTAGCAAATTCATCTGGACTAAGTGAATCCGATAAAAATAATGATGCCGGAGGGATGGAACCGTGGGATATTAACCGGTGTCGTTATAATCAACTTTAAGATTTGTTTTAATTAAAACGTAAAAAACACTTGGAAATTAAGATTTTCTCTAAACCAAAACACTTTTCTCATCTCCCGATTTATGATTTCTAAAACTAAACCTCTGCAACAACAAGGAGCTCGGAGCATGGTGGGCGGCACGGCCATCGTCATCGAGCAAAACTCGAGTCTACTTCAACGAAACTTTCCTAGAACTAAATAACAAAGCCATAGGATTTCGAGGTAGTTTGCACTAGTGCAACATAAATCCTCAACTCTTCGTTAGGCATTTGCATTGCAAATTAAGCCCTAACCGGTCTTAGGATTCCGAGGTAGTCGTCTGATACGACATAAACCCTCACATCTTCGAGGCTATTTGTGTGATTTTATCATACAAATATAAGCCCTAATTAATTAAAATTGGCAAGATTAAAACATTAAATAAACATTAGGACTTTCCTAAATCCAAGCCAAACAATAGGATAGTCGGGAAATTACCGAAGTTCACTTCAAATCCGTAATTTCTCCTACCTTTCTTCCTTTGGATTCCCAAAACAAAATGTTCCAAATTTGATCCATTCCTTATTGAAATTCCAAAATTCAATCCTTTGAGAACTTAAACTTTGAAATTCTTGAGAGCAGAATTATTGATTATTATCGAGAGTTTTCTTAGGTGATTCCCGTCACTTAAGATGTAATTAACTATAGGGGCTTGCCCTTATAGGGAATTTTAAAGAACCCAGGTAATATAAACCCTGTTTAATACTTTCATATTAAGCAGGGGAATTTGTCGGCTTAAAAAATTGGTTCGCAGACCAAACGGATGTCACAAATCTTCTAGTTTATTTAATCGAGCACCACCATCAAGCAGTGTGTCTATCCCTAGGGATAGATACACGGTTTGTGGTGCGGTGCTCGTTTATATAAACTATTTGGGATGTGAGATCGGTTTAATCTCATGTCTTAAAACTTCAAATTTAAAATTATTTTCAAAATCAAATACTACTTTTCAAAATTATTTATTTAAATTAAATTAAAAATTCGCCGACAATTTCTGTAGGCGACCTCTTTTCAAAAATAAAACACACGACCTAAAAATATGCCGACACCAGAGATTGTGCTATCCTAAACTACTGCATTCAGGAGAGGTGTATTATTTATGATTTAGCGGAATCGATTGCTAGATCCAGCACTTCTGTGGGAATAGGATTCCCATCCTTGATTCATTCTTTATGCATGAGCAATGGAGTTTCTGCCGATATATCAGAGGAGAAGATAAAGACTACAAAGCCAATTAGGCAGGAGAGTGTTAGCATTTATGATCTTCTTTGAGGGAAGAGATCTACTGATCCTTCTACTTCTGTACCTACTTCAGGTAGAGATTCTACTTCTAGACCTTCTACTTCTAGTGCTGAGCCACCATCTAGTTTTTGGGAATCGATGCATGATCAATTTCTGGAGTAGCAGAATGAGTTATTTCTAACTCACTGCAAAGTAGATACTATAGACAAGAAGATTGATCATTTATCTGAGTTTACCTAAAGGAAAAGTGAGTATGATGCTGAGTATTTAGAGTCTTTAGTGAGATTCTTGAAGGGTGAGCATGATGTTCAGTTTCCTACCTGTCCTAAATTTTCACCGTATGTTGATCCAAAGGATGTGGAGTTTTCTTTTGGTGATGACGATGACGAGGCTATAGATAGTAATTAGTAGCTTGATTTACCTCTGACATGTGCTGATTTTGTTGTTAGTTTATTTCTTTTTTGCTAGTGTTGTTTGTTGTTTGTTGTTTGTTAGTGTAGATTTGTTTATGAAACTTTGTGTGGATTGTTTGATGTTGAGACTGTTTTAAATATTTAGTGTATTGTGTTGAAGACTGAAATTTGGATGAATTAATGTTTATTTTTGTTTCAGCCTACTGTTTAGTATTCTTACATAGTAATGTTGTTCTGTTTCTGTTATTATTAGTAGTATAGTCATTTAATTTATCTACTAATATAAAAAAAATGATGAGCCTGCTTACTTTTATATATGCTTCGTTATTTCAAAAATATTCATAAAAAGCTTGTGTAGAAGTAAATTTTTCTTTTTAGACTGTTTTTACATACTTATAAAAATTCCTTTTTAAATTATAACTTTCTTTCTCTCATACTTTAAATTTTTTCATGACATACCAAAACTTAAGTTTGGGGGAAGGGAAAATACATGCAAATTTAAATTTTATTTGTCCTTAATGAACTAATATTTTCTAAAAAAATATTAACATAACATAAGGAATGAAGATTCTCTTTAAGATCATTTAAATTTTTAAAATTATAAATTATTTAGTAGATTTAACCAAAATTTTAATAATTTTAATTGATTTTAAGAATAGAATTATTGAACTTAAAGAAGAGTAAGATTAAGAAATTTTTCTATTCATAATAGAAATAATTGATGTTTAGAAGTATTAAGATATCAAAAATTATAACTTGAAAAAGAAAAGATTGAAATTCTTTTTGAAATCTATTCATGTTATAGTAGTTAAGTAAAAATGTATAAGTTTGAAAATATAAGTTAAGGATAGCGTAGTTCAAAACCATTAACATGCTATCCAGATATAGTAATCCTCTCTGTAAAAATTAAAAATAAAAAGAAGAGAGAGGAGAAGCTTGAGGAGATGCCTAATAAAAAATTGGCTTCACTTGAATTAGCTTATAAGAAAAAAACTGATTACATATTTTACTTAATTTTTATGCATGTATCTTTATTAGAAAAGATTTCATGAAGATCTTTTTCTTGTAAATAATTTATGTGATCTTAATATAATAAACTACAATTATTTTTGAAGTGAATGAAACATTTTTGAAATCTTATGACTTGGTAGTTAAATATTCTTTAAATTCTTAAATTAAACTTAGTTAAATTTGGTTAATGATTTACTAAAGCCTTTATAAAATCAAAAATTATAAGAAATCTTAAATATTTACCTTTTATTCCCATTGTTATACATTTTATATAGTAAAAAGCATTACTTGAGGACAAGTAACGTTTAAGTTTGGGGGATTTTGATCCATAAAAAAATACCTATTTTTATGCCTTGATTTTTATCAAACTTTTAAGGATATTATGCTTTAATGAAAGGTATTTTTGTGTTTTGGATGTAGGTGATGCAAAAATGTTCAAGAAGGAAAAAAGGATGAAAAAGGAGCAAAAAGGAGCAATAATGGAGCCAAAATGCAAAATTGTCAAAATAATTGGCCTGACGCCTAGGCGCCAGAATCCTGCGCCTAAGCACCAGTTCGATACAGAATTCTATAAGATTTTTGACGACTTTTGGACGGTTATTTTGAAGGTGTTAGCGGTTATTGGACTACCTAGAAGATTGGCAGTTATTCCTGGATTATAGGACATGTGATACATTGTATTTGGATGCTTGGAAACGGTTAGGATCGCGAAGAGGTGCGATCTAAAGTGAAGAGGTGCGAAGAACTGGATGCAGAGTCCGGCGCCTAGGCGCCAGACACACCTTCTAGAAGATTCATTGAACATGGACACATTTTAAAGAGGTGCCTCAAGGCAACCCTTGAAGCCTATAAATAGGAGGCTACTCCTTCAGAGAAAAACGCCCATAAACCACCAACGCCCAACCTAGTCCCCTAGCCCCATAATTCCATTTAGAGAGAGAAATTAGAGAAATATTTTAAGGGCCATATTTATAGTTTCTTTTATTAATTAGTGAGTTTATGTTAGAGTTTGTATTGAGAGTATTTGAAGAGTCGGTGCTTTTGAAGTCTATTTACTTTGGAGTCAGAAGGATTGAGAGGTTCTGTTGGAGAAACACTTGAGATAAGTATTTGTATTTTGATTTAAAGTTTTATTTATATGTTTTGTTATTTAAATTCAATGTGTTCTGAGTAGTTACTTTACTTTCTCCTTTCAATTATGAAAAGATAAATAAGATAATGTAAAATTCGTTGGAGAATTAAAAACTATATATATATTTTAAACATTGTGATGATATTAATATCAGATCTTAATTTACTTTTTAAATTGGCCATTTTAATTGTTAAAATTTGTTGAAGAGTTTTGAGACCTAGAAGGAGATGAATTCTTAACTAGTAGATATCACATGAATCCTTGGGTAGTCGAAGGCCTTGCGCGGGTTATTCAAGGTGAAGTGCAAATAAATAGGAAGATATTATTTAATGAGCATAGAATTGATAAGTTTTTAGAGTGACATGCTAAATTCTTGTAATTTGGTTTATAGAGAAGGAAAGGGTCACTAGTAGGGCCGAACATAGCCACCCTTGGACATCTAGTAGTGTGAGCCTAGATTAACCCATTCTACTAACAATACATCCAAACCTGATCTATAGATTAGCCAATGTTCTTTATACTATCGAGCGAAGGTAAAGAATAGGAATGCTTCTACTTGGCACAATACCATAAATTTATATTCTCCATGAATATTACATTATCTAAAAAGTCCTGGATTAATTGAAAGAAAGAAAGTTATTTGTTTATTTTTATTTACATCAATCATTACTTTATTACTACTTTATTTCTGCATCTAGTAAATTAAATATCAACTTCTTAACTTTAAAAGAAATACATAAAAATAAAATCAAAATATTTAAAAAAAATCCATAATCCTCCTCGTGGGATCGATACTGTGGTCTTTATTTAAAGCCCTATATTACTTGAAGCGATACGTATACTTGCGTAGTACCCCTAGTGTGTAAAATATTTTCCTTAAAATTATATTTATATACACTAGCCGCTTTTATTATTTGAGTCAAAGTATTGGCTATAACATATTTTTGATAGCATAAATTACTGCATTGTTTGGTGATTGCAAACCAAGTTTTTTGTGCATTGCTGCGGATCGAGGGTCAGTAGCTTCCTAAGATGGGCTAGCACGTTGTAATCCACTTTATTACTGGGATATTCAGTCTCTTCCCAAATGGGCAATTCCTCTGTTGGGGTTGGCTTTTCCTGATCAACCACCTGCTTTCCTTTATTCTTTGGACCATTCTCGAGGGTAGAACTTTTCCGCTTCTTAAATTGATTTCAGTTATTTCTTCTACATCTAGTGTTGAATTTGTCGTGTCTCCCCTTGAATTGAAACGACTGGCTCTTTTGCAGTTGCTTCAGAATCTGATAGCTCTAATCCTATTGTGATTGCAGTTCCTCAGAATTCACAAATGGACTCGTTGCTTGTTGAGCTCTCGTAGCCATCCTTGTGATTGCCTTCTCCTTCGTCGGGGTCATCAAAGTTTAGTATTATTTAAGAATCGTTATTTATATTGAAATCAAGATCCGGATTAGGTTGATTGTCGTTAGTTACGTAATCATTAGAAACAGTCAAAACGTAGCCAACACCAAAATTCTTATCATTATAAGATCCCGCCGGGGCGAGCAAATAATCATACAGAGTCAGAGGTCCGAGGGATTTCTTCCCCGAATCGGAAACAACCATCCTAGGATAAGCAGCCCCTAGTCTACCCTTCAGAGTCTCGGTCTTCTTTTCTTTCATGATCTTCTCCTTCTTCTGGGGTGGTTCTTCAATCGCAATCAATAGTGCCGACTCGGCAGGTTTCGAACTTTGAGTTAAAGTGCGCACCAAAGCGGTTTGGATGTGATCCAAAATTTTCTTCAAAGACTTTGTCCAGACGGTACTCCATCCATCGTTAGTCGTGTACCGGTCTATTGGAACAATACGATCCGTTGAGATAACATTGACGGAACCTCCTTTTTGGGGTTCCTTCTTGTATTCCTTCAGGATTGTTATGTTCCCTTTCCAAAGATTATCATCAAGCCAACTCTTGAAAGTGATGCAATCTTCTATTTTGTGTCCGAGCATCTGGTGGTAGGGACTGTAGTTCGGATGATCCTTCTTGTCAACTTCTTCTGGCCTTTTTGGCTCTAGTAGTTGAAAGTTGGGCTTTTTCATTAAACTGCGGAACATCTTGGCCACTGCCTCAGTCTTGAAAGTGTATTCCTTATTCAGAAGTTCCTTCAAAGCACGTGGCGGATGAGGCGGCGATTGATCATGCTGCCATGATTGATAGCTCGGTCGAGGCTGCTGAAAACTCTGTTGAGGTTGCTCATAAACCCATTGCGGTGGTTGATAACTTGGTTGTGGCCGTTCTGGCTGTATTTGCACTAGCTGCTTACCTTTATCCACTATCGCGACGATCTCGAATTTCTTTTCAAATGCTTTTAAGCGCTTATGCTTATCGGTCTTGTCAACGAAACTCAACTGTTTTGCTTCCTCCTGCAAGCTCCCTACATTGCTAAGCAACTTCTCGAAAGTCGTAATTATGAATCCTTTGAGGAGAAGTGCTATTGGGCCCTGGATACTCTTCAGTAGGATACTGACCCACGCTAAATATATGCATACTAAAAATTCAATCCCCGGCAACGGCGCCAAAAACTTGACCCGCAATCCGCTGATGACAAATGTAATAATTAATGCTTTCAAAATGTAATAGATAGTTATAGTATATATAAATATAATTTTATAAAAAAATATTTTACACACTAGGGTACTATGCAAGTATACGTATCGTATCAAGTAATATAGGGTTTTGAAACAAAGACCCCAGTATCGATCCCACAAGGAGTGAGTTATGGATTTTTAAATATTTTAATTTTATTTTTAAGATTTTCTTTTATAGTTATAAATTTGATATTTTTAATTTACTAGATGCAATAATAAAGCAGTAATGAAATAATTAATGTAAATAACAATAAGACAACAACTTTCTTCATTTCAATTGATCCAAGATTTTCTAAGATAATGATAGTATTCGTGGAGAATATAAATTTATGGTATTGTGCCAAATAGAAGCATTTATATTCTTTACCCTTTGATCCAGGTGCAAAGAGCATTGGCTAGCATATAGATCAGGTCCGGATGTATTTTTAGTAGAATGGGTTAATCTAGGCTCACACTACTAGATGTCCAAGGGTGGCTATGGTCGGCCCTACTAGTGACCCTTTCGTTCTCTATAAACCAAATTACAAGAATTTAGTCTGTCACTCTAAGAACTTATCAATTCTACGCCCATTATATAATATCTTCCTATTTATTTGCACTTCACCTTGAATAACCCGCACAAGGCCTTCGACTACCCAAGAATTCATGTAATATTTACTAGTTAAGAATTCATCTCCTTTTAGGTATCAAAACTCTTCAACAGATTTCAACAATTTAAATGGCTAATTTAAATAGTAAATTAAGATCTGGTATTAATATCATCACAATGTTTTAAAATATAAATAGTTTCTAATTCTCCAACGAATTTTATATTATCTTATTTATCTTTTCATAATTGAAAGGAGAAAGTAAACTAACTACTCAGAACACATTGAATTTAAATAACAAATCATAATAATAAAACTTTGAATAAAATTACAAATACTTATCTCAAGTGTTTCTCATACTGAACCTCTGAATTCTTCTGACTCCAAAGAAAATAATCTTCAAAAGCACCAACTCTTTAAACTCTCAATACAAACTCTAAATAAAATAACTAACTAATTTATGAAGGATAGTAAAATGTGGCCCTAAAGTATCTCTCTAATTCTCTCTCTAGATGAGACTCTAGATAGATGGACTTAGTTAGATGTTGGGCCCTTTTCTCTGAAGGAGTAGCCTCCTATTTATAGGCTTCAAGGGTTGCCTCAAGGCACCTCTTCAAAATGTGTCCACATTCAATGAATCTTCTAGAAGGTGTGTCTAGCGCCTAGGCACCGGAATCTGGCGCATAGGCACCGGACTCTGCGTCCATTTCTTCGTACCTCTTCACTTTTGATCGCACCTCTTCGCGATTAAAAACTTTTCCAAGCATCCAAATACATTGTATCACATGTCTTATAAACCAGGAACAACTGTCAGTCTTCAAGATGGTCCAATAACCACTAACACTGTCAAAATAACCATCCAAACATCGTCAAAAATCTTGACAGATCCCGTATCGACCTGGCGCTTAGGAGCCGAATTCTGGCGCCTAGGCGCCAGACCAATAATTTTGACAATTTTGCATTTTGGCTCCATTTTTGCTCCTTTTTCACTTTTTTTCCTTCTTTAACATTTTTTCATCACCTATATCCAAAAACACAAAAATACCTTTCATTAAAGCATAATATCCTTAAAAACTTGATAAAAATCAAGGCTTAAAATGGGTATTTTTTTCATGGATCAAAATCCCTCAAACTTAAACGTTACTTGTCCTCAAGTAACCTTTTTACTATATAAAATGTATCACATTTGGAATGAAAGATAAATATTTAAGACTCCTTGTAATTTTTGATCTTATAAAGGCTTTAGGAAATCATTAACTAAATTTCACTAAGTTTAATTTTAAGAATTTATAGAATATTCAACTACCAAATCATAAGACTTCAAAAATTTTTCATTCATTTTGAAAATAATAAAAGTTTATTATATTAAAATCACATAGATTATTTAAAAGAAAAAGATTTTCAGGAAAAATCTTTCCTTAATAAAGATTCATGCATAAAAATTAAGTAAAGTATGTGACTAGTTTTCTTCATATAAGATAATTCAAGTGAAGCCAATTTTTTATTAGGCATATCCTCAAGCTTCTCCTCTTTTTTTTTAATGAGAATTACTGTATCCGGATAGCCTTTCAATAATTTTGAACTTCACTATCCTTAACTTATATTTTCAAACTTTTACATTTTCATTTAATTATTATAAAATGTATAGAATTTCAAAAAGACTTTCAATCTTTTTTTTTCAAGTTATAATTTTTTTTATTTCTTAATACTTCTAAAATTCAATTATTTCTATTATGAATAGAAAAATTTCTTAATCTTAATCTTCTTTAAGTTAAATAATTCTATTCTTAAAATCAATCGAAGTTATTAAAATTTTGGTTAAGTCCACTAAATTATTTATAATTTCAAAAATTTAAGTGATCTTAAATAGTTTCTTCATTCCTTATGTTATGTTAAGATTTTTTAGAAAATATTAGTTTATTAAGGATAAATAAAATTTAAATTTGCATGTATTTTTCCTTCCCCCAAACATAAGTTTTGGTATATCATAAAAAAAACAAAGTATGAGAGAAAGAAAAGTATAATTTAAAAAAGGAATTTTATAAGCATGTAAAAAAAATTCCAGAAAGAAATATAATTTACTTCTACACATGTTTTTTTATGAATATTATAGAAATAATGAAGCATATAAAAGTAAGCAGGCTCAAAAAACTTTTACAGCAGTAGCTGAATTAAATAATTACATAACTAACAGAAATAGAATAACATTACTAACTATTCTAGAATACTAATCAGTAGGCTGAAACAAAAATAAACACAAATTCATTCAAATTTTCAGTCTGCAACTAAATATCTAAAACAGTCTCAACATCAAACACCTCATACAAAGTCTCATAAACAAATCTAAACTAGCAAACATCAAACAACAAGCAGTACTAGCAAACAAAAACTAAACTAACAACAGACTCAGCACATCTCAGAGGAATATCAGGCTACTAATCACTGTCTGTGGCCTCGTCATCATCATCACTAAAAGAAAACTCCACATCCTTAGGATCAACATATGGTGAAAATCTAGGACAGGTGGGAAACTAAATATCATGCTCCACCGTCAAGAATCTAACTAAAGACTCTGAATACTCAGCATCATACTCACTTTTCCTCTGGGTGTAATCAGATAGGTGATCAATTTTCTTATCCATAGTATCAACTCTACAGTGAGTTAGAATTAACTCATTCTGCTGCTCCAACAATTGATCATGCATCGATTCCCAAAAACTAGAAGGTGGCTGAGCAGTAGAAGTAGAAGGTCTGGAAGTGGAAGCTCTACCTAGAATAGGTGCAGAAGTAGAAGGACATATAGATCTCTTCCCATAAAGACGATCATAGATACTAATACTCTCCTGCCCAATTAGCTTGGTAGACTTCAACTTCTCCTTAGAAATATCAGCAGTGACTCCATTATTCACACATAAAGTATAAAACAGGGATGGGAATCCTAGTCCTACAAAAGTACTGGATCTAGCAGTAGACTCCACAGAATCATAAATAATACTTCCGACATCTATCGGCTTCCTCTCCTAAATGCAGTAGTTTAAGATAGCTCGATCTCTAGTAACTTCGCTCAGGTGGTTGGAAGGTATAAGTCTTGCAGAAATAAAGTAATGCCTTGCCTTTGAAATACCATTTAACTTAGAAGATTTGAAATTTACCCATTTATCGTTCCACATCTTCCAAGCTCCAGTGCCATCAGTCAAATAAGCAATAATCATCTCAAGATCTCCCTCAGATAGAGATAATCTAGAATAGTGACACTGGATGGTAGGTGGCAGTCCATAAAAAACATTGATCATTTCCGGTGTAAATCCTACTCCAACACCTCTGAGGAAGACTTCGTAGTCATCCGCATCCAAAAAGTTAGTATAAAATTCACGCACGACTGGCATAACAGCAACAACGGTGAAATAACAGAATCGTTGCCAGTTGTGCGCAATGATCGTGTTTTCGATCATTTCACCGGGATTGTAAAAGCTTCGTTCTGAGATAAATTTTCTGGATGTCACAAATTTGTGATATCGAAAATGCGCTGCCGCAGTGGCGAACTTGCTACTGTCAAAATTTTCTTGTGTCTTTCCTCGCTTAGATTTCGATGCCATCTAAACGTGAAAGAAAACACAAATAAATTAAGGAATCAAAGATTTAAACTCTTTTTAAGCTTAAGAAACTTAAAATGAGTTTAGAAATTCATGGAGAAACATTAAAAATCAGAATTTTTCTCAAAATTTCAGTTTTTAGCCAAAAATAGGAAAAACTATGGTGAAAATAAAAAATAAATGGATTAGAGTGTAGATCTGACCTTGAGATGAAGAAATCAAGTGATTTCGGGCTCAAAATCTTGATGTTTTGACCTCAAAATGGATTTAGAAGGTGCGTTTTCGTGAAAAAGAGGAAGAAGATGAAGCTTAGGCGTCAAAAATGGCTAATGGGGGTTTAAATGGTGATTTTCAGGTAAGCTGGCCGAACCGGCACCTAGGCGCCGAATTCTGGCGCCTAGGCACCAGACTCGCCTTAAAAAAATCACTTTAAAAATTTTATTTTCCACCAAAATTCATAATTTGAACTTCTAATTACTCATATAAGATTATTTCTTCAGTTTCTATCTTCCAAAATATTTTCCAAAAATTTTAAAATTTAAAAATTAAATCCACCAACTAAACACAAGTTTAAATCAAAATCTTCTAATTCCATTCATGATTTTCAATTTTGGGCTCAATACAATGCAGATAAGTATCATAACATGATTCAAGTTCTAACAACGATCAAACAACACAAATTTGAAAGCAAATACAACACACATTGAACATGAAAGTAAACACACAAACAAACACAATTGATTCATTAAATCGATACAACGACACACTAGATAAATTACAATCTCACCATATCACTATCTAATTCCCATTATCTTCACAATGAAGATTGCTTGGCTTACTGAGGAAGAATACTAACGCTTAGGAAAATCCGTAGCCGTTTTCTCATTGATCCAATTGATCTTCGCATACATTTCCACTTGAGCATCTTGATAAGCGCTAGATTATCAAATTGAAGTTTCGTCTGCCATTTCAGATGTTCAATTTGATGATACATCTCATGGAGGTGATCTCCAATGCATTTAAATTCTACTTCAAACTTATCTAGACGACTAAAAATTTTCTCCAAACTTACAGCAATGAAACCATTGAAGTAGGGTTAAGGATCCTTTAAGACCTTGTCTCTAGCCTCTTCTCCAAGATTTCTCCTCTCCATTTCTTCAAAAATCCTCTCTAATCTCTCAAGAATGGAGTGTATGGTTCGAAATAATGATTGCATAGGGATTGGGGACAAAGATAGGGTCATTTATAAGAGAAAATCGTGTGAAAAACTGAAGATTTTTAGGTTTTGACATGATCCAGTAACTATGCCGCTTAGGCGCCAAATCTGGCGCCTAGGCGTAGGACCCATCGACACATAGTTTACTCTGGCGCTTAGGCGCCCAATCTGGCACCTAAGCGCCGGAACCATGTTCGACTCCGTTTCTCCTAACGTCAAATTTCAGAGTTTCGTTCTCCAAAATAGGTAATTTAGAATGGCAAGATCAATATAGACTCGATAACACAAATTATAAGCAATCATAATGAAGGTTAACTTGATCTCCTTTTTACTCGTGTATGAAATAGAGTGATCCAATGTCTAAACTTTATATACTTCGAGATAATTTTCAGCTTAAGTCAATAGAGACTTGTTAGCATCAAATTTTCTAAAGTAATATAAAATTAAACAAGACCGAGGCATAACCTTACATTAAAAATGTAAAAACACACAAAACAACGAATAACTATGGGTTGCCTCCCACAAAGCGCTTGGTTTAACGTCGTCAGCCCGACCTAATTAAGTCTTTAATCAGGTAGACTCAACTCATATGCATCTTTATAAATCTTTTTAATATCTCCCAAATAAGGCTTCGGTCTTAATCCATTAACTTTAAAAAATTTTCCTGTTTTGCGATCTTTAATATCCACAACTCCATAATGGTATACTTTTTCAATTATATACGGTCTGATCCATTTTGATCTTAATTTTCCAGGAAAAAGTCTTAAACGAGTATTAAATAATAATACTTCTTATACAGGCTCAAATATTTTTCCTGAAATCTTTTTATCATGTAATATTTTCATTTTCTATTTATAAATCCTTGCATTTTCATATGATTCATTTCTTATTTCATCCATCTCATTTAATTACAATAATCGTTTTTCTCCTGCAGTATTCAAATCAAAATTAAACTCCTTTATCGCCCAATAAGCTTTATGTTCAACTTCAACAGGTAAGTGACAATGTTTACCATAAACTAACCGGTAAGGTGACATTCCAATTGGTGTCTTATAAGCTGTTCTATAAGCCCATAATGCAAAATCAAGTCTATCAACCGAATCAGTTCTTTTAGGAGTAAGAGTCTTCTCTAAGATTCCTTTAATTTCTCTGTTTAATACTTCATCCATTCCACTTATTTATGGGTGATATGCAGTTGCAATTCTGTGTTTGATTCCAAATTTTTCCAATAATGATTGAATTCTTATATTTCTAAAATGACTTCCACCATCTGTGATAATTACTTTAGGCATTCCAAATCTTGAAAAAATCATCTTCTTTAAAAATTTTGAAACACTTTTGGAATCACGGCTAGGTAAAGCTATAGCTTCAATCCACTTTGAAACATAATCAACAGCTAATAAAATATAATTCTTTTCCAGATGATGGTACAAATGGTCCCATAAAGTCTAAACCCCATATATCAAAAATTTCAACTTCCAATATATAGTTTAAAGGCATTTCATCTTTTTTTGATATATTTCCTATCCTTTGACATCGATCACATGTTTCCACATAATGTCTCCCATCTTTAAATAAGGTTGGCCAATAAAATCCTGAATTTAAAAATTTAAATGCAGTTTTATTTATTCCAAAGTGTCCTCCAAATTCGGAATCATGACATTTTTGAATAATAGCATAAGTTTCTTCATAAGGTACTCATCTATGAATTACAGAATCTCTTCCTAATTTAAATAAATAAGGATCTTCCCAAATATAAGATTTAGCATCATTTTTAAATTTCTTAATAAATTTTTTATCCAATCCATAAGGTAAAATATTGCTAAATAAATAGTTAACTGTATCTGCATACCAAGGTGTTTGGCATCCTTGAATAACATACAAATGTTCATCAGGAAATTTCTCATTTATATTTTCTTCAACAATAACATCATTCTTAATTCTAGATAAATGATCAGCAATTTAGTTGTCCATTCCTTTTTTATCCACTATTTGAAAATCAAATTCTTATAGAAGTAAAACCCATCTTATCAGTCTAGGTTTAGCATCTTTTTTTAACATTAAATATTTAATAGCAGAATGATCAGTATGAACTATGCATTTCGTACCAAGAAGATAAGGTCTAAATTTATCAAAGGCATATACTATAGCTAAAAGCTCTTTCTCAATAGTAGTGTAATTTCTTTGAGTTTCAGTAAGATTTTTACTAGCATAATATATAACTTCAAAAATTTTCTCATATCTTTGTCCAAATACAGCTCCAATTGCAAAATCACTTGCATCGCACATTAATTCAAAAGGTTTATTCCAATTAGGTGCAATAATTATAGGTGCAATTATTAATTTTTCTTTTAAAATATTGAAAGCTTTAACACAGTCTTCATTAAATTCAAATTTAGCTTCTTTTTCCAATAAATGACAAAGAGGTTTAGCAATTTTAGAAAATTTTTTTATATATCTTTTATAAAATCCAGCATGACCCAGAAAACTTCTCACATCAGTAACACTAGTAGAGGGTTGTGGTTCAGCAATAATTTTTACTTTTGCTTGATCAACTTTCATCCCTTTTTTTGAAACTTTGTGACCAAGTACAATGCCTTCTGTGACCATAAATTGACGTTTTTCCCGCTAAGAACTAAATTTGTTTCTTCACATCTTTTTAGAACTTTGGAAATAATTTCCAAACAAGACTCAAAAGAAGTTCCAAAAACTGAAAAATCGTCCATGAATACTTCAATTCCTTTGTCAATCAAATCAAAAAATATTGACATCATAAATCTTTGAAAAGTTACAGGTGCATTACATAAACCAAAAGGCATTCTTCTAAAGGCAAATGTTCCCTAAGGACTTGTAAATGTTATTTTCTCTTGGTCCTCAGGAGCGATAAGTAATTGATGATAACCAGAATATCCATCCAGAAAACAGAAATATAGGTGTCCAGCTAATTTGTCAAGCATTTGATCCAAGAAAGGTAACGGAAAATGATCCTTTCTAGTGGCGTCATTTAACTTCCGATAATCAATGCAAATTCGCCATATAGTAACTTGTCTTGTAGGAATTAGTTCATTTTTATCATCGACAAATGACGATTACTCCTCCTTTCTTCGAACACAATGAATAGGACTTACCTATCAAGCTATCCGAAATAGGATAAATAATTCCAAGCATCTAACCATTTTAAAATTTCTTTTTTAACAACCTCTTTCATGATAGGATTTAATCTTCTTTGCGGTTCAATAGTAGGTTTAAAATTTACTTCCATTAAAATTCTATGCATACAAATGAAAGGGCTTATTCCTCTTATATCAGCAATAGTCCAACGAAAAGCTTTCTTATAATTCTTTAACACTCTATTAATTTTTCTTATCGATCTAAACTTAGCTCGAAGAAATAATAACAGTAAAGTTAATGAATTTCCAAGAAATGCATACTTTAAATGCGAAGGTAACATTTTTAATTCCAGTTCAGGGGCTTTTTTAATTGAGGGTAAAAGTATATTATTTTGAGTTATGTCTAAAGTTTCCCAGTTATCTTTAATATAATGAGTTTCTTTAAGTAATTCTTCTTCTTTTAGTTCTTCATTTTCTTTAGTTAAAAATTTAATTTCTTCTTCAGGAATGATTTTAGATTTTTCTCGATAGTGTTTTTCAATTATAAAATCAAAAATATCCATACGATAGCATTTTTCTTTGTCAGGGTACTTCATCGATTTAAGAACATTAAATTTAATCTCTTGATCATTAACTCATAGTTAATTCTCCTTTTTGTACATCAATCATAGCTCATCTGGTAGCTAGAAAAGGTCTCCCTAAAATAATTGGTATTTCTTTATCTTCTTCCATATCAAGTACAATGAAATCCACAGGGAAGATAAATTTATCTACTTTAACAAGTACATCCACTATAACTATTTTAGGGTAAGTGATAGATCTATCAGCTAACTGAAGGGTTACAGTGGTGGGAGTAATTTCTCCTAAATTCAACCTTCGATAAATAGAAAATGGCATGAGATTAATACTTGCTCCTAAATCACATAAAGCTTTTCCATAAAATTTTTCTCCAATGACACAAGGTATGGTAAAACTTCCAAGATCTTTAAGTTTCTGAGGTAATTTCTTTTGAATTGTTGCACTAAATTCTTCACTTAATGCAAGCTTCAAATTTTCATTTCTTACTTAATATATCCTTCATAAATTTTGCATAAGTTGGCATCTGTTCCAAAGCTTCAGCAAAAGGTATGTACAACACTTTTTGACACTTCTGAGATTATTTCGAGTCCAACTGAATTTCATTGTACAAGTGAATTAATCATTCAAGAGATTTAGTAAAGTTTTACTTCTTGCTCATTGAATCCAGACATTTTATTATCCAATGAGTAAAGTGACTTGTCACTTGATGCTCCATTTAAGAGTTATGATAATGAAAGTCTTTAGGGGCAAATTAATTTGTTGAAGATTTTAACAATTCTTAATTTAAAATTGGAATTGATGATTTAAAGTGATTTGGTTTAGTTATAAAATTTTAATTAATAATTTTAAGTTTAAAATAGTGTTCAAGTTGTTTTAATTCAATTAAATCTTTATATTTTAAAAGATCTTAATATTTTAGATTAATTTTAATGTTTTAAATTTGCTTAGGATGAAAGAGGTGTTTAAATTATTTCTTTTTATTAAATTTTGATGACTTGATTTGTATTAATTATAGTACTTTAGGTTGATTTTAATTAGTTTGATTTTTTATATTATTTATTATGAATTTTTTTGAAATTACTTAAGGTTTTAAATTTCTTTTAAGTTTATTCTTATGTGATTTCAATTTAATTTTAAATGTTTAAGATTTATTTTTTTAATTTGATTGTTAAATCATTTAATGTTTTAAACTTTAATTTAATTTTTCCTTTTTAATTATTAATTTCAGTCATTATTTTAGAATTAATTAAGGATTGATTACCATTGAATTAATTTAATTAGGGACTTTAAATTAAAGAATTGGTATCTTCTTAAGTCACATCCCTAAAAATCCAAAATTTTAATTATTCTCCCAAAATTTAAATGATTTAATTAATTAAGGTTCCATTTTTGATATTTTTAAAGTGATCAATGGGTTTCTACTCCTTTATTCTCTATGTTTTAATCATCCAAGAGGAGATTAAGATCAAATATTTTTACCCTCCCTTTTGATTAAACCAAAAGTAATAATTAGGGTTAAAATCCTTAATTACATTTATGCCCTTTTAAGCCTAATCACTTCATAACTTACCAAATTGAGCTCAAATGAATTTGAAATTTTTATTTCACTTCATTCACATGTCAATTAAGACATTAGAGGAGAAAATGTGATTTTTTTCTGTTTTTAATTTAATTTAAATAATTATTTTGATAAAAAAAGGATTTTCAATGAAAATTCAACAACATGAACAAGATAAGGTGTCTGTCCTTAAGAAAATTATGTGATGTTCCTACTGACTATAGGACCACTTGGACCAATTTTGGTGAATTTTTTAATTATATTTTATTTATTATAATTATTTTTAATTTTGGAGTATTAATTAATTATAAAATTAAATTAAAGTTAAAAATTAAGTTTTATATTTTTCTTAAATCTCTCTAACCTCAAGAAACTTAGAGAAACAAATTTTATATTTTTCTGATTTTTCTTTGATTTATTAGAATTAATTTAGTGCAAAGGTTGGAAAATTCATTTTTTAATATTAAAATTGTCTTAAGCCTTTAAAATTCAATATCTTAACCTAGGGACTTAGGAAAAATATTTGGTTGGTTTTTAAGTGATTAGGAAACAAAATATGACATCTTTATGATTTTAAGTATTTTTATGATTTTTATTATTTTTTAATTATTAAAATATTAAAAATATGGTTAAAAATGAAAATTTTTAGAAAATTGTAATTTTAATTTCCATAGACTCTTATGATACCAGAGAAGCCCCAAAACCAATTTGGTGAATTTTTGAAGTGTATTTTGTGTTTTATAAATTTTTAAAGTTTAAAAATGACCATACAACTTAAATGATCCATTTAGTGGATTAAATCATTTCCAATTGACTTCAAATTTTTATGTGAGATTCTCTGTATCCTAAATGACAGTGGAGAATTGATTTCAAGTGATTTTGATGTGTGGTTACTCCTAATTAATTAGAATTCAATTTTTAAGTGTTTTGACTAATTAGGGTTATTCTTATGGAATTAAATCAAAACATAATTTTCCTAGGGTCCTTTGGTCATAAGCTACCTACCGTAATTTTCTTAGAATTTTCTAAGCAATATGCAAATTATTGGAATTAAAATTCCAAAATAGAGACATAAAATTGGAAAATCAATAACTTACCATAGAGATGGCCTCTGGGCTTGGAAAATTCAGGGAATGTTCCCAAAGATAGAGGCTACAAAAGCCCTATGATCTCATGCCATGGTGAATTATATGCATGAATGGAGAATTGAAATACTTAGAACAGTATTAAACTAATTAAAAATAAAATACTTAATAAAACAACTTAATTCTTTTTCCACATTATTATCCTATGTTCACTGAGCAAGAGACTACTTTTCTTTTATTTTTGTAATTTTTCTACACAAAGATATGGATTTTTGAAGTTCTAGCTATTTAAATAAATCAGAAAATACCTAATTTCCTACTTAACCCAGTTAGCGCCACGTCATCCTCGTCCGGCTCGAAAGCCCACGCGGCGTGCCTCTATTCGACACTGCCATCTGACTTAGCAGCCACGCGTCTCGCGGTTCCGTCCCGTATCTTGATCCAGCACAATCTAGACCGTACATTCGATACACACGCGAATGCACGACATTCGTTCATCATCCCCGAGTGCCCCAACCTGAGAACCGTCCACACTAAAACCTTAAGATCTTGAGCTATAGTTAACCAAATTGCATGTGGATTTCTCCAACATGTTCGTCTAGCTTAGAGCTACACATCCATACGGCTAACATGCATCGAAATCGACTAAAATTAAATGATGGATCGCTAGAAGCTCAGGCTAAAGAGAAGTCCACATACCTTGGTTCAGGAGGTGAAGCCTCGACTGAATGTGCTCGGCACGTTCGTTGGAGCTGGAGAAGCCTGGGGATGAAGCCTCTGACCCTGGAGAAATGTCTAAGTGTGATTTCCACCAAGCCCGATTTCAAAGCTTGGTCGATAAGAAGAATGGCTGGCCTGGTGAGGGAGCTTTTGCTGGGGAACTTCTTCTCTTGGTCTGGTGAAGGTGTATAGTCAATCAATTTGAAGATTGGCTCATTGTGGTGAAGTGTCCTATTTTTCGGCTTATAATTGAGCTCACAGAGAGGGTTTTAGGGCTGGATTTCAGTGGGGATCAAGTGCTCTGGATTTAGAGAAGAGTGTGGAGTGATTTTGGCAGAGTTTTGGTAAGGTTTGGTTCAGCCCCTTTTTTTGGCCTTGAGGTGGTGGTGTTTAAATAAGCATGGTTGGAGGGCCTCTCAGGGGGAGTTAGGGCTTGGGATTTGCTGCCTAGGGAAGGAGAAGAACAACGACAATGGCCATTGGCAATGGGTAGCTCAGCAGGTGAGTTTTGAATTTTTGAATCAAATGGGTACTCTTGGCCTGGTGTTTTCCGGCGATTGGGGTGGTGGTCCAGCCAGGGTCAGGTCACCCTCAGGGTTAGGGAGGTCAGGGCATGATGTTTGTGAGCTCAATTGGCTAATGCCATGTGTAAAGGGGTTGATTTAAAGGGAATGTGGGATGTGGCTCTTTTGGGCTTGGCTTGGTCAACTCATGCAAATGGGTTGGGTGCACCCTCCCATGACCTGGTTTTGGACTGAGGGAATGATTTAGGTCAGCTATGAAAGGGAGGTGAAGTCTCCATCCATGGTGAGTTGGCTAACTTGGATTAGAGTGTAACATGGATGGTGTTAAAAAAGTTAAGTGAAGGTTTAAGAAATAACCTCCTTCTTTTGCCATTAATGGCTTGGTGAGGTGGAATGATCTCCCATGGCTTCATGCGGCTTGACATAAAGCTCCATGGCTTGCTCATGGCTTGGGAAAAGGTTGGCTCATTTCATGGAAGTAGGTTTTAGAAATTTTGGCATTTTGATGGAAAATTTTCATGAAGCTTGATTTGGAATGGTTTAATGATGGTTTTGAGACTTAGGGGTGATTTTGATTAAAGGGATGATAGAAGGAAATGTCATATGGGCTTTGGATTGATTTTGGGCTTTTTGAAATCATTTTGGATGTGCTTTTAAAATGCTTTAAGGGAAGTGAGCTTTTAGGTTATAAAACTAATTAGTGGATAAAAATTTTGTAAAATATTGGGCCTAATAAGCATTAAATTTAGTTTAGGAATGTGTCATGAAAGGTTTGGAGCCAATTTGAGGCAATTTAGGGTTGAATTGGGTTTAATTTATGTCTTTTAATAATAGGGTCAAAATGGGTCAAATTGGGCTAATTTGGGCTAAGGTTAGGCTAATATTCGGTTTGATGTAAAATTAATGTTGAAAAATGTTTATGGGGGTATAACAAAGAGTTTTCAATTTTGTTTGGGTCTTAATTTTAAGATTTGGGCTTGTTTGGGTTCATGGTTGGTTTAGGATAAATTGGGGATTTTTGGTTTGGGCTAGGCTTGGGTGGAGTTTGATTCCAAATTCGAGTAAATTATGTTAGAATTTTGTTTGTAGGGATGTTAGGAAGATTTGAAAAAAATTTGGGGAAGATTGGCTGACATTTGGGTTGAATTTGGGATGGATTGGGTCAATTGGCCATTTTTGGCCTTAAGGGCCCAATTGAGACATTTTTTATCAAATTGGATTAAATTGACAAAATTGGGGTATGTGACAGTTGTTTAAAATAGAATTGGGAATATTTGAGATTTTTGGAATTTTTTGGGAATTTTTAGAATTTTTGGATTTTTGGGCCAAAAAAGGTATTTTGAGTATTTGAAGGGTATTGAGGGGTATTTTTGGAAATTTTGGTATATTTGGCCATGGATGATCAATTTGAGTGGTAGAAAATGTTTAGGATTGATTTTGAGGAATTTTGGGTAATCTAGGCAATTTTGCAAATTTTGGGCAATTTCAAGGGCATTTGGTAGGTTTGGTGGGTTTAGGACCCCGGGGGGTAAAAAATTAAAATTTGGGGAAAATGAAGATTAATTAGTTGTGAGTAAAATGGGACCATTTTGGTTGAGCCATATTAAGCTCACAAGAGCTATGAGAGGACTCATTTTAGACACTCAATATGTTGTTCCTAACCCTCTTAGCCAGGGGCTTAGGGGTTAAGGTCCATCCATATGAGTTTCCTACATGAGTCAGGAAGCCAAGTTGGGTAAGGGTGGTTTTAGGATTTGGAATGTGTATGAGATTGTGGTGTGTGCAAGCTTGTCCTCACCAAGACCAGGACATCCAGGGTAATCCTAAGGCCAAAGAGTCCTACAGGAACCTCATCCTTTAAACCTCCACATTTGATCTTAACCCTCCAAGTGGCCTGGGGGTTTACAATCAAACATGTGGGGTTTGAAGGGAGTCAAGAAGTGTTTTGAATTTCTAAATGGTGGGTCCCATTTCTAGTCCTCTAGGATAGTCAAAGGGAAAACCTATGGCTAGATCCTAAGTACTAAGGAGAGAGATTAGACCTCACCAAAATTGAGGTCAACAATGGACCCCCAATATGTGTGGTGTGCTAACCAAGCACACCACTCGTATTGGTGTTGACCAAAGAGATCAACAGAGCCAACACAAATGTTGAAGTGATAAACTTAAAACAAAGCGTAGGAAATTTTTGCTGGGGAGTATCAGGTAAATCTCCAAGACTGGAGATTTCAGAACTCTCGTTGTGGAGGAAGGAGGTGAATTCCAAATCACAAGACTTGAAGAGAAAATGGATTTTATATTCATTTCATTTTTATTTCAAGTTTCAAGTTTGAGTTTGAATTTTCAATTCAAGTTTTAATTTCAGTTGAAATTTGATTTAATCAGAATTTTGTCTTAAATTTAATTTGAGATTTAGATTTCAAGGTGAATTTCGCAGAGATTTCGGATTTGAAATGAGAATTGGAACCTAGGTTCCAACCTTGAGATTGAAAAGAGAACTGGAATTTAGGTACCGGCCTTGAGGAGAAAATCAAAATTTAAGATGAGAACTAGAATTTAGGTACTGATCTCAAAAAGGATGAGAATCAGAATTTAGGTACTGATCTCAGAAAAAGAGTCGGAATTTAGTACCCACCTCAAAAGGAGAGAACTGGAATTTGGTACCAGTCTCGAAAGAATTTGGTACCAGTCTCGAAAGGGAGAATTGAAATTTGGAATCAATCTCAGAAAGAGAGTCGAAATTTGGTACCGACCTCGAAAGGAGAGAACTGGAATTTGGTACCAGTCTCGAAAGAGAGAATTGAAAATTAGTATCAATCTCGGAAAGAGAGTCGGAATTTGGTACCGACCTCGAAAGGAGAGAATTGGAATTTGGTATCAGTCTCGAAAGAGAGACCTGAAATTTAGTATTAATCTTGGAAAGAGAGTCAGAATTTAGTACTGACCTCCAAAGAAGATAACTGGAATTTGGTACCAGTCTCGAAAGAGAGAATTGAAATTTTCTATCAATCTCGGAAAGAGAGTCGAAATTTGGTACCGACCTCGAAATGAGAAAACTGGAATTTGGTACCAGTCTCGAAAGAGAGAATTGAAATTTAGTAATACTTTTATCAAAACCAAACTTTTATCAACCTTCCAAGCTAAGGCGTGTTATTGTAGACTAGAACTTCTCTTGAAAGCTGTTGTGAGTTACCGCGATCTCTATAAGATCGATATTCAGGGCTTAATCAGAAAGCTCTATATTACTTGATAATGATACGTATACTTGCATAAAATCCCTTCTATTTAAAGATATAATTGAAATCTTACTTTTCTTTGTAGTCAAGTTTTGGCACCATTGTAAAGGAAGAAATTTAAACAAGAAAATTAACGGATTAAACTCTTGTATACTATAATTGGGGATCAATAAAACTATGGCTTGCCAGTCCTACGGAGAATCTTCTTAAGCTAACTCATGCTTGGCTTTATCTTACTAAGTGCTAGTAGTCAGATCAAACAATGTGGAACTCCAAAAAGAGTAAAGAGGTGTTTAGAAAGAAGGGGAAGGGTTCCATCACTAGTCCTTTAGGATAGTTATCAGGGAAGTCCTATGGCTAAATCCTAGGTGCCTAAGAGAAGAAAGACTAGACCTCAACAAAACTGAGGTCAACATCAATAGGGAAGATAAATTTATTCACTTTCTCTAGAACATCCTCTATAACCTCCTCGGATAAGTGATCTAGTGATCGACACCTAAAGGTTTATAGTGGTAGGAGACACCTCTCCTAATCCTAACCTTCTAAAAATGGACAATGACATAAGATTAGTACTGACACCCAAATCACATAAAACCTTCCCATAAAACTACTTTCCAATTCTTCTGAATGATACCACTACACTCCTTGCTGATTCTTACAGTCTCATAATATCCAAACTTCCTCTTCTTATTAAGGATATCCTTTGGGAAATGCACAGCTGGGCACCTACTCAATAACCTCAGTAAAAGGAACGTTGATTGTCAGCTTCTCAAATACTTCTAATAACAGAGAAAATGTCTTCCATAGGTCTTTTAGGTTCCAATGTCTCTTTTTCCGCTTTTGGATCTTTTCGGACCACTTCCTCTAACTCTTCTCCACTCCTCAACTTGACTGCTTGAACATGCTAACTATTCTTTTTCTTAAGGTTAATCTCAATGTTACTAGGAAGTGTTCCTTAGGGTCGACTTCTAAGTGAGTTTGCAATTTGTCCCAATTGGTTCTTTATATTCCTAATTTAGCTGCACCTTGGCTTTGTAACTGATTCTCCATCTGCAAAACAACTTACTCACATGACAACTTATTTTCCTTGAATTGTTGGTTTGTAATATAACTAGGAGGATAAGAAGGTTTGAAGTTAGTACTACCTTGATTATTATAATTTTCAAAAGGGTTTTCTTGATTACTCCACCATTATTGGTTTTCTGCAACCTGGTTATTAATCTAGTTAAAATTAGGATGATTCTTCCAATTAGGGTTATAGAAATTGGAATATGGATTGTTCATTTTATTGTTGATTGCATTTAGGGTCTCAGGTGGTGAAGAATTTGCATCAACCAATTGTCCAAATAAATTTTCCTCAATTACTTGTGAAACTTGAGGCTTGTTCATCCCTAACTAGTTTAGCTTCCAAGATATAACAACTACCTAAGAATTCAGAGTTGAAAGCACATCTGTGTCATGTACAATTGCTACATTTCTAAGGTTCACTCTCTTAGAAGGCCATTGAAACTTTTTTGTAGTCATCTCTTCAATTAGCGGATAGGTCTCATCAAATGGCTTTGACATTAGCAAGAGATCCTACTAACCTGTTGTAAAATTTTGAATTATCAACCAATAAGGCAGTGCATATTGGAGACGCTTCCTAAGAATTTTCTTGAATCATTCCCAAGCTTCACAAATTGACTCACCTTCATGCTGGCAAAATAAAGTGACATCATTCCTCAATTTAGCCATTTTTTAAGGTGGAAAATTTTTAGCTAGGAATTTCTGGGCCATGTCTCTCCACATCCTAAATGATCCAGGTGCTAATGAATTTAACCAAATTTTATTTTTATCCCTCAAGGAGAAAGATAAATGCCTTAGTGTAACAACAACATTAGAAATTCCATTATAACGAAACGTGGCACAGAGTTCTAAGAAACTTGATAAGCGTAGGTTTGTATATTTAGATGAGGTTCCCCTAAACGGATTGTTCTGGACCATTTGAATGATATTAGAATTTATTTTGAATGTATTAGCTTCTATGATACTCAAATGAATTTAATTTGCCTTAGGTTCAGCATAGTCTTTTAATGGTCTATGTGCATTTGGATCTTCATTGGTTGGTTCCTGAATTTTTGGTTTGTTTTGTGGGTTGTTCGTCATCTCTATTTTGAGCTATTGAAGTCTCTTTTCTTTTTAAATTTTTCTAATAGTTTTCTCTCGCTCAGAATCGTATAGTTAAAGTCCCGTAGGTCCTAAACTACGAATATACAAACAAGAGACTGCTAAAAAATTCACACAAAATCAAACAACAATATTTTTTATTTTTCTATTTTTTATAAAAAAAATAATGAAACTAATTAAACACAAACATTTAACACTGTAGGTTTTCAAATCTAAGAGCTCAAAATTCAACTAAAATATTTCTAAGTCAAATCACCGTCGGACCCTGCAATGATGCTAAAACTTGATATCGCTTTTCGGTACTACAACACACTAGGGCTTACGCAAGTGCACATGTCCTATCAATAATATCAAATTTTAGAGTCTAGAATGTTGAACCCAAAATGAATAAGGAATTTTTAGTAGGAAGCGTTCATGCCTACAAGTTTTAGCTCTAGTCTGAAAGGTTGAAAATGTTAAAAGTCTAAAAAGCTAACATACCATGTTACAACAAATAACAATTTTAAATCATACACAAGTAATCCTACTGTTGACATCATTTTTATGAGAACTCCAAATTGACATCCACAGACAAGATATGACTCAAGCCATTTTCACAGGCTCAAGAACCTTTGACCTAAATGGTCAAATTTGATCAACATTGGTCAAACTTGGTCAAACTTGGTCAAACTTGACCATCTGGTCAACTCTAGTCAATCTTGCTCAAACCAAGATCATTTTTTACCAATCCATGGGTTTATAATATAATTATTATTTTTAATTAATTACATGATTAATTCAAAATGAAATTATAATTAACATCCTAAAAGTGAAATCAAAATTGCGACATCATACATGTCATCATAAAACATAAAAATGACTTTTAAAATTGAATTCAATACATGTGGGGTTTCCCATGAGTCACCCATGACCCATGAGACCCATTATAACACATCCAAAATCCATGACACATCATCTTTAATAAAGACAAAAAATCATCATGAAGCCATCATGATTGGAAGGACATGTGTCATGCCCTTCCAAACTCATTAAATGGCTAATAAGTTCATATGGGGTAGGTTGATCCAAGAACTCTATCCACATCATGGATTAACCAATAAGGAAAGAACAAGCTAAGATCATCAAGATAAGCCTCATCATGACACTTCATACCAAGCCATGGGAGTGAGTGTAAGGAAGCATATGTGTCATCACTTTATAAAAATTCTGTGACATGATAACCTAGGTGGATGAAGATTAACAAGCCCATTTCCAAGTCACCATTCACCTCTTCTCCTATCCAATGAACATGAGCCAAATCAATTTCATTAAATGGAAATATCATCATGGCTATTCATGGAAACAATACAAGGAGAAGATTATGTGTCAACACACCCCAAAATTAAAGCATGAGTCACTTGCTACCATGGAGTAAGTTAACCGGCCACTTCATGCGATATCTTAAAAACTTCATGGATTAAACAATAAGAAGGAAACATCACTTAAACTACCTCTTTTACCATGGTTAAAGGTCATCATAACCAAGTAATTGAAGTAAGTGTGAAAGAACCTATGTGTCCAGCCTATGTGGAAGAAGGATAATTAATCCACCTTCGTGTCACCATTCACCTCACCTCCAACCCAATGAAAAGAGGCCAAAGCTTAGCCAAATACAATGCATTAAATGGAGACTCATTATGGGAGGCTTGGAGAAACTCAACCATTGATATCCATAGCCCACAATCTTATCTTTTAAACATCATATTATGGTTATAACCTTCCCCAAATAAACTCCAAGAAAGCTTGAGCTCATCCATGGCTATTCATGGCTATATAAAGAGCCAAACCCGAATATTTCAAAGAGAGGAGAGAAATCATAAACATCCGTACACTGCTTAAATCCTATAACCTTCGACACCGAAGTTCTTCCCTATAGCCTAGGCAGTTGATCCCCCATGGAATTGAGCCATAAAATCCATTGAATTATTTCAATTTGGCCAACCAGAGAACCTCCAAAAACAGGACAACTTGAGAGTTTGAAACAAAATTCTCCAAATCTCCAAATTGTTCATCCTAAATCCATTTAGGGACTAAACGAGGGTAAGCCCAATCAAAATTGGCCATCCCAATAGCCTCTAGACCACTGCTTTGCCATCTCCTCCCAAACGGAGCCACCGCAAAATCAATTTCATATCTAGCCTTGATTTAACCCCAAATTAACTTGGGGAAAATCTTAAGGAGCTCAAGATGAAGCTTTGGAGCCATTCAAATTAAGTTCACACCCACTGTGGCCAAGGTATGGATTATTTACCCCTAATGGCGTTCAGGCTCCACACATTAAGAAAGAAATTGATTCAAAACCTATACATCATCGTATGGATAGTTTCGTCATCTCAAGACGATCCTAAAGAAACAAATTTCACTTGATTTCATCAAGAATCGAGTGAGATCTTGCTCTTAGACCATGAACGGTCTACGGGATCAGAGGGGATGAAAAAGATGAACCAAGACCGTCCATTCCCGTGTTTTAGAAATGAATGATCCTGATTAAAACAAAGTTGAGCTACTGTTTTGATTCCCGTAGCTGATTAGCCGCGTTACGAGCCATCCGAGGACACGCGACAACCAAAGATTTGTCTGGATTTAATTAAATCCAGATAAATCCAGACAAACCTTAAAAACTTCAAAATTACATATCTTGGCATAGAAAATTCATAAAAATATGAAAAAAATACCTCTAAACTCAGCATGAAGAGGGGAAAATTATGAGATTAAAATCATAATTTTATTCTTTGTATTTAAATTTTAAACAATTAAATACTCTCTGGAGTATTTTAATTATTAAAAATTATTTACAAAACAGAAAAATATGAAAATTTAGGAGAATTATCTTTAGACCTTTAGGTATATCCCTTGATTTTTCCTAGTCTATAAAAATCCTCTAAGACATCATTTCCTAATTTTCAAGACATTTTATAATTATTTTTAACAGTAATTATAAAAAAAATGAAAATAATGGAAAATTAAATTGGAAATTGAATGAGTAATTTAGAGTGACTGACAAGAACTCTATAATGATATAAATTAGCCTTTGAAAAATTTGAAAGAATAATATTTTGAATCCTTAGGGTAAATAAATATAAATTATTTAATTTACATTCAAATAACCCTAAAAATCCCATAGATCCTAATTTAAATCCTAATCACTTTGGGTTTAGATATCTACAAGCTCTAATTAAGCCTAAGACATAACTAGACTTAATTAAACCCGTTAAACCTTAACTAAATTAGGTTTAATACAAAATTAAACTGTAATTAAGTCTAAGACATAACTAAGCTTAATTAAACCCATTAATCCTTAACTAAATTAGGTTTAATACAAAATCAAACCTTAATTAAGTCTAAGACATAATTAGGCTTAATTAAACCCATTAAACCTTAACAAAATTATGTTCAACATAAAATCAAACTTTAATTAACCTTAAGACATCACTAGGTTTAATTAAACACCTTAAATCTTAATTACATTAGGCTTAAGACAAATTGAACCTTAATTAGACCTAACCCCTAATTAGACCTAATTAAAAACCTTAAAACTTAATTACATTAAGTTTAAGACAAATCAAACTTTAATTAGGCCTAACCCCTAATTAGACCTAATTAAACACCTTAAACCTTAATTACATTAGGTCTAACATAAATCAAACCCTAAACAGGTCTAACCCCTAATTAGACCTAATTAAAAAACTTATACCTTAATTACACTAAGTTTAAGAGAAATTCAACCATAATTAGGTCTAACCCATTAGACCTAATTAAATCATTAAACCTTAATTAACTGAGGTTTAATCATACCTAAACCATAATTAGGTCTAACCCATTAGACCTAATTAAATTATTAAACCTTAATTAATAAAAGTTTTATCATACCTAAACTATGATTAGGTCTAACCCATTAGACCTAATTAAATCATTAAACATTAATTAACAAATGTTTAATCATACCTAAACTATGATTAGGTCTAACCCATTAGAACTAATTAACCTTTAAGGCTTACTTACATTAGGCTTAAACAACCTTAAATCTTAATTAGGTCTAACCTATTAGACCTAATTATCCTTTAAGCCTTACTTACATTAGGCTTAAACAAATCTTGATTAGGACTAACCCATTAGACCTAATTAACCTTTAAGCCTTACTTACATTAGGCTTAAATAACCTTAAATCTAATTAGGTCTAACATATTAAACCTAATTAACCTTTAAGACTTACTTACATTAGGCTTAAACAACCTTAAACCCTGATTAGGTCTAATCCACTAGAACTAATTAGTTTTTAAGCCTTACTTACATTAGGCTTAAACAAATCTTGATTATATCTAACTCATTAGGCGTAATTAACCTTTAATCCTTACTTACAGTAGGCTTAAACAACCTTAAATCTTAATTAGGTCTAACCTATTAGACCTAATTAACCTTTAAGCCTTACCTACATTAGGCTTAAACAACCTTAAATCTTAATTAGGTCTAACTTATTAAACCTAATTAACCTTTAAGCCTTACTTACATTAGGCTTAAACAACCTTAAATTCTGATTAGGTCTAACCCACTAGACCTAATTAACCTTTAAGCCTTACTTACATTAGGCTTAAACAAATCTTGATTAGGTGTAACCCATTAGACCTAATTAACCTCCAAGCCTTACTTACATTAGGCTTAAACAACCTTAAATCTTAATTAGATCTAACCTAATAAACCTAATTAACCTTTAAGCCTTACTTACATTAGGCTTAAACAACTTAAATCCTGATTAGGTCTAACCCATTAAACCAAATTAACCTTTAAGCCTAAACCCTAATTAGGTCTAATACATTAGACTTAATTAAACTATTAAACCTTAACCAACTAAGGTTTAATCAAACCTAAACTCTAATTAGGTCTAACACATTAGACTTAATTACATAATTAAACCTTAACAAACTAAGGTTTAATCAAACCTAAACCCTAAGTAGGTCTAACACATTAGACTTAATTAAACTATTAAACCTTAACCAACTAGGATTTAAGCAAACCTAAACCCTAATTAGGTCTAACACATTAAACTTAATTAAACTATTAAACCTTAACCAATTAAGGTTTAATAAAACCTAAATCCCAATTAGGTCTAAGACATCAAAATTAACATAATTAAACCAAGATAAGACCTTAATCACATTAGGTAACTTAATAAACATTTCTTTAGGCCTAAGACATCAAATTAGACCTAATTAAACCATTAAGCCTTAACTACATTAGGCTTAATCATCCTAAATCCTAATTAGGTATAACCCATTTAACCTAATTAAACCATTAAACCTTAACTAAATTAGGTATAATCATCTCAAGTCCTTATTAGGTCTAACCCATTAGCCTTAAACCATTAAGTCTTAATTATATTAACCTAAACCAATTGGACTTAACCCTAATTAAGTCTAATTATCTAATTAAATATTACCTAAATTAGGTTTATTATCATTAAACCAATTAGACTTAACCCAAATTAAGTCTAATTAATTAATTAAACATTACCTAATCTAGCTTTAATTATACTTAAACCAATTATACTTAACCCTAATTAAGTCTAATTATACAATTAAATCTTACTCAAATTAGGTTTAATTATCCTTAAACCAATTAGAGAACCCTAATTAAGTCTAATTAATCAATTAAATCTTACATAAATTAAGTTTGATTAATCTTAACTCAATTAGAACTAACCGTAATTTATTCTAATTAACCAATTAAACCTCACCCAAATTAGGTTCAATTAACCTCTAACCTAAACCTAGGTTCAACCTATATTGAACCTAAATCAAACCTAAACTTAAGTTCAACCACATTGGACTTAAGTAAAATCTAAACTTAGGTTCAACCTGACATTAACCGAAGTTAACCCAAACCCAACCTAAGTTCAACCCATATTGAACTTAAGTCAAACCCAAACCTTAGGTTTATTCTAACTCAAACCTAAATCAAACCCAACATATGTTCAACCCATACCCAAACCTTAGGTTTAACTTAACTTAAACCTAAGTCAAACCCAACTTAAGTTTAGCTCATATTGAACTTAAGTCAAACTTAAATCTTAGATTTAACCTAACTTAAACCTAAGTCAAACTCAACTTAAGTTCAACTCATATTGAAAACTTAAGTCAAACCTAAATCTTAGGTTTAACCTAAACTAAACTTAAGTTAAACCCAATTTAAGTTCAATCCATATTAAACTTAAGTCAAATCCAAACCTTGGATTTAACCTAACCTAAATTTGAGTCGAACCTAAACTCAAGTTCAACCTGATATGAACCCAAGTTAACCTAAACCAACATAAATCTTAAGTTCGACCTAAATCAAACTTAACTAGACATAAATCATAAGTTCGACCTAAATCGAACTTACCTCGACATAAATTTTAAGTTCAATCTTAAGTTTGACCTAAATCAAACTCAACTTGACATAAATCATAAGTTCAACTTAAATCAAACTTAACTCAACATAAATCTAAGGTTCGACCTAAATCAAACTTAACTCAACATAAATCATAAGTTTGACTTAAATCAAACTTAACTCGACATAAATCATAAGTTTGACCTAAATCAAACTTAACTCGACATAAATTTAAGTTCAACCGAAATTGAACATAACTCGACATAAATCTTAAGTTCAACCTAAATCGAACTTAACTCGACATAAATTGACATAAATTAACCTAAATCGACATAATTTAACATAAATCAACAAAAATCAACACAAACTGACATATCAAAATTTGACATTAACCGAAATATCAAATCTAATTCAACATAATTTAAAAATCTTAATATTGATCCCCGATAAATGTAACCACGCCAAAAACTTGATATTGTCCTTTAAAAGTAACGACACTAAAAACTTGATTCCCGACAAACAGCGCCAAAAACTTGGGCCGCTAGGAATATATGCGCTGATGATTTAGATATGAAAATTATGATTTTATAATATGGGATACTACGCAAGTATACGTATCGTTTATCAAGTAATATAAGACTTTTTGATTAAGCCCCGAGATATCGAACCCACAGGGAAAATGTAAAAATCTATAAAGGAATCAGAAAATTATCTTTTTACTTTCTTTAATTGTTTTTGAAACAGTATGTCTTGATTCTGAAAAGTTTTGAAAGTTGATTTGTCTTTTGAAATTTCCTTAAAAGGTTAAGCGAGAAATTAAAATAATAATAACTAATAACATTGGATGTAAAATACTATTAACTAGAATATCTTTTTCTTTCCTTTTATGAAGTAGTAATAATTCTTAAAGTATTGTTATGGAAGTATTCAAATTTGTTGTGACAGATAGAATAAAATGTGTTCTTGACCCTTACTTGGTTCTATAAAGAACATAGGTTAATTTGAAATTTTTATTATTTTGAACATGGTTAGGCAGGGAAGATAGCAGTCTCTCACTCTAGAATTCCCTCGATTCCCACCACCTGGGGGCTAACTTCTCATAACAAAACTCAAAACTTCAAACCAAATTAGGGGGTTTTAGCCTATCACTCTAAAATCCTCAAATTTTACTCCCTTTTATAAAAATATCTTCTAATATTAAATTCAATTATATGGACTACAATTCTCACCCATATAATTGCATGTGATTCTTACTAACTTTTATGAGACAATACCGCATTGAATCTTACATAATCTCAAGAAATTCTACAACTTAAGATACCAAATTAAGAAGTAAACAAAGTTTTTAGAATCAATCTTCACAACTTCTTCCAACTTTTAAACACTTATACTTTCCACAACAATTCTTTGTAAATTAATTACTTCTCCATTTAAGAAAGAAAAAGATAAAGTAAACTACTCAGAATGCGTTGAGAAAATACAAAAACACATTGATTTAAAATTAAAAACAATAAGAAAAATAACAAACTAAAGCAAGTATTAATATAAAGATTAAAAGTAAACTCTTATCTGAAAATCTTCTCCACAAGACTAAGGAAGTTCCTCTGAAACTTCGACTCTTTGCTAAACTACTCCTCAGAGCAAGTCTCCCAACTCCAATGACTCGAAATACAGACTCCAGACTTCAATAAAAACTAAACTAAAAGAAAGAAAAGAAGTGGGAAGAAGAAGACTTCACTCCGACCCTTTTCTCCTTTCTACTCTCTACTCCAACTCTAAAATAAAAACTCTTAAAATACAGTGGAAGAAAAAAAGAAAGAAAGGAATAACCCTTCAAAATGCAAAGGAAGAGTCTCCTAATCTTTCCTAAGACTCTCTTTAAATAGTAAACCAAGAGGTGCCTTGGTGTCTCTTCAAAATGTGTCCAGATTCAATGTATCTACCAAGGAAGGCACCCCTTCATTCAAACTTGCTACCCAAAGGAAATTAAGGTAGTTACCACCAAGAGTTGCATCCCATCCCCTTTGAAATTAGCGCCAAATTCATTTGAATTTTGATTTGTAACTGTTGCGGCTAAACACCGGCCCAGTGCTGCTTAGCTGCCAGTGCCAAAATTTTAATTTTTAATTTTATTGCTCCAAATTTAATCCAATTTTGCTCCTTTCATCATGACCATCCATTTTTATCATACCTGCAAGAAAAACACAAAATACCTTCCATTAAAGTGCAATATCATTAAAAATAGGTATAAAATGTGCATAAAAATACTATATATTTTAGGTGTTTCAAAATCCCCCAAACTTAAAATGTTACTTGTCCTCAAGTGATAGTTAATCTCATAAAACATTTTAGCATGCAAAATATGTAATGAGTTTCTTAGGAAGATAACAAAATTTTGTTCTAGAAATGGAATAGTCCAATTAAGAAAAAATTTCAGTAATTGAAACCAACTTAAAGTTTAGAAAGTTCTTAAGTAAAGGAAAATGACAAATATAAGTTTCTATCTATTTCATAAATATTTGTATATTCTTCAAAATGTAGGATTCAGATAATTATTTTTCTTACTTACAAATCTTTATTTGAAAATAATTTTTACTTACTATATTATAACCTTAAGCTTTAGATTTTTTCTAAATTTAAATCTTAAACTTTAGGTATGAAACAATTTTTGATTAGGTCCTTAAATCCTCAAGCTTCTCCTCCCTTTTCATATACTATTTCTTACTTTCTCTCTTTCTCTTTTTTTATAAGGAAAGGATTACTATATCTAGATAGGCCTTTAATGATTTTGAATTCCACCCTTCCATTTAAAATAAAGGTCAGATATACATCTTTTACTTAAAAATCATAATAATAGTATTTGAAAATTATTCTTCAAAAAAAAAAATTTAAGCTTTGAAGAATAAAAGTCAAATCTTCTATTTATCCAAAAATACAAAACTTCTTACTAAAGATAGTTTAACTTTATTTAACACCTCTTCATTAAGAACATTTTAACTCTAAGTTTTTCATGATTACTATAAATTTTAACTAAATTCTTTTATTCATTTCTATATTCAAAATTTTGTTCCCCAAATATAACTTCATGTACATAATTGTTCTTAATCAAAAATATGATTTATTTTTAAGTATTCTTGAGAATCAAATAAAATTTTAGGTTTTTGAAAATCTTTATTTTCAAAAAAATTAATCCCCCCAAACTTTAATTTTTTAATTAAGGTAAAGCATTTAAGCATAAGAAATGATATATGGGTGAGAAATAAAAACTGACATATCATGCTTGTAGGAATTTTTAATATCCTAATATGCAAGAATAACAATTTAAATAACAGGAGTAAAATGAAATCAAATTTAGTTTTTCAAAACATATTTATTTTTTTTTCTACAAAGAAAAGTAAAAATTTCAAAAAGACTTCTACAGTAGTAGAGGTTTTTGACCCACAATTTTATATTATGATATTTTAATTTGATTGCAACGAAGCCAAAAACTTGACCCCGCTATATTATATGTATAGAATTTGTAATTGTTTATGTTGTGGATGCTACGCAAGTATACGTATCGTATCAAGTAATACAGGGCTCTAGTGGAGTCCTCGGTTATCGATCCCACGGGGAAAGAGAAAATTAAATAACAGCTAATTTTAAAATAATAATAATAATATTATTATTAATATACGAAAATTTGGAATTTTGAATTTAAGCGCAATAAAGTAAACTAAGTATTTTAATTAGATAAATTAACTAAGTAGAAAATTAATACGAATTGCAAGTGCAGGAAATAAAACTAATTGCTAAATAAGTCTTAACTATTCGTAAAAAGTATCTTTCCCCTTGTTTAGAAATTTAAGTGATTGATGAATTTAAATAGATAATGTTAAGGTATTGTGACAAATAGGAGCATTCCTAATCTTTACCCTCGTGGTCCAGTGTAAAGAATATTGACTAATCCTATGTTTGATCATCGAATCCGCGGCTAGGTCGGGAGGATACCGATCGCCACTTCGTAGCTCCCACGTTCCCCTCGCCTGAGGGCTAACATCTACACTTCAGCTCTCAAACAATAGGACCAAATTGAGTATTTTAGTCTGTCACACTAAAATGCTCAATTCTACGCCCAGTGATATTATTTTCCTATTTATTTGCACCCTCCTTCCAAGGCTTTTGAATTTCCCCGAATATCAGATGTAATTTTTACTATAGTTGATAATCAACATATTTTAACAAATCAAAGGGCCAGTTTGAAAAATAAATTAAGTTTTAAGTAAAAATTATCACAATTTATTAATATATAAAAGTACTTCTATTTTTAGTTCATCAAATCACTTAATTTTATAAACAGGGAGAAAGACTAAATAAACTACTCAGAATGCATGGAAACTAAACTAAGCATGGATTTCATTTAAAGTTAAAAAAATAATAAATACAAATACTTATCTTAATTTATCCCTAAGCGGACTCTCGCAGTTCCTTTCGACTCTTCCTTCCAAGATAAAGACGACTCACTAAAAACTCACTCACTAAATACTCACTAAAGACTCAAAATAACTCACTTATAACACTTAGAACACAAAAGTAACACACAAATAACGCACAAAAGACTTAATTTCGGCTTCTATATATAGAGGTAAGCAAAGGACCAAGAGGTGTGTAAGCATCCCTTCAAAAAGTGTCCAGGTTCAATGTATCTGCACCATTTGAACTAGCTCACCATCGGCGACGAACTACCTCACTGTCGGTGAGGCTTCTAGAAGATCTTCAACCGCTCTAGCTCGTTATCAGCGGGCTCGGGCTCGCTGTCAGCGAGACAGTTATAAATCCTTCAGAATTTTCTTCTAGTAACCTCGCCGTCGGCGGGCTCGATCTCGCCGTCGGCAACTCAGCACAATTTGCATGATTTTGCTCTAAATTCGCTCCTTTTTATGATTTTTGCTTTTATCACCTAAATTCTTCATTCCTGCAATAAAATAAAGAAAATACCCTTCTTTAAAGTGCAATTTCATCAAAAATAGGTATGAATTTCTTAATAAATTTTTCAGCGATCAGTTTTCAAAGGAAATACACGCCAACTAAAATAACACACTGATACAGATAACAGATAGTAGTGGAATTTGAAAATTTTAAACATGTAGTTTCCTAAGTAGAAGTTCCTAATAGTGGTTTATAATCTCCTAACAGTTCTTGAATTAAAGTACACACTCTAAAAACTCTGACATAACATACACATAAAAAAAAATTACTATTTCCTACACTACCACAAAACAACATATAAAACAACAACACAACAACATTAATACATCTGAGTATGCATAATAGAAAAATAGTACAACTACAATCTGCATACTATCAAGGTTCACATCACACATAATGAAATTAAATACTAACAAAACAAACATACATCAACAGAAACACCACAAAAAAACAAATAACATAAATCTACTCATCATCCTCATCATCATCATCATCCTGCTCGTTCCAATCCCTGGATGGCAAATAAGGTATGTAGAATGGATGAGGGGGCATCTCAACACTCTGATCACCTCTAATCAGTCTATCCACATATTGCTGATAATTCTCCTCATATTCATCATGTTTTACAATATATCTTTCCACATTATCCAGCTTACCATCCATATCTCTCATATGCTCTCGAGTAAGACTCACCTTTTTCAAAATCTTTCTTAATAAACCAGTCTGCGAATCAGTAGATGATGAAGCACGTGAAGTAGTAGCACGAGAAGTAGATGCAGCAGAAACAGAAGTAGTAGAAGCCCTACCAAATCCTCCTCTCCAACCAAACTCTGAATGTATAGTGTAAGTACCAATGTTTACACTAGTAATTGGTCTCAATGGCTGAAGTACCTCTTCACAGGTATCAAACTTCACTCCAGATCATTCACATAGTGAATGAATCAAGGAAGGAAATCCCTTACCTGCAGTAGTGGTTGATCTAGCACGGTTCAAAACATAATCATAAATTATACTTCCAATGTCAATAGGCTTCCCTTGCTAAATACAATGGTTCAACACAACTCCTTCTCTCGTTACTTCACTAGTATGACTCGAAGGTAACAACTTAGATGAGATAAAATAATGCCATGCCTTAGAAATGACATTCAATTTGGAAGTAGGAAAGTTCACTCTTCTATCATTTGTTATTTTTTATAATCCTCTTCCATCAGTCAGAAATTCCATGATCTCATCTAATTCTCCTTCCGAAGGATGATAGTCAGAATAAAAACAGAACATGTCAGGAGGTAGTCCACAAAAAGTATTGATTGCACCAGAAGAAAAGTTGACCTCCTCCCTTCTAACCATCACTTAATTCTCTTCTGCAACAGGTAAATTTGCATAAAATTCTCTAACCACAGAAACAACAGCAACAGCAGAGAAGCAACAGTAATTCTCCCAGTTTCTTCTAGCAATCATATCTTCAATCATCTCTCCTGGCTTACTAAACACATGCTCAGGAATCAACTTACGTGACTACAATGCATCGACGTATCGTTCCTCAGCCCTCATACTAACAAATTTGTCAGAATCAAACTTCGTCTTTTCTCGTCCACGCTTTGACTTTGGAACCATCTCTAAAAATTCATGAGAAATTCACCATAAATTCAAAAATCAAACTAAACTTGCTAAAATATCTTCCAAAAGATATTTTCACTAAATCCAAGAAATTTCTCAAGTTTTTCCTCAAATTTTCACCATGAATAGTGATTTTAAGATTTTCCATAATGTACTCAAAAGTCAAAATACGTGGTGAAAATAAAAAATTTTTACTTAGGGGTAGTGCTCTTACCTCAAGGGATTCAAATCTAACATTTTTTGTTGAGATCGGCTCTTAAATGATCCACAAAATGATACCCTAGGCTCCTCTTTCATGGTAAATGAAGGTTGAAGACAATGGGGTGGTTGAAAATGGCAATTTTTGGATTTTTAACTTTCGGGAACTAATTTTTGCGAACTGGCGCCTAAGCGCGAACTTTCGGCGCTTAGTCGCGAAATCTGGTGTGTAAGCGCCGACAATCTTGCACTTAGCTGCCAGTACCCAAATTTTCATAATTAAGGTATATGCACTAAATCACTTTGTTAATTACCCTTAATTACTCTAGAATAATTATTTCTCCCCACAAATCTTCCAATACTCCAAATCAAAGTTAAATAACCATTGATTCTACACAAATTTTACAAAAACACAAACTTATATTAAAACAAACATAACATTTAATACAATACTAGAATTTTCATCTACACATAGAGGATGAAATTCTCTAAATACAAGAGACATTAATCTCAAACTGATAAGTATACATCTCTAGGATGTAACTATCACATCATCAGGCTTAGTTAATACTTAAATATAAACACTAAACACACCAAACATAACACACAAGAACACTAAACATAACACATAAGAACACTAACAAAACAAACAAAGCACTCTTAATTCCATTCTCCATTAGGCGGAATATATCCAGGACCACTATTATTTTCATTTGACCCTTCTGGAATATAAATTTAATAGAACGGGTGATCATTGTTCATTCTTACATCATCTTATTCAATACATTTGTTCTTTACAAACATCGCCTTATATATTTCTTCCACGTACATTGAATGATTGAATTGCATCTTGAGTTGCCATCCCATGTGATCCAAATGCAGGTTAGTTTCATTGATCTTTGCTTCCATCGAAGTCACTCGGGCTTCAATTTTTGCAATCATTTCTGCAATACCTTGAATACTAACAGCGATATATCTATTAAATAACTCCTTAGCACTATCACTAATGAACTTACTTTTATCAGAATCTTGCTTCTTCTTCCTCTCATTCTCCCAGGAAAACATAATGCACTCAAAATTCTCTTCTTAGATCTTCAGAAATGAAAATAGGACTTGGGGCAATTGTTTTTTTTAACTCAGATCCTTTTTATAGACTTGGAAAATGCTAGAATATTCCCCAAGACATTTAGAAACTCTTAAATAACTCCCAAAACTTCTCCCCATGATCTAGGCTTATAGATCCACATTTTTCACGTTTTTTATAACTGTGGCGCCTAAGCGCCAACTAGTCGGCGCTTAGCCGCCAGTGCACAAATTAGCACGGGTCTGCTAAGTGTCCAAATTTTCATTTGGACTTCTCTTAATCATCAATTAAGGTCAAATAAACTCTACTTAAGTTTAAAAACTCCAAATTACTACCACTAAAACATAAAAACAAACCAAACAAAGCAAAAAAACACACAAAATAAACATAAAGCAAAGCACAACGATAAATATGGGTTGCCTCCCACAAAGCGCTTGTTTTAACGTCTTCAGCCTAACATACCCAGAACTCATTCTGAGTGACCCAACATCAAATTCTCATCAGATTTAGATTTATTGACTGAAAAATATGGTTTAAGTCTTTGTCTGTCAACTTTAAATATTTTTTCAGTCTTAGGATCTTGAATATCTACAGCTCCATAAGAATAAAATTTTATCACAATAAATGAACACATTCACCTGGACTTAAGTTTTCCAGAAAATATTCTCAATCTAGCATTATACAACAAAACTTTTTGTCCTGGTACAAGATTTTTAGTAAGAATCTTCTGATCATGCCATAACTTCATTTTTTCCTTATAAATCTTAGTATTTTCATAAGATTCATTCCTTATTTCTTCAAGCTCATTCAATTGCAATAGTCTCTTTTCAGCACATCTTTCAAATTATAGTCGAACTCTTTAATATCCCAATAAGATTTATGCTCAAGTTCAAAAGGTAAATAACAAGCTTTTCCAAAAATCAGCCTATATGGGGACATTCCTATATGTGTTCTGTAAGCAATCCTATAGGCCCACAAAGCATAATCCAGTTTAATTGACCATTTCTTTCTATTTGGATTAACAGTTTTTTCCAATATTCTTTTAATTTCACGATTGGATAATTCAACCAAACCACATGTTTGCGGATGATAAGCAGTAGCAATGCGATGATTAATATGATATTTCTTTGCTAACTTCCCAATAATCGCATTTCTAAAATGACTTCCCCCATCAGTTATGATTACTCTTGCTATTCCAAATTTACAAAATATATTCTTTTCTAAAAACTTTGCAACACTTTGAGCATCACATCGAGGTAAAGCAATAGCTTCAATCCATTTGGAAACATAGTCTACTGCTATCAAAATATAGACATTTCCGAAAGATGGTGTAAATGTTCCCATAAAATCTAGTCCCCAAACATCAAATATTTCAACTTCCAACATATAATTGAGGGGCATCTCATTTCTTCTAGAATTATTGCCTACACGCTGACATCTATCATAATTTTTAATATAAACATTCACATCCTTAAAAATTATAGGCCAAATAAAATCCTGATTGTAATATTTTATATGCAGTTTTGTCACTTCCAAAATGTCCCCCATAATCAGAATCATGACATTTTTGAATAATTTCATAAGTCTCTTCCAAAGGTACACATCTTCAAATTATAAGATCCTTTCCTTGAGTATATAAAAATGGGTCATTTCAAAATAAGTCTTAGCATCAGACAAAAATTTCTTCTTTTCGTGATATGTCAAACCATAGGGTATAATATTACTAACAATAAAGTTTACTATGTCTGCATACCATGAAACATGCAATTCTTTAACAGTGAACAGTTTTTCATCAGGAAAATGTTCATTAATTTTTTCAATATCACAGATATTTTTCAATTTCTAGCTTGGACAAATGATCAACAATTTGATTATCAGAACTCTTCCTATCTACTATCTCAAAATCAAATTCTTGCAAAAGAAGAATCCATCTTATCAATCTTAGTTTTGCATCATTTTTCTTCATTAAGTATTTAATAGCAGAATGATCCATATGCACCACACATTTAGTTCCAATTAAATATGATCGAAATTTATCAAAGGCAAATACTATAGCTAATAACTCTTTCTCAGTAGTGGAATAATTAATTTGAGCTTCATTAAGAGTTTTATTAGCATAATAAATTACTCTGAAAATTTTATCATATTTCTGACCCAAAACAGCACCAATAGTATAATCACTAGCATCACACATTAATTCAAAAGGTTTTTCTCAATTTGCTAAAATTATTACAGGTGCAGTGATTAATTTTTCTTTTAATATTTCAAAGGCTTTAAGGCAATTATCATCAAAATTAAAAATTGCAGCATTTTCTAGTAAATGGCGTAAAGGTTTTGTAATCTTTGAAAAGTCTTTGATGTAACGCTTGTAGAATCCAGCATGTCCTAAAAAACTTCTATTTCTCCTTACATTGGTTAGGCAAGGTAAATTAGATATAACTTGAATTTTTGCAGGATCTACCTCCAAACCTTTTTCTGAAATTCGATGTCCCAAAATAATTCCTCCTGCTACCATAAATTGGCATTTTTCCCAATTAAGGACCAAATTAGTTTCTTCACAGCATTTTAGAACTTTAGATAGATGTTCTAAACATGATTCAAACGAAATTCCAAACACTAAAAAGTCATCCATAAAAACTTCAATCCCTTTTTCAATTAAATCACAAAAAATAACCATCATACATCTCTGAAATGTAGTAGGGGCATTACAAAAACCAAAGGGCATTCTTCTAAAATCAAACGTACCATAAGGACTGGTAAACGTAGTTTTCTCTTGATCCTCAGGAGCAATTTTAATTTGGTGGTAACCAGTATATCCATCTAGAAAACAAAAGTATTTATTTCCATCCAGTCTATCTAACATTTGATCTAGAAAAGGGAGTGGAAAATGATCTTTCCTTGTGGCAGGGTTTAACTTTCTATAATCAATGCATATTCCTCACTTTGTAACTTGTCTTGTTGGTATCATTTCATTTTTTCATTAACAGTCACAGTTACTCCTCCTTTCTTAGGAACACAGTGAATAGGACTAACCCATGCACTGTCTGAAATAGGGTAGATAATTCCATAATCCAACCATTTTAAAATTTCTTTCTTAATAAAGTCTTTCATGATAGGATTTAATCTCCTTTGGGGATCAGCCCGCAGTTTGCAATTATCTTCCATAACAATTCTGTGCATACAAATTGAAGGACTGATTCCTTTAATATCAGCAATTGTCCATCCAAAGGCATTCTTGTGCTTCTTCAAAATTTCAAGTAAACTCTCTTCTTCTTTTTCAGTTAATTGAGAGGAAATTATAACAAGCAAGGTTGAGGATTCACCTAAAAAACATACTTCAAATGATCAGGAAGCATTTTTAACTCAAGTTCAGGAGGTTTTTCAATTGATGGGCCATAAGATTTATCTTTCTCAGTTATATCCAACAATTCAAAACTTTCACGAACATACTTTAAATCTTCCTCTTGAAAATCTTCAGAATCAAATAACTCCTCTTCTTGCTTAAATAAAAATTCTTCTCTTTCAGTTTTCTCTTCATAAGTTGATTTGAAATGACATTCACTTAAATATTCAATAACATCCATCCTATAACACTCATCTTCTTTACCTCTAGCAGGATATTTCATCGATTTTGAAATATTAAATGTAACGTATCGATCATTAACCCTCATCGTTAATTCCCTTTTGTACATCTATCATGGCTCGCCTGTAGCTAGAAAAGGTCTCCCCAAAATTATGGGTATCTCTTTATCTTCCTCCATATCTAACACAATGAAATCCACAGGAAAAATAAATTGATCCACTTTTACCAAAACATCTTCTATAACTCCTTTAGGATAAGTGATCGAATGATCTGCTAAATGCAGAGTTACAGTAATTGGGGTTATTTCTCCTAGTCCCAGTCTTTTGGAAATTGATAGAGGCATAAGGTTAATGCTTGCACCCAAATCACATAAAGCTTTTTCACAGAATCTTTCTCCGATTGCACATGGAATTGTGAAACTATCAGGATCTTTAAGTTTTTCAGGAAGCTTTTTCTGAATTATCGCACTGCACTCCTCACTAAGTGCAATTGTCTCATTTTCTTTAAACTTCCTCTTTTTATTAAGAACATCCTTCATAAATTTCGCATAGCTTGGCATTTGTTCTAGGGCTTCAACAAATGGAATATTGATGGTAAGATTCTTTAATATCTCCAAGAATTTTGAAAATTGCTTATCCAACTTTTGTTGATGAAGACTCTGAGGAAATAGAGGTGGTGGTTTTTCTAAATCAACCTTAGGTGGAGAAATAGGTCTTTCAAAACCTTTTGGAGCGTCCTCTTTATGTCTTTCAATTTCTTCTTTCTCTACTTCAGTTTCTTTTTGAACTTTACCTTCCAATTCTTTTCCACTTCTCGGTTGAATTGCTTTCACTTGTTCTTTATTCTTTTCTCTTGGATTCACTTCAGTATTACTTGGAAGCATTCCTTGGAATATATTACTTAAGGCATTTGCAATTTGTCCCAATTGATTTTCAATATTTCTGATGGTTGCTCCTTGAATTTGTAATTGATTTCCCATATGTGATACTACTTCTTCCTTAGACAACTTCTTCTCCTTATTTTGTAAAGCATTGTTATAACCTAAAGGATAAGTTAATCTATTATTATTATTACCTTGGTTGTTCCAATTCCCCAATGGGTTTACTTGGGTGTTCCTCTATTGTTGATTAACACCACCCTGATTATTGTTATTCCAGTTAAAATTTGGATGATTCTTCCAACCTGGGTTATAATAATTGGAATATGGGTTGTTAGGTTTGATTATAACATTCACAGTTTCTAGTGATGAATAAGAATCAACCATTTGGCCTAATGAATTTTTTTCAATCATGTGATTTGGCTGAGAAAAATTCATCCCAAATTGGTCTATCTTCCTTGATACAGCAGCAACTTGATTTGCTAACATTGTAAAAGCATGATTTTCATAAACACTGGCTACCTTTTTAGGATTTAACCTTTCAGAAGGCCATTGAAAATTATTAGTAGCCATTTCTTCAATTAAAGCATAAGCATCGGAAAATGATTTAGACATTAATGATCCACCAGCAACAGCATCGATGATTGATCTAAGAGATCCAACTAATCCATTACAAAAAGTTTGAATTATTAACCAATCTGGTATCTCATGATGTGGACATTTCCTGAGGAGATCTTTAAATCTTTCTCATGCTTCATATATTGATTCTCCTTCAAACTGACAAAAAGATGTTATATCATTTCTCAACTTTGCAGTCTTAGATGGTGGAAAATATTTAGCAATGAACTCTTATGACAATTCACCCCAAGTTCTTATTGATCCAGGTGCTAACGAATGTAACCACATTTTAGCTTTATCCCTTACTGAGAAAGAAAAAAGTCTAAGTCTAATAGCATCTTCTGAAACACCATCATATTTAAAAGTAGCACACAACTCTACAAAATTAGCAAGATGCAAATTAGGATCTTCAGTTTTTGCTCCCCCAGACGAATTATTAGACACCATTTGGATAATAGCAGGTTTAAGCTCAAAATAATTAGCAGCTACATCAGGGTTTTGAATACTACCACGAAGTTCATCTACTGTAGGGTTAACATAATCTCTTAAAGGTCTTATTTCTTGATGGATGCCAACATTTTGATCTTGATGATTTGCCATTTCTTAAATATTTTTATCTTTTTCTGTATTCTTAATTTTTTTGATTTTTTTGATAATTCTTTCTAATTCAGAATCATAAGGCACAAGTCCTTCAGAACCTGAACTACACATATAACAATAAAACAAAACAAAACACTATACACTAACAAAAACAAAGAAAAGTAAAAATTTAAAATTTCTTAATTCTCTTTAAAATGCAATTTAATTACTTTTCCCCGACAACGACGCCAAAAACTTGATCCCCGATAAATCTAACGTGCCAAAAACTTGTAACTGTCATGTAAATGTAACGACGCTAAAAACTTGATTCCCGAGAAACTGTGCAAAAACTTGGGCTGCTGGGAATATAAGCGCTGATGATTTAGATATGAAAATTATGACTTTATAATATGGGATACTACGCAAGTATACGTATCATTTATCAAGTAATATAGTACTTTTTTATTAAGCCCCGAGATATCGAACCCACAGGGAAAATGTAAAAATATTTAAGGGAATCAGAAAATTATCTTTTTACTTTCTTTAATTGTTTTTGAAAAAGTATGTCTTGATTTTGAAAAGTTTTGAAAGTTGATTTGTCTTTTGAAATTTCCTTAAAAGGTTAAGCAAGAAATTAGAATTATAATAACTAATAACACTGGATGTAAAATACTATTAACTAGAATATATTTTTCTTTCCTTATATGAAGTAGTAATAATTCTTAAAGTACTGTTGTGGAAGTATTCAAATTTGTTGTGACAGATAGAAGCAAATGTGTTCTTTACCCTTACTTAGTTCTATAAAGAACATATGTTAATTTGAAATTTTTAATATTTTGAACATGGTTAGGCAGGGAAGATACAAGTCTCTCACTCTAGAGTTCCCTCGATTCCCACCACCTAGGGCTAACTTCTCATAAAAAAACTCAAAACTTCAAACCAAATTAGGGGGTTTTAGCCTGTCACTCTAAAATCCTCTAATTTTACTCCCTTTTATAAAAATATCTTCTAATATTACAATCAATTATATGGACTACAATTCTCACCCATATAATTGCATGTGATTCATATTAACTTTTATGAGACAATACCGCATTGGATCCTACATAATCTCAAGAAATTCTACAACTTAACAGGCCAAATTAAGATGTAAACAAAGTTTTTAGAATCAATCTTCACAACTTTTCCCAACTTTTAAACACTTATACTTTCCACAACAATTCTTTGTAAATTAATTACTTCTCCATTTAAGAAATAAAAATATAAAGTAAACTACTCAGAATGTATTGAGAAAATACAAAAACACATTGATTTGAAATTAAAAACAATAAGAAAAATAACAAACTAAAGCAAGTATTAATATAAAGATTAAAAGTAAACACTTATCTGAAAATCCTCTCCACAAGACTAAGGAAGTTCCTCTGAAACTTTGACTCTTCGCTAAACTACTCCTCAGAGCAAGTCTCCCAACTCCGATGACTCAGAATACAAACTTCAGACTTCAATAAAAACTAAACTAAAAGAAAGAAAAGAAGTGGGAAGAAGAAGAATTCACTCCGACCCTTTTCTCTTTTCTACTCTCTACTCCTACTCTAAAATAAAAACTCTTAAAATGCAGTGGAAGAACAAAAGAAAGAACCCTACAAAATGCAAAGGAAGAGTCTCCTAATCTTTCCTAAGACTCTCTTTAAATAGTAAACCAAAAGGTGTCTTGGTGTCTCTTCAAAAAGTGTCCAGATTCAATGTATCTACCAAGGAACGCACCCCTTCATTCAAACTTGCCGCCCAAAGGAAGTTATGGTAGTTACCACCAAGAGTTTCATCCCATCCCCTTTTAAATTGGCGCCAAATTCATTTGAATTTTGATTTTTAACTGTGGAGGCTAAGCGTCGGCCCAGCGGTGCTTAGCCGCCAGTGCCAAAATTTTGATTTTTCATTTTTTGCTCTAAATTTGATCCAATTTTGCTCCTTACATCATGACCATCCATTTTCATCATATATGCAAGAAAAACACAAAATACCTTCTATTAAAGTGCAATATCATTAAAAATAGGTATAAAAATATGCATAAAAATACTATATATTTTAGGTGTATCAAATATCGACATAAACCAAACATAATATAATATGAATTGACATAAATCAACAAAAATTATAAGTTTGACTTAAACCGAACTTAATTAAACATAACTCGACAAAAACTGACATACAAATCTAAATTGACATGAAACCACAAATTAGACAAAAATCGACATAAAATCTTAAATCAGATAAGAATCGACATAAAACCCAAAATAAAATCCACTCGATATAAATTGACATAAAATCCAAAATCCAACCTAAATCGACATTCAAGATAAATCAAAAATTAAACATAAATTAAAATAAATCTAAATCTATATTTCAACCAAACTTAGACATTCAACTACTCTGAAACAACAGACATTTTTATCAGGTAATCTAAATATTTTTATGACATTATTTTTTAGTATGTTTTCTTTGTAGGATGAAGACAAGTTTCATTTAGATTTTTTTTAATGTTATAGGGTGTGCTAACTCTGTTTTGCAGGACGATGAAGACAGAACGACAACATTCAAAATAAAATAAAACAAACAAAATAATCAAACTGAAACAAAATGAGAAAATAATATAACATGACATGATATCAAATCAAAACACATTGAAATGAAAAAATAATATGATATGACATGACACTAAAAAAACAAATAGCAAAATGACACAACATGACAGCTAATAAAACTAACAAAATAAAAAAAACAACGGCATGATACAATTCCAACATTTTAGAATAAAAATAAGATGATGACATGACATGAAACAAACACAATGAAATTCAAGTAAAACAATAATCAAAATAAACAAAAAGATAATAGAACAAAACAACACCATGACATTGCAGAGCAAAATGACAATATGAGAAAACGATATTACGACAATAAAAATGATATTACGACACGACAAAAAGACATCACATAACAAAATGACATAATGACATGACATAAAATGACATGACATTACGATATCACTTGACATTACGATATCACATGACATTACGACATAATATAAAATGACATGACATTACGACACGACATAAAATAATATTACATACAAACTACTACATTCCGACATGACACATGACATGACATACAAAATTACAAAATGACATTACAATGAAACAAAATCCAAAATAACAAAACAAAACACAACAAAGAAATGACATGCACCAAACATAAACAAAACTTTCCGGTAGTATCGATTCTTCATAAATGCACTGCCAGACAACACTTACAATTTTATTCGAGGATAAATTTTAACTGTAATCGAGAGTTTTTCTAGGTAGTATTAATTGCTCAGAATGTAATTAATTATAGGAGCTTGCTCCTATAGGAGATTAAAGAACTCAAGATAGTTATTTCACCTACAAGACCTCTCTAGTTACCCTAAATCTTCATATGATTTTCTTATGTGAAAAACTTTGGTAATTACACAATCTGAAGACTGGTTCTATGAGATTATCATTTGATCTCCTTTTCTCTCGATCTCTATCATGATTAAACCTTCTTCAAATTCTCCAAAGAATTCTGATAATAAGTATAGGTAGGATAAGAATTAAGGCGATAGATAGAGAAAAAGAGTGGTGACTCCTTGACATTGAAATGATACGGGAATTGACGGTGACGGTACGCGACTATTTGTCACCATCACTGATCCACTGAAATTTGATAGCTTTTTACTATTCATTTCATACCTATTTTTGATGATATTGCACTTTAAAGGAAGGTATTTTTGATGATTTCATGCAGGTACAATGATTTTAGGCTTTTGGAACAAAAGAAAGCGAAAAGGAGCAAATTTGGAGCAAAAAAGAACAAAAGTGCATTTTATTGAACTAGCACCGGACAACGCCCGTTTCCAGAGAGTTACAACATTTTGGCGGAATAATGCACTGAACGACACTTCTACCAGTGCCGAACAGCGTCCTATCCCGATTTTGAACTAGATTCAATGTATTTGGCCGGATTTTGAAAGGTTACTTGAGGAAACTCTTGGGAATTTAGTTTTGGCTGAATTTAAATACTTTTGGAGCCACATTTAAAAGAGGGGGAAGAAAAGAAGAGAAGTTTTTATATTTTAGAGAGTGAGTTCTTTCCATTTTGTGTAGGAAGTTAGGTTTTTGTTTTTCTCTTCTAAGGCGTGTAAGAGGAGAGGGAAAGTGAGAGATTTCTTCTTCCTTACTATTCTAAAGAGAGAATTGTGTGTTGTTGTGAAGAAAGAAGAGGAGTCAAAGGAATTTCTTGAGATTCACTTGGGGAAGAGTTTGAGATAAGTAGTCTTTACTTTACTATGTTTGTATGACGTTGTTTTTATATATAAAATCCATGTTTTGTCATCTTTTCCTCATGAGTCTTGCGTAGAATTCTTTGTCTTTCTCCTTTTCATGTGATGTGTTGATGTTGTGAAATGGAAATGATGTGCCAATTTATTATGAAGAATTTGTGATGACCATTTCACTTGGAACTTCATTTACTTTTTGATCTGGCCAATTGAATTATTAAAACTTGTTGGAAAACATATGTTCTGAAAGGATTATGAGTTCCACAACACAAGTAAAGGTCACATTAAGATTCCATGAATGGTGAAGTTCATGGGGGTTGAATGCAAATAAATAGGGAAATATACTTTGATGGTGGTAGAATTGGAGATTTCAGAGTGACATGTTGAAATCCTCAATTTGGTCCTAATATTTAGAAACTGAAGTGAGAGTTAGCCTTCAGGTGAAAGAGCTCTGGAGTGAGAGCCAGTATTCTCCCAGCCTAACCACAGATTTGGGGACTAAACTTAAAATTAGCCAATATTCTTTATACGCTGAAATATGGGTAAAGAATAGGAATGCTCCTATTTGGCACAATACATTTGCATCACTGATCTGTGTCACAATACTCATCACATTATGAATGGAAAGGAGGAAGACTATTTCTTACAACTGAACTTCGTAAAAAATTTAGTCTTGCATTAGTATAACTTACTAGAGTTTAGAACGTGTTTTGGTAGATATAATAATTGAACCTGTTTGTCTTTACTTTTAAAATTAATCCAGTTGCAATTATGCTGTGATTTGATAATACATTTTTGTGCTACGTTATAAAAGTAAAGCCTCCCTGTGGGATCAATATTCCAGGACTCCACTAGAGCCTTGTATTACTTGAGCGATACGTATACTTGCGTTAATTGTGTGACTCATTATCATTTAAATTAATATATATATATATATATCTAAATCTGAGTTTATTAATTTTGCAAATTAAAAAGGTCACACCAATCACCTACTTTTATCAATTTGAACTGAAAGATATCAAATACATTAGTCACACTTCCTTGTAATAAGATAAGTAAATTACATGGAAAGTAAAGTTGCAAGTACTAAAAGATTAATGACAAATAAGGACAACAATCTTCTTTGCCCTCTTCTGAGTGCATAAAGAAGCTTGGATAGAAACGAGTTTAATTCCTTAAATCCTATAAATATCCCTTTAAAGCATATTTCCCTAACATTTGCACCTCCTCATAAGGCATATCAGCTTATACCCCATAGTTTAATGTGATTAACCTAGTTGATTCTACCATTGATTTCCCAAGTCATATGGTTCACAACATATTTTAATAGTTCACTTAGCCACAATGAAAAGTAAATTAAGTTCTTAAGGTTAATCGTCACCATTTGAAAGTAAAGAAATTACGTAGCACCTCACATTCCATTCATTCTAACTAATCATTAAAAGAAAGAGTTAAAAGTTTACCCAAGAAGCATGTTGATTTCAAAAATCAAATGCATTAAACACAAGAGAAATTCCCTAAATCTTTGTTAAAATAGAAATATACAAAGTAATAAACAAAGATATTTAGCTATTCCTCCCCAAAGTTGACTCTAAACAACACTCCTCCTGATGTCCTATCTTCTGCCTGGAAGAACACCACTCCCTCAACACCTACTATGGCTCTCTAAAATAAAAAAACCCCTCAGTAACTAGCCAACACAATCCTCTGCACTGGAATAAGGAACTCCAAATTATACTCATTAAGTACTCCCAAGAGCATCAATCCATCAATCCTGCTTTCCTCTGCAATATATAGAGACTGTCCAACAACTTCCACAAATCCCTATCATCCCGACACGATCCCCCACACATTCCTCCATGTTTGGGATCATAAACTACAACGGCTACTCCAGGCAGTTTCTACCGTGTAGGCACCAGACTCTTGGTTTCTAGAATGATGACCTGGTGCCTAGGAACCCAAGGTTCTGGTGCCTATGCACTGGTATTATAGCGCCTAGACGCTCAATGGTTGGTGCCTAGCTTGGGTTGGTAAGGTAGAGACTGACACCTAAGCGTCCAAGGGTCCATGCCACTTTGCACCATCCAACTCCAACTTCTCCTAGTTTCCCCAGTTCAATTACCTGTTATACCTATAAGAAAAATAAAATAATACATTCTTTAAAGTGTAATATCATCAATATAAATGTATAAATACAATCCTAAATTCTAATTAACTTTTTCATGCATCAGTAATATACTTGTTGGTCATCTCCAATAGTCTGGCTAGACACTGTGACTCCAATAAGCTAAGGTTGTATCAGAATCTTTCTCCTCTTAAACCATGGGTTAAATTAGGATGTACCACTTGGGTCTATAGGCCACATTGATCGCTGAAAAATTTATTAAGAAATTCATACCTATTTTTGATGAAATTGCACTTTAAAGAAGGGTATTTTCTTTATTTTATTGCAGGAATGAAGAATTTAGGTGATAAAAGCAAAAATCATAAAAAGGAGCGAATTTGGAGCAAAATCATGCAATTTGTGCCGAGTCGCCGACGGTGAGATCGAGCTCGCCGACGGCGAGGTTACGAGAAGAAAATTCTAAAGAATTTATAACCGTCTCGCCGACAACGAGCCCGAGCCCGCCGACGACGAGCTAGAGCGGCTTGAAGATCTTCTGAAGCCTCGCCGAGCAAGAAGGTAGTTCGTCACCGACGGCGAGCTAGTTCAAATGGTGCGGATACATTGAACTCTGGACACTTTTTGAAGGGATGCTTACACACCTCTTGGTCCTTTGCTCACCTCTATATATAGAAGCCGAAATTAAGTCTTTAGTGTGTTATTTTGTGTGTTCTAAGTGTGTTAAGTCGAGTTTTGTGTCTTAGTGTGTGTCTTAGAGAGTTCTTGAGTGAGTTAGTGAGTTTTTAGTGAGTTTTGATGTACTGGAAGGAAGAGTTAAAGGAACTGCGAGGAGTCTGCTTGGGGATAAATTAAGATAAGTATTTGTATTTATTGTTTTTAACTTTAAATTAAATCCATGCTTAGTTTAGTTTAAATGCATTCTGAGTAGTTTATTTAGTCTTTCTCCCTGTTTATGAAAATTAAGTGACTTGATGAAATTAAAATAGAGATACTTTTATATATTAATAAATTGTGATAATTTTTACTTAAAACTTAATTTACTTTTCAAACTGGCCATTTGATTTGTTAAAATTTGTTAATTATCAACTATAATAAAAATTACATCTGATATTCGGGGAATTCAAAAGCCTTGGAAGGAGGGTGCAAATAAATAGGGAAATAATATCACTGGGCATAGAATCGAGCATTTTAGTGTGACGATACTAAAATATTCAATTCGGTCCTATTGTTTGAGAGCCGAAGTGTAGATGTTAGCCCTCGGGCGAGGGGAACGTGGGAGCTCTCCCGACTTCAAGCTGCGTATTCGCAATCAAACATAGGATTATTCAATATTCTTTACACCTTGACTAAAGGGTAAAGAATAGGAATGCTCCTATTTGTCACAATACCTTGAAATTATCTATTTAAATTCATCAATCATTTAAATTTCTAAACAAGGGGAAAGATACTTTTTCTGAATAGTTAAGACTTATTTAGCAATTAGTTTTATTTCCTGCACTTGCAATTCGTATTAATTTTCTACTTAGTTAATTTATCTAATTAAAATACTTAGTTTACTTTATTGCGCTTAAATTCGAATTCCAAATTTTCGTATATTATTATTATTATTATTATTATTATTATTATTATTATTATTATTTTAAAATTAGTCGTTATTTAATTTTCTCTTTCCCCGTGGGATCGATAACTGTGGACTCCACTAGAGCCCTGTATTACTTGATACGATACATATACTTGCGTAGCATCCACAACATAAACAATTACAATTCTATACATATATTATAGCGGGTTCAAGTTTTTGGCGTCGTTGCAATTAAATTAAAAATATCATAATATAAAATTTGTGGGTCAAGTTTTTGGCGCCGTTGCCGGGGAAAGTAAGAAAAATTTACTAAAGTAACGGACTATTTTAAAATAATCATAAATTAATATCTATTCTAAAATTGTATGCGCAAATTTGGAAACGAAAACTTAATACCTTACGATTCTGAATTAGAGCGTACAATTAAAAGAATTAGAAAACAAAAGAAACAAATAATAAATTTAACTCAAATGGTGAATATTCCTGAAATTCAAAATATGAACCAACAAAGACCATTAAGAGATTATGCCAACTCTACATCAGATGAAATTCATTTAACTATTCAAAACCCTGATGTAGCTGCTAATTCATTTGAACTTAAACCCGCAATTATCCAAATGGTACAAAACAATCAATTTAGTGGTTCACCTACTCGAAGATCCTAACTTACATCTTGCTAGTTTTCTAGAACTTTGTGCTACTTTTAAATATCAAGGAGTATCCGACGATGCTATAAGACTTAGACTTTTTCCTTTTTCATTAAGGGATAAGGCTAAAATGTGGTCGAATTCGTTAAGCACTCTGGATCTATTAAAACTTGGGGAGAATTATCACAAAAATTTCTATCCAAATATTTTCCACCATCTAAAACTCGCTAAGTTTAGAAATGATATAACTTCTTTTTGTCGATAGATGGAGAATCAATATATGAATCTTGGGAGAGATTTAAGGAACTTCTTAGGAAATGCCCACATCATGCGCTACCAGATTGGTTGATTATTCAAACCTTTTATAATGGATTAGTAGGATCTTTAAGATCAATCATCGATGCTACTGCTGGAGGTTCATTAATGTCTAAACCATTTGATGAAGCTTATGCACTAATCGAAGAAATGGCAACAAATAATTTCCAATGGCCTGCAGATAGAGTAAATCCGAAAAAATAGCCAGCATTCATGAAAACGATGCAATATCTATGTTAGCTTCTCAAATTGCTCGCTATATCTAAGAAATTAGATCATTTTGTAATGAACTACTCTCCTACTTTAAGAAAACTCATCTCGGACAAATCATAGAATCTCAATCTAATTATGAAACTTTAAATGCTATTAATAATAGAACTAATAACCCTTATTCAAACTATTATAATCCTGGTTGGAAAACTCATCCAAATTTTAATTGGAATAACACATCTAATCAACAATGGATGAATCAACCTAATCAAGCAAATCCAAACTATAAACCTAATTACCCGCCTGGATTTAATAACAATGACCCTCAATTCAAAGATAAGAAATTATCTATGGATGAATTAATTTTGAATATGGGTCATCAACTACAAAATCAAGGAAATCAACTACAAATTCAAGGAAATTATTTACAAATTCAAGGAACATCTATTAAAAATATCGAAACTCAACTTGGACATATTACTATCGCGCTAAATAATAGAATACCTGGAACTTTTCCTAGTAATGTGGAAATAAATCCTAAAGATCAAGGAAAAGAACAAATTAAAGCAATACAACTAAGGAGTGGAAAAGAACTAGAACCTCAAATTCAAAAAGAACTTAAAAGCCAAAATGAGGAAGTGGAAATCGAAAAGGAAACAATTCAACAAGATTCAAACTTGGAACATCCTTTAATACCTATTAAAATTTCGTTGAAACACCTCCACCACCATTTCCTCAACGACTAGCTCAACATAAAAAAGATAAACAATTTGCTAAATTCCTCGAAATATTAAAGAAATTAACAATCAATATACCTTTTGTCGAAGCTTTAGATCGTATGCCAAATTATGTAAAATTTATGAAAGATATTCTAAATAAGAAAAGAAAATTCACCGATAATGAAAGAGTCGCACTTAGTGAAGAGTGTAGTGCTTATTATTCGTAAGAAGCTTCCCGAAAAATTGAAAGATCCCGGTAGTTTCACTATACCCCGCGCTATAGGAGAAAAATTTTATGGAAAAGCTTTGTGCGACTTAGGAGCAAGCATCAATCTAATGCCTCTATCGATTTTTAAGAGATTAGGATTAGGAAAAATTACACCTACTTCAGTAACCCTTCAATTAGCCGATCGTTCGGTTACATATCCTAAGGAGTTATTTAAGATGTGTTAGTAAAAGTGGATAAATTTATCTTCCCAGTAGATTTTATTGTTTTAGATATGGAGGAAGATAAAGAAATTCCTATCATTTTAGGAAGACCATCTTTAGCTACTGGAAAAGCTATGATTGATGTTCAGAAAGGAGAATTAATTATGAGAGTAAATGACTAAAAAGTTACCTTTAATATTGCAAAATCAATGAAATATCCTGCACAAGAAAAAGATGATGAATGTTTTCGGATGGAAATACTTGAACAATTACAACGCGAACATTTTAAGGAATATTACGAAGATAAATTAGAAAAAGAAAATATTGAATTAATTGAAGATAATAATGAAGAATTAAATTATATTCAGGAAAGATTTGAATTTTTGGATAATAATGAAAACACTGACAAGAATATAGTTCCATCAATTATTAAACCTCCTGAACTTGAAATGAAAATATTACTCGATCATTCGAAATATGCTTATTTAGGTAATTCTTCAACTTTACCAGCTTATTATTTCATCCGCATTAAACGAATCTCAAGAACAAAAACTTTTAGAAACTTTAAAAAAATATAAGAAAACTTTTGGTTGGACTTTAGCAGATATTAAAGGAATTAGTCCTTCAATCTGTATGCATAGAATTATTTTAGATGATGAACATAAACCTAAAGCTGATCCCCAAAGGAGATTAAACCCGATAATGAAAGAAGAAGTTAAGAAAGAAATTTTAAAATGGTTAGATAATGGTATTATATATCATATTTACGACGGTTGTCGGTAAGCCCAATTCACCGTGTTCCTAAGAAGGGAAGAGTGACCGTCACTCGTCAATGAAAATAACGATCTTATTCCTATAAGACAAGTTACCTGGTCGGCGTATATGTATTGATTAAAGGAAATTAAATACCGCCACCAGGAAAGATCACTTCTCTTTACCATTTCTAGACCAGATGTTAGATAGATTAGCCGTACATAAGTATTTTTGTTTTCTAGATGGATACACCGGTTATCATCAAATACAAATTGCTCCTGAGGATCAAGAGAAAACTACATTTACTAGTCTTTATGGAACTTTCGCTTTTCGAAGAATGCCTTTTGGATTATGTAATGCACCAAGCAACATTCCGCAGATGTATGATGTCTATATTTAGTAAGTTAATCGACAATGGAATGAAGTATTTATGGATGATTTCTCCGTATTTGGAACATCATTCGACACATGCTTAACTCATCTTGAAAAAGTATTAGAAGTATGTGAGAAAACAAATTTAGTTCTAAATTGGGAGAAATGTCAATTTATGGTTACGGCGGCATTGTATTAGGGCATAAAATTTCGGAAAAGGCATGAAAGTAGACCTCGCAAAAATTCAAGTTATAGCTAAATTACCACCTCCAACTACGATAAAAGGGGTAAGAAGTTTTCTTGGACATGCCGGATTCTACGAACGCTATATAAAAGATTTTTCAAAAATTACTAAACCTCTATGCCAACTTCTCGAAAAGGACAAGAAATTTGAATTTACAATCGAATGCCCGAATGCTTTTGAACTCTTAAAAGAAAAATTAATTACAAGACTCTATAATAGTTTCACCTAACCGGAGAAACCATTCGAGCTTATGTGTGATGCTAGTGATTATGTTGTAGGAGCGATTCTTGGGCAAAGATATGAAAAGATTTTTAAAGTTATATACTATGCTAGTAAAACTCTAAATAATGTCGAAATAAATTATACGATTACTGAAAGAGAATTATTAGCGGTAGTATATGGTTTTAATAAATTTAGACCTTATCTGATTGGAACAAAATGTAGCGTGCATACTGATCATTCTGCTATCAAATATTTAATCCAAAAGAAAAATTCCAAACCAAGATTAATTAGATGGATGTTATTAATGCAAGAATTCGATTTTGAGATCATTAATAAGAAAGGAACTGATAATCAAATTGCGGATCATTTATCAAGATTAGAAAATCATGAATTATCCGATATTGAAAATGAAATTATAGACGCTTTTCCCGATGAACAACTATATAAAATCAATGAGTGGAAAATACCATGGTATGCCGATATAGTAAACTATATAGTTAGTAATATTTTACCACCTATGATAACTTTGCAACAACGTAAAAATTCATCCATGATACCAAAACCTATTTTTGGGATGAACCATATTTATATAAGCAATGTAAGGATTTAATTATTAGAAGATGTGTACCTTATGAAGAAACCGAACCAATTATTCAAAAATGTCATGATTCGATTTTGGAGGACATTTTGGGACCGATAAACTCGCTTATAAGATTCTACAATCTGGATTTTACCGGCCTACTCTATTTAGAGATGTATACGGATATATTAAATCTTGCGATAAATGTCAAAGAGTAGGAAATATATCTAGAAGAAACGAAATGCCTCTAAATTTTATATTAGAAGTTGAAATTTTTGATGTTTGGGGATTAGATTTTATGGGACCTTTTATTCCTTCGTTTGGAAACTCATATATATTAGTAGTTGTTGATTATGTTTCCAAAAGGATTGAGGCACAAGCTTTACCTATGTGTGTGTCGGCATTATTTTTTAGGTTGTGTGTTTTATTTTGAAAAGGGGGTCGCCTAACAGAAATTATCGGTGAATTTTATATTTTAAATTTAATTTAAATATATATATATATAATTTAGAAAGTAGCATTTGATTTTGAAAATAATTTTAAGTTTGAAAATCTTAAGATATGAAATCAAACTGATCTCACATTCCGAATAGTTTACATAAACGAGCACCGCACCACAAACCATGTATCTACCCCGAAGAATAGACACACTACTTGGTAATGGGGCTCGATTAAATAAACTAGAAAGGTTTGTGACATCCGTTTGGTCTGCGAACCAATTTTATAAGCCGACAAGTTCCCCTGCTTAATATGAAAGCATTAAACAGGGTTTATATTACTCAGGTTCTTTCAAATTCCCTATAAGGGCAAGCCCCTATAGTTAATTACATCTTAAGTGACAGGAATCACCTAAGAAAACTCTCGATAATAATCAATAATTCTGCTCTCAAGAATTTCAAAGTTTAAGTTCTCAAAGGATTGAATTTTGGAGATCCAATAGGGGATGGATCGAATTTGGAACATTTTGTTTTGGGAATTCAAAGGAAGAAAAGTAGGAGAAATCACAGATTCGAAGTGAACTTCGGTAATTTCCCGACTATCCTATTGTTTAGCTTAGATTTAGGAAAGTCCTAATGTTTATTTAATGTTTTAATCTTCCCAATTTAATTAATTAGGGCTTATATTTATATGACAGAATCATACAAATAGCCTCGAAGGTATGAGGGTTTATTGTCGTATCGGACGACTACCTCGGAATCCTAAGACCGGTTAGGGCTTAATTTGCAATGCAAATGCCTAACGAAGAGTTGAGGATTTATGTTGCACTAGTGCAAACTACCTCGAAGTCCTATGGCTTTGTTATTTAATTCTAGGAAAGTTTTGCTGAAGTAGACTCGAGTTTTGCTGATGACGATGGCCGTGCTCGCCCACCATGCTCCGAGCTCCTTGTTGTTGCAGAGGTTTAGTTTTAGAAGTCATAAATCGGGGATGAGAAAAGTGTTTTGGTTTAGAGAAAATCTTAATTTCCAAGTGTTTTTTATGTTTTAATTAAAACAAATCTTAAAGTTGATTATAACGACACCGGTTAAGATCCCACGGTTCCATCCTTCCGGCATCAATATTTTTATCGGATTCACTTAGTCCAGATGAATTTGCTAAACTCAACTGAATGCGTTCCACACTTTCATTTAGACCGTGGGAAATCCCGTTAGCAACACGTAGGTTACATCATCCGAGGTATTCCCGATCATCCAACAGGACGTTTTAATTTAGTTGTAATTGTAGTTTTGTGTTCTGTTTGTGATTAAATTTTGAGTTGTTTTATATTTTGAAATGTTGTGGCGGTGAGTTTTATCTTGCAATAACTTTTAGTTTAATTTTGGTTACAGTTTTAGGGACTATCCTAAAGGTGTGGGTTTTCATGCAACAATTGTTTATCATGCAGGAAAAGTAAGTGCAATGCAGTTAAATAAATTGCAATAATGTAAATTGCAAGAAAGTAAATTGCAATAAAATAAAAGCGTACCTGGAGGGTCTTCCCGTCATCCCAAGTCGCACTTAAAACACAATTAGAATATTTAAGCAAGTTCCTAGGTAAACCTAAGGTAAGGGTTATGGTTTTCTACCAAATTCCTAATCCTATAGCTAGTCATTTCCTATGACGTCTAGGTTCCTGTGTTTTGGTTTGAAGACGATTTTCTTCATCAAAGAACAATTAAATTCAATTGTTCTTATAAACAACCTATCATATTGAGAAAGTGTTTAAGAAGAATCTTAAACATCTTTTCAATATTATTAGAGTTGTTTTAAGTCCAAATGAATTCAATTACACAAATGAATTACTCGTCTGAGAATCTCAAGTTTTGTTATCTTGCTCAGTGAACTAGGACATTTGAATATCCTATAGGTGAAGTAACATTTCATTTAATATTCTGTTTAGGAGTTATAATAACTAAAGCTTTTGAGGGTAAATTGGTGTTTAAATGGTTTGTGATTTAGTTTAATTTCAATTAATGGGTTTAAATTTGGAATAGTGTTCAAGTTATTTTAGATTTATTTTGAATTCTTTATGTCTTTGGTGATCTTATATTTAATTCAACTTAATTTAATTTAATTTAATTTAATTGAGTTTTAATTTAATTTAATTCAATTTAATTCAATTTAGTTTGATTTGATGTTACATTAAATTAATTTGATTTGATTTAATTTTAATTTAATTTGATTTAATTTAATCTTTAATTTAATTTAATTTGATTTAATTTGATTTTATTTATTTAATTTAGTTTAATTTAATTTAAGTTATTTAATTTAATTTAATTTATTTATTTAATTTAATTTAATTTAATTTAAGTTATTTAATTTAATTTAATTTGTTTATTTAATTTAATTTAATTTAATTCAATTTTTAATTTTAATTTAATTTAATCCAATTTAATTTACTTAATTTAATTTAATTTTAAATTTTATTTTTAATTTTAATTAAAATTTTGAAAGAGTTTAATAATTTTGTTTTAGTTTAATGATTAAGTCGTTTAATATTTTGAATTTGAGTTATCATTTTAATTAAGAATTGAATATTAATGAGATAATTAATTTAGGGATTTTTAAATTAAAGAATAAACCTCTTCCTAATAATGTCCCTATTTTAATAATTCCAATTTTATTATTCTTCCAAATTTAATCAATTATTTAATTAAGGTTTAATTATTTTAAATTGCTTAATGGGTTTCTACCCTTTAATTACTTAAACATCAATCATCCAAATCAGATTAGGATCAAATATTTTACTTGTTAAATTTTTATTAAACCTAAAGTTTTAATTAAGGATTAAAAATTTTAATTACCACTTTACCCTTTAAGCTTAATAATTTCATAACTCACTAAATTGAACTCAAATGAACTTGAAATTTTTATGTGACTTCACTCATATGTCAATAAAGAGATGAGAGGAGAAAATGTGATTTTTCTGTATTTAATTTATTTATATAATTATTTTTGGTAGAAAATAGAGATTTCCCAGGAAAATTTAATAACATGACCAAGGGAAAGTTTCTGTCCTTAAGAAAATTAGGGGACATTCCTAATGACCAGAGGACCACTTGGACTAATTTTGGTGATTTTTTGGATTATATTATTTTTATTATAATTATTTTGAGTTTTGGAGTATTAATTAATTTAAAAATAAAATAAATGTTGAAAAATAAATTTTATATTTTTTAAAAATATATCTGATATCAAGGAAACCAGAGAATCAATTTTTGCAATTTTCTCGATTTTTCTATGATTTATTATAATTATTTTAGTTAAAATGCTAGAAAATACATTTTTTTAATTTTTAAATTACCCTAGAGCTTTAAAATTTAATATCTCATTAAATAGACCTAATAAAAATATGGGGTTTGTTCCTAAGTGATTAAAATTCAAAATGTGACATGTTGGTGAATTTTATTATTTTTGTGATTTTTATTATTTTTTAATTATTAAAATATTAAATAATATTAAAAAATCAACTTTTTTAGAAAATTGAAATTTTAATTTTCTTAAATTCCCCTGACATCAGAGAGACTCCAAAACCAATTTGGTGAATTTTTGAAAGATATTTTGAAAGTTATGAATTTTTAAAGTTTAAAATGACTAAGTGGCTTAATCCACCCATTTAGTAGGGCTAACCAAGTCCAATTGACCTCAAACTTTTATGATGGATTCCTCTCGATCCTAAAGGTCAGTGGAGAATTGATTTCAAGTCAATTTGATGTATGGTTAGCTCTAATTAATTAGAGACCTATTTTGGGTGTTTAAGCCAATTAGGGTTATTTTAAAAGAACTAACTCAAAACCTATTTTTCCTAGGGTCCTCTGGTCATAAGGAACATCACCAAATTTTCCTAGAATTTATTTCACAACATGTTATTTATTGGAATTAAAATACTCAAAACAGTAACATAAATTTGAAAAATCAATAACTTTTCATAGGAATGGCCTCTGACTTTGAAAAATTCAGGGAATGTTTCCAAATTCAGAGGCTTCAAAAGCCCTATGGTCTCATGCCATGGTGAATTGTATACATGCATGGAGAATTAAAAATATGCAGAGAGTAAATAAATTATTAAAAATAAAATACTTGATGAAATTAAATAATTTCTTTTCCACATTATTCTCCTCTATTCACCGAGCAAGAGGGTATTTTTATTTTATTTTTATGATTTTCCTACACAAAGTTATGAATTTTTGAAGTTTAGGGAATTAAATAAATAGAAAATACCCCTAATTTTCTATTTATCCACGCGGCGCCGCGTCATCCTCGGCATCTCCGAAAGCACACGCGTCGCGCTCCCATTCAACGTCGCCGCTTGAGTCAGCAGCCCGGGCCCCGCGGTTCTCGTACCGTCTCCTGGTCCGACGCCATCTGAGCCGTCCGTCCGCGCGTGTATTGAATGGACGGCATCCGTTCATCGTCCCCGAGCGTACTCACCCGAGAGCCGTCCACACTAAATCCCTAAGATCTCACTCGATACTCAATGGATTTTCATGTTCTTATGCTCTATGGATTCGTCTTGAGAAGACGAACACATCCATATGGTTTATGTGGGATAAAATTTACGCAATAAAAATGGAGAATGTTCAGAAGCTCTGGAGGAAGAATGAGGCCATACCTTTGCTCAGAGAAGTGTGGCTTTGTTGACCTCATTTTTGATGAGGTCTTCTCTTCTTCTCTTTAGTACTTAGGATCTAGCCTTAGGCTTTTCCTTTGACTATCTTAGAGGACTAGGATTGGGACCCACCTTTTAGAAATTCAAACCACTTCTTAACTCCCCGCAAACTCCACAAACTTGACTATAGACCCCTAATCACCTAGAGGGTTGAAATCAAATGTGGAAGTTTAAAGGATGAGTTCCTATAGGACTCTTTGGCCTTAGGACTGCCCTGGGTGGCCTGGTCTGGTGAAGGGGCTGACTTACACACACTACACTTATACACTACACACACACTACACTTCCACATACCTCCTAAAACCACACCCATACCTAACTTGACCTCCTGACTCATGTAGGTGATTCACATGGATGGTCCTTAACCCCTAAGCCCTCGCGCAGAGGGTTAGGAACAACATAATGAATGCCTCAAATGAGTCCCTTCATGGCTCATGTGGGCTTGATATGACTTCATGGCTCAACCAAAATGACTTCTTTCCACTTACATCCACCCAATCTTCAATTTTCCAAATTTTCAATTTTTGACCCCTGGGCCCTACACCTACTAAACCTACCAAAAAAACCCTCGAAACTACCAAAATTCTCAAAAATTTCCAAATTACCCAAAATTCTCCAAAATCATTCCCAAACATTTCCACATCACTTAAATTGATCATCCATACCCAAAAATACCAAAAATTCCAAGAAAACCTCCCAATACCCTCCAAATACCCAAAATACCCCTCTTGGCCAAAAAATCCAAAAATTCAGAAAATTCCCAGAAAATTCCAGAAAATCCCAAATATTCCCAATTTCATTTTGTCCAACTACACCATGGGCCAATTTTGTCAATTTAACCTACTTTTGTCAAAACCCCCAATTTGACCCATTTTAACCCAAAGTGAACCCAATGTCAAACCAAACCTACCCAATTGACCCCAATTTTGGTCCAATTCAATTCTAAACTTCAATTCAATATCCGCAATACCAATCTAGACTAAATCCAAGTCCAATTTGATTGACATTTGGATCCAATCTCACTTTTGGCCTTAAAGCCCAATTTGGACCCATGACCCAAACCTAACCCAAACTCACCCAATTCAATTCCAATTAACCCCAAATCTTTTCTAAATCTTCCTTAACATTCCCACAAACAAAACACTAACATGATTTGCCCAAAATTTAGACCCAAACCCCACTCAAACTCAACCCAAAGCTAAAAGGCCCTATTTTGACCTAAACCCAAACCTAACCCAAATGAGCCCAAACCCCAAAATCAAAGCCCAACCAAAGTCAAAACCTCTTTGAAACACTCCCATAAACATTTCTCAACATTGGTTTTACATCAATTTCAACTCTAGCCCAACATTAGCCCAACTTGGCCCACTTGGACCTACATAGGCCCACTTACCAAATAAACCCAAATTCAAACCAATTCAACTCCAAATCACATCAAATTGATTCCAAGCCCTTCATAGAACATCCCTAAACCAATTATGACATTTATTTGACAAAGTTCTTCACAAAATTTTTATCCAAATGCCCATCCTAAAATCAAAAGCCCATTTCCCTTAAACTTTCCTAAAAGCCCACTTCACCACATTCAAAAGCCCAAATCTACCCTAAAGCCCACATGACATCTCCATTTGTCATCCACTTAATTAAATCCATTACCTAAGTCCTAAATTCACCATCAAATTATTCCAAATCAAGTTTCATACAAATTTCCATCAAAACATCCAAAATTCTTAAAACCATTTCCCAAGCCAAATGGAGCCAAGGATGAGCCATTCACAAGCCATATGAAGCCATGAAAGTTTGGCATGTGACCATGCCATTAATGGCAAAAGGAGGAGGTCCTTTAACCATCTCCTAAGAGTCATTAGCCTTAAGCATGTCTCCCTTAACCAAGATTTAATCCAAATATTCTTGGATAAGGACATCACCACCTCTCGACCAGCTAGCCTAACCGATCTTCTCGACCCAAGACCAGCCATGGGGAGGTGAACCCAACCCAAACCAATGGGTTGACCAATTTCAAGCCAAAATGGCCTCTCCCCCATTCCATTTTAATCCAAACACTTTACACATGTCCAAGCCCAATTGACTTCACCATTGCCAAGCCCTGACCTCCCCGGTCAAGATGGTGACCCATGCCTGCACGGCCAGCCGCTCGGATCGCCGGAAAACACCACACCCGAGAGCATCATGTGAGCCCAAGCTTGGAATTCTCACCTGCCGAGTTGGCCCATGCCCAATGGCCACCAAGGTCGTTCTTCTCCTCACCGAGCAGACTGATCCCATGCCTCAACTCCCCCTGGGAGGCCCTCCACCCTCTCCTATTTAAACTCCACCCCTCTCGGCCATGAGAAGAGCTGAACACAAACCTTGCCGAAACTCTGCCAAAATTGTTCCAGACCCTTCTCCACCCTTAGAGCAATTGATCCCCAGTGTCAATTTGCCCTAATCCCCACTGACAAAATCCAATTTCCCAACTGAAATTCCACCCAAAACCAGGACACTTCTCCACAGTGAGCCAATTCCCAAATTGATTGGTTCTACACCTTCACCGGACCGAGGGAAGGTGTCCACCAAGCAAAAGCCCCATCTCCGAGGCCACCCAGCTTGCTCCAGCCTCCAAGCTTTGTGATCGGGCTTGGTCGAAATCACATCCGGACAATTCACCGCACCGAGAGACTTCATCCGGAGCTTGTCGGGATCCAATCGAAGGTGCAACAACTCTCGGATCGAAGCCACACTTCTCCGAGCAAAGGTATGAGCTAATTCTTCATCCCGAGCTTCGGAGATTCTCCATTTCAAATGCCTTAATTTCAATGCATGTTAACCGTATAGATGTGTTCGTCTCTTCAAGACGAATCCATAGAGCATAAGAACATGAAAATCCATTGAGTATCGAGTGGGATCTTAGGGATTTAGTGTGGACGGCTCTCGGGTGAGGACGCTCGGGGATGATGAACGGATGCCGTCCATTCAATATGCGCGCGGACGAACGGCTCAGATGGCGTCGGACCAGGAGACGGTACGAGAACCGCGGGGCCCGGGCTGTTGACTCAGGTGGCGGCGTCGAATGGGAGCGCGACGCGTGTGCGTTCGGAGCTGCCGAGGTTGACGCGGCGCCGCGTGGATAAATAGAAAATTAGGGTATTTTTCTATTTATTTAATTCCCTAAACTTCAAAAATTCATATCTCCGAGTAGAAAAATCAGAAAAATAAAATAAAAATACCCTCTCGCTCGAGTGAACGGAGGAGAATAATGTGGAAAAGAAATCATTTAATTTCATCAAGTATTTTATTTTTTATAATTTATTTACTCTCTGCATTATTTTAATTCTCCATGCATGCATACAATTCACCATGGCATGAGACCATAGGAGCTTTGAAGCCTCCGAATTTGGGAACATTACCCGAATTTTCCAAAGTCGAGAGGCCATCCCTATGAAGAGTTATTGATTTTTCAAGTTCATGTTACTGTTTTGAGTATTTTAATTCCAATAAATAGCATGTTGTGAAATAAATTCTAGGAAAATTTGGTGATGTTCCTTATGACCAGAGAACCCTAGGAAAAATAGGTTTTGACTTAGTTCATTTAAAACAACCCTAATCGGCTTAAACACCCAAAATAGGTCTTTATTTAATTAGAGTTAACCAGGCATCAAATTGACTTGAAATCAATTCTCCACTGACCTTTAGGATCAGAGGAATCCACCATAAAAGTTTGAGGTCAATTGGACTTGGTTAGCCCCACTAATTGGGTTGATTAAGCCACTTAGTCATTTTAAACTTTAAAAATTCATAACTTTTAAAATACCTTTCAAAAATTCACCAAATTGGTTTTGGAGCCTCTCTGATATCAGGGGAACCTAAGAAAATTAAAATTTCAATTTTCTAAAAAAGTTGATTTTTAATAATATTTTAATATTTTTAATAATTAAAAAATAATAAAAATCACAAAAATAATAAAATCCACCAAAATGTCACATTTTGAATTTTAATCACATAGGAACAAACCCCATATTTTTCTTGGGTCTATTTTATGAGATATTAAATTTTAAAGCCCTAGGGTAATTTTAAAAATTAAAAAAAATGTATTTTCTAGCATTTTCACAAAAATAATTATAATAAATCATATAAAAATCAGAAAATTATAAAATTTGATTCTCTGATTTCCTTGATATCAGAGAGATTTTTGAAAAATATAAAATTCATTTTTCAACATTTATTTTATTTTTAAATTAATTAACACTCCAAAACTTAAAATAATTATAATAAAAATAATATAATTAAAAAAAAATCACCAAAATTGGTCCAAGTGGTCCTCTGGTCATTAGGAATGTCCCCTAATTTTCTTAAGGACAGAAACTTTCCCTTGGTCATGTTATTAAATTTTCCTTGAAAATCTCTATTTTCTACCAAAAATAATTATATAAATAAATTAAATACAGAAAAATCACATTTTCTCTTCTCATGTCTTTATTGACACATGAGTGAAGTCACATAAAAATTTCAAGTTCATTTGAGTTCAATTTATGAAATTATTAAGCTTAAAGGGTAAAGTGGTAATTAAAATTTTAATCCTTAATTAAATTTTTTAGGTTTAATAAAAAATTAACAAGTAAAATATTTGATCCTAATCTGATTTGGATGATTGAAATTTAAATAATTAAAGGGTAGAAACCCATTAAGAAATTTTAAAATGATTAAACTTTAATTAAATAATGGATTAAATTTGGAAGAATAATAAAATTGGAATTATTAAAATAGGGATATTATTAGGAAGAGATTTATTCTTTAATTTAAAAATCCCTAAATTAATCATCTCATTAACATTCAATTCTTAATTAAAATGATAACTCAAAATTCAAAATATTAAAAGACTTAATCATTAAACTAAAATTAAATTATTAAACTCTTTTAAAATTTCAATTAAAATTAAAAATTAAATTAAATTAAAAATTAAATTAAATTAAGTAAATTAAATTAAATTAAATTAAATTAAATTAAATTAAAATTAAAAGTTGAATTAAATTAAAGATTAAATTAAATTAAATTAAATAAACAAATTAAATTAAATAAATTAAATTAAATTAAATAATTAAATTAAATTAAATTAAACAATTAAATTAAACTAAATTAAATTAAATTGAATAATTAAATTAAATTAAATTAAATTAAATTAAATTAAATCAAATTAAATTAAAATTAAATCAAATCAAATTAAATTAATTTAACATCAAATCAAACTCTATTGAATTAAATTAAATTAAAACTCAATTAAATTAAATTAAATTAAATATAACATCACCTAAAAGAGAAGGAAATTAAATCTAAAATAACTTGAACACTATTCCAAATTTAAACTCATTAATGGAAATTAAACTAAATCACAAACCATTTGAACACCAATTTACCCTCAAAAGCTTTAGTTATCATAACTCCTAAATAGGACATTAAATGAAATGTTACTTCACTTATAGGATATTCAAATGTCCTAGTTCATCGAGCAAGATAACAACAAAACTTGAATTCTCGGACGATTAATTCATTTATATAATTAAATCCATTTGGACTTAAAACAATCCTAGAAATATTGAAAAGATGTTTAAGATTATTCTTAAGCACTTCCTCAATATGATAGGACATTTATAAGAACAATCGGACTTAATTGTTCTTCGATGAAGAAAATCGTCCTTAAACTAAAACACAAAGAACCTAGACGTCATAGGAGATGACTAGCTATAGGATTAGGAATTTGGTAGAAAACCATAACCCTTCCCTTAGCTTTACCTAGGAACTTGCTTAAATATTCTAATTGTGTTTTAAGTGTAGCTTGGGATGACGGGAAGACCCTCCAGTGTACGCTTTTATTTTATTGCAATTTACTTTCTTGCAATTTACATTATTGCAATTTACTTTATTGCAAATGCACTTTACTTTTCTTGCATGATAAGACAATTGTTGCATGAAAACCCACACCTTTAGGATAGCCCCTAAAACTGAAACCAAAACTAAATTAAAAGTCATTGCAAGATAAAATTCACCGCCACAACATTTCAAAATATAAAACAACTCAAAATTTAATAACAAACGAACACAAAACTACAATTACAACTAAATTAAAACGTCCCTGTTGGATGATCGGAAATACCTCGGATGATGTAACCTACGTGTTGCTAACGGGATTTCCCACGGTCTAAATGAAAGTGTGGAACTCATTCGACTGAGTTTAGCAAATTCATCTGGACTAAGTGAATCCGATAAAAATAATGATGCCGGAAGGATGGAACCGTGGGATCTTAACCGGTGTCGTTATAATCAACTTTAAGATTTGTTTTAATCAAAACACAAAAAACACTTGGAAAATTAAAACTTCTCTAAACTAAAACCATCGTCGTCAGCAAAACTTGAACCTACTTCAGCAAAACTTTCCTAGAATTAAATAACCAAGCCATAGGATTTCGAGGTAGTTTGCCTAGTGCAACATAAATCCTCAACCATTTGTTAGTGCATTTGCCTCGCAAATTAAGCCCTAACCCGACTTAGGATTCCGAGGTAGTCGCTCGATACGACATAAACCCTCACATCTTCGAGGCTATTTGTATGATTCTATCATATAAATATAAGTCCTAATTAATTAAAATTGACAAAATCAAAACATTTAAAAAAACATTAGGATTTTCCTAAATTTAAGCCAAACAATAGGATAGTCGGGAAATTACCGAAGTTCACTTCGAATCTGTGATTTCTCCTACTTTTCTTCCTTTGGATTCACAAAACAAAATGTTCCAAACTTGATCCACTCCCTATTGAAATTCCAAAATTCAATCCTTGAAAACTTAAACTTTGAAATCCTTGAGAGCAGAATTATCGATTATTATCGAGAGTTTTCTTAGGTGATTCTCGTCACTTAAGATGTAATTAACTATAGGGGCTTGCCCTTATAGGAATTTTGAAGAACCTGAGTAATATAAACCCCGTTTAATGTTTTCATATTAAGCAGGGGAATTTTGTCGGCTTATAAAATTGGTTCGCAGACCAAACGGATGTCACAAATCTTCTAGTTTATTTAATCGAGCCCCACCGTCAAGCAGTGTGTCTATCCTTAGGGATAGATACACGGTTTATGGTGCGGAGCTCGTTTATATAAACTATTTGTGATGTGAGATCAGTTTAGTCTCATATCTTAAAACCTTCAAATTTGAAATTATTTTCAAAATCAAATACTACTTTTCAAATTATTTATTTTAATTAAATTAAAAATTCGCCGACAGATTTCTGTTAGGCGACCCCCCTTTAAAATGAAACACAACCTAAAAATATGCCGACAGGCTTCGATCTGAGGGTTGTTGCACCTTCGATTGGATCCCAGCAAGCTCCAGATGAAGTCTCCTGGTCTGGTGAATTGCCTAGGTAAGATTTCGACCACAACCGATCACAAAGCTTGGAGGCTGGAGAAACTGGGTGGCCTGGAGATGGGGCTTTTGCTGGTGGACACCTTCCCTTAGTCTGGTGAAGGTGTAGAACCAATCAATTTGGGGATTGGCTCACTGTGGAGAAGTGTCCTGGTTTTGGGCTTGGATTTCAACTCTGAAATTGAGCTCACAGAGAAGAAATGGCAGGGGGATTTAAGTGGGGATCAAGTGCTCTGTGCATGGGGAGTAGTCTGGAACAATTTTGGCAGAGTTTCCTTAAGGTTTGTTTTCAGCACCTCTCATGGCCGAGAGGGGTGGTGTTGAAATAGGAGAGGGTGGAGGGCCTCCTGGGGAGAGTTAGGGCTTGGGATCGGCTGCTCTTGGCAAGAGAAGAACAGCTATAATGGCCACTAGGGATGGGGCGGCTCGACGAAGGGAGAATTCCAAAGTTGGCTCACATGTGAGCTCTCGGCCATGGTGTTTTCCGGCGGCCTGGTGGCCGGCCGGCCAGGCATGGGTCACCCTCAAGGTCAGGTGGGTCAGGGCTGGGACTTGGTGCAAGCAATTGGCAAATGCCATGTGTAATGGCTTTGATCCAAAGTGGAATGGGGCATGGCTAATTTTGAGTCTAAATGGGTCAACCCACCCATTTGGGCTTGGTGCACCCCTGAAGGTGGCTTTGGATGCTGTGGGGGATCAAAGGGATCAGCTGGTTTGGCATGGAGAAGTCTCCATCCAAATATATTTGGATTAAATTTAAGTTTAGGTGAAACATGATTAAGGCTAATGAGCTTTAGGGATTAAGGAAAGCCCTCCCTCTTCTTACCCAATATGGCATGGTGGAGTGTCCAAGGCTCTCATGGCTCACATGTGGCTCATGCATGGTTTCATGGCTCACCTTTGGCTTGGCAAAAAGTTTGGTCAATTTCATGAAAAAGGATTTTAGGAATTTTTGGTAATTTGATGGAAATTTGTATGAAACTTGATTTGGAATGATTTGATGATGAATTTAGGACTTAGGGAATGGCTTTTATTAAGTGGATGGCAAGTGGAGATGTCATGTGGGCTTTAGGGTAGATTTTGGGCTTTTGAAATGGTTTTAGATGGGCTTTTAAGATGGTTTTAGGAAAGTGGGCTTTTGAATTTTAAAATGGATTTTGGGATGAAATTTTGGTAAAGGCTTGGACCAAATAATTGTTGGATTTAGCTCATGGATGTGTCATGAGTGACTTGAAGCAAATTGGGGGTGATTTGGGTTTGAATTGGGTTGAATTTGGGTTCTTTTGGTGAATGGGCCAAGTTGGGTCCAAGTGGGCCAAGTTGGGCCAATGTTGGCCTAGGGTTGAAATTGATGTAAACTTAATGTTGAGAAATGTTTATGGGGGTGTTTCAAAGAGGTTTTGACTTTGGTTGGGCTTTGATTTTGGGGTTTGGGCTCATTTGGGTTAGGTTTGGGTTTAGGTCAAAATTGGGCCTTTTGGTTTTGGGTTGAATTTGAGTGGGGTTTGGGTCCAAATTTTGGGCAAATCATGTTAGTGTTTTGTTTGTGGGGATGTTATGAAGGTTTAGAAAAGATTTGGGGTTGATTGGAGTTGAATTGGGTGAGTTTGGGTTAGGTTTGGGTCATGGGTCCAAATTGGGCTTTAAGGCCAAAAGTGAAATTGGATCCAAATACCAATCAAATTAGACTTGGATTTGATCTAGATTGGTATTGGGAATGTTGAATTGAAGTTTAGAATTGAATTGGACCAGAATTTGGGTCAATTGGATAGGTTTGGTTTGACATTGGGTTCACTTAGGGTTAAAATTGGTCAAATTGGGAGTTTTGACAAAAGTAGGGTAAATTGACAAAATTGGCCCATGGTGTAGTTGAACAAAATGAAATTGGGAATATTTGGGATTTTCTGAAATTTTCTGGAAATTTTCTGAATTTTTAGATTTTTGGGTCAAGAGGGGTATTTTGGTTATTTGGAGGGTATTGAGAGGTATTTTTGGAATTTTTGATATTTTTGGGTATGGATGATCAATTTGAGTGATGTGGAATGTTTAGGAATGATTTTGGGGAATTTTGGGTGATTTGGAAATTTTTTTGAAAATTTTGGGTAATTTCAAGGGCTTTGGGTAAGTTAGGCGGGTGTAGGGTCCCGGGGGTCAAAAATTGAAAATTTGGAAAATTGAAAATTTGGAAAATTGAAAATTTATAAAATTGAAGATTAGGTGAATGTAAGTGGAATAAAATCATTTTGGTTGAGCCATGAAGACATATCAAACCCACATGGGCCATGAGGGGACTCATTTGAGGCATTCACTATGTTGTTCCTAACCCTCTTAACCAAGGGCTTAGGGGTTAAGGACCATCCATGTGAATCACCTACATGAGTCAGGAGGTCAAGTTAGGTATGGGTGTGGTTTTAGGAGGTGTGTGAAAGTGTAGTGTATAAGTGTAGTGTGTGTGTAAGTCAGCCCTTCACGCACTGTGCCACCTGTGGTAGTCCTAAGGCCAAAGAGTCCTATAGGAACTCATCCTTTAAACTTCCACATTTGATTTCAACCCTCTAGGTGATTAGGGGTCTATAGTCAAGTTTGTAGAGTTTTCAGGGAGTTAAGAAGTGGTTTGAAATTCTAGAAGGTGGATCCCAATTCTAGTCCTCTAAGATAGTCAAAGGAAAAGCCTAAGGCTAGATCCTAAGTACTAAAAAGAAGAAGAGAAGACCTCATCAAAAATGAGGTCAAAAAATGGACCCCCAATAGGTGTGGTGAGCTGACGAAGCACACCGCGCGTATTGGTGTTGAACGAAGAGATCAACAAAACCAACACAGATGTCCAAGTGACAAACTTAGGACAAAGTAGAAGAGTTTCTGCTGGGGAGTGTCAAGTATATCTCTGAGACTGGAGATTCCTGAACTCTCGCTGGGGAAAGGAAAAGGAAGTGAATTCCAAATCACATGATCTGGGGAAATTTCAATTTAGATTTTATTTTGTTTCAATTTAAGCTTCGATGTGTGAGTTTAGATTCCAATTTGGAGTTTCAATTTAGATTGAAGTTTGTCAAAATTAATTTGAAGGGATTTGATTTGAAAATGGAATTTTGAGGTTTTAGAAGTAACATCTTCAACCTCAAAGGAAAATTGAATTGATTGAATTGAATCATCGCAATGAGGAGAAATCTCAGAGCAATGCGGTATCAGATGTAAAATCTTTAACCTCAAGAGTTTGATTTTGGTGTATTTCATTGCAATAAGGAAAGAATCCTAAAGCAATGCAGTCTCGGATGTAAAATCCTTAACTCCAAAAGTTTAAATTTGATGTGTTTCATTGCGATAAGGAAAGGATCCTAAAGCAATGCGGTATCGGATGTAAAATCCTCAACCCCAGGAATTTGAATTTGATGTATTTCATTGCGATAAGGAAAGGATCCTAAAGCAATGCAGTCTCGGATGTAAAATCCTCAACTCCAAAAATTTGAATTTGATTTATTTCATTGCAATAGGGGAAAGAATCCTAAAGCAATGCAGTTTCGGATGTAAAATCCTCAACCCCAAAAAGTTTGAATTTGATGTGTTTCATTGCAATAGGAGAAAGAATCCTAAAGCAATGCAGTTTCGGATGTAAAATCCTCAACCCCAAAAATTTTAAATTTGATGTATTTCATTGCGATAGGGAAAGGATCCTAAAGCAATGCGGTATCGGATGTAAAATCCTCAACTCCAAAAGTTTGAATTTGATGTATTTCATTGTGATAGGGAAAGGATCCTAAAGCAATGCAGTCTCGGATGTAAAATCCTCAACCCCAAAAAGTTTAAATTTGATGTATTTCATTGCGATAGGGAAAGGATCCTAAAGCAATGCGGTATCGGATGTAAAATCCTCAACTCCAAAAGTTTGAATTTGATGTATTTCATTGCAATAGGAGAAAGAATCCTAAAGCAATGCAGTTTCGGATGTAAAATCCTCAACCCCAAAAAGTTTAAATTTGATGTATTTCATTGCGATAGGGAAAGGATCCTAAAGCAATGCGGTATCGGATGTAAAATCCTCAACTCCAAAAAGTTTAAATTTGATGTATTTCATTTCGATAGTGAAAGGATCCTAAAGCAATGCGGTATCGGATGTAAAATCCTCAACTCCAAAAGTTTGAATTTGATGTATTTCATTGCAATAGGAGAAAGAATCCTAAAGCAATGCAGTTTCGGATGTAAAATCCTCAACCCCAAAAAGTTTAAATTTGATGTATTTCATTGCGATAGGGAAAGGATCCTAAAGCAATGCGGTATCGGATGTAAAATCCTCAACTCCAAAAGTTTGAATTTGATGTATTTCATTGCGATAGGGAAAGAATCCTAAAGCAATGCAGTCTCGGATGTAAAATCCTCAACCCCAAGAATTTGGTTTTGATGTATTTCATTGTGATAGGGAAAGGATCCTAAAGCAATGCAGTCTCGGATGTAAAATCCTCAACCCAAAAGTTTGATTTTGATGTATTTCATTGTGATAGGGAAAGAATCCTAAAGAAATGCAGTCTCGGATGTAAAATCCTCAACCCAAAAGTTTGATTTTGATGTATTTCATTGCGATAGGGAAAGGATCCTAAAGCAATGCAGTCTCGGATGTAAAATCCTCAACCCAAAAGTTTGATTTTGAATAGTCATTGACTTTGCAAAGATTTGTAGTGTTGATTTGAAAAGTGTGGAATTTTGGTGTTTCGAGAATTCCATGAAAGTTGTAAAAGATTTTCATAGAAGGAAATGTGTTAGGAGGGAGTATGTAGATGTTACATATCCCATCCAAAAGAGTTGATCGAAAGTTGATGGTTTAGATTGGATACAATTCCTCGCCACCAGCTTCGATCAGTGTCAATGGAATCAACCGCTTTCATCCCAGACAAAGGGGAAGAGTAGAATGGATTGGATTTCAGATTTGGAAGATTGAATTTGAAATCGATTGAAATTTGATTTGAAATTTGATTGAGAATTTGATTTGAGATTTGAGTTGATTGAATTTGAAATTTGGGAGGATGAGTTTGAACTCGATTGAAATTTGATTCAAGATTTGATTCGAAATTTATGTTCATTTTGTCTGTCTCTTAATGATTCAAATTTTATTTTATCGTTTATTTAATGTCCATGTGAATTTGGTGTTCGTCATTTTTTAGATTTCTAAGGAAAGTTTTCTTTTATTCTTTTTTTTTATTTCTTTTCTGTTCTTTGCTCGAAGTTCATTTAACTTTAATGGCATTTCCCAGTCAATTTGCCCAAAAGAGGTGAAGGCCAAAAATGTGACATGGTCACTTTCATTCCAATCATGTTGAAGATACATCGTACAACTTGATCTGGCATATATTTCATACAATCCATGTAGACTCAAAACGGACTATGTATGATCTTCGTCGATCCATCCAAAGAAGCATCTGTCAAAAATCCATGTCTGAATAGTGGGGTACATGGTTAATAACATCACCTTCCAAGCCATCCTTGGCAAGGATGCCGTATGGATGTACATTGGAGGTGTGATATTTTCCATGTAACTCACAGCTCGTAAGGCCGGAGGCTTTCTAGCTCCGGGTCTAGTTGGAAATGGTACGGTGTCTTCCTATCGTCCATCCTTCTGAAAGTAACTGAGATCCGCTTAACTGGTACTCCTGGTATGCAATGCTTAGCGATATCTGCTCCGTTGCCCTTCAGTATCATGACGGAACCTACCGGCAAAGTTATCTTCACCGGCCCTCGAACTCACCCGGGCCTCGCTATCCGGAGGTCGATCCGAACATGATGTTACACTCGTTCGAGAAAGAGACCGTGCGTAGAGGTCCGACAAAGTCGTGGTGATCTATGTGCGGAGGTATGCGGTCGCCTCCGCTCGTAGATGTTAATAATGCGACTATCGGGTATGCAATCCGCCGGCAGCACTCTCCCCGTTATCAATCTCTTTAACATTCTCTTGATGACTAATGGCATCGGATCCACTTGCCCATGACGGAGTATTCCCGTGGGTTTCCCTTCCCGTCCTCCGCAAAGTTGTAACAAGCATCCACATTGTATTGTGATTCTTCCCTTCCCCGGCATCCATCTCCGGGTTCTAAGTATGTGTTTTCCCTTAGTCGGCTCGCTCGGCCCATTCTTTTTAAATCCCGGATGCGATCCACGATTTGCTCGTTGTTCATACTCCGAGAATACGTCCGTATGTAGCTCGAGGCCCTCTAGTATATCGATTCTTCGCCTCTAATTCTTTCGAAGTATTCAAAGGTTTTCTTTTCAACATTCTGCATTCTCTCCAGCTCGTATTCCGGAATGATCTGCAGATGGCGAGGTCTGGTGACATATTGTGGGATATACGGTTCAATCCCTTCACATTCTCCTGCATACCTCGTCTCCTCAGGGATGATGTCCGTCGGGACATCTCCCGGGGTTGCTTCTGCAAGAAGGTCATGCATCACTGGTGGTTCTATCTGGTAGTGTGGTAGTCTTCTTTCTTCTGATCTTCGTGAGATTTCCCTGGTTCTTTCTGTTATCCTAGGAGCTGGCCTCCTTTCTTCAGGTTCCTGGTGAACCGGTGTCCTCGAAGTGTATGTACCGACATTAGCAATCTGTCTCGTCGCGCTGGTCCGCAGCTAGTTTGGTTAACATCTTACGGATACGGTGATTCTTATTTCTTTGTTGCGTTGATGTGAGAGTAGCTCTTCGAACTTTTTGAATGTCTGTGGGCGTGGCGCTGACAAGCCTGCCTTCTGTTGTAGCGACTACAGACTTCATTTTCTTGTCTTCTTCAATGTTTGCCTTTCTTTTCTTGCTGCTGGATTGATGGTTTGGGCCACCCACTTTCATCACTGTCTGCTCGGGCAGTTGTTCTCGGTCAACTGGGACCCAGTCACTTTCCTCGTATCGTAGGCTCCGCCGGTGCGAAATCCGAGTCAATCTCGATTATCGCTCCATCTTTCACCCTCTTTTCATCGAGTGCAAGGCTTAGCCATTCTTAAAGTTCAGGACCAACCGCCCGTTCGACATTTCCCTGCGAAGAGACAAGGAAAAGGATCAGGGGCTGTGCTAAGAACAAGAACATTAAGAAAACGTTTATTAAAGACATTTTTTATTACTTCTTGTATTTTTAAATTTAACAGGAATGAAGTAGGATAAGATCAGGGAAGAGATTTTGATTTGGAAAAGAAAACAAGGAAAACTTAATTATCATGACTTTATTTATTTTAGCACATTTTATTATTTTTTGAGTTCGGACCCAATCATAAGTAATTACTTCGCCCGTGTTTCTTAGGGATGAAGAATTCATTCCTTCGAAACATTAAGTAGCGTAATACTTTTTCAAGTATCGTCCGTTGATCGAAGCATATGTCGTTCTCCCCGGCAATTCACTAGCCGGGTAGGAACCTCCCGAGTATACTCGCTTCAACCACAAACGGTCCTTCCCAAGTGGGTTCAAATTTTCCTCCTATCTTGCGATGTGCAAGAATAGGTCTTCGAGAACGAGAACTAAGTCACCAACTTTCAAGGTTCTCGGCGGACCAGTTTATCATAGGCTTCGAACCATCTTAGCTTGGTATAGTTCTAAATTTTGTTGCGCTCGCAAGTCTTTTCCCTTCCAGAGCTTTCTAATTCTTCTAGTCGTAATTTGGCGTTCTCTTCGTCGTGATCTTGTTTACAATCGCAATTCCGAGTGAAGGAAGCCGAACCTCTAAAGGTAACACTCGCCTCGGACCCATACACCGCAGCGTAAGGTGTAGCTTGAGTAGGAGTTCCGAAGGTTGTCCGGTAGGCCCATAAGGCTTCTAACAACTTCTCGTGCCAATTTCTCTTATTATCGTCCAAAGTTTTCTTTAAGATTTGAACGAGAGTTTTATTAAAAGCCTCGCCGAGGCCGTTTGCTCTCGGGTAGTAAATTGTCGAGTATCGCCGACCGATTCCGTGTCTCCCGACAAAATTGTTGATTTGTGTGCTTCCGAATGTTGATCCATTATCCGAGATGATCCCGTGCGGCACTCCGAAACGGTAGACAACTTGGTTCTTGAAAACCAGTAGCACGTGGTGTGCTTTCACTTCTCTAAGTGGAACCGCCTCGCCCACTCGGAAAAGTAATCCGTAGCCGCAAGAATGAAGCGATGTCCTTTTGAAGATGGTGGTTCTATCGGACCCACTATATCCGTGCCCCAACATTCAAATGGCCACGACGCAATTGTCGGATGTAGCACATTTGGAGGTTGGTGTAGAACCACTCCGTGCACTTGGCATTGGTGACGCCTCTTGGTGATTTTCATACGGTCGGTCATCATTGAGGGCCGTAGTACCCTAGTCTTTTAATTTTCATTTTCATCTTCGGACTCGATCGAGTGAGCGCCACGCAGTCCTGAATGCACCTCTTTAACAATTTCACGGGCCTCGGACCCGCTTAGTGCACCATAGCCACATTCGATCAAAAGACCTTTTGTACAATGTGTTGTTTATTAATACGTAAGACGCAGTTCTTTTCTTGATCCGATGGGCTAGCGACCTATCGTCCGGTAGCTTTCCCGTTTGCGGTGTAGTCTCATCAATGGCCGTCGCCAATCTTCCGTGTTTTCCGTCACTCGCCGTAACCGATCCTTTTTCTTTTTTGATTTGTGTATTGTGTCTATGTCGAGCCGTGATAGGACTCCGACGTCCGTGAACCGACACTTCCACCGACTCATCTTGCAAACAGGCAAATTCTTTTGCGAGGCGAGCTAACGCATCTCGCTAAAGCATTTTCTTTTCGGGAATTTTGTAGATCGTCACATTTGGAATTTGTTCCAACAACCGTATGGCATACCGGAAGTATTGCTCGAGTCTTGGTTTTAAAATTCCGTACCGTCCGGCGATCCGTTGAATGATCAATTGCGAATCCCCGTAGATGTTGATGTCCGTTATCCCCATTCGAATAGTTAATTCCGAGTCCCGTTATGAGGGCTTCGTATTCCGCTTCGTTGTTCGTACATGGTTCCGTCAAGTGGTAGGAGTATCTTAACATCCCCCGCTCCAGGTGTTATAAAGATTAGCCCGATTCCCGCCTTACCGGGCACTATCACTTGCGATTCTTCGTCTTTGTGTGCTCGAAGATGCTCCGTCGAAATACAATTCCCAACGTCGATCATCGTGGTCTTCTAGGCTCATTATTTGTTCATCCGGCAAATCGTCATCGAGAGGAGATTCCGCCGCAAAGGGTGTGCCGCGAGGAAGTCTCGCTAAGACTTGTCCCTTTACGGCACGCGAGGCACGAAAGTTATATCGAATTGCAATAATATCATCGATCATCCGGCAAGTCCGCCGGAAAGTGTCGGATGAGTCATCAAGTATTGCAATGGATTAAATTTCGAGATCGGGTTGACCTTATGAGAAAGCATGTAGTGCCCGAGCTTTTGAGCGGCGAAGATCGGGGCCAAACAATGCTTTTCAATTGCGGGATACCTTACTTCCGTCTGAAGTAAACGACGGCTTAAGTAGTAAAGAGCATTTTCTTTACCCTCATCATCGACTCAGGCTAACAGGGCTCCGAGAGAGTCGTCTAAAGCCGCGGTATAAAGTATCGCGGTCTACCCGAGACCTGGGGTCGCTAAGACGGAGGTGTCATTAAATATTGCTTAATGTCCTCAAAGGCCTTCTGGCATTTCTCTTCCCAAATAAATTTGGCGTCCTTTTTAACTAGTGCCGAGAAAGGCCGACACCTACTCGACAAGTTCGAGATAAAGCGTCGAAGATATGCCAACTTCCCTTGAAAAGATCGTAGTTGTTTTAAGGTTTTGGGAGGCGGCATTTCTAAGATAGCTTTAATCTTTTCTGGGTCGATCTCAATTCCACGATATCGGACAACGAATCCTAAGAATTTCCCGGAGGTGACGCCGAAGGCGCATTTTAAGGGATTCATCTTAAGGTTAAATTGTCTTAATCATTCGAAAACAATTCTCAAATCATACAGGTGGTTTTCCTTTACTTTGCTTTTGATGACCACATCGTCTATGTAGCATTCAACTTAATTGTGGATGAGATCATCAAAAATTCTCGTCATTGCTCTCTGGTAGGTTGCTCCTGCGTTCTTCAATCCGAATGGCATCACTGTGTAGCAAAATACTCCAATCGGCGTTCTGAATGCTGTAAGCTTTTCATCTTCCGGAGCCATTTTTATCTGGTTGTATCCTGAAGATCCATCCATGAATGAGAATATTTCATGTGTCGAAGCAATGTCGATCATTAGTTCTGGGATCGGTAGAGGGAATTCATCTTTTGGACATGCCTTGTTTAAATCTCTGAAGTCTACACAAATTCTGATCTGATCATTCTTCTTTCTGATCGGTACTACATTGCTAACCAAGTCGGGTATTGTTCTTCACGCGACAAATTTAGCGTCTATTAGCTTTTTAACTTCGGCTATGACTTGTTGTTCGATTTCTAGACGCACTCTTTCGGGACCTCGTCCGACCGGACGTGAGTAGGATCCACTCCTAGCTTATGGATCGCGACCTCTGGAGCTAATCCTAGCATCTCATCGTAGTTCCAAGCAAAACAGTCTTTAAATTACATTAATAACTTGATCATTTCTTCGGAGTCTTCTTTATTGAGTAAGGAGCTAACAAAGGTAGGTCTAGGCTCTTCGCTAGTACCTAAGTTAACTTCCGTTAACTCATCTATTGTAGATTTAATCTCTTCTTCGAATTCTGGTGGAGCGTCTCCAATTTGTAAATATTCGAGTTCGTCTGTAGTTTCCATGCAGTTTTCATTAGATTCGCAAGTGACAACCAAGCAAAATTCAGTATCGTCCACTGATCCTACTATGCCGAATCCGAGTCCATTCTTTGAATTGGGTGGACGACCGGAGTTATTCCATAATTTTTCAAAATGTTGTGATTGGCCTTTTGTCCATTGTCGAGGTAAGAAACCACGCCGAATTAAATTTTGAACACATGGAGAGTACCACTCAAAAGGTAATTCCATTAATTTCGATGAAGTGACATCTTCAAATTGTACATTATTTTCGGCTTTGGAGGAAGTAGCACCATGGTAGAATTTGATTGGCTTTGCACCGCCGCTACGTACCTCTTTGACCACCATACCCTCGATCTTGTTAGAATGGATCGTGGTTAGGGTCATAGTATGTACGTAGTGGTTAATCTTCTCGTACATTGATTTGTATTCTTCATTCTTCTCATCTTCGAGGAGATCTTGAATTGCGGCTTCTTCCGACTTATTGTCGCTGCTTCTTGCTTGATTTCTTTTTCTTCTTTAGAACTGTCTTCCCAATCAACATTGATGGCTGGCTTCTTCTGTCCAACTGTCCTAACGTCTCTACCACGACCTCGTCCCCGGCCTCGACCTCGGATGCGAGTTGTGGAGAAACCTTCACCATCTCGTCGTAAGGGAGTGGTGAGTGACTGTTGGACTAGAACTTCAGGTTCTTCGTCATCCCGAACTTTCTTTGCTTCATTTGTTATGGTATCTCTGGAGAAGATTGTTTTTTTCGGTGGTGCATAATAAGCTGCATCTTCATGGATCCCAATTTCATGTACGAAGAATGGTTGCAAGTCACATTTGATGCACTGTTCCCCTCCATCGTAGTATTTGATGCACTGATGTAGAGATGATGGTACCATCCTGTTTTCATGTATCCATGGTCGGCCCAGTAGAGAGTTGAACCACGTTTTTGAATCAATTATGTGAAATTTTGTGGTTATCTTTGCTAAGTCACCGGTCTTCATTAGTAGCGTTATTGACCCGAGGGCTCTTTCTCCTTTCTGGTTGAATCCTCTTAATAACATTTTGTTGGCTACGAGTTTGCGAGCATCAATTTCCAAGTATGCTAGCGTTCGAAGACTCATTATATTGATTGATGCTCCTGGATCCACCAATACTCTGGAGAGTGTAAATTTTCCGATTGTAACTGAAATGTACAACAGTCGGTTGTGATCTCATCGTCCCAAGTAGTAGGTCATTGTCCGTGAAGGTAACACCTCGCTGTTCCTTTAACGAGCAAACCTCATTTAAGGAATCTCCGGCCATTTGAGCTAAGCAAATTTCTGGATCAAGTAAAGCCTTGATCAGAGCTTCTCTCATCTCCTATGATAAGATGAGAGCATCGTAGATGCTCGCCTTGGTCGGTAGTTTCCTAAGATGGGCTAGCACGTTGTAGTCCACTTTATTTCCATGTGTCTCAGCCTTCTTCTCGAATGGGTATTTCTTCCGCTGGGGTTGGTTCTTCTTGAACAACCACCGCCTTTCCTTCGTCCTTTGGACCCATTCTAGGAGGTAGAACTCTTCCACTTCTTAAGTTGACTTCTGTAATTTCTTCTGAATCTAATGTTGAGCTTGCTGGTGTTCCTTCCTGAATCGGAATGACAGGCTCTTTCGGATTAGCTTCAGAGTCTGAAGGCTCTAACTCTATTGTGACTGGAGCTCCTCGAAACTCGCAGATAGATTCATTACTTATTGAACTCTCGTAGCCTCCTTGATGGATGTCTTCTTCGTTATTCTGATCCTCGAGATTGTGTATGATTTGAGAATTGTCGTTGGTATCGAAATCGATGTCCGGATTGTCGCTAGTTACGTAATCGTTAGAAACAGTCAAAACGTAGCCAACGCCATCACCCTTATCATTATATGATCCCACCGAAGTGAGCGGATAATCATACAGAGTCGAGGTTCGAGGGATTTCTCCCCGAATCGAAACAACTATCCTAGGATAAGCGACCCCTAGTCTACCCTTAGGAGTCTCGGTCCTCTCTTCTTCGTTGATTTTCTTCTTCTCTTCTATCGTCTCCTGTTGAGGTGGTTTTTCTATCGCAAGTGATAGTACCGGCTTAACAGGTTTCGAACTATGAATTGAAGCTCGCACCGAAGCGGTTTGGATGCTGTCTAAAATCTTTTTCGAAGACCTTGTCCAAGCGGTAGTCCATCCATCGTCAGTCGTATAGGGATCTATTGGAATGATGGGATCAGTTGAGATAACATTGACGGAACCTCCTTTCCGGGGTTCCTTCATGTACTCCTTCGGGATCGTTATATTCCCTTTCCGAAGGTTGTCATTGAGCCAACTTTTGAAGGTAATGCAATCTTCTATCTTGTGCCCAAGCATCCGGTGGTAGGGGCAAAAGTTCGGATCACCTTTCTTGTTGACTTCCTCTGGTCTTTTAGGCTCTGGCAGCTGGAAATCTGGAGTCTTCATCAAACTACAAAAAATTTTCAGCACTGCTTCATTCTTGAATGGATATTCTCTGCTCAGAAGCTCCCTTAATGTACGTTGCGGACGAGGCGGTTGTTCATACTGTGGAGATGACTGATAGCTGGGTCGGGGTTGCTGGTAATTCTGTTGGGGTTGCTATGGCCGTTCTGGTGGTATTTGCATAGGTTGCTTGCCTTTGTCAACTGCTGCAACGATCCCGGATTTCTTTTCAAAAGTCTTCGCGGGCTTTTGCTTGTCCGTCTTGTCGGCGAAACTTAATTGCTTCGCCTCTTATTGCAAGCTCCCGGCCTTGCTTAACAACTTCTCGAAAGTCTTAATAGTGAATCCTTTCGAGGAGAAGTGCTATCGGGCGATGAATGCTTTTAAGTAAAATGCCGACTGCATGTTGTTCTTGCAGTTGTGGTTCACAATTCATGCTTAAGTTCCTCCATCGAAGTATGTAATCCACCAAAGTTTCGTTCGGCTTTTGTTTCTCTACCACTAAATCATCTATAGTGATGTGGTGCTGAGCTCCGGCGAATCGCTTGATGAAGAGGTTCTCTAGTTCTGAGAACGTCTTCACCGAACCATTTGGTAGTTCTGCATACCGGCCGAAGGCGATTCCTGACAGTGCGCTGACGAACTGTCGGAAGAGTAATGCATCGCTCCCGCCGGCATTGCAACAACTGGCACGAAAGTGCGCAACATGCTGTCGGGGGTTCCCGATTCCATCGAAGGTCTTGAACAGAGGTGGTACGAAGCCTTTTAGGTACTGGACAGCGTCAAATTCTTCTAGGTAAGGTCTACCCGTCCGAATGGATGTCCCGCTCTTTGATTGTGCTAAGGCTTCTCGCACCTGCTGTTCCACCAAGCTCTTGATATCCTTTTCAGGGATCATACTTTGTGTTGTATCCTTTTTCGCCTAATCATCCCCGTTGACGGATGTAATCTCCTTTCCTCCGTCTACAATGTGAATGACCTCTGGGGGTGTCTCTCTTTGTGGTTACACTTGACTCTGGAGAGTGGCTAGAGCTACAGCCATCTCTTCCATCCTTTTCGTCATTTGTGCGAACGTGTCGTCTTTCTCCTAAAGCTGCCTTCTCATCAGTTCTGGCTCCTCTCTTTAAGCGGCTGCAGGAGCACCTTGTGAAGCTGATGAAGCTCGTGTTTCAACCATGTTGATTTCTGCATATTTGTCGTCCATGAACTCCGATGAATCAATCTCGTCTCCGAATTTCTCTTCTCTTTCTTTTGCTAATCGGCGGATATCAGTTCTCAACTTTTCCATGGAATCTTCTAGCGGGCTTTTCTGTGCGTCCTCGCGGTTGTCGTGCGATAGCTGCCGGGTCCCCTTCTCACGAGTCCCCTTTATCGCAAGAAGCACTTTCTTCGCATTCAAGTCTCCTCGGCGAGACTTTCTTTCTCGGCTGTTGTTTCAATCTTAATTGCCCAGTAGTGGGACGCCATACCATCCTTCTAGCAGCAGAAGGTCTAGGACCAGATGGTCTGTCAGCCAAATGCTGGAAGGTGGTATCCTCCCTAATCTGTAATCCTGAGACGACGACAGGCGGACTAGCCTTCATTCTTTTACTTGGCTTTTCTGTCATGATGGCGGGTTCTACTCGGGGCCCAAGACGGGATTTGACTGGCACCCGCCCTATCCTTCGTAGAATCTCCAATACGGGGCACTTTTCCTTCTTTGCTAACTTCTCTATCAAAGTTTGCAGTCGAGTAAACGGCGTAGTTCTAGTCCTTTTCTTGCGGCTATCGTTGTAATATGCAAGTCGAGGTAATGCGGCAGCAATCTTGCGAACATTTTCTTCATCTTCTGCGGCGAGAGGGGATGGAACCTCGCTTTCTCCCAAAAGTGGTATGTATTCGAAGCAGCAGTGTATATTTCGGCAATGGTGTATATTCCGAACAGCGGTGTATATTCAGTAGCTTCCGGATTTCCTCCAGAAAGCAATTTCAGCAGCTTCGGCTTCTCTAGCGATCCTTCTACTTCGTTTCTTCTTCGGGTCCTTGTCGTTGATGGAATTCTTGAGCTGGACCCGATTTCGAAAACGAAGATCTCACGAGAAGATCCGTACCCTCCACGGTAACAGTGTTCACCATAATTCCGGATTTCTTTCCCCTTTAATTTGGCGTAAGTCGGGGTAGGTGCAGAAACAACTAGACCAATGGGGGTAGTAAGAACAGCTTCTCCCGTGGACGAGCAAGATTCTCCCGACCGGGATCTTTTGCAGTGGGAGGAAACTCTTGGGTCGACCTAAGGTCGAACTCAATCGACGGCTTCTTAGCTTCGGATACCTTGTTCGTCGGTGCGAAAAGGAAACGTCGGTGATCTTGACATTCGTGTTTTCAAATCCTTGTCCAAATCGGATGATCCCATTGTCGGGCAGCTCATCCTTATAGACAGCGAAGTCCAATCCATTGGTGAAGGAGAAAATCAGCTTTGGGGCTTCCATTTCTGCAGGGTAGATTCTGGTTGTCAGTCCCAAGTTATGCTTCTTTTCTTTAGGATGAAAAGAAAGGAATTGAAAAGAGTCCGAACACATTCTTGTTCATGTATTTATAAGAAGGAATCATTTATTAAAAGAATCACTTATTAGTGGGTTTTTTTATTCAGAACGGAATGTTCAAAGGTGTAGAGAAGGTAAGGAATCTGATTCAGAGTTGGAAAGGAAAAGAAAGTCTTATGCAAGACTTCTCGACTCGAAGGATCACTCCTAAACTAACACCTATTGGGGTCCACCCCACCTCGAAATGAGGTAAAAGGATCTCGGAACCTCTCTCGTTTAGGGGTGTCTAAACAGTGGCTCCTAAATCCGAGAGAATGTTGGCTATACTTGTTCAAGGTAGAAATGAACATAGTATTCCAACTGAAAGAAGGGTAGTTCGACCCATTAAGGACATGGATACACTACGGATTTTTGAAAGCGGAATTATCCGATTATAATGGAGAGAGGAATTTTCCTCAATGGAGTCGCCGAAGTCTGTCGGCATTATTTTTTAGGTTGTGTGTTTTATTTTGAAAGGGGGTCGCCTAACGTAAATTGTCGGCGAATTTTATATTTTAAATTTAATTTAAATATATATATATATATATAATTTAGAAAGTAGCATTTGATTTTGAAAATAATTTTAAGTTTGAAAATCTTAAGATATGAAATCAAACCGATCTCACATTCCGAATAGTTTACATAAACGAGCACCGCACCACAAACCATGTATCTACCCCGAAGAATAGACACACTACTTGATAATGGGGCTCGATTAAATAAACTAGAAAGGTTTGTGACATCCGTTTGGTCTGCGAACCAATTTTATAAGCCGACAAGTTCCCCTGCTTAATATGAAAGCATTAAACAGGGTTTATATTACTCGGGTTCTTTAAAATTCCCTATAAGGGCAAGCCCCTATAGTTAATTACATCTTAAGTGACAGGAATCACCTAAGAAAACTCTCGATAATAATCAATAATTCTGCTCTCAAGAATTTCAAAGTTTAAGTTCTCAAAGGATTGAATTTTGGAGTTCCAATAGGGGATGGATCGAATTTGGAACATTTTGTTTTGGGAATTCAAAGGAAGAAAAGTAGGAGAAATCACAGATTCGAAGTGAACTTCGGTAATTTCCCGACTATCCTATTGTTTGGCTTAGATTTAGGAAAGTCCTAATGTTTATTTAATGTTTTAATCTCGCCAATTTTAATTAATTAGGGCTTATATTTATATGACAGAATCATACAAATAAATTTCGAAGGTATGAGGGTTTATTGTCGTATCGGACGACTACCTCGGAATCCTAAGACCGGTTAGGGCTTAATTTGCAATGCAAATGCCTAACGAAGAGTTGAGGATTTATGTTGCACTGAGCAAACTACCTCGAAGTCCTATGGCTTTGTTATTTAATTCTAGGAAAGTTTTGTTGAAGAAGACTCGAGTTTCATCGATGACGATGGCCGTGCTCGCCCACCATGCTCCGAGCTCCTTGTTGTTGTAGAGGTTTAGTTTTAGAAGTCATAAATCGGTGGATGAGAAAAGTGTTTTGGTTTAGAGAAAATCTTAATTTCCAAGTGTTTTTTATGTTTTAATTAAAACAAATCTTAAAGTCGATTATAACGACACCGGTTAAGATCCCACGGTTCCATCCTTCCGCATCATTATTTTTATCGGATTCACTTAGTCCGGATGAATTTGCTAAACTCAACTGAATGCGTTCCACACTTTCATTTAGACCGTGGAAATCCCGTTAGCAACACGTAGGTTACATCATCCGAGGTATTCCCGATCATCCAACAGGACGTTTTAATTTAGTTGTAATTGTAGTTTGAATATAATTTAAATAATATAAATGAATAATGAATTAAATTAAAATTAAATAGTTAAAATCAAATAATAATTAAATAAAATAAATTAAATTAAATAATAATTAAATTAAATAAACTACATTAAATAATAATTAATTAAGTAAACCAAAAACAATTAAATAAATAATAGTTTAAATTAAATTAAATAAATTAAATAAATAAATTAAATTAAATAAATCAAAATTATATTAAATTAAAATGATAATGTAAATAAATAAATAATTTAAAATTAAATTAAATTAAATAAATAAATTAAATTAAGTTAAATAAATTAATGAAAAACGAATATTAAATTAAAATTAATTGATAATTATAAATAATAATAAATTAAATTAATCAAATCATATCAAATTAAATTAAATTAAATAATAATATAAATAAATATTAAATTAAATAAATTAAATAAACAAATTAAATAAATTAAATTAATAATGTAAACAAATAATAATTTAAATTAAATAAAATAAAATAAAAAAATAATAAATTAAATTAAATTTATTAAATTAAACAATAATACTTTACATTATATTAAATAAATAAATTAAATTAAATTAATTAATCATAAATAATAATAAATTAAATTAAATTAAATAATAAAATAAATTAAAACTAAAATAATAATTTAAATAAATAAATATCAAGTTAAAGTAAAATAAAATAAATAAATAACAATTAATTAAATAAATAAATAATGATAAACTAAATAAATCACATAAGATAATAGATAATAAATTAAATATACCATAAAGATAATAATAAGTTTAATTACACATAAAAGATAATAATTTTAAAATAACATAACAACACATAAATAGTAAACAATAAAGAATAATAACACATAACAACATAAACAATAATAAATAAAATGATAATATATAAATAATACAAACAACAACAATCACAATACACAACAACAATCCCAACACAACAACAATCACAACACACAACAACAATCCCGACCACAATACACCAACACGATAACAATCAAACCTAGATGGGCCTCCCGAGGCGCTATTTCATTTTTCCCCTTTATAAAGACCCCTAAAGAAATTACAAGTTGGTGTAGAAAACATAATAAAAATACCCTTATGCTTAGTGAATGCATGGAGTAACCCAAATTTTACCCGATGTCCACATAACCTTCCCTATTCACATTCCAAACTAAAAATCCCTAGTTTCAAAACATAAACCAAAACCAAATCCAAAAATACAAACCAAATTTAAACATAAACCAAAATCAAATCCAAACACAAACCAAATTTAAACATAAATCAAAACCAAATCCAAACACAAAACAAATTTAAATATAAACCAAAACCAAACCCAAACAAAAACCAAAGCCAAATCCAAACACAAACTCAAGCAAATCTTCAAAAAATCTTCACGCACTCCCATAAGTCCAAATCAAACTACCAGCTACCACCAAATACAACTCAAATCACACCTAAACCCATTTGCCTCAAATCCAACTCCGAACAACCGTGTTCATTAAGCATAAGGGTATATGTTGGGTGAATTGTTAAGCAACATAATAAGTCTAAATGAGCCCGAGACTTTTCATCGTGATATGAGAGGGAAGCAATAATTCGCATCATTCTTCGATCGTTCTTCGGATACTCGAGGTCTATTAAACTTAATATGTCTCGCTTAACGAAACCATCCTCAATTAAATTAACAAAATTCATTGAAACACAACATAAAAATTCGTATGTACATCATGACTCGTGCATAAACTGTGATCTAAACATGTATTAATCATAAGATTAGCAACATCATTGCTAGTCCTACTCTTCCCGTTTTCTCGGCATGCTTTAATTTCTACAAAATTATAAACACCTATATGCAATGAAATACTAAAGTTTCTACTGGGAATGACGAGAAGACCCTCCAGCACGCTTATACTTTATTGCAATTTACTTTACTTCGCAATTTATTTACCTACACTCGCATATTACTTTTCACATTTATTACAAATAAGATCGTTGCATGAAAACCGAAACCTTTAGGATAGCCACAAAACTGAAACCTTTAGGATAGCCACAAACTGGAAACCCAAAACTAAATTAAAAGTCACAAAGAAGATAAAATTCAATCGCCACAACATTTCAAAATATAAAATAACTCAAAATTTAATCACAATGAAGACAACAAAAACTACAACTTTAACTAAATTAAATGTCTTGTTAGATGATCGGAATACCTCGGATGATGTAACCTACGCGTTGCTAACGGGATTTCCCACGGCCTAAATAAAAGTGTGGAACTCATTCATACCGAGTTTAGCAAATCTATCCGGACTAAGTGAATCTAATGAAAAATAATGCAAGTGTCGGACGATCGAATCAAGGGGATCTTAATCGGTTCCGTTTAATCAACTTTAAGATTTGCTTTAATTGTACGCTAAATATTTGGATTCTAAGACTTTTCTAAATCAAAAGACTTCTCTCATCTCCTGATTTTCACTTTCTAAACTAAACCTCATGGTAATAACAAGGAGCTTGAGCATAAGGCGCACGACCATCGTCGTCGCAAAACTAGATCTACTTCAAAGAAACCCTTCCTTAGTCTAAATAACCAAGCTATAGGATTTCGAGGTAGTTTGCTTATGCAACATAAATCCTCAACTTTTTTAGGCATTTGCATAATCATGTTACGCAAATTAAGTCCTAACCAGTCTTAAAGATTCCCTCGAGGCAAGCCGGTTTCGCACGACATAAACCCTCACATCTTTCGTGGCTATTTGTATGATTGCGCTATACAAATATAACTCCACTAATTAAAACATGTAAGATGAAACATTAAATGAACTCCGGAATTGAAGCCAAACAATAGGATAATTGGGAAGTTGCCAAGATTCTTCGATCCTCAGCCTTCTCCTACTTCTCTTCATCGGACTCTTAAAAATAAACCTGCTCCAAACTCGATCCATTCCCTATTGAAATTCCAAAATTCAATCCTTTGAAAACCTTAAATTTTGAAATTCTTCGTAGCAAAACTACCGATCATCATCGAGAGTTTTCTTAAATGATTCTCATCATTTAGGATGTAATTAACTATAAGGCTTGCCCTATAGGGAACTTTAAGAACCCAAGCAATATAAAAACCCTGCTTAACTCCTTTATATTGCTGTGGGAACCCGTCGGCTTATAAATTTGCGTCCACAGACCAAACGGATGTCACAAATCTTTTAGTTTACGACCGAGCCCCATCGTCGCGTTGCAACTATTCCTCGGGATACATACACGCTTGTGGTGCGGTGCTCGTTTATATAAACTATTTGGGATGTGATACCGCTTGACTTTGCCATATCTTAAAATTTTCAAACTTAAAATTATTTTCAAAATCAAATGCTACTTCAAATTATATATATATACTTGTAAATTAAATTTAAAACCCTAAAAACATGCCGACAATATCCCCAAATGCCTTCCGCCGTTCTCGAAATCTTTCGACTTTCTGCGATTTCTCCTCTTTGAGAAGGCTGCCGGCATCGAGTCTACCGACGCAAACACGAAATTTTCGATTTGGTTCTCGATGGCAGGATTCATATCCTTCGCCAAATAATCAATCTTCAATCAACTTTCAGATGTGAAACACTTTCATGTCTCATTCTAATCTTCCATTAAACTAAAATTTCCACAGAATCTTCAAAACCAAATCAATACCAACTTTTGGACAAGTACCTAAATTCCGCTTCCCATCCTTCGAGATCGGTACCTAACTTCCAGCTTCTTCGAGATCGATACTTAAATTTCGATTCTCTCTTCTGAATTCCCGCCAATCTCGCATCCTATCCGAGAAACTTCTTCCCGCATTCTAACCTCCGACTCGGGTATAAGACCGCTAAAGCATCCCGATCTCTATAAGGTCCCTAATCTCGCATCCTATCCGAGAAACTTTTCCGCATTCTAACTTCGCCACTCGTGTATAAGACCGCTAAGGCATCTTGATTCGTGTGTTCCAATCTCGGCATCCTATCCGAGAAACTTTTCTGCATTCTAACTCGACTCGGTATAAGCACCGCTAAGGCATCCTGATCTCGGTGTCCCTAATCTCGCATCCTTCCGATAAAGTTTTCCACATTCTAACTCTCCAACTCCTGCATAAGATCGCTAAGGCATCCTGATCTCGGTGTCCGTTAATCTCGCACTCTTCCGAGAAACTTTTTCACACTCCTAAAATTTTGAGGTCGGTACCTAAATTCCGAATTCTTTCCGAGATCGATACCCACCTTCGATTCACTTTCGAGACCGGTACTAAATTTCGCCTCTTTTCGAGAAGCGTACCCAAATTTCGACTTTTCGAGATTGATACTCTAAATTTCAATTCTCATCCTTCGCGAGGTCGGTACCTTAAATTTAACTCTCTTTTCGAGATCGATACTTAAATTTCGATTCTCTCCTTTCGAGATCGGGTACCTAAATCGCCTCCTTTCGAGATCGGTACCCCAAATCTAGTTCTCTCCTTTTCGAGATTGATACTTAAATTTCAATTTCACTTCGAGATCAGTACCTAAATTCTGATTCTCATCCTTTGTGAGGTCGGTACCTAAGTTCCGATTCTCTCTCGAGGTTGGTACTTAAATTCCTGTCCTCATTCCTTTCGATCAAGACGAATTCTGATCTTCTTTTCCCCGAGGTTGGAACCTAGGTTCCAATTCTCATTCCAAATTCTGAATCTTAACGAAATCCACCTTAAAATCAATCTTGGAATCGGTTCTCATCAAAATCAAGCTCAAAGCAAAGATCAAACTCACACATTAAAACTTGAACAAATGAAATGAATCTAAAATCTAATCTCTCCAAGTCTTGTAATTGGGATTCACCTCCTTTTTTCCCCCAGCGAGAGTTCAAAGATCTTCGGGCCTCGCAGATCCGCCTAACACTCCCGGCCAGATTTTTTTTTTCCTACTCGTTCTAAGTGTGTCACTTAGACGTCCGTGTTGGTTTTCGTTGATCTCTTCGGCCAACGCCAATAGGCGTGGTGTGCTCCGTCGCACACCACACCTATCGGGGTCCATTTGTTGACCTCATTTTTTGGTGAGGTCTTTTCTTCTCTCCTTAGTACTTCTAGATCTAGCCATAAGGTTTTCCGACTTTCTAGAAGACTAGAATTGGGACCCACCCTTTAGCAATTCCGGCCTACTTCTTGACTCCTTCTCGGGACCCCACATGGTTGGTTGCAAACCTCTAAATCACCTTAGAAGGTTAAGACCACCATATGGGTGTCGACCTCATTTTTGATGAGGTCTCCTCTTCTCTTAGTACTTAAGATCTAAATTTCTGTGCTTCGATTATCTTAGAGACTAGAGATGGAACCTACCTCTTTAGAAACTCAACCACTTCTAACTCCCTGCAAACCCCACAAGCTTGATTGTAAACCCCTAATCACCTAAGAGAGGGGTTGAGATCAAATGGAGATTTAAAGGATGAGTTCCCATGTGACTTTCGGGCCTTAGGATCACCCCGGTGGCCCGGTCCGATGAGGGCTGACTTACACATACACTACACTCTACACACACATTCCAAGTCCTAAACCACACTCACCCAACTCGACTTCCTTACTCATGTAGGAAATTCATACTTGACGCGCCCTTAACCCTAAGCCCTTGGCCAAGAGGCAGGAATAACATGTTGAATGCCCAAATGAGTCCTCTCATGGCTCATATGGGCTTAATATGGCTTCATAGCTCAACCAAAATGATTCCACTTCACTCACACTTGCTCAATTTTCATTTTTCAAAATTTTAATTTTTTGACTCCACTGGGCCCCGGACCCACCAAACCTACTAAAAGCCCTCAAAACTACCGAAAACCACCAAAAATTTCCAAATCACCCAAAACTTTTCCAAAATCAACCTTGAACATTCCCAACCATTCAAAGTGATCATCCATAAACAAAAATACTAAAATTTCCAAAAATACCCCTAATACCCTCCAAATTACCAAAATGCCCCTCTCGACTCCAAAAATTCAAAAATTCCAAAATTCCCAGAAAATTCTATAAAATCCCAAATATTCTCAATTTCATTTTGTTCAACTACAACATGGTCCAATTTTGTCAATTTAATCCACCTTTTCCAAACTCCTAATTTGAACCCATTTTAACCCAAAGTGAACCCAATGCCAAACTCAAACCACTCCAATTGACCCCAATTTTGATTCAATTCAATTATAAACTTCAATTAAATATCCCCAATATCAATCTAGACCAAATCCAAGCCCAATTTGATTGACATTTGAATCCAATTTCATTTTTAAGCTTAAAGCCCAATTTTGACCCATGACCTAAACTTAGCCCAAACCAACCCAATTCAACTCCAATTGACCCCAAACCTTTTCTAAATCTTCCCTAACATCTCCACAAACAAAAACACTAACATAGTTTTGCCCAAAATTTGGACCCAAACCTTACTCAAATTCAACCCAAACCCAAAATTCCCTAACAGCCTAACCACCATGAACCCAAATAGGCCCAAATCCCAAAATTAAAAACCCAACCAAGGTTGAAAACTCTTTTTACACTCCCATAGACATTCCTCAAATACTTTACATAAATTTCAACATTGGCCCAACCTTAGCCCAAGTTAGTCCATTTTGACCCTACTACCAAAAGGGGACCCAAATTAACACTCAATTCAATTCCAAATCACCTCAAATTTGTCTCAAATTACTCATGACACATCTCTAAAACAAACCCAACATTTATTTAGCATGGCCCTTTGCAAAAGTTTTCATCTAAAAGCCCATTTTGAAACATAAAAGCCCATTCCCTTAAGCCATTTTAAAAGCCCACCTTTACCAAAATTTAAAAGCCCAAACCCATCCTAAAGCCCACATTACAATCTCATCTCATCCTCACTCAATTAATATCACTCCCTAAGTGCTAAATCCATCATGAAAATCAGACCAAAATGGTATTATGCCAAATCCCATCAAATAACCCCAAAATTTTCAAAATTTCATAAACCCATGAAAGCCGACTTGAATTTTCCCAAGCCAAATGGAGCCATGAAGCCATGTATGAGCCACATGGGAGCCATGAAAGCCTGGACACCCTCACCATACCCAAAGTGGCAAGAAGAGGGGACCCTTTAATGATTCTTTAAGAGTGATTAACCACTCCCATGATTCCTCTAAACCATGCTTAAGCCTAATTGTACTTGGATGGTGACTTCTCTCCACTAATTAAGCTGAGCCAAATAGCTTTCTTCAGCCCAAGCAGGCCAGGTGAACCTAGCTCAAAACCATGGGTTGACCCAAACCAAGCCAAAATCACCCCTTTCCCATTCCATTTCAATTCACCACCTTTAAACATGACCAACTCCACCGACTTCACCATTGTCAAGCTCGACCTCACCGGTCAAGATGGTGACTTGACTGCCGGCTGGAAGCCACCGCTGTGCCGCCGAAAACCCCATGGCCGAGAGCTCCATGTGAGCCTAACATTGAAATTCTCCGCCGAGCCGCCCCATGCCCAATGGCTGCCATGGGTTTTCTTCCCCGACCTAGCAAAATGATCCAAGCCATCAAACTCCCGTGGGAGGTCCTCCAAACACCACTCCTATTTAAACCCCACCCCTGGGCCAAGAGGAGAGTCAGACCAAACCATATAGAAACTCTGCCAAAATTGTTCCGCACCATTCTCCACTGAGAGCAATTGATCCCCGTGATAATTTGCCCTACTCCCCATCCACAGCTCAATTTCTACCCAAAATCACCCAAAACCAGGACACTTTCCAATTCTCCACCAAACTCAAATTAAACTCACCTAATACGGCACAAGATCAAGAGAAGGAGTTCCCCAAAGGAAGCCCTCTCCAAAGCCACCCATTTGCTCGCCCAAGCTTTAGAATCGAGTTTGGTCGAATTCAAGTCTAGACACCCTCAGCGTAGACTTCATCTCGAGCTTACTGACTCAACTGGTGGTGACACAACTCTCAGATCGAAGCCACACTTTCCGAGCAAAGGTATGAGCTCTCTCTTCTTCCCGAGCTTCCGAACATTCTCTATTTTATTTGGATTAATTTCATGCCACATAAAACATAGGATGTGTTCGTCTCTTCAAGACGAATCCATAGAGTATAAAGGAACATAGAAATCGGTTAAGAATCGAGAGAGATATCAAGCCTGGAAGATGGACGGCTCTCGGGGTGAGGTCGACGTGTGACGATGAGCCGATGCCATCCATTCAATACACGCGCAAATGGATGGCCCGCATCGAGTCGACCGGAGATGGAGCATGAATGCGCCGCGTGGCATCGGAATGAGCCTGCCGGGCGACGAATCAAATGGCGACGCGCGGTGTTCGGAGCCGCCGATGTTTCGCCGGCGCCACGTGGATAAGTAGATAAATAGGGTATTTAATGTATTTATTAAATACGAGAAACTTGAAAATTCATAACTTTGTGTAGAAAAATCACAAAAATAAAATAAAAATACCCACTTGCTCAGTGAACAGAGAAGAATAACGTGGAAAAGAAATCAAGTCATTTCATTAAGTATTTATTTTTAATGATTTATTTACTTTCTGTGGTATTTTAATTCTCCATTTGTATGTATAATTCAATTACGTACGAGACCATGTAGTTCTCAAGCCTCTGAACTCGGGAACATTCCCTGAATTTTCTAAGGTCGCAGGCCATCCCTTTTACGAGAAGTTATCGATTTTCCAAGTCACGTTACTGTTTCGAGTATTTTAATTCCAATACTCAAGAGATGTCGAGAAATAAATTTTGGTGAAATTCACACAAAGTTTCTCATGACCAGAGGAAACTCAGAAAATAAGCCAGTTAATTCACATAACAAACCTAATCGGCCTAAAATCCAAAATTGAACTTTAATTAATTAGGGGTTAATTACACATCAAATTGACTTGAAAAATAATTTTCCACCGATCTTTAGATTAGAGGAACAACACATAAAAATTTAAACTCAATTTGAGCCTGACAATTTCATCAAATTGACACTAAGTCACATAACCAAAATTAAACTTAAAAATTCATAACTCACAAAATACTTTTCAAAAATTCACAAAAATGGTTTTGGGACTTCTCTCGATATCGAGAAGCTCTAAGAAAATAAAATTGAAATTTTCCAAAAAAGTTGATTTTTATCATTATTTTAATATTTTTAATAATTAAAAAATAATAAAAATCATAAAAATATTAAAAATCACCAAAATGTCACATTTTGAATTCTAATCACCGGAACAAACTAAATATTTTTCTTTAAGTCTCTAGTAAGATATCGAATTTTAAAGGCTTAAAACAATTTTTCAATTTAAAAAAATGATTTTCTTTAACATTTCCACTAAAATAATTCTAATAAATCAAAAGAAAATTCAAAAAAATATAAAATTTGGTCCTCTGATTTGAGGTCAGAGATATTTTTGAAAATATAAAATCCATTTTTCAACTTTATTTTTTTTTTAAATTAATTAATACTCCAAAAATCAAATAATTCTAATAAATAAAATATAATTCAAACAATCACCAAAATTGGTCCAAATGGTCCTCTGGTCATTAGGAACATCCCATAATTTTCTTAAGGACAAAATCTTTACTTGGTCATGTTATTGAATTTTCCTTACAAAAACCCCTATTTTCAATTACAATAATTACATAAATAAATTAAATACAGAGAAATCACATTTTCCTAATTCTTAATTGACATGTGAGTGAGGTTACATAAAAAATGTCAAGTCTATTCGAGCTTAGTTTAGTGAGTTATAAAACATAAGCTTCAAGGGCAAAAATGGTAATTAAAAATTTCAACCCTTAATTAAAATTTTAGATTAATCAAAAAGGGGAGGGTAAAATTTTTATTCTAAACTGATTTTGGATGATTGAAACTTAAATGTTTGAGATTAGAAACCTACTAACTATTTCAAATCTAATTAAAATAAAACTTTAATTAATTAATTAATTGAAATTTTTTAAGAATAATAAATAATTTAGAATGTTGAATAGATATTATTAAGAGAATATTATTCTTTAATTTTATGAATCCCCAAATCAATCACTCTTTAATAATATTTAATTCTAACTAAAAGGATAATCCTAACTAAAATTTAAAATGTTAAATTAAATTAAATTAAATTTAAGATGTCGAGATTAAATTAAATCAAAATCTAAATCAAGTTAACACCTTAACAATTAAATTAAATTATATTTAATATATTAAGATAAAATTTAAAATTAAATAAAATAAATTAAATCAAATTAAGTTGAATTAAAATTAAATTAAATTAAAATATATAATTAAATTAAATTAAAATTTTAAATTAAATTAAATTAAATTAAATTAAATTAAAATTAAATTAAATTAAATTAAATTAAATTAATTTAAATTAAATTAAATTAAATTAAATTAAATTAAATTAAATTAAATTAAATTAAAATTAAATTGAATTAAAATCATTTAACAACACACCTAAATGAAATCATTAAGAGTTAAACCAAACACTTAAAGTAAAACTTTAAACATAAAGGATTCCGAACACTATTTCAAACTTAAACTATTTTTTATAATTAAGTCAAAATTAAAATTAAATCATTAAGTTTAAATCATTAAAAATACTTAATAAGTTGATTTGCCCTTTAAAGCTCTTATTATTATAACTCTTAAAATGAAGTATCAAGCGAAGTGTTACTTCACTTATGTATTCAAATGTCCTAGTTCACCGAGCAAGGAACAAAACTTAAACCCCTCGGATGATTAATTCACCTGTACAACTAAATTTACTCTGACTCAAAACAACAATTCCAGAATAATCGAAAAGATGTTTAGACTCGGCCCTAAGCACTTCCTCGCATAACAGATGTTTGTGTGTTAACACCGAATCTAGTTGTTCTTTTCGATGAAGAAAATCATCCTTAAACCAAACCAAGAACCTAGACGTGATAGAGATGACTAGTTATAAGATTAGAACTCTGCAGATAACCAAAACCTCTTTCCCTACTACTCTGTATTTCGCAAAATATTTAAATGTCTTAACATGTGTTTCCATGCCACTGGGATGACGGGAAGACCCTCCAAAATGTACGCTTTACTGCAATTTACTTACATGCACTGTACTTCGCTTTTCTTGCATGATAAACAAAACTGTTGCATGAAAACCAAAACCTTTAGGATAGTCCTTAAATCCGAAACCAAAACTAAAATAACAATCATCGCAAGATAAAATTCACCGCCACAACATTCTAAAATATAAAACAACTCAAAATTTAATCACAAACAACAACAAAACTACAATCACAACTAAATTAAAACGTCTCATTGAATGATCGGGAATACCGCATGATGTAACACACATGTTGCTAACGGATTTCACTGGCCTAAATGAAAGTGTGGAACTCATTCAACAGTTTAGCAAATTCGTCCTGACTAAGTGAATTCAATGAAAATAACGGTGCCGGGATGACGGAACCGTAGGATCTTAATCGGCTCGTTTAAACAACTTTAAGATTTGTTTTAATTAAAATATTAAAAACACATGGATTATAATATTTTTCTCTAAACTAAAACACTTATCTCATCTCCTACTTTATGACTTCTAAAACTAAACCTCGGCTTATAAAATTGGTTCGCAGACCAAACGGATGTCACAAATCTTCTAGTTTACTTAATCGAGCCCCATCGTCAAGTAGTGTGTCTATTCTTCGGGATAGATACACGGTTTGTGATGCGTGCTCGTTTATATAAATTATTTCGGATGTGAGATCTGTTTGATATTTCATATCTTAAAATTTCAAACTCAAAATTATTTTCAAAATCAAATACTACTTTCTAAATTAAATATATATTTAAAATAAAATTTAAATCTAAAAAATTCGCCGACAACTTCTCGTAGGCGAATACTTTGCAAAACACATAACCTAAAAATATGCCGACAACTTCTACGTACTCCGCCGGAGACTAGCCCCTCTCTCCATTTCGATCGATGGTTTGCTTTCATAAATTGGTGGTGAGTCCATATCCTAGTGGACCAAAAACTACCATTCTTTCGTTGAAATACCCCGTTCATTTCCGTCTTGAACGAGTATAGACAACTCCTTTCGAATTTAGGAGCCACCGTTTCGGACACCCCTAAATCGCAGAGTGTTCTCGAGATCCTTTTACCTCTTTTCCGAGGTTGGGTGGACCCCACAAAAGGTCAGGGAGCGATCTCGAGATGATAAGTCTTGCACAAGACTTTCTTTTCCTTTTCAATTCTAAATCGGGCCCTTTACCTTTTCTATAACATTTTTTCTTTAATCATTTTGTTTCTAACAAACGAACCTGCTAATAAACAACCTCTTAATAAACAATCTCTTTTAAAAAAATCACAAATGTGTTCGGACTCTTTCTTTTTTGTCCTAAACTTTACGATGAAAAGAAGCATAGTTCGTAACGTATTCGGAATCGCCCCCCGGTAAATGACTACCCCAAAGTTAATCTTCCTTCACTAATGGAATGGACTTCGCCGTTTACAAGGATGAGCTGCCCGACAATGGGATCATCCATTTTGGACAAGGATTCGGCAACACAAATATCAAGTTCGCTGACGTCACTCTCTTCACACTAATGGACAAAGTGTCGGAAACCGAAGAGCCCCGTGATTGAGTTCAACTCGAAGTCGACTCAAGAATTCCCTCCCCGCAAAGGATTCCAACCGAGAGGAGTAATACCGTTCGTAGAGGACCGTTGTTCTATCCCACCGGTCTAGTCATCTCTGCACCTACCCCGACTTTTGCCAAACCGAAGGGGAAGGAAATCCAAGTTCTGTTATGAGCCTCGTCACCGTCGAGGGTAAAAATTTCGCTACAATACCATCTATTTTTTAGATCGGGTCCGGGCCTGCTAAGAGTTACACCCCTAACTCGGACTCAAAAAAGAAATAGAAGCAGGAAGATCGCCAAGAAAGCTAGAGCTACTCGAAGTTGCTTTTTTAGAAGAAATTCCCGAAGAAAGAGAAGAACCGGCCGAGTATATACCTCTATTGGAAAGGAGCGTGTTTCAACCCCTCTCGCCGCATCGTACGAAGAGATGTTCGTAGGATCGCCACCGCATTACCCCAACCTACATACTACAACGATTACAAGAGGAAAAGGATAAGACTATGTCATTTGCTCGACTGCAAAGCTGTTATAGAAAGATTGGCAAAGAAAGAAAGATGCCCCCCGTATCATAAACGGAAGGAAGGATAGGGACTGCGCCGCCAAATCCCGCCTCGACCGCGAATGAGCCCGTTGCTGCCACAAAGAGAAACCAAAGAAGAAGATAAATGCCGCTCGCCCGTTGTCAGAATGGGTCTACAAATTAGGGAGGATACCACCTTCCCGCATATAGCCGATGGGGACCATCCGTCCTGTGCTTCCGGATGCAAGAAGGATGTATGGCGACCTACTACCGGCGAACTAAGACCAAAACATTGTCCCTAGAAGAAAAGTCTCGTCAGGAAACTTGAATCGAAGAAAGTGCTACCGCAATAAAGGGGACTCCCTTCTGGAAGGAAGTTCAACAACCGTCACGAGATAACCGCGAGGCCGTGAGAAAAGGGACACTCAGAGATGCCATGGACAAGCTAAGGACCGACATCTCGACGGTTAGCAAAAGAAAGAGAAGAAGAATTAGGAGACGAAATTGATCATCAGATTTCATGGATGAGGAGTATGCTGAGATCAACATGGCCGAGACACGAGCATCGCCGCCGCATGGTGCTCCACAGCTCGGGAAAGAGATGAACCGGAAGTGTCGAGAGCACACTGTGAAAGAGATGATACAATTTCCCTGCATGGCAAAGAGGATGGAAGAGATGGCTGCCGCTAGCTCACTCTCCCGCAGTCAGGCCCAGCCTCGAAAGAGACACCCACGAGATCATCCATATTGGCAGATGGAGGAAAGAAGATCACATCCGTCAACGGAGACGAATCACCAAAGAAGGATTCTACACAAAGCATGATTCCAGAAAGGATATTAAAAAAATAAGGGTAGTAGAACAGCAGGTGCGAGAAGCTTTAGCACAATCCAAGAGTGGAGCATCCATTCGGATGGGGGAACCTTATCCCTAAGAGTTCAACGCATTCAATACCCAAAAGGCTTCGTACCACCTCTATTTAAGACTTTTCATGGAACAGAAACCCTCGCGCATGTCGCACATTTTCGTGCTAGTTGTCGCAATGCCGAGGGAGTGACGCTCTACTCTTCGCTAGTTCGTCGCCAGCTTGTCGTGACTGCCTTTGACCGGTACTACGTAATCGTCGAACTAGTTTCAAGAAAGACCTTTAAGAACCGGAGAATCTCTTCGTTAAACGTATTCGTCGAGCTCGCACCACATCACTATCGGCGATCTAGTGGTGGAGCAACAAAGCGAACGAGACTTTAGTGGATTACATACTGGCGGAGAAACTTATATGAAGTGTGAACCACAAACCTTCAAGAACAACATGGTGCTTCCAGATCCTACTTAATAGTATCCATGGCCCGATAACACCTCCTTAAAGGATTTACAATCAAGACTTTCGAGAAGGTTAGCAAGGCCGGGAGCTTGCAAGAAGAGGCAAACCGCTAAGTTTCGCGGACAAGAACGATAGCGTAAGCCCGTGGAAAACATTCGAGTAGAAATCCGGAATCGTCGCTGCTAGTGAGATAAGGGCAAGTGCGCCCACGTATACAAATTTCGCAGCGGCCACAACTTAGTTAACAACTAACCGCAACTAACATACCAACAACCTCAAGGTATATCAACCTCTATCCGAGCTATCACCGCTCTCAAAGATATTAACAACAGCCTGCTCATCGCATACTTTAAGAGAACTTCTAAATGTAGAATACCCATTCAAAACTAAAAGTCAGAGCGAAGATGGTCTCAGAAACTTAATGAAGACACGGGATTTTTTGTCGCCGTAGCCCAAGAAGCCCAGGAAGTCAATAAGAAAGATCATCCGAACTATTGCCCTTACCACCAGAAGCTCTGACACGAGATAGAGGATTGCATCACTTTCAAGAGTTGGCTTGATGACACCTCCTGAAAAGGAACATAACGATCCCAAAGGAATACAATGGCGGAACCTCAGAAAGGAGGTTCCGTCAATGTTATTTCAACTACATCCTATCGTTCCGATGGGGACTCTCACACGACCGATGATGGATTGAGTACTCTCCTCGACAAGATCATCAAAGAAAATTTTGGATCACATCCAGGCCGCTGGCACGTGCTTCAACTCGCAGTTGAAACCGCCGAGCCGGCACTATCACTCGCGATCGAAGAACCGCCCCCGTAAGGAGGAGAAGATCGTGAAGAAAAGAAGACCGAGGTTCGAAGGGTGTATCAGATCGCTATCCTAAAGACGGTTATTTCCGATTCGGTGAGAAATCCTCGAACTCCCCGACTCGCATGATTATCCGCCGCTCCGGCGGGATCTTATAATGATAAGGGTTATGGCGTCGGCTACGTTTTCGATCAAGCGAACGATTACGTAACTAACGATAATCGGCTTAACTGATCTCGATTCCAACACAACAACGATTCTTAAATCATACACAACCTCGACGACCACGACGAAGAAGATGTTCTACAATGGAGGCTACTAAAGCTGAACAAGCAACGAGTCCATTTATGATTTCAAAGGAGTCTAATCACGATACACTAGGGAACTATCCCATTAATCAAGCAACTTCGAAGAGGCAAAGCTGGTTCCAATCCAAGAGGATACACCCAGATTCAACACCAAATTCAGAAGAAATAACTGAAGTAAATTTTTAAGAAGTGAAAGTTCTACCCCGAGAATGGGTCCAAAGGAAAGGAAAGGTGTGGTCGTCGCAGAAGAGCCAACCCTAAGATGTGAACTGGCCCCATTCGGGAAGAAACCCATAACACGATAATGTCAAAGTGGACTACAACGGCTAGCCCATCTTAGGAAGCTACCAGCCAAACTAAGCATATGTGATGCTCTGATCCTATCAAAGGAGATGAGGGAAACTTCCGATCAAGGCCTTATGATCCCGATATTTGTTTAGCTCAAATGGCCGGTAATTCCGACGAGGCTCGTCGTTAAAAGAACAACAGGTGTTACCTTCTACGTATACAATGATCTACTACTGGGAACATATCACAATCCCCCATTGTACATTTCAGTCACTATTGGAAAGTTACGCTTCCAGAGTGTTGGTTGATCCTGTGAGCATCAATCAACATAATGAATCTTCGGACGCTAGCATATTTGGAAATCGATGTTCGCGAGTTTGGGCCCAGACAAGATGATATTAAGAGGCTTCAATCAAAAAGAAGAGAGAGGCCTGGATCGATAACACTACTAATGAAGACCGTTGGATTTAGCAAGACAACCGCAAAATTCCACATAATTGATTCCGTAGACATCGTTCAACGCTCTACTCGGGTCGGCTATGGATCCATGAAACCGAATGGTGCTTGCCATTCTGCAATCTGCGTAAAGTATTACGATGGAGGAGAACAAAGGTGCATCAAAGGTGACTTACAACCATTCTCCGTGCACGAAATTGGAATTCATGAAGATGCGGCCTTCTACGTGCCCCAAAGAAAACAATCTTTTAAGTACTATACCAAATGAAGCAAAAGAAATTCGAGACGATGAAGAACTCCGATGCCTGTCCACCGCCACCACCACCCTTAAGGCGAGATGGTGAAGATTTCTCCGGTAACTCGCACCCGAGGTCGAGGCCGGGGACGATATGACGATGGAAGAAATGTTGGAACAAACTTCGATTTAAGAAACCAACAGAGGATGTCGTATCGTAGAACACTTCCAAAGAAGAAGAAGAAATCAAGAAAGAAGCAGCGACAATAAGTCAAAAGAAACCCCGGCTCAAGATCTCTCGAAGATGAAAAGAATGAAGAATATAAAGCAATGTACGAGGAGATTAACCATCATGTACATACTATGACCCCCGACCCCCGATCCATTCTAATAAAAGATCGAGGGTATGAGTAATAAGGAAGCATGGTGATGGTACCAAGCCAATCAAGTTTTACCGTGGTGCTTCCTCCTCCAATACCGAAAAAGATGTAAAATTTGAAGGCATTTTTCTTCAAATTAATGGAACTACCTTTAAGTGGTACTCTCCTGTGTTCAAAATTTAATCTAACGTGGTGTCTTACATCGATAATGGACAAAAGGTTGATCACAATGCTTTGAAAATTATGAATAATGTTGGCCGGCCTCCCAATTCAAAATACGTGTCTCGGATTGGGTACAGTAGGATCAGTTGATGATACGGGATTTTGCTTGGTTGTCACTTGTGAACCTAATGGAAGAGTACTTGCAGCTACAGAAGATTCAAGATTTACAAATCGGAGATGCTCCACCAAAATTCGAAGAAGAAATCAAATCTGCTACTGCATGTTAATGGAAGTTAACTTAGGTACTACGAAAGAGTCTAGGACAACCTTTGTTAGCTCCTTACTCAATAAAAAGATTCCAAAAACATAATCGTTACTAATGGAATTCAAGGACTGTTTTACTCTGAGTTACGACGAAATACCAGGATTAGTCTTTAAGTCGCAGCTTCACAAGTTAGAGTAGATCCTACTTCACCTACTGTACAAGCTCCTTAAGAATGCGTTTAGAAATCGAGCAACAAGTAATAGCCGAAGTTAAGAAGCTAATAGATGCTAAATTTTTCCATGAAGAACAATACACTACTTCAAGTAGCCAATGCAGACAACAGTTAAGAATGGTCGATCAACTGCTATAGATTTCGCATTCTCAATAAAGCATGTCCAAAATATGAATTTCCAATTACCAATCCCGTAACTGATGATCGACATTGCTTAAACAAATGAAATATTTTCATTCATGGATGGACTACCTGGATATAACCAGATAAAGATGGCACCGAAGACGAAAAGCCCAATGCATTCGTAACGCCAATAGAGTGTATTGCTACACAAAGAATGCCATTCGGACTAAAGAACGCAAGTGAGCAACATACCAAAGAGCGATGACGAAGATTTTTGATGATCTCATTCACAACCAAGTTGAGTGCTACATGGATGATGTGGTCATCAAAAGCAAAACTGAAAGAAGATCACCTGTATGATTCGAGAATTGTTTTCGAGCGACTAAGACAATACAACGTTATAAGATGAATCCTTAAAATGAGAAGCCTCTTCGGCGTCACCTCCGAGAAATTCTTAGATTTCCGTTGTCCGACATCGCGGGATTGAAATTGATCCGAAAAGATTAAAGCCATTCCTAGAAATGCCATCTCCTAAAACCTTGAAACAGCTACGGTCCTTTCAAGGAAAGTTGGTATATCTTCGACGCTTTATATCGAATTTGTCGTAAGGTGCTCACTTTTTCTTCGCTTGATTAAGAAGGATGCCAAGTTTACTGGGACTCAAATGTCAACATGCCTTTGATGACATCAAACAATACTTAATGACACCTCCCGTCTTAGCAGCCCCAGTCTCGTGTAGACCGTTGATACTTTATACCGCAGGGCTTAGACGACTCCCTGAGCCCTACTGTACTGTGTCAATGATGAGGGAAAAGAAAATGCTCTCTACTACTTAAGCCATCGTCTAATTCCGACAGGTATAAAGTATCTCATTGAGAAGCACTGCTTGGCCTTTGATCTTCGTCGCAGCGTAAGCTCAAAGACATGCTTTCATAAGATCAACCTTAATCCGAGAGTTAATCCGTTGCAATACTCGATGACCCGACCGATGCTCTCTCGGGGCGACTTGCCAGGCAGCCGATGATACCATTGCAATTCGACATAACTTCTCGTTCCTCTTCGCGCCGTAAAGGGACAAGTCCCAGGCTGACTTCCGCAACACACCCTTTACCGCATTCGCCTCTCGACGACGATCGACGCAGCAATGAGCCTAGAAGACACCGATGATCTACGTCGGGGAACTGTCACTCGACTTCCGTGCGTCCTCAACATGCGAAGAACAAAGAATTGCAAACGATAGTGCCCGGTAAGGCAGCAATCGAACTAATCTTTATAACACTGAGCGGGGGATGTTAAGATACTCCTACCACTTAACAACCATGCACAAACAATGAGGCGTAATACGGCCTCATAACAGATCGGAACTAACCATTCAAATGGTAATACCGTACATCAACATCTACGGGATTCTCGCTGATCATTCAACAGGTCACCTGATAGTACAGATTCTAAAGGCAAGATTCGAGTAAGTATTTTTTAGTATGCCATGAAACCGTTGGAATATATTTCGAAATGAAACGATCTACAAGATCCCCGTAAAAAGAAAATGCTCGCATGCGCTAGCTCGCTCGCAAAAGAATTTGCCCGCTTACAAGATGAGTTAGTTGAAGTGTCGGCTCGTGGACGACAGTCCTATCACAGCTCGACATGGATACAATACAAAAATCATAAAAAATAGAAGAAACAATGCAAGAAATTGACAAAAAATACGTAAGATCGGCGACAAACACATCAGCATCACCGCGAACAGAAGCCTCGCCCCGACGATAAGTCGATAGCCCATCAAATCGTAGAAAAGAACTCGTCTTATGCATTAATAAACAATACGTTATACGAAGGTCTTTTAATCAAATGTGGCAAAGGTGCCCGAGCGAGTCCGAAGCTCGTGAAATTGTCAAAGAGGTACACTCTCAGATCACCAGGAAATTGTCAAAGATGAAAACGAAGATTAAAAGACTAGGGTACTACCGGCTCTCAATGATGACCGATCGTATGAAAGTGGCTAAAGTTGTCACCAATGCCAAGCATGGATTGGTTCTACATCAACCTCCAAATGTGCTGCCATCCGACAATTACGTCGCGGCCATTCGAATGCCGGGGCACAGACATAGTGGGTCCGATAGAACCACCATCTTCAAGAGGACATCGCTTCATTCTCGTTAACTACGACTACTTTTCTAAATGGGCAGTAAGCAGCTCCACTCTCGTAGAAGTAAAGGCACATCAAGTGCTACAAACTTTTTTAAAAAATCAAGTTGTCTACCGTTTTAGAGTACCGCGAATCATTTCGTATACGTGTTCGCATTCAAGCACAAAAATCAACAATTTTGTCGATGACATGGAATCGATCAAGACACTCAACAATCTACTATCCAAGAGCAAACGGCTTGGCCGAGGCTTTTAATAAAACTCTCATCCAAATTCTAAAGAAAACTTTGGACGATAACAAGAGAAATTGGCACGAGAAATTGTTAGAAGCCTGATGCTGCCTACAGACAACTTTCGTGACTCCTAGTTTCCGCCTACGCCTTACACTTTTTGTTGTACGGGTCCGCGCTACCTTTCGTGAGGTTTAGCTTCCATCACTTAGAATTGCAAAGCTTGCAAATAAAATTACTACGAAAAATGCTGACAGGATCGGAAGAACTGAAAGCTCGAAGGGAGTGGGGAGCCAATAAGAAGAAATTTGGAACTCGTACCAAGCTAAGATGATCCGTGCCCATGATAAACGGGTCCGCCCAAGAACTTTCAAAGTTGGTGACTTAGTTCTTGTCTTCAAGAGACCTATTCTTGCACACCGCAAGATAGGAGGTAAATTTAAACCGACTCGGGAAGGGCCGCTCGGTGGTCGATTGTATCACTCAGAGGCTTCTACCAATCAGAATCACAAGGAGAACGACAAATGCTTCCAATCAACGGACGATATTTAAAGAAGTATTATCGCCGTATCCGTAAGATGTTAACAAAACTAGGCGCGGACCGGCGCGACGAGACGATTGCTAATGCCGGAACATACACTTCGAGGACACCGGTTCACCGGGAACTCGAAGAAAGGAGGCCGACTCCTAGGATAACGTGAAAGAACCGGGGAAATCTCACAAAGACCGGAAGAAAGAAGGCTACCACGCCACCGGATAGAACCACCGGTGATGCATGACCTTGTTGCGAAGCAACCCCGGGGATGTCCCGACGGGCATCATCCACGAGGAGCCAAGGTATGCGAGGAGAACGTGAAGGGATTGAATCGTTTATCCCACAATATGTCACAAGGCCTCGCCATTTGCAGATCATTCCGGAATACGAGCTGGAGAGAATGCAGAATGTTGAAAAGAAAACCTTTGAATACTTCGAGAGAATTAAAGGTAGAAGAATCAATGTACTAGAGGGCCTCGAGCTACATACAGACATATTCTCAGAGTATGAACAACGACAAATCGTGGATTGTATCCGGGATTTGAAAAGAATGGGCCGAGCGAGGCCGCCTAAGGAAAATACCTACTCAGAACCCCGGAGATGGATGTCAGGGAAGGGAAGAATCACAATACAATGCGGATGCTGCTAAAACTTTGCTGAAGACAGGAAGGGAAACCCACAGGGAATACTCCGTCATGGGCAAGTGGATCTGATGCCATTAGTCATCAAGAGAATGGTAAAGAGATTGATAACATGGAGGGTACTGCCAGCAGATTGCATACCCAATAGTTGCATTATCAACATCTACGAAACGGGGTGATCGCATACCCCCACACATAGATCACCACGACTTTGTCGGACCTTTCGCACGAGTCTCTTTCCTGAACGAGTGTAACATCATGTTCGGATCGACCTCCGGATAGCGAGGCCGGGTGAGTTCCGAGGGCCATTGAAGATACCTTTACCGGTAGGTTCCGTCATGATGCGAAGGGCAACGGAGCGGATATCGCTAAGCATTGCATACCGGGAGTACCGGTGAAGCGGATCTCGGTTACTTTCGGGAGAATGGATGACGGGAAGACACCTTACCATTTCCGGCCGGACCCGGAGCTAGAGAACCTGCGGCGCTTACGAGCTGTGAGTTACATGGGAGATATCACACCTCCAACGTACATCCAGTCGGCATCCTTGCCAAGGATGGCTTGGAAGGTGATGTTATTAACCATGTACCCCACTATTCAGACATGGATTTTTGACAGATGCTTCTTTGATGAATCAACAAAGATCATACATAGTCCGTTTTGAGTCTACATAGATTGTATGAGATGTATTCCAGATGGAGTTGTATGATGTATCTTCGACATGATTGGAATGAAAGTGACCATGTCACATTTTTGGCCTTCACCTCTTTTGTGCAAATTGATCAGGAAACGCCATTAAAGTTAAATGAACTTCGAACAAAGAACGAGAAAAGAAAAAAAAAGAGAATAAAAGAAAACTTTCCTAAAAAAAAATCTAAAAATGACGAACACCAAATTCACATGAACATTAAATAAACAATAAAGTAAAATTTGAATCATTAAAAGATAAACAAAATCAACATAAGTGTTAAATCAAATCTCAAATCAAATTCTCAATCAAATTTCGAATCCAATCTCGATCAAATTTCAAATTTGATCTTCCAAATTTCAAATCAAATCTTAAATCAAATTTCAATAGAGTTCAAACTCATCTTTCCAAATCTCAAATTCAATCTTTCCAAATCTCAAATTCAATCTTTCCAGATCTCAAATATCAATCAAATTCAAATTTTTGGGTCGAGGATTTTACATCCAAGACTGCACTGCTTTAGGATTCTTCCCTATTGCACTGAAATACATCAAAATCAAACTTTTTGGGTCGAGGATTTTACATCCAAGATCGCACTTGCTTTTAGGATTCTTTCCCTATTGCACTTGAAATACATCAAATTCAAACTTTTGGGTCGAGGATTTTACATCCAAGACCTATCGCTTTAGGATTCTTTCCCTATTGCCATCGAAATACATCAAATTCAAACTTTTGGGTCTAGGATTTTACATCCAAGACTGCATTGCTTAGGATTCTTTCCCTATTGCACTTTGAAATACATCAAATTCAAGCTTTTTTGGGTCGAGGATTTTACATCCAAGACTGCACTGCTTTAGGATTCTTTCCCTATTGCACTAAAATACATCAAATTCAAGCTTTTTTGGGTCGAGGATTTTACATCCAAGACTGCACTGCTTTAGGATTCTTTCCCTATTGCACTGAAATACATCAAAATCAAACTTTTTGGGTCGAGGATTTTACATCCAAGACCGCACTTGCTTTAGGATTCTTTCCCTATTGCACTTCGAAATACATCAAATTCAAACTTTTGGGTCGAGGATTTTACATCCAAGACTGCATCTGCTTTAGGATTCTTTCCCTATTGCACTTGAAATACATCAAAATCAAACTTTTTGGGTCGAGGATTTTTACATCCAAGTACCGCTGCTTTAGGATTCTTTCCCTACAGCAATGAAATACATCAAAATCAAACTCTTGAGGTTAAGGATTTTACATCCAATACCGCATTGCTCTGAGATCTCTCCTCATTGCAATGATTCAATCTGATCAATTCAATTTTCTTTCGAGGTTGAAGATGTTACATCTAAAACCTTAGAATTCCAATTTTCATTTCAAATCAAATTCCTCAAATTAATTTTGACAAAACTTCAATCTAAATTAAAACTCCAAACTAAAATCCAAGCTCACACATCAAAACTTAAATTGAAACAAAATAAAATCTAAATTGGAATTCCCCCAGGTCATGTGATTTGGGATTCCCCTCCTTTTCCTTTCCCCAGCGAGAGTTCAGGTATCTCCAGTTTTGGGAACATACCCGATACTCCCCAGCGGAAATTCTTTGCTTTGTCCTAAGTTTGTCACTTGGACGTTTGTGTTGGTTTTGTTGATCTCTTCGGTCAACACCAATACGCGCGGTGTGCTCCGTCGACTCACCACACCTATTGGGGGTCCATTTGTTGACCTCATTTTTGATGAGGTCTTCTCTTCTTCTTTTTAGTGCTTAGGATCTAGCCTTAGGCTTTTCCTTTGACTATCTTAGAGGACTAGAATTGGGACCCACCTTTTAGAAACTCAAACCACTTCTTAACTCCCTTCAAACTCCACAAACTTGACTATAGATCCCTAATCACCTAGAGGGTTGAAATCAAATGTGGAAGTTTAAAGGATGAGTTCCTATAGGACTCTTTGGCCTTAGGACTGCCCTGGGTGGCCTGGTCTGGTGAAGGGGCTGACTTACACACACTACACTTATACACTACACTTTCACACACCTCCTAAAACCACACCCATACCTAACTTGACCTCCTGACTCATGTAGGTGATTCACATGGATGGTCCTTAACCCCTAAGCCCTTGGCTAAGAGGGTTAGGAACAACATAGTGAATGCCTCGAATGAGTCCCTTCATGGCTCATGTGGGCTTGATATGGCTTCATGGCTCAACCAAAATGATTTCATTCCACTTACATCCACCCAATCTTCAATTTCCCAAATTTTCGATTTTTGACCCCAGGGACCCTACACTCGCCTACTTACCCAAAACCTCGAAATTACCCAAATTTTTCAAAATTTCCTAAATCACCCAAAATTCCTCAAAATTGATCTTAAACATTTCCACATTACTCAAATGGATCATCCATACACAAAAATACCAAAAATTCAAAAAATACCTCCCAATACCCTCCAAATACCCAAAATACCCCTCTTGGCCAAAAAATCCAAAAATTCAGAAAATTCCCAGAAAATTCCAGAAAATCCCAAATATTCCCAATTTTATTTTGTCCAACTACACCATGGGCCAATTTTCTCAATTTACCCTACTTTTGTCAAAACCCCCAATTTGACCCATTTTAACCCTAAGTAAATCCAATGTCAAACCAAACCTACCCAATTGACCCAAATTCTGGTCCAATTCAGTTCTAAACTTCAATTCAACATTCCCAACACCATTCTAGACCAAATTCAAGTCCAATTTGATTGACATTTGGATCCAATTTCACTTTTGGCCTTAAAGCCCAATTTGGACCCATGACCCAAACCTAACCCAAACTCACCCAATTCAAACTCCAATTAACCCCAAATCTTTTCTAAATCTTCCTTAACATTCCCAAAAATAAAACACTAACATGATTTGTCCAAAATTTAGACCCAAAACCCACTCAAATTCAACCCAAAGCTAAAAGGCCCATTTTCGACCTAAACCCAAACCTAACCCAGAATGAGCCCAAACCCCAAAATCAAAGCCCAACCAAAGTCAAAACCTCTTTGAAACACTCCCATAAATATTTCTCAACATTAATTTTACATCAATTTTAACCCTACCCCAACATTGGCCCAAGTTAGCCCAATTTGACCTACATAGGCCCACTTACCAAATAAATCCAAATTCAAACCAATTCAACCCCAAATCACACTAAATTGACTCCAAGCCCTTCATAGAACATCCCTAAACCAATTATAACACTTATTTGACAAGGTCCTTCACAAAATCTTCACCCAAATGCCCATCCTAAAATCAAAAAGCCCATTCCCCTTAAACTTTCCTAAAAGCCCACTTCCTTCAAATTCAAAGCCCAAATTCATCCAAAGCCCACATGGCACTTCCCCTCATCATCCATTTAATCAAAATTGCCCCTAAGTTTCAAAGTCATCAATTAAACAATTCCAAATCAAGCCCCATACAAATTCCCATCAAAATATCAAAATTTTCTTAAATCCCTTTTTATGAAATTGACCCAAGCTTTTCCCAAGCCAAATGGAGCCAAGGATGAGCCATTCACAAGCCATATGGAGCCATGAAAGTTTGGCATGTGACCATGCCATTAATGGCAAAAGGAGGAGGTCCTTTAACCATCTCCTAAAAGTCATTAGCCTTAAGCATGTTTTCCCTTAACCAAGATTTAATCCAAATATTCTTGGATAAGGACATCACCACCTCTTGACCGACTAGCCTAACCGATCTTCTCGGCCCAAGACCAGCCATGGGGAGGTGAACCCGACCCAAACAAATGGGTTGACCAAACCTAGCTAAGTACAGCCTTCCCCCATTCCATTTCAATCCAAAGCCTTTACACATGTCAAACTCCGATTGACTTCACCAACTTCAAGCCCTGGACTCCACGACCACGAAGGTGACCCTTGCACTGTCGGCCAGCCGCCTGGATCGCCGGAAAACACCATGGCCGAGACCTCGGGAGGAGCCAAACTTTGGAATTCCACCTTGTTGAACGCCCCATGCCCAATGGCCACCATGGTCTGTTCTTCCCATGACCAGAGCAAGTCGATCCCAACCCTTGGCCATCCCCGGGAGGCTCTCCAGCCACCTCTATTTAAACCCGACCCCCTCGCGGCCATGAAGAGAGAGTTGCACAAACCTTGCCGAAACTGCGCCAAAATTGTTCCAAACCTTCTCCACCCTTAGAGCGAGTTGATCCCCGATGTCGATTTGCCCTAATCCCCACCGACAAAACCCAATTTCTCAGCCGAAATTCCACCCAAAACCGGGACACTTCTCCACGGTGAGCCAATCCCCAAATTGATTGGTTCTACACCTTCACCGGACCGGGGGAAGGTGTCCACCAACAAAAGCCCCATCTCCGAGGCCACCCGGTTGCTCCGACCTCGAAGCTTTGTGATCGAGCTGTGGTCGAAATCATACTCAGACAATTCACCGGACCAAGAGACTTCATCTGGAGCTTGCTGAGATCCAATCGAAGGTGCAACAACTCTCAGATTGAATCCACACTTCTCTGAGCAAAGGTATGAGCTAATTCTTCATCCCGAGCTTCTAGAGATTCTCCATTTCAAATGCTTTAATTTCAATGCATAATAACCGTATAGATGTGTTCGTCTCTTCAAGACGAATCCATAGAGCATAAGAACATGAAAATCCATTGAGTATCGAGTGAGATATTAGGGATTTAGTGTGGACGGCTCTCGGGTGAGGACACTTGGGGACGATGAACGGATGCCGTTCATTTAATACACGCGCGGACGGACGACCAGGATCGCGTCGGATCAGAAGACGGAATGATACAGCGGGCCCCGGGAGCGCTGAGTCAGATGGTGGCGTCGAATGGGAGCGCTCCACGCGGCGTTTCGGAGCTACCGAGGTTGACGCGGCGCCGCGTGGATAAATAGAAAATTAGGGTATTTTTTGATTTATTTAATTTCCTAAACTTCAAAAATTCATAACTTTGTGTAGAAAAATCAGAAAAATAAAATAAAAATACCTTCTTGCTCAGTGAACAGAGGAGAATAATGTGGAAAAGAAATCATCTAATTTCATCAAGTATTTTATTTTTTATAATTTATTTACTCTCTCGCATACTTTTAATTCTCCATGCATGTATACAATTCACCATGGCATGAGACCATAAGGCTTTTGAAGCCTCCGAATTTGGGAACATTCCCTGAATTTTCCAAAGTCGGAGGCCATCCCTATGAAGAGTTATTGATTTTTCAAATTCATGTTACTGTTTTGAGTATTTTAATTCCAATAAATAGCATGTTGTGAAATAAATTCTAGGAAAATTTGATGATGTTCCTTATGACCAGAGAACCCTAGGAAAAATAGGTTTTGAGTTAGTTCATTTAAAACAACCCTAATTGGTTTAAACACTTAAAATAGGTCTCTAATTAATTAGAGCTAATCATACATCAAATTGACTTCAAATCAATTCTCCACTGACCTTTAGGATCAGAGGAACCCACCATAAAAATTTGAGGTCAATTGGACTTGGTTAGCCCCACTAATTGGGTTGATTAAGCCACTTAGTCATTTTAAACTTTAAAAATTCATAACTTTCAAAATACCTTTCAAAAATTCATCAAATTAGTTTTGGAGCCTCTCGATATCGGGGAATCTAAGAAAATTAAAATTTCAATTTTCTAAAAAAGTTGATTTTTAATATTATTTTAATATTTTTAATAATTAAAAAATAATAAAATTCACCAAAATGTCACATTTTGAATTTTAATCACTTAGGAACAAACCCCATATTTTTCTTAGGTCTATTTAGTGAGATATTAAATTTTAAAGCTTTAAGGTAATTTTAAAATTAAAAAAATATATTTTCTAGCTTTTTCATTAAAATAATTATAATAAATCATAGAAAAATCGGAAAATTGCAAAATTTGCTTCTCTGATTTCCTTGATATCAGAGAGATTTTTAAAAAATATAAAATTCATTTTTCAACATTTATTTTATTTTTAAATTAATTAACACTCCAAAATTTAAAATAATTACAATAAAAATAATATAATTCAAAAAATCACCAAAATTGGTCTAAGTGGTCCTCTGGTCATTAGGAATGTCCCCTAATTTTCTTAAGGACAGAAACTTTCCCTTGGTCATGTTATTAAATTTTCCTTGAAAATCTCTATTTTCTACCAAAAATAATTATATAAATAAATTAAATACAGAAAAATCACATTTTCTCCTCTCATGTCTTTATTGACATATGAGTGAAGTCACATAGAAATTTCAAGTTCATTTGAGTTCAATTTAGTGAGTTATGAAATTATTAAGCTTAAAGGGTAAAGTGGTAATTAAAATTTTAACCCTTAATTAAAACTTTAGGTTTAATAAAAAAAAATTAACAAGTACAATCTTTGATCCTAATTTGATTTGGATGATTGAAATTTAAATAATTAAAGGGTAGAAACCCATTAAACAATTTAAAATGATTAAACTTTAATTAAATAATTGATTAAATTTGGAAGAATAATAAAATTGGAATTATTAAAATAGTTATTATTAGGAAGAGATTTATTCTTTAATTTAAAAATCCCTAAATTAATCATCTCATTAATATTCAATTCTTAATTAAAATGATAACTCAAATTCAAAACATTAAAAGACTTAATCATTAAACTAAAATTAAATTATTAGACTCTTTTAAAAATTTCAATTAAAATTAAAAATAGAATTAAATTAAGTAAATTAAATTGGATTAAATTAAATTAAATTAAATTAAATAAATCAAATTAAAATAAATTAAATAAACAAATTAAATTAAATCAAATTAAATTAAATTAAATTAAATTAAATAAATCAAATTAAAATAAATTAAATAAACAAATTAAATTAAGTCAAATTAAATTAAATTAAATTAAATTAAATTAAATTAAATCAAATTAAATTAAAATTAAATCAAATCAAATTAATTTAATTTAACATCAAATCAAACTAAATTGAATTAAATTGAATTAAATTAAATTAAAACTCAATTAAATCAAATTAAATTAAATTAAGTTGAATTAAATAACATCACCAGAAGACATAAAGAATTCAAAATAAATCTAAAATAACTTGAACACTATTCCAAATTTAAACCCATTAATTGAAATTAAACTAAATCACAAACCATTTGAACACCAATTTACCCTCAAAAGCTTTAGTTATCATAACTCCTAAACAGAATATTAAATGAAATGTTACTTCATTTACAGGATATTCAAATGTCCTAGTTCACTGAGCAAGTTAACAAAACTTGAATCACTGGACGATTAATTCATTTATATAATTAAATTCGTTTGGACTTAAAACAATCCTAGAAATATTGAAAAGATGTTTAAGATTTGTCTTAAGCACTTCCTCGATATGATAGGATGTTTATAAGAACAATTGAACTTAATTGTTCTTTGATGAAGAAAATCGTCCTCAAACCAAAACACAAGAACCTAGACGTCATAGGAAATGACTAGCTATAGGATTAGGAATTTGGTAGAAAACCATAACCCTTACCTTAGCTTTACCTAGGAACTTGCTTAAATATTCTAATTGTGTTTTAAGTGCAGCTTGGAATGACGGGAAGACCCTCCAGGTACGCTTTTATTTTATTGCAATTCACTTTCTTGCAATTTACATTACTGCAACTTCATTAATCGCATCGCACTTACTTTTCTTGCATGATAAACAACTGTTGCATGAAAACTCACACCTTTAGGATAGCCCCTAAAACTGAAACCAAAACTAAATTAAAAGTCATTGCAAGATAAAATTCACCGCCACAACATTTCAAAATATAAAACAACTCGAAATTTAATCACAAACGAACACAAAACTACAATTATAACTAAATTAAAACGTCTCGTTGGATGATCGGGAATACCTCGGATGATGTAACCTACGTGTTGCTAACGGGATTTCCACGGTCTAAATGAAAGTGTGGAACTCATTCGGTTGAGTTTAGCAAATTCATCCGGACTAAGTGAATCCGATAAAAATAATGATGCCGGAAGGATGGAACCGTGGGATCTTAACCGGTGTCGTTATAATCAACTTTAAGATTTGTTTTAATTAAAGTATTGAAAACACTTGGAAATTAAGATTTTCTCTAAACCAAAACACTTTTCTCATCTCCTGATTTATGATTTCTAAAATTAAACCTCTGCAACAACAAGGAGCTTGGAGCATGGTGGGTAGCACGGCCATCATCGTCGGCAAAACTTGAATCTACATCAACAAAACTTTCTTAGAATTAAACAACCAAGCCATAGGATTTCGAGGTAGTTTGCCTAGTGCAACATAAATCCTCAACCTTTTGTTAGGCATTTGCACTGCAAATTAAGCCCTAACCGGTTTTAGGATTCCGAGGTAGTCGTCCGATACGACATAAACCCTCACATCTTCGAGGCTATTTGTATGATTGTGTCATACGAATATAAGTCCTAATTAATTAAAATTGGCAAGATCAAAACATCAAATAAACATTAGGACTTTCCTAAACTCAAGCCAAACAATAGGATAGTCGGGAGATTACCGAAGTTCACTTCGAATCTGTGATTTCTCCTACTTTTCTTCCTTTGAATTCCCAAAACAAAATGTTCCAAATTTGATCCATTCCCTATTGAAATTCCAAACTTCAATCCTTTGAGAACTTAAACTTTGAAATTCTTGAGAGCAAAATTATTGATTATTATCGAGAGTTTTCTTAGGTGATTCTCGTCACTTAAGATGTAATTAACTATAGGGGCTTGCCCTTATAGGGAATTTTAAAGAACCTGAGTAATATAAACCTCGTTTAATGCTTTCATATTAAGCAGGGGAATTTGTCGGCTTATAAAATTGGTTCGCAGACCAAACGGATGTCACAAATCTTCTAGTTTATTTAATCGAGCCCCACCATCGAGCGATTGTGTCTATCCTTAGGGATAGATACACGGTTTGTGATGCGGTGCTCGTTTATATAAACTATTTGGGATGTGAGATCGATTTGATTTCATATCTTAAAATTTTCAAATTTAAAATTATTTTCAAAATCAAATACTACTTTCTAAATTATATATATATTTAAATTAAATTTAAAATTTAAATTCGCCGACAACTTCTGTTAGGCGACCCCTTTTCAAAATAAAACACACAACCTAAAAATATGCCGACACTTCCCAACAAACTAATCCATTAAATTCAAAATCAGTTCATTGATCCTTCCAAAAAGAGATTTTTCTTTTTCCAATATCCCAATAAACATTAGAGGCAGAGGCTCTACATTTAACAAAGCTTTCCAGGTTTTAGAATCCCCAAGCTTCCATGTCACAGTTGAAGGATGAGAAGAAAAGCAGTATTTTTCAAATAGGAATTTGGACCACAAATCTTCTAAATTTGAACCAAATTTTGATGAAATTAATGGTAGCTATATGATGTAGTTCTTTATGCCCTAATCCACCTGCATCCAAAGGTTTACAAACCTTTCTCCAGCTAGACCAAATTCTATTTGAAGAACTTCCTGCGTAAAGAAACTTTTTAAAACACTTTCCGAAAGAATTTTGAGTGCTAGCTTTAAGTTTGAGGACCTGCAGAGCATAGAGGGGCAAAACATTAAGTACACTTCTAATGAAAGTAATTCTTCCTACAAATGAGAGAAAAGTATTTCTCCAATCAAGAATTTTGTTTTTGACTTTCTCCACCATAGAGCCCATTTGGGACAGCCTCCTTCTTTCCCTTAATAAATCAACACTTAGATATTTGAGTGGAAGAGCGGAGATTTTGCACCCAGTATAGTTAGTTATCCAAATAGCCAACTCTTTTTTCACATGTTTATCCAGTATGATACAACACTTCTTTTTATTAAATTTCAAGCCTGAAGCATCTTAAAATTTTTCTAGAGTAGATTATAATAGAGACAATGCCTTCTTACTTGCATTAGAAATACTATTGCATCATCAGCAAAAGCTAAGTGACTCACCACCACCTTAGCTTTGTGAGAATAAGATAGTTTTTGGTGGAGAGAAAGCAAGTTGTTTAAAAATCTAGAAAAATAATCAAAAGCCAAGGTAAAAATGATAAAGGAGAGAGGGTACCCTTGCTTTATGCCCCTTTTTATAGAAAGAACTCAAATGAGGGCCCATTAATAAGGATACTATAAATATTGCACTCTAACCATCTCCTTATAAGTAAACAGAAGCTATTATATCAAAAACTTTGGCCTTTAGAATGTTAATTATGAAACCCCAACTTATAGTATCATAGGTTTTTTAGATTTCAATTTTGACAACCATGTACCCTCCCCAACATTTTTTGTCCAATTCTTCAATTAGTTCCTGAGCTAGTAAGATTTTATCCGAGATTTCCCTTTCTTTAATAAAGAAGATTGATGTGGAGAAATAATATAGGGATGGTGTGGCTGCAACCTCTTCACAAGTTTTCACTTCTGATTTTAGAAATTACTGAAGTTAAGAAAATGGGTCTAAATTGGTCCCAAGTTGCTTTTTCCTTATTTTTTGGAATCAGCACTATAGAAGTAGAGAGGAAATAAGTACCCGAGTTCTCCCCTAAGAAGAAGCATTGGATTTCCTTAACTACCTCCACTTTGATGATATCCTAGCATTTAATATAGAAATCAGATATGAAACCATCAAGGCCAGCTACCTTGTTGCAATTCACCTCTTTGAGAGCAAGCAATATTTCCTCATCAGATGGAATAAAGCTCAACTCCAATCCTCTAGTATAGACTATCTCAAAATTGAAAAGATCATCCTCCACCTCATCCATTAACATATCAGAGCCAAATAAATTAGAAAAGTAACTCACAGCACTATCACTAATCTACTTCAACTTCGAATCCACTATCATCTATTATTCTGATTATGGTGTTAAGATTCCTCCTGTGTTTTATAGAAGCATGAAAATATATAGTATTTCTGTCTCCTTTAGAGAAGTAAGTTTCTCTAGCTTTTTTCTTATAAGAGATCTTCTTCCTGCTTAATTGTAACTAACAGGTTTTTATGAGCTAAAGTAAGGTCCTCCACTAGGGAATTAGAAGATACATCTATTCTTTCTACTTTTTTCTTAGCCTCAATCACCTTTTTATGCACATCCCCATGGATATCTCAATTCCATCTTCTCAAAGTAGAAGCCACCCTTTTATGATGTTTACATAGAAAAACCATTCACTGGCAACTAAGGAGTAAGGATTCCAAACACTTTCAATAAGGCTTAGGATGGTTGGGTGAGATGACCACATATTCAAGTATCAAAAGTGATAGAATGATGGTTTACAAAAGAATTCAAATGATAATAGCAATGGTCTATGATCAAAACCAACACCATATAGATGAAGAACTTTGGATATATCATCAGATTTTAACAACTCGTGATTACCAAAAACTACATCTAATCTTTCCACCAGATTACCCCTTCTCCATGCGAATTTAGGACTAGAGAAGCTAAGGTGAAAGAGACTAGCCTCCTGGCCATATCACAGAACTTGGAAATCAGAAACTGGTCAGCCTTCCTGCCTCCCCTCTTTTTGAACTATTCATAGTCATGTTAAAATTCCCACCAACAATTCACTTCTCCTTAGTGATTTCACTCATGGCAATAAGCTTTTTCCAAAGGTCCATTCCAGCAGGATAGACAGTACTTGCATAGATAAAAGTAGCCCAGCCATTATATCTTCTTTTTCAAAGTGTACATGGATAAATTGTATATCATCACAAAGCATGGTTAGAGTAATTTTCGTTCTCTAGAACAACCAATTTTTATTAGAGGAATTCTTCAAAAAGTTATATTTAAAATTCCTAAAAACCTTCTCAGCATTTATAGTAACTAAAGTTTCCAAAACACCAAATATTTCTATCTTGTGGATCCTGCACAAATCTTTTAGTCAATTAAGGGAAAGGGAGTCAACCTATTCCAAAATAGAATGCTAAACATGATGCAGCAGTCTCCCTCATATAGATTCTCTAGTGAGGGTTTGCTGATGAGCTCCTTCATACTAGTAGACATCCTCAACATTAAGTATAAATTCCTCCCTGAGATGAAGCAACTCATTCACTCGCTTTTTCCTTTTCGATTTCTGAATTATCCATTCCTCCTCCAAATTAGAAAGAGCTCCTTGAATGAAATTATTATTTTCAACATTCCCCCCTACTTCCACCTCCATAACATCCAAATTTTCCCCCTCCCTAAGGTTTTCAAGCTCCTTATCAAAAGAAACCTCCCCCTGAACTTCAACCACAATACCAACATCTCCCTCAAACCCCAACACTTTCTTAGGAGTGCACACCTTGTCCTCATTTGATAAATTGATATCTCCCCTCATATTATCCTTGTTTTTAAGTTCAAGATGTAAATGATAGCATTGAACCTCAGTATGACCAAATATCCTACAATTAGTACAATATAAAGGGTATTGTTCAATAACAACCCTCTGCCAATAACCATTGTGAGAAGAACTAATCCATATTTCTTTTGTAGGCACTTGAGAGATATCCCTTTGCACAAGCACAAGAGCAGAGACCGACCTTGAAATAGTTAAAGTAGGTGAATCCATTTTGAGAGGTCTCCCAAATATAGCTCCCAAGGAAAACAAAATTTCATGGTTGTCATAATAAAGTTTAAGACCAGGGAACCTAATCCACACAAAAACAATTGGAGGCTCAATTTGAGGGTCAAAATCAACAGACCACTTAAGAAGCTTCATAGCTCTATTATCAATCCGAAAAAATTTCCTAGCATACAACCACACATAGCCTTCTTCATTAGATAATTGAATGAGAATATGTCTACCATCCAATAATCTGATCTTCCAACCACTCTTCAGCTTTAAATTTTCATAAACCTGCCTTATTAGCTCTAATTAGGGGTGTCCATATAAATATTTCCCAACCAAAGCCAAACAACAAAAAGCTGCAAGTGAAGCACATTCATTATCATAAGTAAACAAGGCAGGCTTACCATTTTTTTTACTAGCTTTCTTCACTAAAACTCACTAGAACCATTCAGTGAGTTATGGAAAGATTATGGGAAGATCATAGATTTCAGAGAACAACACACATACACACACACAAAGAATCTAGAAATGATAAATTCTGAGTTCTTATGAAATGGAAGCACCGACAAGGAATGATGTCATTGAATCTCAATCTTGCCCTAGAAATTAGTAGGACTATTAGCCTCCCTAAGTGTATGAGACCACCTAAGGTTTTAAAAAAAATGTAGCTTTAAACTTTTCTTCCAAATGATCAAAGTTTCCCACATACATACATTCATTCCAGAGCAAGTCTAAAAACAGTTAATGAGTCTATTTCAATAACTATATTCCAAGGCTTCAACCTCATAGCCACCGTCAGATAGGAGAAAGTAGCCATAAATTCAATAAATTGAGCTAAAATAGGAAGATAAGGCTCAGAAAAGGAAACAGACAGTTCTCATCATGATCTCTAAAAATCCCACCAACACTAGCAATAGAGAAGTTAAAACTCCCATTAACATTAGCTTTAACAAAGTGATGAATAGGTTTATGCCATTTAACTAGTTGTTCTTATATTGTTTTCCTATCAAAATGAATGTTGATAAGACATGGGAAAGCTTTATTTATACCATGAATAATTATGTTAGATTTCCTATGGTTTAGTGCATTGGATAGAAAAGATTTGATATTGATAATAATCTTATGTATTGAGTGTAGATCTTCTTGATGATTTCTATAATTTCTCCCAAACCAGATGAACTAATTATGAATGATAGCAATCAAACTTTGAATGTGACTAGGATTATTACTCCACCAACAGTCCACACACAAATGCATAGAAACATATCCATCACTTGGCACCAAGATATTAAATAGTTGACATAAGTTCCTCCAAAAAACTATAGAAAACTTGCACAAGAAAAAAAAATGTGAGATAAATTTCTCCTCAAGCCTACATAATATACATATAGAGGGAAATTTGAGCACTTTTAATGTAAGTATATCATCTATTTGTAGTAATCTGAAATGGAATCCCCATGCAAAATAGGATTGGGTGGGCATTACGAAGCCATTCCAAATTCTGTCACCCTATTTCTGAGTTTCATTTCCATATAGTTTTTTCGTAAGAGATATAGTTAATGAGAGTTTATGATGCTTCTTGATATTGAGGATATCAGTCGTGACCTGTCAATAGGAGTGTTAGAAATATACTTCACAATATTATTTTCTTAAGAGCTCCTAATTATTCTGCTAATTCCATCTACTATCAGTCTAGGTATCACACACATCTAGATTTCCTTCAATATTAGTCTCAAAGAAATGCTTTAAATGGACAGTCAATGCCCAATCATCTAACCAGTCTTAAGGTACCCTCCCCAAGCTCTCCGATATTTAAATCCTTAGCTTTATCTTTCACTTTCAACATCTCTTTCCACACCAAAGTCCTCCAAGTTAGCACAAATAAGGAAAGGGTGTGTTTGCTTGAAATACTTCATCTTCATAAAATGAGATCGAAGACCCATATTTGCTCTTTGCTTGATCCATATTATGTAGTATTTGATCTCCATAGATTGTTTAAAATTTCTAAAACGCAACCTTTTTTTTGTTTACAAAGTTTGTTTCAAGAAGTCCAGTGTATCACATGGCCATGATCAGCCCAAAGGAATTTATTAAAGATTTTTTTTCAATTTTTATTGCATGTTGGTTATCATTTTCACAACTTGTAGAGAGTGGATGAATTGTTGGCACACTTTGAAGAAGAATAAACCATCCACCAAATGATAAAATAGAGTTTTACTCATTTTGTTTTTTATTCTTAATACTATGAAGCACTTCTCCAAAAAGCAGGTTTCTATTCTTAATAAACCCCACATATTTTAGAGAAAAATTGCTTACCTTGAAACTGATGTATGAAATCAATCAGCTAATTCTATTCAAAGAGATCCCTTTACTAAGATAGAATTCACATTTCTCCATACTAAAGATCATCCCATACACCTTTTCAAATTTAATGAAGAGTTTATGGAGTTGTTAATGTTCCTCTTTCTCTTATTAGAAAAAAATAATGAACTCATCAATATAAAAAAGATGAGACACCAAGCCACACCCTCTAGCTTTAAATCTGACATTTTAATGTGTTTTGTAATACTGATTAATCATCCTAGATAGATAATCCATGACAGGGATGAAAAGGGAGGAGAGTGATTCACCTTGCTTGAGCCCTCGACTTAAAGTGACCATGTCTTTATCCATAGCTGAAATGGAATAATAATTGTTCTCTACAAGCTTCATGATGATATCACAAGTTTATTAGTAAAGCCCCTAGCCTAAGCATAACAATAATTAAATCCCACTATATACTGTCATAAGCCTTCTTAACATTAAGCTTCAGAATCCCATTAACACCTCTATAAGGATTTCCACATTATCTGTAATATTCCTGCCAACAATAAAGGCACTCTGTTGAGGACTAATGACGTCATTTAGAATTGGTTTAAGTCTCTTCATAGTAACTTTGATAGTGATTTTGGGTATCACTGTTGTGAGGTAGATTAGCCTGAAGTTTTCCAATCTATATTTGAAATTATCCTTTGGCTGCAAGACAATTGATGAGCATCTAAAATACTTGAGGAAGGGTACCAATGAGGAACTCTAAATAGTAGTAATCATATGAAGCATTATGATATCCCAAGAATGTATATAAAAAGCTAATGTGAAACCATTAGGACCACCCACTTTATTCGCATCAATTGAGTGAAGAGCCTACCAGATGTTAGAATCCTAAGGAGGGCTGCAAATTGGGAATTCATTGTGGGATTGGAGTGAGTGAAAGTAATATGAGATCAAACTCCTAAATGTTCACTTCAGTAGTCTAAAAAAGTTTTTAAAACATTTTGATGTTGTGTGTTGAGCCAATAACCATCGTCATCTTTAATTTTTAAAATAACATTAGCTTACATTATGTATGAAAGAATTTAGAATTTCTGTCTCCCTCAAAATAGCTCAAAAAATTAGAATTTTCTTTAATAAAATCACATTCCTTTTGGATTGCACCAGTAAGGGCATCCCTTCACAATTTTCATCATTACTAAAATCAGTCTTCAGTTTAGTCGCCAAATTTTCAGCACCAACATTCTTTTTGTGAATATCTCCAAGCACCTCCCAATTCCACTTCTTTAGAAAAGAATCAACTTCTTTTTTAACAACCAAAGAGAAATCCAGAGAGAAGAATTAAAATCCAGTGAATAATTGTCCAAAAACTTAGCATGTGAAACATGTGCATTAAGAAATCTGAACTGGTTCTTCATTGGTTTAGGAACTTGGTGTGACTTTTTTACTTTGCCAAAATTAATGAACTCATATTTAGATATATATATATATATATATATATATATATATTAATTTAGTTTTCTATTGAGTCACAAAATTAAACGCAAATATACGTATCGCTCAAGTAATACAGGACTCTAGTGGAGTCCTGGATATCGATCACACAGGGAGGCAATTAATTTTATGGTGTAGCACAAAACATTTCTCGAATCACAACACAATTGCAAGTAATTACAATTCTTAAAACAAAGACAAACAGGTGTAGTTACTACTCCTACCAATGTACGATCTCACATTCTAGCAAGTTAAACAAACACAAGACTAAAGTTATAACAAAGTTTAGTTTGTAAGAAAGAGTCTTCCTCCTCTCCAATTATAATATGATGATTTTTGTATCATAGATCAGTGATACAAATGTATTGTGCCAAATAGGAGCATTCATCTTCTTTACCCTTTTCCAAGCGCATAAAGAACATTGGCTAATCTTAAGTTTAGTCCCCAAATCCGTGGTTAAGCTGGGAGGATACTGGCTCTCACTCCAGAGCTCTCACTTCCCTTCCCCTGAAGGCTAACTCTCGCTTTGGTTTCCAAACCCTAGGACCAAATTGAGGATTTCAGCTTGTCACTCTGAAATCTCCAATTCTACGCCGATCAAAGTATGTTTGCCTGTTTATTTGCACTCAACCCCCATGAACTACGTTACTCATTCATGAACATTGAATGTGACCTTCACTTTTTTTATGAAACTCATAATCCTTTCGGAACATATGCTTCCCAACAAGTTTTAACAATTTAATTGGCCAGATTAAAAAGTAAATGAAGTTCGAAGTGAAAAGGTCATTACAAATTCTCCATAATAAATCGACACATCATTTCAATATCATAACATTAATACATCGCATGAAAAGGAGGAAGACAAAGAAATCTACTCAAGACTCATGAGGAAAATATGACAAAAGTTGGATTTTATATATAAAAGCATCGTCATACAAACAGAGTAAAGAAAAGACAACTTATCTTAAACTCTCCCCAAGCGAATATCAAGGAATTCCTTTGAATCATCTTCTTTCTTCACAATAACACACAATTCTCTCTTTAGATAAGTAAGGAAGAAGAAATCTCTCACTTTCCCTCTCCTCCTACACTCCTTAGAAGTGAACACACAAACCTAATTTTTTTAAATAAAATGAAAAGAAACTCTCTCTTCACTCTCTCTACACTCTAAACTCTATCTCCCTCCCTAAATTTAGCTCCAAAGTAGTTTAAATCCGGCCATAACTGATTTCCCAAGAGTTTCTTCAAGCAAGCCTCCAAAATCCGGCCAAATACATTGAATCTAGTTTGAATTAGGGATAGGCGCCGACCGGCACTATTTTCCACCTTTTTGGTCCAAAGTCTCTGTAAATTAGCATGGTCTGGCGCTGGTGATAGCGTCGTTCAGCGTTAGTTCAATAAAATGCACTTTTGCCTCATTTTGCTCCAAATTTGCTCCTTTTCACTTCCTTTTGCTCTAAAGGCCTAACATCATTGTACCAGCTTGAAATCATAAAAAATACCTTTCTTTAAAGTGCAGTATCATCAAAAACAGGTATGAAATGGACAGAAAAAAGCTATTAAATTTTCAGTGGATCAAGATCCCCCAAACTTAACTATTACTTGTCCTCAAGTAATTTTAGTTAATACATAAAATAATGATCCACTGCAATGAACTTTCTTTCTAAAATACCATAATTCTGATTTAGATAAGTACAATAATAAAATTTTTAGAAAGATCTTTGAATAATTCAAGTAAATTTTGTAGGTGTAAGACCATATAGTAATCAAGTCTAAGAGTTCTAGCCTTCTATTCATTTCAAAAATGACTGTAGATTGTCCTATTAAGGCACTTAAAAGATTACATGAAAGGAGCTTTATGAGAACACTACTAGTAAAGAGGATAATCCATACATATAAGTGCAGGAAAGTAATTAAGTTCTTCACTTTAGGTAGATCCAAGTGAAGCCAATTTTTGATTAGGCATCTCCTCAAGCTTCTCCTTACTTTTCTTTCTTTTTTTTCTTCTTTTCTTCTTTTCTTCTTTTCTTCTTTCTTTCTTTTCTTTTCTTTTCTTTTGCTTTTTTGCTTTTTTCAAGTGAGGATTACTGTATCTATATAGCCTTTAATAATTTTGAACTTCACCATTCTCACCCAAAATTTGAAACTTACCACAATCCTTTACCTTATAGGCATTTCTTTAGCTTATTATTGATTCATCATAGAGTCTCAATCCTTTCCTTTCACATAAAGTTTTAAGATTTTTAATATTTCAAACATACAGTTTTTCTTACTTTAAATAGCTGACTATAGTCATATTCTCTTATTCCAAATATCTTAGCCTACAAAATTACTTTTCATTACCATATACTTTCATTCAATTTCACAAAATACTTAAATAAAATCAAAATACAGTTATCTGAAATTGAGTTTTATCACAAGAAATCATGTTAATAATTTTGAAAATACTTTTAAATGAGACCAACTAATAGTTAATTCTCCCCCCCCCAAACTTAAATTTTTGAATATCAATATAACTAACATGAGAGGAAAGAAAAGATATAAACATATATAACTCATACATCAATATGTTAGGCTTTTCATACCTTTGGGTTTAGGCAGATTTTCCTTTATAAATTAGAACAGCAGACCTAAAATAATTGAGAGCACTTCTATACAAAAATATGGGTCAGAAATTTGCAAGGGAAGAAGTTTAAAAACATAAAACATAAACTATGCACACAACATTAACATCCAAATGTTACTATCACAGATAACTAAATCACATGCAAACTCCACTATCACATCACATACATCACAATTCAACATAAAGTCTGCTACAAGCACAACCAAATGTAAATTACATCACAGATACCAATCAAAGAGAGTCTCAGGTACATCACATATACAAAATACAAATACAAAATGAAATGAAAATAAAACTACTAAACTACCAATCATCATCTGCAGGAGCTCCACCATCATCAGGTTCTTCAGGCTGGTATGGAGTGTACTCAGGGTAAGTAGGAAATACATCACTAGTGTCTCCCCTGAAAATCTCATATGTGCGTCACAATAAGCTATCTCATATTCTCGCCACCACACTTGATAATCATCATTTATCTTATTCTTGTTTCCAGCCCTTCTACTTTGGTGTTCAACCTTTCTAACTGATCCATAAGATCATGCAGAGTAGGTTCCCTAGATGTAGAATGTCTCTCATGGCTAGAAGAAGGTTCATCAGCTTTCTTACTCCATTTCCATCCTACATGGGCTTCATAAGTTTTTAGATTTAGTTTAGTAATAGGCTTCAGGGGATGGACTACCTCATCATTATCTTCAGTTGCTACACCTGACTGAATACACAAGGCATGAATCAGGCTGGGGTGTCCTAGTCACATGTAGTCTCTCCCTTTCAATTTGTCAAAATACTTTTATGAATAATAGCTTCAATATTAATATTCTTCATGTTCTGAGTACAGTAATTCAGAACAGCTCTATCTACGGTAACCTCGCTGTGATGGCTGGTAGGCAAAATCTTGCAAAAATGAAATAGTGTCAGGCTTTCGATACAAGATTCAAAGTAGAAAGGGGAAAATTAACTTTTTTGTTTATGTTTAATCTTTCATTCCCCTTTTCTGTCAGTCAAAAGTTCATAATAGTATCCAATGCTTCGTTTATAATAAGAAAATTTTCGTACTCACATAAAAAGGGTTCTCTCAACTGATAAAATGAATTGATGCGGGCAGGGGTAAACTCAACCATTTGTCCTCTAACCAGGATATATTCGCTCTCTGAATAGTATAGATTAGCATAAAACTCTCTCACAATCCCCAACATCGCTTAAGCAGTGAAATAACAAAAAATTTCTCATTGACGATTCGCAATCAGTTCTTCAATCATACCTCCAGGATTTTCAAAGGCTTTCTCTTGAATACACTTCTTAATACTAATAAATGTATTGAAGCGTGAATAAGCCTTGAAATTCACAAATTTACTCTCATTGTAATCAAACTTTCTCTTCCCTTTAGCCATTCTTGGAGCCATTTGTCTAAAAATATCAAATTTATCCAAATCAATTTCAAAATTGCAATGTAATGGACTCCAAGGTAAACTTAAATAGATAAGAACTCAAATACCATGAAATATCTCCAAATTTTCTATAAAAACCTCAAAATTCAAATCTTCCTAATGTAGGAGTTTTTTACGGTCAAAATCGAAAAAATTTAGGTTAAAGTGTAGCTCTTACCAAGAGAAGATCAAATCCGAACTTTTTCGGCCACGAAATCGCTTCAAATCCAAATGCTAGTGAGCCCTAGGTGCGAAAATCAGCCTTGGCTGGAGGTAGAAGACGATGGTTTGGACAAAAATGGCAGGTCCTAGGGTTAAATCGTGAAAATCTAGAGTTGAGGGCCTTTTTCTGGTCTAGCGATGTCCGACGCTAGTGACAGCGCCGTTTGGCGCTATTTTTTGTTCTTATGGCTAAACTTTGTCTCTTGGCGCAGTCCAGCGCTGTGACAGTGTCGTTCGGCACCATTTCAAAAACTGGGCTTCCAGCTTTCTTTTGCAATTTCGATCATTTCAAGCCCGCTCCAACATTTAATTAGTCTAATTAAGCATTGAATAACATTATAAAGCCATGACAAATGATATTTCTAAACACAAACAACACAAAACGTCACTTTCATATATAAAATCCAAATTACAAACACATACAAATAACACTAAACACTACACATCGGCAAGCCATAAAATTCTAAAATTCAGCGTCGCTCACAACCACAACACAATAACGCTGAAAACTAAATAAGAAAGCAAGTCCAAATATAACATCCAAGCAAAGAAAAGCAAAGCAATCAGTTCAAATACACAAACATAGAAATACAATAATCAAGTCATCATTCTTCCTCAGAACTATCATCAACTCTTAAATCTCCAATTGATTGAGCGTGAACGAACAAATTATAGATTGGACGAAATGGAAATTCTTCGGTAGAATCCTCCTTAATCCACCGTTTCCTTTTCATCAACCGTGTCAAACTTCCTTCAAGATACCCAGAATGATCAAAGTGCTCCTTCATTCTCCAATCCAGATGATTAAAGAAGTCAGACAGATTGTTGATTACATTCATCAGGTGTTGTACTTCCTTCTCTAATTTCTTAATTTTCTTCAAGATGATCTGTGAACTTTCAGGAAAGGAGGAATAGGTGTCGACCTCTGAGATAGTTGATCTTCAATGATACTCATGTCATTCATATCACTAACTGATTGGTTACTATGTTCATCTGCTGGTTTTATAGGCTTTCAAGGTAAAAGTACTCTTTTCCAATTCTTATATGGCACTTGTGATTGACTGCAGAGGAAAAATATGGCGGAAGGATGTCTAAGCCCATACTTTGATCCATGAATTATCATTCCCAAAACAAACTTAACAATTATCGAACCAACATCAATAGGCATCCCCATTTGAATACAATAGTTCAGAATAACGCACTCCTTAGTTACTTTACTGATTTTCATTGTTGGGAGCAATTTTGCACATATGAAATAATGCAAGAGCTTCGACGTAAGATTTAAAAGTGTGGTCGAAAAACTTACATATCTGTTATCTCTTATCTCCTAATCATCACTTTCATCCGTTAGATATCTGTATATATCATTCATGTTGTCCTTTGTTGGGGCAAAGTTCGAATAGTGACAGATCAACACATTCTCAATCATTTATAAATCATTAATCTTTGCAGGAGTAAATCTGACAAACCTACCTCGCACATAAACTGATCCTTGGTTGATTCCATGAAGATTTGCATAAAATTCCTTCACAACCAGGACAACTACGGCACAAGCCTCTACCCAACTTCTCTAAATAATGATTTCATCAATTATAGTAGTAAGAGAATTCGTACATCGATTCACAAGCCTCGCTCTTTAATCAACCTCATCTTTGAGATATTTTTGTTGAATAGACGTTGCGCTTCGAAACTGACAAACTTTCTACATTTGAAAACTTGAAATCTTGAAGTTTCTATCGAGTCAGAATCCATTTGGACGAGATTTTGGATCTTCCTTTTCGTTCCTCTGGTAGTTCCTACGTCTAGGGGTGATTTTTGGGAGTTCAAGTGGAAGAATTGCTGCCTAGAACTGGCAAAACTCAAATTTAAAGACGATAAACTGTTTTCTGAACAACGGCGCGGTCCGGCGCAGACAACAGCATCTTTCGGCGCTAGTTCAATATTTTCCAAACTTGGTTTTGTCCAAATTCTTTCCAAACTTTGATTCGATTCATTTCTTAAATGTTGTTAATGATATTTAAGGAAGGGTAGGACTTAATTAAGTAACAAACAAACACAAATAACACATCAAACAAAGCAAACACTCAATAACTGTGGGTTGCCTCCCACAAAGTGTTTGGTCAGCCCGACATAACTTCAAGTTATTCAGGTTGATCCAACATTAAAACCTCTTTAAAATTAGGTCCATTACCTTCAAAAGATAGTTTTAATCTTTGTCCATTAACTTTGAATATTCTTCCAGATTTAGGGTCTTCGAAAATCACAGCTCCAAATTGATAGATTTTTACAACAATGAAAGGTCATGTCCATCTAGATTCAGTTTCACAGGAAATAATTTCAATCTTGTATTGTATAATAAAAATTTTTCTCCTGGTTCAAATTCCTTTTTGACAATCTTCTGATCATGCCATATTTTTCTTCTCTCCTTATATATTATATCATTATCAAATGATTCATTTCTGATTTCTTTCAATTCATTCAACTGCAACAATCTTTTCTCACCAGCATCTTTCAAATTAAAATTCAACTTCTTTATCGCCCAATATGCTTTATATTCTAATTCAACTGTAAGTGACAATTCTTCCAAAGATTAATCTGTAAGGGGACATTCCTATAGGAGTTTTATAAGCAGTTTTGTATGCCCATAAATCAATGTCTAATCTAGCAAACCAATCTAATTTATCAAGATTAATGACTTTCTCCAAAATTCGTTTAATTTCAGGATTAGATGCCTCTGCTAAGTCATTAGTTTGAGGATGATAAGCTGTAGAGATTCTATGCATAATATTATATTTTTTGTCAATCTCTGAATCAGATTATTCTTAAAATGGGATCCTCCATCAATGATGATTACTCTAGGCATTCCATATCTTGTGAAAATATTTTTCATTAAAAACCTCGAAACACTTCTAGTATTACATCTAGGTAAAGAAATTGCCTCAATCAATTTTGATACATAATTAACAACAATCAGTAAATATATATTTCCAAATGAAGGTATAAATGGTTCCATAAAATCTAATCCCCAAGCAACAAAAATTTTAACTTCTAAAATTAAGAGACATTTCATTTCTTCTAGATATATTGTCTATTCTCTGACATCGATCATAAGTTTTGATAAATCTATAAACATCTCTGAAAATAGTAGGCCAATAAAACCCAGATTGCAAAATCTTTTGTGTAGTTCTATCAATTATGAAATGTCCTCCAAATTCAGAATCATGACATTCTCAAATAATTCTTTCAGTTTCTTCATAAGGCACACACTCCTAATAATAAGATCTTTACATTGCTTATATAGATAAGAATCATCCCAAAAATAAACTTTAGCATAATGCTTAAATTTTTTCCGTTGTTGCATCGTTATGTCAGGTGTTAAAATATTACTAACGATGTAGTTTACAATATTAGCAGACCACAATAAATTTCCTTCAATAATATTATATAATTGCTCATTAGAAAAAGTTTCGGTTATTTCCCTTTCAAAGTCATCCAAATTAGGTTGTTCAAGTCTAGATAAATGATCAGCTATTTGATTATCGACCCCTTTTCTATTAACGATCTCAAAATCGAATTCTTTCATTAAAAGTCTATCGAATCGGTCTTGATTTAGCATCCTTCTTTTGCATTAAATATTTAATAGCAGAATGATTAGTATGCACTATACAATTAGCTCCAATTAAGTAAGATCTAAATTTTTCAAAGGCATAAACGATGGCTAATAACTCTCTTTTTGTAGTGGTGTAGTTAATTTGAGCATCAGTAAGAGTCTTTCTAGCATAGTATATAACTTTAAAAATTTTGTCGTGCATTTGCCCTAAAATCACTCCAATAGAATAATCGCTAGCATCACACATTAATTCAAATGGTTTCTCCCTGTCAGGTGAAACTATTATAGGGGCAGCGATTAATTTTTTCCTTTAATAGATCGAAAGCTTTTAAGCATTCATCGTTAAAATCAAACTTCCTATCTTTTTCCAAAAGTTGGTATAGAGGCTTAATAATTGTTGAAAAGTCTTTAATATATCGTCTGTAGAATCCTACATGTCCCAAAAAACTTCTTACCCCTCTCACAGTTGTTGGAGGTGGTAATTTTTCTATAATTTGAATTTTTACAGGATCCACTTCCATGCTATATTCAGATATTTTATGCCCAAGCATAATCCCTCCTGCAACCATAAATTGACACTTTTCCCAGTTTAGGACTAAATTTGTTCTTTCGCATACCTCTAAAACTTTTTCTAAGTTGCATAAGCATGCATCAAATGAATCTCCAAATACTAAGAAATCATCGATAAATACTTCTATTCCATCATCTATTAATTTGCTAAATATGGACGACATACATCTTTGAAATGTTGCAGATGCATTACATAATCCAAATGAGCATTCTTCTAAAAGCAAAACTTCCATAAGGGCCAGCAAATGTAGTCTTCTCTTGATCTTCAGGTATTTGGTGATAACTAGTATATCCATCCAAAAAGCAATAATACTTGTGTCCAGCAAGTCTGTCTAGTATTTGGTCTAAAAAAGGTAAATGAAAGTGATCTTTTCTGGTGGCGGCGTTTAATTTTCTATAATTAATAAATATTCGCAAAACAGTGACTTATCTTGTCGGTATACTTTCATTTCCCTCATTTACGTCAACAGTCACTCCTCCTTTGTTAGGAACACAATGAATTGGGCTTACCCAAACACAATCAGAAATAGGATATATAATTACAGCATCTAACCACTTTAAAATCTCTTTTTTAACCACTTCTTTCATTATTGGGTTCAGTCTCCTTTGTGGATCAACTTTAGGTTTATGTTGTTCATTCAAAAAATTCTGTCCATACAGATCGATGGACTAATTCCTTTAATATCAACTATGGACTAACCAAAAGCCTTTTTGTATATTTTTAAAGTGTCCAATAATTTTTGTTCTTGATATTCATTTAAATCTGAAGATACAATGACTGGTAAGGTAGATGATTCTCCTAAAAACATATTCTTCAAATGATTGGGTAGAATTTTCAGCTCAAGTTTAGGGAGTTTAATGATAAAGGGAATTAAACTTTTATCTCCATTTTCCATAATATTCAATCTTTCAAACCTTTCCTGAACAAATTCTAACTTTTCATTCTTCATATTATCCAAATCATCTTCACTTTCACTTTCATTTTCATCCTCACATTCCAAATTTTCTTCAAATACTTCTTTAAAATGATCTTCTCTCAAATAATCACAGATTTCCGTTCGAAACAGTCATCATCTTTTTCAGTTGAAGGGTATTTCATAGATTTCAGAATATTGAAAGTTACCTCTTGATCATTAACTCTCATAGTTAATTCTCTTTTTTGAATATCGATCATAGCTCTCCCAGTAACAAAGAATGGTCTTCCCAAAATAATTGGAATTTTTTTATCTTCTTCTATATCTAATACAATAAAGTCCACATGAAAGATAAATTTATCTGTCTTTACTAATACATCTTCGACAACTCCTTTAGGATAAGTGATAAAACGATCAGCCAATTGAAGAGTCACAGATGTAGGTGAAATTTCTCCTATTCCCAATCTTTTGAAAGTTAATAAAGGCATAAGATTAATACTAGCTCCATGATCACATAAAGCTCTTCCAAAAAATTTCTCACCAATAGCACATGGGATAGTGAAACTATCTGGGTATTTAAGTTTTTTAGGAAGCTTCTTTTGAATAATTGCACTACACTCACCGCTAAGTGCAACAGTGTCGTGGTCTTTTAAATTTCTTTTCTTTTTAAGAATATCCTTCATAAACTTTGCATAATCAGGCATCTGCTCTAATGCTTTAACAAAGGAAATATTAATCTTTAATTCCTTAAGAATTTCAAAAACTTTGTAAATCTATTATCCTTGTTCTGTTTCTTTAGTCTTTGAGGAAAAAGAGGAGGTGGTTTTTCAATAGTTATCTTCATTAGTTCAAGCGGATATTCATCTGGATATATCCTATTAGAAGCTTTCTCAATGTTCACTTCCTCTCTTTCAAATTCGACTTTTTTTTGAACTCTTGGTTCCAATTCTTTTCCACTCCTTAATTGAATAACCTTAATTTGCTCATTGTTTTGATCTTTTAGGTTAATCTCAACATTGCTAGGAAGATTTCCAGAATGTCTATTATTAAGCGCAGTAAAAATATGTCCCAATTGATTCTCAATGTTCTTCATCGCAACATTTTAAGCTTGAATTTGATTACCCATATTCAGAATCATTTCTTCAGTACGCAACTTCTTTTCCTTAAATTGTGGGTTACTATTAAAACCAGAAGGATAAGAAGGTCTATAATTGATATTTTATTGCTTGTTTGGATTTCCAACTGGATTCATAGGATTATTTCTCCATTGTGGGTTAACAACAGCATTGGTGTTATTCCAGTTGAAGTTTGGGTGATTCCTCCAAATAGGATTATAATAATTTGAATAAGGATTATTGACTTTGTTATTTATGGCATTCAAGGTTTCATAAGGCGTTTAAGAGTCTATCATCTGTCCTGATGAATTTTCCTCTAACACTGAGGGTGTTGGAGAATAATTCCTTCCATATTGATCCATTTTCTTAGAAAGTGCAGCAATTTAAGAGACTATCATAGTTATCGCATCAGAATCATGAATACTAGCTACTCCCTTAGGATTTACCCGCTCAGAGGGCCACTGAAAATTATTAGTAGTCATCTCTTCAATTAAGGAATATTTTTCATCAAAAGGTTTAGACATTAATCATCCACCAGCAGCAGCATCGATAATCGATATCAAAGATCCCACTAATCCATTATAAAAGGTTTGAATTATTAACCAGCCTGGTAAAATATGATGTGGACGCTTTCTCAGAAGATCTTTGAATCTTTCCCAAGCTTCATATATGGATTCTCCATCAAACTGACTAAAAGATGTGATATCATTCCTCAGCTTAACAGTTTTTAAGGAGGGAAATATTTTGATAGAAACTTTTGTGAAAGCTCTCCCCAAATTCTGATAGATCCAGGTGCTAACGAATTTAATCATGCCTTAGCCTTATCCCTTAATGAAAAAGGAAAAAGTCTAAGCCTGACAACATCGTTTGATACTCCATCGTATTTAAAGGTAGCACACAGTTCTAGAAAACTAGCGAGATGTAAGTTAGGATCTTCATTAGGTGTTCCTCTAAATTGATTATTTTGTATCATTTAGATAATAGCAGTTTTAAGCTCAAATAAATTAGCAGCAACATCAGGGTTTTGTATAGTTAAGTGAATTTCATCTGCTGTTGGATTAGCATAATCTCTTAAAGGTCTTGGTATATTTTCATTTAGATTGTTTAAGTTGTTGCCATTTTGTGAGGATTTTCATATTGTTTTTGTTGTTTTCGAATTATTCTAATAGTACGCTCTAATTCAGAATCACAAGGTATTAAATCTATAGATCTAATACAACACATACAAACATAATAAGCACACTAACAATAAACAAACACACACAATTATGACTTGTAATTCAAATATAAGATTTCAAATACTACAAAATTAATTTTAACAGTTACCTTTCCTCCCAAACAACGGCGCCAAAAACTTGGTTCGACTTTTTAAATTTACTAAAATTAATGAACTCAGATATATATATATATATATATATATATATATATATATATATATATATATATATAGTTTTCTATTGAGTCACACAATTAAACGCAAGTATATGTATCGCTCAAGTAATACAGGACTCTAGTGGAGTCCTGGATATCGATCCCACAGGGAGGTAATTAATTTTATGGTGTAGCACAGAAATCACTTCTCGAATCACAGCACAATTGTAAGTAATTACAATTCTTAAAACAGAGACAAACAATTGTAGTTACTACTCCTATTAAAGTACATTCTAACATTCTAGCAAGTTACACTAACACAAGACTAAAGTTATAACAAAGTTCAGTTTGTAAGAAAGAGTCTTCCTCATCTCCAATTATAATACGATGATTTTTGTAACATAGGTCAGTGATGCAAATGTATTGTGTCAAATAAGAGCATTCCTATTCTTTACCATTTTCCAAACGCATAAAGAACATTGGCTAATCCTAAGTTTAGGCCCCAAATCCGTGATTAGGCTGGGAGGATACTGGCTCTCACTCCAGAGCTCCCACTTCCCTTCCCCTGAAGGCTAACTCTCGCTTTGGTTTCCAAACCCTATGACCAAATTGAGGATTTCAGCCTGTAACTCTGAAATCTCCAATTATATGCCCATCAAAGTATATTTCTCTATTTATTTGCACTCAACCCTGGACATTGAATGTGACCTTCACTTTTGTTATGGAACTCGTAATCCTTTCGAAGCATAGGTTTCCCAACAAGCTTTAACAATTGAATTGGTCATATCAAAAAATAAATGAAATTCGAAGTGAAAAGGTCATCACATATTCTCCATAATAAATCGGCACATCATTTCCATATCACAACATCAACACATCACATGAAAATGAGGAAGACAAAAAAATCTACTCAAGACTCATGAGGAAAAGATGACAAAACATAGATTTTATATATAAAAGCAACGTCATACAAACAGAGTAAAGAAAAGACAACTTATCTCAAACTCTTCCCTAAGAGAATCTCAAGGAATTCCTTTGACTCCTCTTCTTTCTTCACAACAACACACAATTCTCTCTTTAGATAAGTAAGAAAGAAGAAATCTCTCAATTTCCTCTCCTCCTACACTCCTTAGAAGAGAACACACAAAACCTAAATTTCCTAAACAAAATGAAAAGATACTCTCTTCACTCTTTCTACACTCTAAACTCTCTCCCTCCCTAAATTTTGCTTCAAAGTAGTTTAAATCCATCCATACCTAATTTCCCAAGAGTTTCTTCAAGCAACCCTCCAAAATCCGGTCAAATACATTGAATCTAGTTTGAATTCGAGAAAGGGCGCGGTCCAGCGCAAGATAGGGCGCCGTCTAGCGCTATTTCCGTCTTTTTGGTAGAAAGTCTCTGTAAATTGACACGGTCTGGCACTGGTGACAGCGCTGTTCAGCGCTAGTTCAATAAAATGCACTTTTGCCCCATTTTGCTCCAAATTTGCTCATTTTCGCTTCCTTTTGCTCCAAAGGCATAAAATCATTGTACATGCATGAAATTACGAAAAATACATTTATTTAAAGTGCAATATCATTAAAAACATGTATGAAATGACTAGTAAAAAGCTATCAAAATTTTCAGTAGATCAGAACCTTAAAAAAAGTGGTACATGAGCCTGTATTGGTCAAATGGGCTCCTCTAAGAAATGAAAATTTTCCTGTCAGTCTTGATTCAGTAAGAGTCTCTCAAGCCTTTCAAATTCTTTCTTCTATTCAAGGTGAAGATTAGCCATGGTTAATGGTTAATGGATCTAATCCTTCCAGTAGTCCTAAAAGGAGGCTCGTCATCAATGTTAGCTAAGATACTAGCTAAGGATAAACCATCTTGATTCATTATAGCATTTGTATCCATGTAGTTGAGTTCCATTTTCTATTTTTCTTTCTGTTTTCTGGATCTCTGAAACTGCCAGTCATCTTTTAGAACTTCCCTAGTAGCCTCTGTATCTTCTGCCATTAACTGAAATTATGCGTCTAAATGAAATGGTTGGGAGTGATCATTGTCACCTACTTGATTTAGATTAACATTTGTTCTTGCCTCTTTTTGTTAATTAGGTTGTATGCGTGTTTGTAAAAGGTTATCAATCAAAGGTTGTTCTTATGGTTGCCCTAGGTCTTCTTCATCAGTGTTTAGTTTCACAGGTTCTTGTAGAAAATTTAATAAAGCATTACTTGGCAAATAATAAATAAATTACTTTCTAAAGGCCAACAAATCGCAAAAAGCAAGTCACATACCCATTGATCAAAACCAAAAGGTAAGGGGAAATGCTAGAAATTGCAAAAGGCCTCAAATCGAACCCTTCCAACATAGAGCAAAGAGCAAACACCACATAGGTAATAGGAAGATAAGCCTCAAATAGTAACCTTCCAACATAAACCAAAGAGCAAAAGCCACACGAGTAATGGGGAAAATGCCAAAAAAATCCCAAATAGAGCAAGCCAGAAATTGCAAAGGGCAAGCCACACATGAAATAACCTCTAACCACATTACTTATAAAATAACATCAATTGTATTGGGTAGAGAATATCGTAAGAAGATAAGGAAGGAGATTAGGGATCAGAGAGAAGGAAGGAGATTAGAGTTTATGCCACTAGAACCAACGACCGAAGATAAGGGAGAGAGGAGAAGGGAGCTAGGGCACAATAGAGACAAAAGAGTAGCGCACAAGGAGCATGTGAGAGAAGCACGAGAAAAAAGATGCGCCCACGATAATGTCACGAACAAAAGGCGGGCTACATGGGTCAAACCCAGAGTTCACATTTTGATATGCTTATCACTAAAAGGTCATCGCACCGTCATTTCCAAAAACACCTTTGTACGTTCTCCCGCCACACCACAGCTAAAAAGTTGCCCCCTATGCATCCTTAATAACATTCAATCTTAACACTAACACTACAGATCTCATCAAGTTTATTCTACAACCTCATCAACCACAAACCCAAATATATGTTTTATTGTAAACCCTTCCATATATTAACTTGCAACATTTGCCCAATATTCTTTATTTTTCTCTGCTGGAATTAATTCTCCATGAATTTATTTATTCATTATAACACCCACCTACTCACTTCCCTATTCAAATTTCTTCAATTTCATTGGCAAATTTAATCTTATATTTAATCCTGATCATTTGTTATTTATTTTCTATCATAGTTGCGCGTCATCACAGAAAGCAATTTAAATCAAATCAAATCAAACAAATATATATATATATATATATATATATTCATAACCAACATCAAACCAAACAGAATGATTTTGTTTAATTCATTCTAAGATCAACATTAGTTATCTTTTATATTTGGCTCAATTCAGCTCAATTTCAAAGCAGAGTAATTTCAAACAAGGCAATTTAGGCCCACATTATTGCTTGACTGGTTTTCATTCTTGACCATACTTTCTAATCGCAGACAACTTTTCCACAATAGCAAATAACCTCAATATTTCTCTAACCATAAATATTTTTGTAAACGAATGCAAAACAAATTAGAACATCAACCATTTTGTTTTTTCCTTTCTAAACTAGCTATAACAGTATTACATTTTAATCACACAAAAAATACACAATGAAAATTTACCTGCATGAACAGTAGCATCCGAAAGAAACGAGAATGTACTCGGTACAAATTCAAAGACCATAACGTTTCAACCAAATCAAATTGATTTTATTTCCGGCCACAAGACCGCAATACTGTCATGTACTACAACGAGCTCCATAAACTGCTGCGTATGGCTAAACCAAAACCTGCTCAACAAGGAGATGCAACAATAGAGATCTAATGGTCAGCAGAGCCTCCGTAGCACAGCATTGTTTCATTAGAGAAGATAAGTTTGATTCCAAGATTGCTAACAAGTTGGATGGCTATTTGGTTCTGATCAAGGTTGAATCAAAAAATTAAGGTCACAACCAATTCGCCGAAACCAACTCGAACCTAATTTGGATTGAACGTAGATGGTAGACATGCGCCTTTATTCATATGTATTTTCAATAAAGAAATTCTTAATAAGCATACAAGTAAATTGAAACACCATTCCAAGAGAACAAAATGAAAAGAAACACACAACTTCTCAACATAACGATTAGCTATTAGCAACATCAATAAAATTTTACCCTAAACTTGTGAAATGCAAATCAACGTTATCTTCGTATAACTAATTTTGATTAGGAAAAAAATAAATAATGCATTATCAAAACTAATAAAGACTTGTGAAATATCAATAACAAAAGAGCATCAATGTTACAAAAAACTTTAACATTACATTAAAAATACTACTTACATTTTAGAAGTAAAATACACATTTTCATGCATAGGTCTCTGACAAAATAGTATTATAGCTATAAAAAACAAACTCCCGGGCATGAGCACTCACATATATCTAGATATTTATCATTTCTATTTCATAGTGAAGCATAGTGATATAGCTGAAATAGAGAAAGAAGGACATACACAATTGGTTTTGAAGACCACCTCTAAATTTGTCACAAGCAGGTTTATAAAGCTAAAGGTTGATAGAGACAGAGAGAGAGAAAAAGAGAGAGAAAGCAGGCAGCTTAAAAGAAAACCAGAAAAAGTTCTCCATTCGAGTGAATCAAACTAAGCTTAACGGTCCATGTTTATAGTGAAAAGATTCTAGATTTAAAAGCAGATATAATAAATAGAAAATTGGTAAAAAATAAATTCTAAAAAAATGACGGACTAAAATCCAAATATTAATTGAAAACACACAAATGCCAAAGAAATTAGGGAAAGTTTAATAAATCATGTGTCATGGATGATGGTCAAAAATTCTGATTGAATGGATACCATCAATTCCCCTAAAGTGCAAACTTTCACTTTGAAGCTACGGATCCAAGTGAAATGAGCTACAACTTATTATGGCCACCAAGAGGAATCTAATGTTGAGAGTCAGAATTGAATCTGCTATTGGTGGGAATAATTAGTTCTAGTATTAAACGCAAGATTCCACCAGTAAATATACCTATAAGAAACTTGGAGCCTTGGAGCCTGGAGAAATGTTTATAGGGCTACAATCGTCAACATAAAAAATAGACTCATACAAATAAAATAAAATAAAATAATAATAGAAAATTAAATAATAAAAATAATAAAAATAATAAATTAAAAGATAAAAAATAGACTTATCATTTATCTTTAACAGCAAAGCAATTAAAGAAGCAATAGGAGCTTACTTTCTAGAAATATCATAAAGCTTTGACGCTATGGCAAGTAATCTATTTGTAGATAGGACGCAAAGAACATATACAATAAAGAAAAACTAAAGCATGATTTTCATCCTTACTGCCCAAAATATTAAAATAAACATGAAACCAATTAAAAAATTTTAATTGAAAATGGTATTTTATTTTTCAATAACAACAAATAAGAAAATGCAAATGAACTATAAATAATGCAATATAAAATGCATGCCAGGGTAATAGCTACACGCTTTCTAGGTAAAGTATAATGGAAAACTTCATTAAAAGTTTAATACTTACAAAAACACCTAAAATGTCCAAGGACCTTCCCAACAAAATTAATTGGCACGCTTCTAAAACTATGCATGTTAAAAGCGCGAACTATTTTCTTAGAATATAACAGACAAAAATAAAGTAACTGCGTTAAAATGTAGTTCATCTACATTTGGTGTTAAAAGCATCTTTAATCATGCACGGAAATAAAAAGATGAAGTTTAAAGTCTAATATCCATCAAATGATGATTTTATTTTATTATATTTTGAAAACAATAGAAACAAATATAGAATCAATACGTTATTATTATGGAAATGAAAAATCTTATCAAAATTTTCTCCATGCATAAGAGAACAAAAAGTGTGAGCAAGCGCAAGGTTACATTCAATTTTAGTCTTAAATGTAGATTCTAGTGCTGACTCCCTAAAAAATTGAAGTGTAAACTCTGTATATTTGAATGTAACCTTAGATTAAAGTTCAAAATTCAAACTTCAATGGAGATATGAATGCTAAATCAGCTTGTAATGACGAATCTTCTTCTAGATCGCCATCGTAAAGGAAGTTGTGGTCTTTTATATCATAAATATGGGCAATCTCTTTGCAAGCGAATTTCAGAAATTGTAATATAGGTGGCATCTCTTTGGACCAAATATTTCAAGGAAGATTAAGTTATATTACAGTAAGTTTTGAGTTGAAAAGATTAAGAAAATCAACAGTACTCTCAAAAATATTATCATAATGAGAATTCTTGTAGGTTTGAGGCTTTGTAGAACTTTGATATTATGGGAGAGGGTGGGTTCTCCACAAAGACTTCAACAAATGCATCATCATGTAATGAGTTAAATTGATTCATACTCTAACGATGATGTACATTATACTTACTATTAAATTTATAACGGCGATCAAATTTCTAGCTGTTAATACTTATTATTTAATGCCTACTATTCCCTCATATGTATCTTCTTTTTGCTTTATTCTATTTTATTCCTTTTTTATTTATTTTATTCTGCTTTATTTCTTCCTTTGTTGTGCCTACTGTAATTTAGTTTATATAATCCCTCTTCTATCAATAAAATTGTGCTGAACTATTCATGTTTCCAACTTGGTATCAGAGCCTAACCCTAGAATCAGGCTGCTTCCAACCACAATAAGACTATTAGCCGCCAGTCTCCACTGGCGGTTCCCTGTAATCATTGGCCACTTATGAAATCCACAGAAGCAATTGTTTGCTCACTTTGCCTCCCGTTTGCAAGAGCAAACTGCCACTCTCTTTTGCCTCCTGTCTGCAAGAGCAAACCATTGTTTCCTTTGACTTTCATCTGTAAGAGCAAACTGCTGGTTCCCTGTTCTTTCTGCCTTCCGTCTGCAAGAACAAGCCTCTACCTTCCGTCTACAAGACCAAGCCACTGGATACCTGAAGTTTCTCCCTGCTGCTTGTCTGACACCTTCTCCCACCAACAGCAGAATTCCCCGGAGGCTGTCCAGCATCCCTGCAGATGTTCGGATTCCTGCAGTTTTACATGTCTACTGGTGATCCTACTGGAATTCGTCGATGGCTCAGAATTACAACCACATCTCCTTTGGCTCAGTAGGAAGTATGGTGGATTCCTCCAACACCGAGCCACCTTCAAAATGTTTACTTGATTCCACCAGAGGATCAACTAAAATCTCCGCTCCCTTGCAGCGCGCAGGACCAGAAACCAACATGGATTTCTTGATTACAACTCATAAGCTGGATGGTAGCAACTTCCTCCAATGATCCCAAGCAGTCTCTTTGTTCATCAAATTAAGGACGTGGAAAGTTCGGCTAGCTCATAGATAAGATTTGTGAGCCTCCAATGTCTGACCCGACATATGGAGCTTGGGAGGTGGAGAACTTCATGGTCATGCCATGGCTGATAAGCTCCATGGAAACCTCAATTGGTCTTTCATACATGATTCTTCCTTCAGCTGGTGCTCTCTATATGGTTGTTCGTGATACCTACTCGAATGTAGGAAATTTCAGCCAACTCTATGAGGTATCTAAAAGGACCTAGGAGGCAAAACAAGGGTCAAAACCGTGACCCAGTATTATGATGACCTCGTTGCATTATGGACTGAATGTGACCTGTACTACGACTACACTTGGGATTTACTCGCCGACTTATCCCTCTTCCAGAAGATCGTAGAAAAAGATTGTATTTTCCAATTCCTTGCTGGCCTTAATAAAGACCTTGATGAGGTTCGGGGTCCTTTCTTGGTCGGGGTCCTCTCCCTTCCACTCGCACGGCTTTCACACGAGATTTGTCAAGAAGAGACCAGGAGACTTATCATGCTCGACACTTCTACACCTTCAGCTGAGTCACCCGCCTTGATCACAAATAGTGTTAAGCCCTCCTTCATGTCATCGCAAACCGGTCACCCCAATTGTGATTAGTGTCACAAACCAAACCACACTTGGGACAAGTGTTGGAAACTTCACGGTAAGCCGACATACAAACATTCAACCAAATCCTCTGCTGCCAAGGGACTCATGGCGACGTACCGAACATTGCACAGCTCAACCGACTCCCAGTGGGAACATCCTAGAATCCTCTGAATCACTGAAAAACCAGATGGAGCAATTGATAAAGCTTCTTGGAGCCAATCAAGTTTCTTCAAGTCCATCGACCTCCCACGTCCAACAAGATACACTTTCTATGCACTCACAGTTTATTCATCCTCTAGTCCGTGGATTATTGATTCAGAAGCCACATATCACATGACTAAATGTTTGCAAGCTTTCTCGACTCGCTATCTTTTCTATGGAAAACATAAAGTCATAATTGTCGATGGCTTTTGTAGTTTCATTGCTGGTAAAGATCGATTGTACTAACAACCAATCTAATTCTAGACTCTATTTTACATGTTCCCCTATTGTAATGCAACTTGTTAGATGTCAGCAAGTTGACGAATGATGTTGATTGCGTTGTTAACTTCTCTTATAATGGTTCTGCTTTTATCGTTATTCGGAAAGGATGATTGAAACTGCTAAGATGATAGCTACACTCTACTACTTTCAAGTGAAGAGCACGAAAAATACAGACACACCTCTCATGAGTTGTAGCTTATCAAGTCATTAAATGTCTCATTATGTTATTGCATTGTCATTTAGAGCATCCTAATTTCTAATATTTAAAAAGGTTGTATCTTTGATGTTTTCTAATAAAAATCTTTCTAATTTCAATTGTGAGACATGTTAGTTAGTCAAACATCATCGGGTCCATTATCCATCCCAAACTTACACTCCTTTCGCTCATTTCTCCCTTATTCATAGTAACCTATGGGGACCTTCTCGCACCCATAGCTACACTAGGTTGTATGACTTTGATTGATGACCACAATTGGATAATGTGTCTACTTTTCAAAAGATAAATTTGAAGTTGTTGTCACCTTCTAAAACTTCTATACATTGGTTTTAACTCAATTCAACTTCTATTCAAATTCTTCGGACCGACAATGGCTGTGAATTTTTTAACTCTATTTAGGGTGAATTATTGGTGAGTAAGGGCATCCTCCAACATAGCTCATTTACGGATACTCAATAAAATGGGGTAGCTGAGAGGAAAAAAGTCACCTCCTCGACGTTGCTCGTCCACTAAGTTTCAATCCAATGTCCGGAAATGTTTTTGGAACGATGTTAGTCTTACTGCCACCTATCTCATAAATAGAGTCCTCTCTATCATTCACAAGTTTTGAACCCCTTAGTCGTCCTGATGTCATGCTTCCCTGCCAATCAGATCTTCTCCACATTAGACCCCAAGATTTTGGTGCACTACCTTTCTTCGGAATACTGCCCCCAATCGAATTAAACTTGATCTCAGATCCATAAAATATATCTTCCTTGGATACTTCGCTACTCAAAAGGGATATCAGTGCATTGATCCTACCACTAACAAAATCTATGTGAATGCTAATGTGTCCTTGAAAGTGTTTTCTATTTTCCTATTTCGGCCCCTAGTGAGGGAGAGCTTGGGTTCTTAGATAATATCCCTTATCCTACTCCCATGAATGTTGCCCCCATTAGTCCTGCTAATGAAGAGAATCATGTCCTGGTGAGTGCACCATCCAGTGAGTTCCCGGATCCGGTGAATGCACCATCTCCTCTTACTATCTGTGTCTACACTCGGCGCACCCGTTCCAATGCTCTATTCTGGAACCCGCTAACTCCTTATAGGACCTTGACTCTACTCCGAGCGACGTCGTTAGCACAACCCCTCCTCTAAATGAGGAGGTGAGTTCTCCGAGTAAGGTATGCAATTAGACATACTCCATTTATTCTAAGGCAAAATATGTCTCTTCCTGCAATTTATCACCAACGTACAAAGCAGTTACCACTATCCTGACAGAGCATCAGTTCCCTAGTACTATTGAAGTTGCTCTTGTTGATCCTATCTAGAAAATGACAATAATGGAGAAGATGAATGTCCTTCAGCGGAATCATACATGCGAAGTCCTTAATTTTCCTCAAGATAAGAAAGTTGTGGGGTACCGATGGATTTTTAGCACCAAGTTCAACTCTGATGGATCCTTAAAACACAACAATGCACAATTGGTTGTCAAATAGTATTCACAGACCTACAGAGTTGAATATGAGGAGATATTTGCTCCAGTAGCTATGTTAAACATTATTCGGGTCATGTTATCCATTGCAGTGAATATGGATTGGCCTTTATCACAAATAGATGTTAAGAATGTGTTCATAAATGGAGATCTTACATAAATGGAATATATGTCTCTTCCTCCTAGTTTTCACTCTACTGCCTCCAAGGGGAAAGTGTGCAGGCTGCAAAACTCACTCTATAGGCTAAATCAGTCCCCCCCGGGTCTGGTTCGACAAGTTCGCAAAGGTGGTCATGAGCCATGATTTTACTCAGGCTCAATCGAATCACACTCTCCTCTTCCAACATTTCTCCAATGGCAAGTAGCTATCCTTATTATCTGTGTTGAAAATATTGTTCTAACAGGTAATAATCTCACGGTACTGGAGTCTTTGAAAGGCAATCTTGCAAATAAATAAAGGATTTGAGATCTCTCACATACTTCTTAGACATAGAAGTGACTCGATTATGTCAGGGCATTTGCCTATCTCAACGCAAATATGTGATCGACCTCTTAAAAGAAAACAACCTTCTTTTGTGTAAACCAGTTGTTGTTCCTATGGATCCAAATGAAAAATTATCTGACAATCTCAATGTTGCGCCTGTCAAGAAAACTCACTACCAGCGCCTTATGGGAAAACCCATCTACCTCGCCCATACTCGCCCCAACATATGCCACACAGTTGGTATAGGTAGTCAATTCATGCATGACCCCTATGAGCACCATCTCCAAATTGTCCACCGGATCCTACACTATTTAAAAGATACACCGAGTTCAGGTTTGTTTTCTCTCGTCACACATCTAGATCTATTGTTGTTTATATAGATGTTGATTGGGCTGGGTCGGTTTATCGACGCTCTACCTCGGAATATTGCTCATTTGTATAGGAAAATATGATTAAATGAAAAAGCAACAAATAGTCTGTGGTTGCTCGGAGCAGTGCTGAAACTGAATTTCATCCCGTTGCAACTAGTATGTGATAACAAGGTCATCATCAGCATTGCTCACAATCCAGTACAGCATGATCATACCAAACAAATGAGATTGATAGACACCTTTTTTACCCTCCAGTGGTCAACTAGCGGATATCCTCACCAAGATCTTTTTCAACCTTTGTTCGATGAATTCAAATCCAAGTTGAACATGATTGACATTTATGCTTCAGCTTGAGAGGGGGTATTAGATTATAATGACAATCAAATCCCAATCAAATCTCTAGCCGTTAATACTTATTATTTCTTGCATATTATTCCCTCATTATGTATTTCCTTTTGCTTTATTTTTTTCCTATTTATTTTATTCTACTTTATTTATTTTCTTTATTGTGCCTATTGTAATTAGGTTTAAATACGCCCCTTCTATTAATAAAATTGTGCTAGTCTATTCCAATTTTCAACACTTATAAAGGAAATCAAGCGTACGATTTTTTCATATAAGATATTTTTATTCCGATTGTAAAGCCCAAGTTCATAAAATTCAATAATAATTTTATTAGGGGCATATTCGATTTGACAGGTTTTGATAGCACAGCATTCAAATGTAAGGGTTTAAAAAATTTAGGTATTTGGTCGGTTGAAAAGTAAGTCAAAATATCATTTTTTTTTTATAATTTAAAGCTCATTCTTAGTTTATTTTGAAAAAGCTCAAATAGTCGATTTTGGAATACACCGTGTCCGTTCCTTGTGTTTGTTATGCAATCTCAACAAAGACTACCCTGATAAGTTCCTATTACAAAGCTATCTTCTCCTACACATTAGTGATCTCATGCCAACAAGCTCCAATCACAAACTATTCTTTACATATCGTCGATCCCAGTCCAGCGATCTCTCGACACAATATTTGCTAAATCTGTCACAATGAAGTCTAGTTGTGATATCCTTTTTTACTTTACAAACCATTGAACCCATCGATGCCTACTCCAGCACGCTCTCATCACATCCTCATCTCCTTTACAGTCAATCGAATTGATGCCTGCCCCTACAAGCTCTCATCAGGATGTCCTCATCTCCTTTATATGTCATTGATCCCTGCCCTAGCCACCTTCCATCACAGTTTTCACTCAGGTTGTTTTTTTTTTTCTTAATCTCCTGAATTTCAAATACATGGCATTGAATATACATTGTATTTAAATACTCATAATTTCAAAATACTTGCAACCAAATAGCTCCCAAATGCTAACTCGATTTTTGGATCAAGTTTTTCTTGTCATTTGTGAAGTCCCATCGTAATGCTAATATGTGAAACTATTCGTATAAAATGAGAAAAAAATAGATGTCATATGTAAGAGATGTGCATGAAGGCAGCTAACAAGAAGCTCAAACAAAATCAAAAAATGCAATCAATTTATTATGTTGGCCATAAACATAAAATATTCCAAAGGAAAAAAAAAGGTAAAATAAAATAAAATTATTTATGGATTATGTTCATGCAAGTACTAGAAAAACAACAATCACATTAAGTTTAGTCACAATACAATTTGCAGCAAGTAGAATTTAATCTAATGACGGCGCTCAGTTTTAACACGTAGACTTAATTCACTAAGGCATTATTAAAACGTTTTTGATTGACACAAAACGCGGCATACAAAATTTCGTAACATAGTTTCTTTGTAAGAAATGAGATCTATAGCATAAACTTAACTGAAAATTTTCAAGTAAGAATTTTACCGAAGAGATGTTTTATTCAAAACTATGTTTGCCACACGTACTCTACCCATGAAATCTTTATTTCCCTAAATAGTTCAATACCATTGATTGGTGTTAATGAGTCATCGAATCTGTTGTTAACTTCATGAGGTTATTGCCTAAAGTTGTAGATAACCATAAATTGTTCCCACAACTTTGGGCATCATTGTCAAATTGTTTGGTGCCGCCCAAAATGCCTAACTGAAGGCCAAAAAAGGTGGTCAATCCTCATCTTGGATGCAAACGACAACAATCTTCGGTGGGACAGCACGTACAAAAATTTGCATAGAAGCACTAATGGCCTGACGGATGATTGTTGTCATGAACCAAAGGCTCAATGTCAGTGTTGGGGAAGGTTATCCAATGAGAGATGGAAAGCAATTGATGGAAGCTGGAGACGTCCTTGCCAGTGATAAACTATTTAGCCTGTTGTAGAGTGCAATGAAAATGCAGGCATATGTTAAGCATAGGCACATACAATCAACTTTGCATGGAGGCTTGGTTATGCATAACAAAAAGTGGAAATAGAAGGGGGGATGCAACAAGTTAGCAACAAAAGAAAATGCGAGAGAGAAGGATCGCAGCAAGAAGCGGATCCAAGATTATAATAAAGGAAGAGTTGTGAGGGAGAGAGATTCAATTCAAAATTTAGTGAACCAACTTAACCCCATGGGGCCTAATTTATAAAGAGAAATAAAGATTTGGCTGAAACAAAATTCTAATAAAAATAATATAGGAAATAGACCTGATAAACTGCATTCCAAATATCCCATAAATTCTAAAGAAAGCAAGGAATATTTAATTAATAGCATGTTGGAATTGATGATTGTAAAGTGATCAGACAATCAAGATCACAGCTTAGGAAAACAAAACTGCAGTGCAACATCTATTGCATATGCAATTCCTGACTTAGCCATGAAAATGCATATCCTGTATGTTCTCCGAAATAAACATTAAGCATCATTTGATATATGGACACAAAACTACAAATTGTACTAAAGTATTCAACCATAACACTAGATAGCTATTTTTTCCAGAAAGAACGGGACTATTGGAATACTTCATTTATTTGAGGAATACAAAACATGCACTATCACAAGTACCATAGCATAAGAAAAAGAAATATAGTGGATATGTGGCTGGACTGTTTTTCAGTTGTATTCAATTACCCTAAAAAAAACTAGCCAGAATATTTTTTCAGGTGACGCCCACTAGTATTTACAACCACTAAGTATTTATTACTATTATTTGAGAGAACGCGACAAAACCTAGTTGGCATCTTATGGATAAAAATGAAAATGTTAAGACAAAACAGCAGCTGTTATTAGTCACTGGAATTTTAAAAAGAGCTGATAAAAAATCAAAAATTAATAGTTGGAGGAATAGCTTAGAGGCCCAAAGCAGAGAGTTGCAGCACTTACCTCAAATAGCATGATAGTCCATCATTAAAACGTAAAAGATACATTAGCTGAAACATTGGTAACAAGGATATATTTTCTCAATAAAATAAAATAAAATAAAATATATTTTTATATAATCTTATTATGCTGTCATCTTATATAAAAGAGCATTTTTTTTTCAAACAAACAGATACGAAAAAAAAAAACATTCTACAATTCTAATCACCTCACATTGCTCAAAAACAAAAAACATACTTCTGCAATGTCACTGAAGTTATCTAGTAGAAAAAGTATAGCAGCAGCAGAAAATTGCCTCAAAAGTTCTATTCCATTAAAATTGAAATTGATGCAGGGCAGAAAAAGCAAATAAAAAATGGCCTTAGTGTTTCACATAATTACATTGTAAAAAGGGGGAGAGGATAATTCTCCATCAACTATAATTACCACAAATAATAATTGCAATAAAACTAATTGATTATCTCCTCTCAAAAAATTTAATGAAAAAAACTTCCAGCCATGCAAAGAAATAGTAGAAAAAGAGAACAAATGCATAGGAAAAAAATGCATCAAATGAAAGAATGCAATTGCAAACAAGGAAAGTGGCATCATAGACATAGTTAAAGAGCATGCAGAAAACAAATCCGACCCACAAAAATGCCATAATAGTGATAACACACAATGTCCCCACTTTCACACGCCTCCCTATCTGTCTCATCTCAAGCAAGGTCCAGCAGATCTCCACTCTTTCACTCACTTCTCATAAGGTATCTACAAAACACTGAACAGCTTGTCATATGACGAGAAAATGGGGGCAAATTGAAGAATAAAGTTATACCAGTCTTAAGGCTTTTTACAAATGTTTGAGAATACAGATAGGCATTTAAGCATTAATATATGTAAGCATCAAGATACATGGATGCCGTTTTCACTAAAAAATTACCTTAGAAGTTAGAAAATAAAAAGAAAATTGAATCAATTTTGGCCAGAATTAGGTCAAATCAAATATAATGAGATGCGTTTTTAAGCAGATAACACATAAATTCAGTCTATATCAAGTGTCTGGCTCAGCTCGAGATCATGCTGAATGGTGGCCAATCTTGCACCGCATTTGGGTATGCTATCGCCTCGTGATATTGTCAACAGCCCTATTCCTCATAAAAAAAATGCATAAGTAAATTTCCAACTAAATTTTGTCTGCAGATCGTTAATATGCCCATAACAGCAACCACATCAGGTAGGATGCCCCTTTCAGCCGCTCCTGAAAAAGTTTTAAGCCATCTTCATAATGCCCATAGTTAGCCAATCCAGCATGCTTTGTGTTGTAGACACTACATCCTTCAGGCATCTCTAAAAAAACTGTTAAGATTAACTTGTGCTCCCACAATTGTCATCTATCCAAACTAGAATAGTATAGACATGAAAATTCATCATAAACAAATTGTATGCAAAGGCTACATTCACTTTCCTAACTCTAAAAGCTCCAATGACCATAGGAAGATATCAAAAATCATGTTGACAATATCTGGATAAAAAATTCAGTGCTTCACATTGAGCTTTATAGATTGATCCCATTCTCCTCTATTATAGGTAAAACCAATATCAAGGCATTCAAGAGAAGATTTTGTTCTCAAGCATCTGATACATCACAGACCTCATCGTAGACCTTGAAATAGTTCCTCTAAAGAGACAATTGATTAAAAAGGTCATCAAGCAACCTCAATAAGCAACAGTGTTCACAAAGCATGTGTTCATTGTCAGCCTCGTTGTTAATGGGTACATTACTTCTGGAACTCAGCCAACTTTGGAACACATTTCTGTCAAAGTGGTTCGCACAAAGGAATGGATCGAATCTGGGTTAAATCACAAAGTCCTCAAGCAGGCTCAATAAGAACCCACGTTTGCATAGCTGGCTATTATGCCCAGTCATAATCTTAATAAACGCATTGCTTCTGAAATTCGGCTAAATTTAGTTTCTATCGAAGTGGCTCGCACAAAGGGAAGAATCAAATCTGAGTTCAGTACAATGAGCACTGTCTTTAGCAGTGGAGCATTGTTTGTGAACAATGGATAATTTGAAAGTCATTTTATATGATAAAGAATCACCTGTATATTACTCGGGCTACATTAGTAATCGTGGACAGGTGATAACTGTAAGAGGTAATAGTAATGATGGCATTCCAAGGATAAACAATTCATTATCATCACCAACATTAGCCTTATCCCTACTAATATTATCTAATGTACAAACCAACATTTTTCATTTATTTTGTTGAATGTTGCATCAGGTCTTAAATTTATTATTGTTGAATCATTTTGAACAATTTCTATCTGTGTTCCATCAGCCTACCATTTCCCCTTCCAAATCTAATAGTAATTTTATCTGTTCATCTAATTGATGTATTTTTATAGTTAGTTGTATATATTCAACAATAACAACAACTAGCCTTTATCCCACTAAGTGGGGTGGGCGACATGAATCTTTTTTTCTCCATTGTGTATTATTGAATATATTCAAAGCACCTAAATTTATTTGCAACTGCATTATCTTCAATAAACGTTGCACCAATTGTTCAAATATAATCATATCTCAATTTATTCTTTCTTTACTTGTAAGAAGTTCATTTTAACATTCCCATTTCCCCTATGGTCAATTTTGTTTCATTAACTATTTTATTGTTCACCACTTAAAAATAATCTTAATCTATTTAAAGTAAATAAAAATATGACTCTTAATAGAAAACAATGGAGAAAAAGGATTCAAGTAGTCGACCCCACTTAACGGGTGTCGGCGTTGTTTTGGGTGTGGAGTGCTTGTAAGAAGCTGTCGGTCGCTGGAATCGAAATCCCGTCGCCCGCTTCGGAAGGACGCTTTAATTTACATATATATTTATATATATAATTTTTAGAAAATATGAAATCAAACTAACCCCATATTTTTCATAGTTTAAATGAAAGAGCGCTACACCTCAAGACCTGTATTTATCCCGAAAGATAAACACAAGACTTGAGGGTGAGGCTCGATCAAATAAACTAAGAAATATATGACGTCCGTTTGGTATGCGAAAACATTTTATTTGCCGACAAGTTCTCCTATTTAATATAAAGAATTAAATAGAACTTATTTTAAATTTGGGTTCGGAAATGCTTCTGTAGAGATGAGCTCTTATAGTTAATTAAATCTTAAATGACCGAAATTACTTAAGAAAACCCTCGATAAAAATCAGGAAATATTATCTTCAAGGAGGTCAAAAGGATAAGACTTTTCAACGAAATCGGATAAAGAGGTGTGAAAAGAGATTGGCTCAAATTTGGAATATTTTATCGTAGAATCCAAAGGATGAAGAACTAGGGGATGTCGGAGATCCGGAGGCGAACCTCGGTGACTTCCCAAGCTATCCTATGGTTTAGCTTCGATTTAGGGGAGATATTATTTAAATGTTTCATCTTGCCAATTTTATTAAATTAGGACTTACATTTGTATGAAACAGTCACACGAATAGCCTAGGAGATGTGAGGATTTAGGTCCTAACGAACGACAACCTCGGAATCCTAAAACGAGTTGGGGCTTATATTGTACGATAGAAGCTATACAAAGGCCCAAAAAAAGAAGTTGGGGATTTATGTCGCACTAGGCGAACAACCTCGAAATCCTATGGATGGTTGTTTAATTACTAAGGAATGGTTTAGCTGGTGAAGATATGTTTTGCTGTTGAAGATGACCGTGCTGCCCACCGGTAACTCCAAGCTCCTTGCCGTGAAGAGGTTAAGTTTTATAAGGTGGCAAGTTATAATGTCAAATCAGGTGGTCCTATGATTGAGTTCTCCTAACATCCTATGCAAGTATGTTTAAAGGTTGTACAGTGTATAGCAGGGTATATAACACAAGAAAACAGTAAAACATGCATCAAAGTATGGTACAACATGCTAAAAAGAACACTAGCAGATACGAAAAGTAACATGTTGTAAATATAAATAAACATGTATACCTGGGAGATCCGTTATTTTCTTAAATGCAGCAGGCTGGAATGCATCATAAAATGAAAGCCAAGCAGAAAAAAAAACATTATCCAGAAAAACTCGAGAAAGGATGACGAATGACTCACGGTAGAAAACTCGGGAAAAACGAATAACGAAACAAAATAAAATCGTCAAAACCTCGGTAAAGTCCCGTAAAAAGGACCATGAGTGCTTCATCCGAAAATCATACGAAAAATCGAAGAAAACCGCAAACACTAGGGTCGGGGCTAGGCTCAGAAACTGTGTAGTTATTCTCGAGGGTTGTCGAAGGCTACTCGGTCACTCGAGTGTATAGAGCCCGCTACTCAACTAGAAGGGTGTCCTACTAAACCTAACTCAGGAGGGTGTTCCTTAACCCAAGACTGATAATCAACAAGTGGACAACCAAGTTAGTAATATAGTTTTAAAATTTATATTTTTAGCATGCACGTGGATTTCAGGCATACAAAAGAGAGTTTATGTCGATATTTTGGTTGTAGTGAAAATATGTTTTTATTGTAAAATGTAGTGTCATGTTCTTATCAGATTTTGAAAATTAAGGTTGTCCACGAGTCAATCACTTCGTCGGGTGTAGGATCACTAACAATCCTAAGAATGTACGGGTGCCCGCTTGCCTTATAGCAGTGAATGATACCGTCATCCTACGGTTCACCGGGGCCCTGGAGCGAGTTCTGGTGTCGTAGGATGGGATATCATTCCACTCTACCACCGGTGTGTCTTTATCATCAACATCGTCACTGCCCCAAAACAAAACGAAAACAAAACAACTCCGAGAGAAGCGTGGAAAACAAGTCAACAGCAGAAAAGCGAAGGAAAGAACCCTACCTCCAAATCCGATTTAAAAGAAAATTGGGGCCCAAACGGAAGGAGGGTTAGCCTAAAACGCCCCAAAATAAGGTTTAAAAAAGTCTTCCAAACCTTCACACAGTAAATCAAATAGTAGTAAGCTAAAAAAATCTCACGGGCATTTCCAAACCCCGTAGTTTGAAATTTCCAAACCATCACATGATTCACAACTCAATCATGCCTCAGAAGCGTGAAATTTTCCGATAAAACCAAGTAAAAGCTCATGGCCAAGTGAATCCAGCTCACCACAAGCAAGGCTCAAAATGAATATTTCAAAGCTCTTAAACAGGGACAACCATAATACAAAATAAAATATGCTCTCGGGTAGAGGCTAAGACAAGCAAAACCGACGCCTCACAAGGCCCAAAAATCAAACCCAATATAAGAATAAATCCAAGCCGCCAAAACAGATTCTCGAATAGGAATTAAATCGAGCCAACCGAGCTCCCAAACGAAGCCAAAACAATTCTCTTAAAGCATTGAAACATGGGCAGCAATTATACATTGAAATAGACTCTCGGGTAGGGGCTAGGATAAGCCAACCGAGTCTCCAAGTGAGGCTAAGATGTGCCACGATAAGGTTGAAACCAAACCAAGCATGAGGCTAAAACAAACACCTCCATATATTCAACATATCAAAATATAGAGCCACAATATGTTTATAATGAGAACAAACATGAAGCTCCTCCAAATTAAGTTAAAACTTCTCCCTAGCATGCAACTTTTGTAAGGGAAAGCCAAAAGGAGCAAGAGATGAGCCCCACATGCATGTTAAAAAAGCTAAATAAATTCTTCCATAAATCATGCCAAACGAGAGTATGTAAGGAGCCTCATAGTACATACCACAACGTGCTTGCAAGAGGAGCTAATAGTTGCCTCAAAATCATGCTTTCATGCTTTAGATAAAAAGAGAGAAAGGAGAAGATTCATAGCATAATATATTTCATTTCCCTAAGCAAGTAACCAAAACTTCATATAGAACATGCTCAAATCTCCATTCCTACTCATGCTTCAAGTAATACAACACCCCCCTAATATTGATAAAACGACAAATTAACATGCCACTATGTAGGGGAAGCAAGAAATCATCATTTAAGCAAATAAGTAGAACTTTCCATGGCACGTAAGGGCCCAGCCGAAAGGCCAAATGTCGGCAGGAACAACCCAAAACCACAAGATGAAAGCCACACTAAGCCAAACCGAGAAGAATATAGGAGAATAAAGAGGTTACCAGCCACTGCAGAGCACACAAAAGAAGCAAAGAAAATCAGGCTTCAATCCAACAGCACCTCCCCACCTTCAAGAGAAATCGGCCAACCAACCCAGGGAAGACCCAAATAGGTCACACTTATAGGATGGAAGGGGGAGAGTGCTGAGGAAGACTCACAAGAGATAAGCCCCAAGTGGAGCAGCCTCGGGCAGCAGCGACAGAGAGGGTCGCAGAGGAGAGCAGTGCCGACAGAGATAAGAAATGGGGGCGAAAGCGTGCGGCTCGAGAAGGAGAAGTCCCACAGGGACACGCTCGAGTACGGGGAAAACGGAGGTGGTCAGGGTGATGTGCTCGAGCGCGGGAGAAGGAAGAAACAGAAACCCCTCATCGTGCGAACGAGAGCAGGGGTGAGCCGATCGAATAGGTAAAGATTAGGACTTAAGAAATGTTAAAGGGGGGGTAATATAAGAATTATATATAATAATATAATAATAACAGTATTATTATTATTCTAATTATATAAATTCTCATTTCAGAAATTTCGTCCTTGACAGGCGGTCGTCGCAAATTAAATATCAATTTTAAGTGAAATCGACGCTCCAGATACATCGGCGCAGTCAATTTCGTCATCCGAGGTCGTTCGGACAACCTCATCGACGGTCACGTCGAAAGTGCGTCAAATCCAATTTTTTTTGAAATTCTGACTTTGATGTCGATCGTCCCGGCGTTCTGACTCCAGCTCCAGTCCACTGCAAAGGAATTGAAGGCGTCGAGGTCGCGAACTGAGAATTTTTGTCCAGGTGTGTAAAGCGTGCACGAGGTTGTCCTAATGTCCAGGGATCCTATAGGGACTCAATTTGAACTCCTAATATCAATTTCGACCAGCTACAGACTAGCGGTACGGAATCTCGTCCAGGATTTCAAAGAGTAACAAAGTGGCTTCAGACTCTCTAAAACGATGTGGGTCCCATTGCTAAGAAACTAGGATCGTCGGGGGAAACTCCTGAGGCTAGAATCCTAGGTCTAGGAGGAAAACTAAACCTCGACAAAAACGAGGTCAACAACGGGATAAAGGCTTATTGTTGTTGTTGTTGTAACTATTTTATTGTTCACCACTTAAGACTAGATCCTAGTCAACCTAATTGCAATTTTATAAAAATTTATCTTGAAGCACCTAATTGCAATTTTATAAAATTCATCTTTAAGTCTCCATCATATTTGTTAATTCATACTACTCCTAGAGCTCTTCTCCATTATAAACATATATCATCAATTATATATATATATATATATATATATATATATATATATATATATATATATATATATCCTAAGTTAGATTTATATTCTTAGAATATATCACCGTATAACCCTATTACACATGTTTCACTTTATCTTCTTGTAATATTCAGTAATAATTGTTAATATCACGCCAACAAAAATAGCATATTGTATAATAGATCTTTGTTCTACTATTTCTAAGCATTCTATCTCACATAACTCCATTTTCTAAATTATTTCAGCACACTTTACTTGAACATTCAGCATTTTTAACAGCGCCACAAAGGAATAGTGGCTCATTACTCCTTCACATTCTTCATGTAATCCTACTATAAGTGAAAAACTATAATGACCATTTGGGATCACTTTTATGATCTATTTTTTATTTTATTATTTTATTTTGTATTTGCTGATGTTTTGACGGCATCAAAAGAAAACATATTTGGTATGCTAAAAGTATCTATTATGTGGTGGTGGTTATGATTGCCGACAAGGCGACAACGATGAAGACAACAGCTAATGATGACTATAGGTGACAATGATAGCGACTAACAATGGTGTTGGTAATGACGATAGCCAGTATTTTTAAAAACACATCAAAATAACTAAAAGCTATTTTAAGTATTTTAAAAAACTTGATTTTCTTTTTTTAAAGACAGTTACAGAAAATTAAAAAATATACTAAACAAAAATTTTTAAAGAGAAAAAGAAAATCCCAAAATAAGCCTTTAGTTACTCTACAACTATTCTGAAATTAGTCAATACTTTAAAGTAAATATCTTCAATAATTGAATATATCATTGGCATACATATCACATGACTTCTCAATATCAAAATAATCATATGAATATACTTTACTACTTTTATACTCTCATTAATTATCTTAATACAAAGAACATTTGCAGAGCAAAACCACCTAACATGAAACCAAATTGATTTCTTAAAGCATCGCTATGCTTCAATAATTTTATTTTATGATTAATAAATTTGATTCCTCTCAAATTAACACAATATCAAACATCTTTTATTTTAAAATTTGCATCTATTATCAACCTATCTCGGAGGATTAAAATTACTCACTTTTCAAGTTGCATAATTTAGCACGTTACCCTTTTTTCTAAGTGCTTTCTTTAAACACATAAGATAAACATCCAAAACTACCATTTTCTGCAATGATTACTCAATTGAAATCAATTTATAATCTTCGCCATAAATAAAAATAAAGAAAAAAGACTAATTCCTATAAAATAAGTTAGTTTGTGATTTGGTGGCTCAAGGCGCATATAAAAGGGGAAATTGAACACACATGAGCAATTTAGAATTTCCTTCAAAATCACCATCACAGGAAGAATACAAAATATATTTTCAAACAAACTAAATACACAAGCACAAAAGGGTGACAGCGTAAGTGAAAATCACTATTATAAATATAATGCTACAAAGTGACTGATCAAGCACAATATAATTAATTTACTAAACTACGTGACTCATGAGTCAATTTTATCATCAAACATCGAAAAAGCACAAAGGAAGTTGTTGTGTGTGTGTCTATATATATATATATATATATATATATATATAGAGAGAGAGAGAGAGAGAGAGAGAGAGATAGATAGATAGATATTGAACAGTGTGAAGGTAAAAGCTTTTTAATATGATCAACAACTCAAGAAGACAGAAGCATTAGTGCATGAATCACAACATAAACATTCACCCAAGCAAGTAGGAAAATGCAAAGCTCCGCTACAGAATATATGGACACAGACATTTACATAGTTTATGACATAATTGGCCTACATCCACATATAAGAATACCTTGCTTAGGATTCCACTACGCATCTTTTGATGGAGAAACCCTCTCCTTAATGGTTTGGCTATCAAACGCCTAATATACTCCGCTACATCCAGTTAACACAACTGCAATGTATTTCATACGCACGAGAGGACAACCCAATCTGTAGGATACAAAGAATACCTTCCAAAGTCTTCCAAGACTCTCAATTACTAACTTTCCGTTTGGGGTTTATAAAAATAGCTATTGAATTAATGTGGGAAAAGATAAATTTCTGAAAGTTATTGTGTCAAGCAAATTTAGTTATAAATAGTCACTTCTCGCATAAAATTTAATAAAAAGCAACAACAATGGTATAGCCAAACAAAATTATGGTAGCTAACTAAAAAGCAGTCAACAATCTACTAAATGGTACCACAAAAAAAAATTATCATCATCCAACCACATAAAACACCTACACTCATGGGATCAATATTTAAGATTTCTTAAAGTATGTATTTGTTATTGTAATATCATAAGATACCATAAAATTAAGTATAGCTTCTCCGAATATATTATTTATCTCCTATTCCATGCCCACTTTTGAATCCTCACATAGCCTATTCTACTAGAACCAATATTGTCAACCAAAAGACTCCCAACAAATATTCTTATCAAGCATATTTTGTATTAGTTCGTCCGTCTCTTTCCAGATTAATTTTTTAAGTTATGATATAATCAAATTTGGGAAGTGTAACAGCGCCATACATTTATAATATCCTCGTTAATAATACTAACATCTTAGTCCCATTCTATTGCCAACTTTTCCAACATACAATAATTTATAAAGCTCCCTAATTTCCTTAGATTTTTCTACTTTCCACTTAATTTCTTGTAAACCAACAAGATATATTGTTCTTCCAGTTAATTTTTTAACCAATTCTTGTTTTTGTCTTCGAAGTTCCATATCCCATGTAGCAATATAATCTTAGTTTTGTACCTACTAACCCTTTGCTTATTTTTCATGATTATAAAATTAAGTGGTCGCCTAACTAGCAGGTGACATCTTCATCAACCCTCACCACACTTCCACTGCAAACATATTAAATTATAGTGTCATTTATTGGTGATGTTCTAGTAAACCATTGTCTATTTCTCCCCACAATCCTATTAGGTTATAAAACATTGCTTATGAGGCCCTAATACTAGCAAAATGCAAATTTTATTAATTCAATTAGCTATTATTAACTTTTACAAAACAATATAACTTAAAACCTTCCCCAAATTCCTTAGATTTATCATAGCAATTTTTTTTTTTTTTTTTTTTTTTTTTTTGCGAGCAAATAAAAAATATTTTTCTTCTAATCATTTTCTCGATCAATTCATTTATCATTCTATTCAAAGTGTCATACTCCAATAAACAATAAAACCTCAGTTTTGGACCTAGTAAACCATTGATTATGTTTCACCATAATGAAGTGACATGGTAACCTGACAGTTAAAAGTGGCATCTTAATAACTGTTACCTACCTATCACTCTCACCATGTTAAATTATAGTGTCATTTATTGGTTTCGTTCTAAGAAAACTCTTGCCTACTTCTCACCACAATCATGTCAGATTATGTTACGTCATTTATGAAGCCTTAAAACTAGCAAAATTCAAATTTTAAGTAACTTAATTAGTTTAGGTACAATTATATGATCTCCATCAATGTGACAGCAATCCTTAACCTTTCTCATTTGAGCATTGAACTAGCATGGTACCCACACCAAAATTAATTAAAAGTTAATTGAAAGAAGAATTCAAGCATTCAATTTCAATATATAAAAATAATTATATGAAAGACGTACCAATTCACTCATTCAAAAGTACGGGGAGGACAATCACCAACTATATCTATCAAATCCCACACCTAAATAATAATAATATCTTAATCTTTTTACTCAATTAAAAATAATTAATTATAAGCTCCCTCCTAAAACCCCTGCACATCTTAGTCTTTTATAGCATCAAAAAATTTTTGGCCAACTAAATGAGGCAATTGGTGTGAAGTTAATCAGCACTTGGTAAATAAAATTAATTAGGTGATTCATAGGTGGCAAATGCTAATTAGAATTTATTATGAGTCTGGCAAAAAGAAAAATAAAAAAACACAAAATTTATAGACAATTGATTGTTCCAGTAAAGGCAACTAATGATAAATTTGCTTAAACAAATTACAAGATGAGCACTTCAACAATCATATTAGAATGTTATTTAAAATCACCGTCATCTATGTGGCACTAGGAAAATAACAACACATTACTTTCTCACAACATTCTCTCTCCACACTAAATGCGCATAGACAATTTTTTCATGTGATAAAATTATTAAAAAACATTATAAAAGCCCAAAATCAAAGTTGCAATCATAAACAAGATGGGAATATTGACTATTGTGTGCTCTAAAAAAGTTCCCATGAGTTTCAGCAAATAAGCTTAAAATGTTTTTCTAAGAGATATATTGATATTTATAAAACTATACTTTTTTTTTTATATCAAAAGCTTTGCTTATTATAGGGTCTAAAACTTACAATGAGTGCAATCCCCCCACATAGTTAATCAACTCCCTCGATTAAGAGAGCACTCTTGATAAGAGGTAGCTTGACTAAAATTTATAGTCACAAAATGTTACTTACCATGTACTATTTGATAGAAAACATTATATTAGGAAGGTGGTAAAACTTTCAAAAAATCCAGGTGGTATATCATCTAGGATTTATTAAACGGACCACACTCCATAAGTATTACAATATAGATTTAACTAAAGAGCTTTTTTTTATAGGGTCTAAATGTCACTATAGAGCTTTTTTTTATAATTTCAACAAAGGGTCAAGGGACTGCCATGACCAACTTAAACATCAGGTTTTTATTATGTGCTCATAAAAAAAACATTGGCATTCTTGTCAAGAACTGAGTTCTATTATCTAAAATGTCATCTTAAAAACAAGAGGCGGATTTCATGCATATAGTATTAGATTTTGATGGGATTAATTCATAGCACCCCTATGCATGGAAACAAATACAACTTTTGATATTTACCATGTGTGATTTAAATAACTCTATAAGATGGGAACTAGAATTGATTGAATGGCATCATCTAGATTGAATTTATAGAGCTATAGTACCATCACATGCTAATCTATGCAACAGAATCTCCCAACACTTTGGCAAATTTTTATAGATCTTCAATGATTCCATAAATGAATCGACATGCACATCAATGCTTAGGAAGCTTACTAGTCTAGAGGGACACATTTTAGAGTACTTTAATTACAGGTACTAGCATACTAACCACTTTATAAGATAATTTCAATAAACTAATTTAGGAGGCAAATTTGGTCTGTCAGAGGAAGTATTTTTAAATACTTGTAATCATAAGAGAAAGTGGAAGTTTATAATAGAAGCTTGCCAAAGAGTTAGTTGAGATTATTTAAATCTTTTAGAATTTCAAAGGTTTTTTTTTCTATATTTTATAGTTTTAAATCTTTATAACTTCAGAACTTGCCATTGTAAAACTTTAATGATTTTAAAATTATTTTTGTAATTAAGAAAATGTCCAATATAAGATATATGTTAGTTTGGTTAGTTGAGACTAATGCCATTATTGCCCATAGCTTAAGTAACAAAACTAATTGTCAATAGAGGACAGGAGGTCCACCTAACCAGCATGGCAGGTTTAGGTTGATGTCAAATTGTTATATAAAGCTCCCACATGGCTTTTGCAAGGACGCTACATGGATGCTGTTTGATAAAGGGATCCAATGTAGTCAATATAGAGATGTTGGGCATAGTGCCACATCGAACTAAGGTACACTTATTAAGGATGATTCTTACATGGATTGATCAAGTCAACTGAATTGCTACCTTATCTTAATCATTAAACTTAACTACAGACACCACATAAATACTTGAAGCTCATCAAAAGTAATTGTAAAATTATTTATTATCAATTGAGGAAAATTAGTAATATTTGTATATTTGATCAACTTAAATAAACTTCAATTTTGATGCCAAATAGTATTGTGTTATATTGAAAAAACAAGAAGTTAAGTAAAAAAACTTGTACTATGCCTCAAAAATATAATGGTTTTACATTAGAAGACCCAAAAAAGTCAACAAAATAAGTTGAAAATACGTGGAGAATCACGAAAAAAAATTAGTAAACATAAAGCATCAATGTTTCACATGCATACAATGGTAGAGCTCTTGTCGTGAGAAGATACAGAAAATGTGCCTTAAAATAAGCACCTCTAAACTAAAGATATATATTGGTCATCTTAGAAGTTTTCTTATGTTTGAAGTCCTTGATATTAATTCTCGCATCTCAATAATAGATATTTAACTGGTGCATACAAGCAAAAAACAAACATTAGGGCAATTATCTTCAGTAATAAGGTTTTCCTTGCTAATTTTACATGAAATTTATCCAAAAGATAAAATACCATACTCTTAAAATCTAACATAAGCTCTACATACTATGAAAAAAGAATAGCAAGAAAGGGAACAAAAAAAAAGTATATGGAAAAATTTTCCAGGAAAACCCTAAAAAATAAACTAATAATGAAAAGGCAAGCCTTCCACATCAATTTGGATTGTACGATTTAGCAAGTAAAGCATGCTTTGTCCTCGTATTACAATAACCAATGATTTTGAAGAGAAATAAATCCCTTTTTCTATTATTATTGAATTAATCAAATGTGTACTTATATAAAGTATACATCAATCTATTCTAAAATGGTTTATTACAGAATTTAATTACAAATAAACGACAATCACTATATGTTCTCACTTTATGGAGTTCTCATAACAACTGTAGATCCTTTATTTAATAAGAAAACAGTTTATGATCATTTTAAACATTTGAGATCAGATCCTTTAATCAAGCAGCAGGTTGGAATATATAAGGATTGCAGCATAGCGCACTAGCAAGTTTTTCTTTTATGAAATGTTTATCCACTTCCACATGCTTTCTTTAATGATGGTGCACAAAAGTATAAGCAATATTAATGACATACTTGTCACAATATAACCTTATGGATTCTTCTCAAAGATAATTCATAAATTTCACCTATTATTGCTCTGAGCTCAGATTCCAAACTCAATCTTGAAACAATGTGTTTCTTCTTACTCATCCAGGTTATAACATTTCCTCCTAGCATTGTACAATACCTTGAAGTTAACCTTCTATCCACCAGTGATTCTAATAATTTGTTTATATAGCCTTCGAATTTTAAAATTTTAATGTGATTTTTAATGAATTTATTTTGAGGCGAGTGATTTCAATACTTATAAACTTGAGTACATTGGCAGCAATTTGGACATAAGATTCATTTAATTTGTGCATGAAATAAATATAAGGCTAATTACAGTGTATTGATATATTGCCTTCCCAACATGTCTCGGATATTGTCCCTTATTACCTCATTGACTCGATCATCCAATTCAAATCCTAATTCAATTGAAATTTCACACAAATTGAAAACAATCAAGTTTGTTTCTTTCAAAAAAAATCCATGCATATTTTTGTTGTAAAATAAAAATTAAATTTTAAAATTGAGCAACTTTTATGCCAAAAAAGTATTTCAAATTGTTAAATTCCTTTTTTAACATTTAATTCTTAATAAGTGCTTTTCTTATCAATTCTCTTTTTCACTATCATCACCTCAAGAAAAATAATAAGAATCGTTACTCACAATTTAGCCCAATGCTTTATGACAGGTGTAAACCCTTGATTTTTTTGATATCTCATCTAGAGCATAGCTTGTGTGAATCTATTTCACCAAGCTTATGATGATTATTTAAAGCCATAAATTGTCATTTGACACGCCTTAAATTTACCTATTTTATATGAATATTTTATGCTGCATTTTTTATGATTTTGCTCTTTAATGAAATGTATTTTATATGTTTTTGATTTCAAGTACATGGAATGAAATTTAAAGGAAAATGAGCGAAAATGGAGACAAAATAGAGTCATGGAGCAGTGGCGCATGAGCGCCAAAGGCCAGACAAGATCCGCGCCTAGGAGCCAGATCCGGGGCCTAGGCGCCAGTGATGGTTTCTTTTTGAGATGCATTGGCTTTGGACAAATTTTGAAGGGATGCTTGTGTCGGCCGCTTGAAGTTGCTGCGTCTTTTTTTTTAGATTTAATTTAATGGATATATGTATATTAGTTTTGAAAATAAGATTTTTAAATTTTAAAATATTAGAATGAGAAAGGACGGATCTCATTCGTTAAGTAGTTTGGATGAACGAGCGTAATATCGCGAGTAACGCATCTATTCCGAAGAATAGACACCCTACTCGACAATATCGCTCGATCAAATAAACTACAAAATTCATGACATCCGTTCTGGTCTGCGAACCTTTATGTGGACCGACAAATTCTCATATTTAATACAAAAGAATTAAATAGGGTTTATATTATCTTGGGTCTTTAAAACTCCCTATGAGGCGACACTATAGTTAATTACCCCTCAAATAACTGAAGTCACCTGAGAGAACTCTCGATTTAAATCTCGAGTTTCTATCTTCACGAAGTCAAGAGGTAGGGTTTTCAACGAAATTTGGTAGTAGGAAATTCAATAGGTGAAAGGCGCAAGGAGGAACAGTTATTTCTGGAGTCAAAGAAAGAATGGTAGGGGATGTCACAGATCTCGAGGAGAACCTCGAGGACGTCCCAGACTATCCTAATGTTGGGCTTTAAATTTTGGAAAGGGATTTATTTTAATTTCAATCCTGCAAATTAATTATAAGAATTACATTTGCATAATGTCCTCATTATGCAAACTACCTGAAAGATAGGAGGATTTACGTCGTATCGGACGATGACCTCGGAATCCTAAGCGAGTTAGGGCTTATATCGCACAGGAGAGGCATGCAATGGCCTACAAAGAACGGTGAGGATTTATGCTGCAGCTAGCGAACTACCTCGAAATCCTAGGGCTTATTATTTAAACTAAAGAATGGTTTTCTTGATGTCGACACGAGTTTCGTTGAAGAAGATGGTCGTCTTGCCCACTATGCTCCAAGCTCCACATCAGTAGAAAGATCGCGAGTTTAGATTTAAAGTCTTAAGTTAAAGTAAGCATACTGAGTCGTTTATTATTTTTATTGCGAGTGAGTGTGTACTGACAGTGGCATGAGTAAGAAAAGCAAGATAGAACGGGAGCATGCCACGATGAGTCTAAACGATGAGACATGTCATGCTAAACGGGGGTATACTTAAGTATGTAGGAAGTAACATCGCTATAACGAGTAAAACATGCTTGAGCGGGAGAAAGTACAGAAATGTAAGACATGCTTAAGCAAGATAAAGTACGGAAGTGTAAAACATGCTATAGCAAGTATATGTGCTGAAAGTAAACGACCTGCAGACTAACGAGAGTATGTCTTGAAAAGTAGAACATGCGAGCTAGTGATAACAATAAGGAAAGTAAAGACCGTAGTCACGAGAGTATCGTATCTTTGTTTATCACTCATATATGTATTCACTCGTTTATTGTTATTTTTATTTTATATTTTTCTTATTTCATACGAGATTTGTCGAGTACTAAAAGAGCAGGAGTAGAGTAGTAAGTGAAAACAACCTAGCTAAACAGAAGTCTTATGGTGTGTACAAAGAAAGTAAAGTCCGAAAACTCAACGATAAAAACGAAGGAAAACGGCGAGAAAGCGAGGAAAATCACGGAAGAAAACTAGGAAAGTCGGAAAGAAAGAAAGAAACGTCCGTAGAAAACTCCGAGAAAAGCCACAAACGAGAATAAAACAAAACCGTAGAACCGCAAAAGCACAGTGAGAAACCCACGAGACGACCGCTAAACTCATGGCGAACCATAAGAAATCCGTAGGCCTCTGGAAAGAAAGACCAGTAAGCACGGTGGTGTTTCGGACTCGGAGCCATGCTAATGTCCGGACTTGAGTGCTGATTACTGAGGCCGACTTCTGCAGAAGGCGATCCTAACCCGACTCGAATAACATTAACCGTGGACCTTTATAAATTTTCATACATTTCATTTTTGGTTTGCATGCAGTAATAGATCAGAGTAAGTAGGTTGTATAGTAGTGGAGGTAATTTTGTATTTTTCAAACATGTATTTTTTTGTTTTAAAACATTTCGATCACGGGTTGATTATCCTAATAGGATTAGGTCACGAACATTGGACGTGTCGGAGTAGAAACCCGAGGACGGTCGAACGGTTCCGTGGTTCTCGCTCTACTCTCACGAGTCTCCGAGTCAGGCGGCCTCATTCTATGATTCTCGAAATTTTTCTCGTTTTGCAGTCTCATCCATGTCCCCACCGCACTTACAGTCTTGCTTGATGGCCTCATATATAACCCAAGGAGATTATATATGCACACCTACACGTCCCCTGTAGGTGTGTCTTTGAGCGAGAAACAAGGTGAAACTAGGGACGAGAGGTCGAGGAAAGGAGGACGGAAAGCGGCTCACTTAACACGATTTCGAAGAAGTGAGTCGATTTCCGATAATCGAAAAACACGCAAGTCACCCTGGACTCCGACCGACCTCACATGTCCCGTAAAAGGACCTACGAGCACCTCGACACTCTCGGAGAGGGTAAGGACTAGACTCCTAGGAACGCACTCCCTTTTCCCAAATAATCGTAAAATCATAAGCGAAAGAAAGAAAGAGAAAGCCACTGCTCGGGTCCTAGACCTCGGACTACTAAACTAGGAGTGCTACCCCAAAAACCCCCAAGACCTTGCCACTTTAAATCAAAATCCAACTTCGATTCATACCACAAAAATGGGCCTTAAGCAAGTGCTGAAACTAAGGCCACACACATCAACATTAATCCATCAAGTAATTGTCATAGCTCATGCTCACATACTTTTCTTAATCGAGCCTTAACATTTAAATTTCAGGAACCAATTAAAACAGATAAGAAATACTTCCAAATTCCCTTAATCAATTTCATAAGCAAGTGTAGCAAGAAGCAAAATAACATCACCATATCCATCAAATCTCATCTCAAGGCTCGGCCAAGGCAAGAACAAGAAGAGAGGCCCACGGCCGAGGTCCCGCCAAGGAGGCAACAAGGAGTAAAGCCCCCACCAAACACATTCTAAATTGCCACAAGTGTAGCTCACGACGAGCTTTAACCGGCCGTCCACATCAATTTCAGCTCCTCATAAATACACAAAAGGATAAATTCCATCGAGATCCAAACAAAGGTGCAGTAGGGCCCTAAATAAACAAACAAGGGTGCGGCAGAGCCACCACAAGGCTCGAAGAACAGACCCAAACACAAGCTAAGACAGACTTAACACACGAGCCAAGCACAAGAGAGTCCCAAAGGCCAAAAACCGAGCGACGAAGAGGTTCGACTCAACCCAAAACCAAGAAAACGGCAGGGCTCAAAGACAGCCCAACAATTTGAATCAAACATGATCCAGACACGGGGCTAAAAACCGGGGATATTAAAGAGCCAAAACCAACTACGAGTAAAACAAAAATAAATCCGATTTTAAATCACAACGACTCCCAATATGAAGCCGAGGCTAGGGAGAATAGAAGAAATCAACCCAAACCACCACAAGACTGGAAGAATAAACAGCCCAACTTCAATTCAAAGCAGCCCCCAACACAAGGCCGGCTCAAGAAAGCTCCAGGGGGCAGAAACCGAACAACAGCAGGACTCACAGAAGCCCAAAACCGAGAGCAGCAGGGGGAGGGCAGGACCGAGAACACAAAGCCACCAAGACAACCCCCCAAAACTCTCTTTAAAATGAAATAGAATTTACTTTTAAACAAGATCACAATGAGCCAAGACAGGACTAAAAACTCAGCTAAACATAAAGCTTGAACAAGCATTTCCATACATCCTACATATCCAAGCATAAGCCTTAATGTATTTCAAATGAAAATGAGCATAGAGTTCTTTTTAAATCAACTTAAATCCTTCCCTGACATGCTCTTTTAGTGAAGAAGAAGTAAAAAAAAAGGCAAGAAGTACACCTCACATGTATGTAATACTAAACAAACTCTCTATGCTTCACATCAAGCTAGAATGAGTAAAGAAGAGAGGGGAGCAATAGCATGCCACTTTAATCATGAAGCCATGTCCATCTTTAAGGAAAACGACATGTATATAGCCTCAAATATAAAAGCTAGAGCTAAGGGAATCCATACCTCAATGAGAGCTCAAGCAAAACCCATACCACGGCTCAACAACAGTAAACAAACGGCGCAACCCAGGCTCAAAACCAAGTAGCCAAGGTCCACGGGTTTCAGGGAGCAAGACAACAGCACCCTTCACCTCACTCACACACAAGCTCAAGAAGAACCGTGAGCAGCAGGGAAGAAGAAAAGAGAAAAGAGAGAAATGGAGCCTTCAAAACCAGGGTATCCAACCTTCAAACTCTCCCCGAAATGGGGTTTAAATAGCCAGAGAAACAGAAAAGAGGGTAAGCCAAGCTCACCCAAAGCCATCGTCACTCACCTGGAGTCAACAGCTACAAAGGGACGGGTCGCACCTGTCACCAGAACCCACACACGCAGGAGAGGATTGAGAGAAGGAGGAGGAAGAGGCATTGGGAAGTAGAGAAGAACTTCCCCAATTATGCTAAGGAGACCGGCTCAGCCGAGGCCGATGCTCGAAGAGGAAAGCCCCGGTATCGAGAAGGAGGAGCTCGAGCGGAGCGTCCCGCAACGTCACCTCCCATGGCGTGAAGAGGAGAAGGCTTCGTACAACGGGACGAGACTAGGCGAGGAGAAGAAGCCCAGTCGAACCAAGCTAGGGCAGAGGAGCATACCCGCGGGAAAGAAATAGCGAATGACGCCAGGCGAGTGCGGGCGGGAGATAGGAGGCGGGTGCGTGAGTTAGGGATATAGGATTTTAGGATTTTTTTTTTAAATAAAATAAAACTCATTTTATTAAGTTTCGTCGAATTTTCGCGTCGCGAACTCGTGCTCGAAAACGTAGCAAGCTATATGTCTTTCCCAAGCAAATTCGACGTCCCGGACGCAACGGCGCAGTCCGTTTCGCGATCCGAGGTCGTTCGGAGAACCTCGTCACCGGTCGAGTCGAAAGTGCGTCGAATTTGATCTCGTCAAAATTCTGACTTTGATGTCGCTCGTTCTGTCATTCTGACCCTGATCTTGATCCGTCGCGGAGAATTTGAAGACATCGAGGCCGTGGCTCGAGGACTTGTGCTCGGTAGTGCGAGAAAATGTGCACGAGGCTATCCCAAGATCCAGGTGGTCCCATAGGAACTCGATTTGGAGTCCTAACGCTAATTCCAACCTACCTGCTGTGAGCTAGAGGTCAGGAACTCCGTCCGGGACTCCAAAAGAGTGTCGAAGTGGTTTCGAGCATTCTAAAAACGAGGTGGGCCCATTGCTAAGAATCTAAGACCGTCGGGGAAGCTCCTAAAGCTAGAACCCTAAATCCTAGGAAGAATACTAAACCTCAACAAAAATGAGGTCAACAGCTTGATGTGACTCTTGGGGATTTCGAGATTCCTATATAATATAGTCAGAAAAAACATAAAAGTGGCTTTCATGAGAGGAAAAATGTAGATATTTTAGAGAATCCATTAGAATAGGGAGTAGAGTAGAAGTCTTTAATGTTATTTTTCTTTTGAGTCTTGTAAGAAGAGGTTGGAGATTGCTTCAAAGGAACTTCAGAATTTGCTTGGGGACAAGTCTAAGATAAGTATTTTATATTTTCGTTTAAGTTTTACTCTCTTGTGAAAACTTGATCATATATACAAACCTATGTGTTTTTGCGCTGTCTCCATGAATTCTGAGTAGTTTTCTTTCTTTCTCCTTGCGATGAGAATTAATCATGCGTAAGATGAGATTAATTTGAAGATTGCTTTTATTCCAAAATTTGTGATTGTATTTTCACTGATTCATCATTTACATTACAAATTGACCACTTGTGAGGTTAAAATCTGTTGTGAAACATAATGACCCAGGAGAATTATGATTTCACTCAACTAGTGAATATCACATTAACATTTAAGATGGGAGCGGACTCAGTTTACTAGTTAGAGCAAATAGATAGAGAGGTAAGTTTTGATGGGCGTAGAATTAAAGTTTCTAGGGTGACAGCCTAGATTCTTTATCAATTCGACCTTGAGTTTGGAACCTGAGGCTCAGGTAGATCCTATAGAGAGGGCACTGTGGAAATCTAGAAGTGAGAGGCTAGAATCTACTCAGCACTACTATACAATCAGGGAATAAACTTAAGATTAGTCAATGTTCTTTATGCACTTGGAAGATGGTAAATAATAAAATTTATCACAAAACAGCATTTTAACCTTTAAACATTTGATTCCTACACTGATTATGATCTCTTTGCAAGGGAAAGATCTTATAACAATCAAAATCTTTTAAACTTTATTTGTTTAGAAAATTTACACTTACTTTCTGCTTAGAATTAGATTGAGCAAATATTTAGTTTTAATCTTTTACAAATATTTCATCACTATTCTTCTAAATTGTATTGATAAAAAAATTTACTAAGTCATTATAAGAAGTTACAGTTTCCCCATGAGATCGATACTGGGTTTTTAAAGAAAGCTTTATATTACTTGAAACGATAAGTATACTTGTGTAGTACCATTAGTGTGAAAGTAATTAATCTATAAACATTTCATTTGTTCACACTAGCGGTTAAATATAAATTGGGTCAAGTTTCTGGTAATCTTTATAGATATCTACGTAATTGCGGGTCGGGTCATCATCTTCAATTCGAAAATTTTGCAATCAAAGAGAGCAAAATCCAAATAGTATACATTTTTCTAACAGGGGCAAGGGTTTCTCAATATCTACCCCATAGATTAAAATATATCCCTATCCCTTTGCAGAAATCATGTCTTAAATCTCTCTAAACTTCCATCAACTTTATATTACAATGAAAACACCAACATATATTATACTATTTTTCCATTGTGTAACTCAACTATTTTCCACATATGATTCATTTATAGAGTATTCATCCGCTCTCTAATGGCTTCCAACCAATGTTTAATTTCTAATGCCTCCAAAAAAGTCTATGGAATATGAATTAGATTTATCTTTAATGAGCAAAGCTCTATGAATTGAAGACAAATTTACAATGGACATGTATTGATAATGGGATACAAGGGATATTTAGTACATTTTCTAAAAACTTTCTTGATAACATTAAGTAAATCGATAGATGAAGAAAATGATAGAAAAGTAAAAGAAATACCTTGTATAAGTTCAAATTTTTTAGCTTGTAAGGAGTGTGGATGGGTTCACTTTTTTTAAACTTGTAATGGCTACATTGCTAGAATTCTAAAATGTTAGGAGAATTTACTTGTTAAGACTCACGGTTGGAGATTGAATTATTTGTAGACTCTATGCGAAGCCAAATGGTTAGGATTATGATGTTGTGATTTATGAATATTTATTGTTAAAATCTCTAATAAGAATGTGTCAAATTCTATATACATATCATCCCATGGCATGCTCTCCTTGTGAAGAAAGGTTTAAGAATAAAGGGCTGAATTTCATGAGATTTAACATTTTGGCATAAAATTTCTTATAGAGCAAATGAAAGGATTATATCATTTGTATGTATTTAAATATCTTAAAAGATGCGATTAAGGTCATTTGGATCAAGTTATTTTTTGGTATTTGTGGATGTAGATAAATGAAAATCAAATATTTCTTGGAGGCAATTTTGTGAAAAAATATTTTTTGGAAAGACTCTATAAAGATATTCACAAGACTTTAAAATTAATGACTATATTATTTTACTAATCAAATATGTAAGAGTTTGAGAAGTTTGTCCCAAATATCATTTTAAAAAATAATTTTTAAAGGGTAGGGCTCAAGTTACATATATATATATATATATATATATATATATATATATATATATATATATATATATATATATATATATCCTCTCTATTTTGTTATGATGTGAAGGCACGAGCAATGATGAAAACCACCTTATTTTCTAAAAATGAAGACAAATTTTATTTGATATAATCCCTAACATTATCAATTCTAATACGTCTAATGCTAACTACAAAATGAGTTTTTATACTTAAACGGATTTTAAAAATGTGACTCTCATCAAACTTCTATTTGTCAAGGTATATCCATGTCACAATATTTTATTTCGAAAAAATTAGAAACAATGTAGCACAGGCAAGGACATGCACGACACGATATAGGGACACGACATAATTGAAAAAAATAGGACACGACATGTCACATACATATTTTTATATTTAATTAATTATTAATATAATATATATATTTTTCCATTATTCTTTATTAAAAAATTACAACACAGATTATGCAATAAAAAAATTTAACTTCATAAATTTAATTTATTTTATAAAACCTCATGCTTATGAACATTAATTTTTAAAATTAGATATAATATGTTTCAAAAGAATTCATCAAATTTATGATCCAACTTATCTACTAAAGGTTAAAAAATTGTATGATTACAAAGAGGGAATTACTAATGCTCAGCTTCGATTAATATTGGATGCACCTTTGATGCTCGATTTTGATGAATGTTAGAGAGAGCTTCAACATAACGAGGGAATGTGTGGTTTGTATTATGAGATATAATTAAGGCTAAACATATATTTATAATTTTTTAATACCCATGTCTAATTTTCTCAAAATCGTTTAAGCTCACATACGATGCGGTGTTGAGGTGTGTATCGAACATGTTTGGGCCTAAACAAAATTCAGAATAATCGATGCTACATAGATCATAAATTATGAGACCCAAAAATATCAATGTGAATTAAAATAAAGGGAAATAAATGAATTGGTGTTTCTCAAACTCACAGATCTCAAAATTATAAAACATTAATATTCTTAAATTATTAAATGATACATTCCCTTAATAGTTTTGATTGGTTGAAGCCCAAAATGATAATGTTCATTCCAAATATCATCTTTATTTGATTTGATAAAAATAAAAGAAAGACAAAAAATAACATTGTGACCACTCTTGTCTTCAAGTAGGTATATTCTATATTAGCTTGTCTAATCATCTTTCCTTTTAGTCCTATAAAAATCATTATGAACAAAACTCAGACAAAAGTTTTGATCTTTAGTTATTTTATGAATGGACAAGTTGGTCGTAAGATTACGTGTATGTAAGACATTCTAAAAAGTAAAAAAGCAAAAATTAATATTATTTATTATCTTGCAACCATGATAACCACTTATAATTTTGATTATCTTAGAGCTAGAACAAGGCTAATAAGTGTTAAAAGAAACTTGAAAAATATCAATAAAGTTGCACATCAATCTATGACAATGGTGTTGGAGAATGAAGCATAAAAAGCATAAGAATTAAAGTCTTTACCATTTTGAACTAAAGAGCATGATCCAGAAGGATTCTTATGTGAGTTAAGAAACTTTTTTAGCATATTATTCTCATCCAAGTTAAATCATCAAACCTCAAAGCGACCACCTTCTTCAATATGATCCTCACTATTAGTGTAATGAGAATTTCACTTTGGCAGATTTTCCTCGTGTCCAACGCCAAGATCCATGACTTGAAGTTTTCATCAAGTTTTCAATAGCTTTATTTAGTATGCTCCTTCTATTTGCAACAGCAACGCCATAAGTTGTTTTTGTAAGAGATTTTCTGCTCGTCATTTTAATAGATTCAACAGTAATTAAATTTTTCACTGTGAATTTTTCGATCTGTGATCGCCATGGTCGATACTTCTTGGATGATAGCTCTTCTTCCTTCTGAGCCCTTTATATGGAGAAGGCTTTATTAATGAATAGTGAGACTTCTTTTTCAAGGATTTGAAAATGAAATTGATCAAAATCTAAATTTGGGCCTGCAGGAATCATAAAAATCTTTTTTCTATTCATATATTGTTTGAAAAGTGTGGCATCCTAGTCACATTCCTAAAAAAACCCTTCATCACATTATAATGGTTAATGATTGAAAGGTTTTCTAGCTTGAATGTTGACAAAAATGTCATGACCCTAGAAATGAGGGCAACATCTCCACCTTTAAATGGTTCTACCTCAAAGCATCCTAAATTTCTAAAAATATTATCAGAAACATCTAAGACCCGAATATTTCTAGCATTACGAAATTCCAAAGCCATGACAAGATTAGGGAGCCTTCTTCATTCCAAAAGGTGAACTTTCGATCTTCAAGACTAGGAGAAATACCTATCAAATGTTAAATTTCCCCTCTTCTTTGAAGGCCTTCGTAATTTGTGACCATTGTGGCAATTTCTTGCATTCAACTAGTATAAAAGCTACAAATTTTGGAGTAATCCACTATTTTTTAATAGAATTTTGGAGTTATGAAATGGTATCACATATATATAGTGCAAATGAATCTATTAAAAAAAACAATTGTAGCAGTTTAATTATAGAATTTACTTACAAAAAAAGGGAAAAACACAATCATAGCATATTCTCTTTATATGGATTTCTTATAAGAATTGTAGATCAATTTTCATAATAGATAAATCATGCATAGCCTTTTAAATTAGTATTAGATCCTTTAATCAAGCAAACTTCATTACTCTGATAACCATGTCATTCGATTATTTAATAGAATTCTATAAAATTCAATGGATTGATACTCACTGAGAAACAAAGGGAGCATTTATGATCAAAAGAATTTGCATTACCAAATTATTTGGGCACCGATTTATGAACATTCTTTTTATTTCATTATTTTTAAGTGGTTTATGTTCTTTAACTATAGTTTGTGAAATCTTTTTTGCACATCTACATGTCATAGTAGTTTTAAACTTTTGACTTTCCCCAATTGCCTCTCAACTCCTTTTAGAAATCATTCTATCCATCTACCTTAGGATGCACCTTTATTCTATATTGTACGTGAATAAACCATCTAATGCTAATTAACAATCTTATCTACAATATGTTGTTAACAAAATTAATTATTAAAGTTTCTGTATTTATCCTTCTTTTTTTTATTGCACGCCAATGTATTGGGAATTAACCAAACAAAGATTCAAATTTAAATTGTTCTTAGTGCTCCGTTTAACTTAAGAGCCCTTGTATGTTGTAAAAATACTACATCACATTTTTTTTTAAATGAAAGAAGAGCTTCTTTTAAGATAAAAGAGTGTCTATCCTTGTTTGAAGATCCCATGTGGAACAGCTAAAAACTCCATCTCAAAGATACTCATGCTAAGAGCATGAAATGTCAATTTTTAAAGATCACATAACTTAAATTCTTATAAAATGTCTCACCAAGCATCACCCATCAAGAAAGTTTCACGTTATTACTTAGAAAAAATTTTCTTAACAAATAGTCAGAATATAACATGGTTCTAATGAGTCCTTGATATAACTAAAAAACATCAAAAATATACAAGAGGTTATCAGCCAACCTTATTTAACTCAGAAATGCTTAGGTGCTCTAATTAATAATACTATTTTCTAAACAAAATCCCTTAAAAACAATATGTGGAAGATTGTGAAAGCCATCGATAGAAAAATAAAATAAAGTGCGACATCAAATTCTTGGTTTGCAAATCATGAATATTGACAATCAAATTCCTTTTACCAACATAGAATTATTATTCCTTTCATTCAACATTAATCACTCTGAAAAAGTAACTACAGGTAAAATCTAAGGAATAGTATCTCTTAAAATGGTAAAAGAATAACAGGCATTCATCAAAAGCTATTTAAAGATATAACAATCTTCACACAGTTGATATATGTTTCTAGTGCAAACAAGTAAAACTTGGAGTTAAAAATTACAAAATCCATCACATATATTCAACTGTATTCTTCAAACATCCTCTCCACGGGACTGGCTATGTGCGCCATCCAAACTTGTCAATCCTTCAGCCATCATCCTTTCCCTGTTCTGAGCCTGTCTCTCCACAGCAACCATATACAAGCCTATGCTTCAAAATTCAAAAGTTTAATATATTACTAAAAAAAACAGGCACAAAATGCAGAACAAATGCTGAGAAAGCCACTTCACCTACTGCACTGCCAATTGCGCAAAGCCAGAGAATCCTTTGCGACCATTTTTCCCCCACCAGTCCTCTCGTCCCCATTTTTATGACGCTCAAATAATTCTCTTCTCAAATCCGAAAATCATGGAAAAGGAATATAATCAAACCCTTGTATGCGAACGGAAACAGTAAAATAAGGAAATCTACCTAGCAAGAAATCCGATCTTGCTAAAAAGTTTTGGCCGTTCACCAGCGTTTGCAAGCTTTCCCAACGATGTCTTGCAGTAGAAATAGAGTATCGCTGGACGTGCAAGCTTCGTGTATTCTAGGTTCAAGCACGTGGGGGCAAAATTGCTTCTTTCATTCAGAGATGCGTTTGCCTCAAAATTGGAGTTACTGAAATAGATTATAGGCTTCTAATATCTGTTCGAGTAAGTTGAAGCTAGGCAGAATAGAAGCGGCGAAAGGAGTTTGGGTGTAAAAGAATGTTATTCTTTTGTACTGCGTTTTGTTTCAACTTTGTTGGGGAGTGATATGTGTATTATATGCAGGTGTGTCAATAATTGATCTAACATCTCAGTATTATTCGAAAAAGTTTGGATTAGTATTGAACTGAATATATTTCAGGCAGGTTCGGATTAGAGAACTTGATCGTTTATTATTTGGATTAGGTTCGGGTAAAACCCAAAAACCTAACTATGACCTAAATTAGCACGGAATTTCAGACCAAGATTTGCGGGTCAAGCTCGGACTTGGGCCAGATTCCGGTCTTAGTTTATGACCCATTTATTATTCGGGTTGGGTCGGGTTTGGTTGACTATTTAGGTTGAGTCATTTTCAGGTCAAACTCGAACCTGACCCACTGACCCAAATTGACACAACTATTTGTATCAGTGATAATATGGAATAATATGAATAAGAATGCTAGATCTATTTTCTTCTCATGAGTTCACTTCTTTAAATTTTGGTTCATATAGCATTTAAAATAGAAAGGTTTATATATGTACCAATACTTATGTATTTATCTTAAATTTCAGTTACATACATGCTCTCATTCTACGTAGCATTAAAACATATATTTTACATGTTAAAAGTTGAGATGGTTGATATTTTTTATGTGATGTCATGAAAGATTTGTTTGCTATTACTATAAAAAATGAAGTTTAGGCGTTAAGTATGTAAATGATAGGAATTGGGCGGTTAAATAGCTCTGCAAAATATTTGGAGTTATATAGTTCCCATAAATTTATTTATTTGTGTCATTTAACAACATCACATTCAATTCATATGTATTTACATATCTAACACCTAAATTTTATTTTTACATTTATGCCACCCAAATCCTTCAGATCACATAAAAAATACCACTATTTTAATTTTTATGAAGTGAAGTTCACATTTTCATGCATAGGTGAGATGGTGTATATGTCAAAATATAAGTTTAGGTGTTAGATATGATAGAATTTTCATATTCTATATAACTAAATGATATCTCAAAATATATCAAACTTGTTTATTAATTTTAATAAAATATATTTATTGAAACTATAAGCGGAAGCGACATAGGATCGTACATACCTCCAGCCATAGCTTACACGTACAAAGGCGAACTCTCTGTTTACTCGGTAAAGTTATGTTATAGATCTTCTAAACTTTTCTCACTCACAACCCGATGGTGAGGAAACAAAAATGTGAGGAGCAAGCTTAGGGACCAAAACATTAAGCATCACATCTATTTATAGGCTCTGCCCATCACAGAGATCTACGGTTGTGATCCCATCATAGAGATCAACGGATGTGAGTAGGGCATACGAAAAGGTGGAATATGAAAGGGTTGAACTTAGACTTAATATGGACCACATTCTAGGATTCATTTCCCTTGAAAATATAAAGAATTTATTTCCCTTGAAAACACAAAGGTTTCAAATGGGAATTGTAAATAAATAAAAAATAAAAAATTAATCAGAGAAATGAATGAAAATTCTAACATTCTCCCACTGTGTCCATATAATTCAACACACAATATAGAAAAGCAAAATATATAAATCATGGCGATAGGTCCTCTTATAGTGAGTATTATCTTCCATGTATTACACTATATCAAGTATCTCAATACTAGCCCTTATAACTTAATGAATAAACCATATGTCTATTCCAGGTCCAAACCAAATGATATTTCTCATAATAAACAAATATGTGCACAACCATATAAGAAAATATCAACTGAATAAGAGTTTCATTAAAACAATAAATCACATTATGGAACCAAGTCCCATTCGAACTACATGATCCTTGAAATTCTTTGGTGGCATGCCTTTAGTCAAAGGATCAGCAATCATCAACTTAGTGCTAATGTGTTCAATGACCACTTTATTTTCCTTAACACGTTCTCTAATGGCTAAATATTTGATGTCGATGTGTTTACTTCGACTTCCACTTTTATTATTCTTAGCCATAAATATTGCAGTTGAGTTGTCACAGTACAACTTTAATGGCCTCGAAATAGAGTCCACAACTCTAAGCCCAGATATGAAACTCTTCAACCATACACCATGTGAGGTAGCCTCAAAACATGATACGAACTCAACTTCCATAGTGGAAGTAGCAGTCAAGGTCTGCTAAGCACTTCTCCAAGATACAACTCCACCAGCTAGCATGAAAATATAACCAGATGTTGATTTTCTGGAATCAATGAAGCCAGCGTAGTCTGAATCGGAGTAGCCAATCACTTCCAAATTATCAGTTTGTTTGTACATGAGCATGTAGTCCATTGTACCTTGAAGATATCTCATCACTTTCTTTACAGCTTTCCAGTGCTCAATACCTGGATTACTCTGATATCTTCCCAACATTCCAACAGCAAATGCAATGTCAGGTCTAGTACAAACCTGAGCATACATAAGGCTGCCAACAGCTAAAGCATATGGAATGTTCTTCATGTGTTCTCGTTCAAACTTATTTTTCGGGCACTGACTCAAATTGAATCTGTCGCCCTTTACAATAGGTGCTATACTTGGTGAACAATTCTTCATGTAAAATCTCTCTTGAACTTTATTCATATAGGCCTCTTGAGACAAACTAAAATACCTCGAGGTCTTTCTCTATGGATCTTAATGCCAATGACATAAGATGCCTCACCCATATCCTTCATATCAAAATTTCTAGAGAGGAATTGTTTCACTTCATAAAGTAAACCCTTATCATTGGTTGCGAAGTAAAATATCATCCACATACAATACAAGAAAACAAATTTTACTCCCACTAACCTTCTGGTATATACATTGATCCATGACGTTCTCTTCAAAACCAAATGAAGTAATAACTTCATGAAATTTCAAATACCACTGATGGGAGGCTTGTTTCAAACCGTATATGGATTTATTTAGCTTGTAGACCAAGTGTTCACCGTCACTAGAGGAGAATCCTTTTGGTTGTTTCATTTAAACCTCTTCCTTTAGATCACCATTAAGGAATGTTGTTTTCACATCCATTTGATGTAACTCAAAATCAAAATGAGCTACCAATGTCATAATTACCCGGAGAGAATCCTTTTTAGATACAGGAGAAAATGTATCAGTGTAGTCAATTTCTTCGCTCTGAGTGAACCCTTTGGCAACAAGTCTTGCCTTATGTCTCTCGATGTTACCTTGCGAGTCTTTCTTTGTTTTAAAAACCCATTTAGATCTAATGGCTTGTACACCATTAAGCAACTTAACGAGATCCCAGACTTGATTAGATGCCATAGAATCCAACTCATCTTTCATGGCATTATGCCATTAGTCAGATTCCTTAGAACTCATGGCTTGTGAAAACGTTTCAGGATCATTTTCGGCTCCAATGTTTTAGTCTGATTCTTGAAGATACACAACATAATCACTAGGTATGGTTGTTTTTCTTTCTCTAGTAGACCTTCTTAAAGTTGTTTCAACATGTTGTTCAACAATATCTTGTTGTTCCTCATTAACAACTTGATCTACTTGGTTTTTATTAATAGCTTGTGGAACTTCAGCAATTGGTTGTCTAACACCTGTTTGTCCTTGAAGGGTATGAATGACAATCAATCTGTCACTTGATCTAGATGGTTGAGCTTCACAGTGATCCTTTTCAGAAGCAATATCCTGAAAATGATCACTCCCACTGATCAAGTCATACTCAAGAAATTTTGCATTTTTTGATTCCACAATCCTAGTGCTATGAGACGGACAATAGAATCTATACCCTTTAGACCTTTCAGCATATCCAATAAAATACCCACTAATGGTTCTTGGGTATAACTTTTTTTCTTGTGGGTTGTAAATTCTTACTTCAGACGGGCATCCCCAAACGTGCATATGTCGCAAACTTGGTTTCCAACCTTTGAATAACTCAAAAGGTGTCTTTGGAACAGCCTTGGTTGGAACTCTGTTTAATATATATGCAGGCGTCTTTAGAGCTTCAGTCCACAAGAATTCAGGGAGTTTCGAGTTACTCCGCATACTTCTCACCATGTCCATTAAAGTTCGGTTTTTTCTTTCTGCCACACCATTCTGATTCGGAGAACCAGGCATAGTGTGTTGGGAAACAATCCCATGTTCTTGAAGAAACTTCGCAAATGGACCAGGTGCTTGTCCACTCTCTATGTATCTACCATAATACTCCCCACCTCTATCTGACCTCACGATTTTAATTTGTTTTCCACATTGATTCTCTACTTCAGCCTTAAAGACTTTAAAGATATCCAAAGCTTCATCCTTAGAATGAAGTAAGTAGAGATACATGTATCGTGAATAATCATCTATGAAGGTGATAAAATATTTTGGACCAACTATATCCATGTCTGGACAACAAATATCTGTATGTATGATCTCCAATAGGTTTGTGCTCCTCTTGGCACCCTTTTTAGACTTATTAGTTTGCTTACCCTTTATGCAATCTAAACAAGTCTCAAAGTCAGCAAAATCCAAAGTACAAAGTACCCTTTCATTTATCAAACTTTTAATTCTCTTAATGGAGATATGTCCTAATCTCCGGTGCCATAACATAGAGGATTCCTCATTCACAACACATCGTTTTAACCCAGCAGTAACATGCATAAAATTATAAGCAACATCATTTTGTAATTCAATAGAGTAAAGACCATCAGACAAAGTACCATAACCAATAACCTTAGATTCAAAAGATAAACTAAAACCAGAATCCAAGAAGTTAAAGGAAAAACCCAAAGGTATAAGTCTTGAAATAGAAATCAAATTCCTAGAAAAACTTAAAACATAAAAAGTTTTTTCCAAATGTAAAACGAAACTGCTGCTTAAAACCAAACTGCATGTTCCAATGGCTTCTACATGTGAACTCATCTTGCTTCCCGAATAGATGCATAGTTCACTTCCCATTGGCTTCCTTAGGTTTTGCATACCCTACATGGTATTAGAAACATGGATTGTAGAACCAGAATCAATCCACCATGTATTATGATTAACACTAACCAAATTAGACTCATAACAGACAAATGAAAGTTGAGTACCTTTCTTGTCGAGCCAGTTCTTAAACTTAATGCAGTCTTTCTTCATGTGCCCCTTCTTCTTACAGAAGAAACACTTTGACTCTTTCTTTATGTCTGGCTGAGGAGGAATGATCACTGAAAAATTTATTAAGAAATTCATACCTATTTTTGATGAAATTGCACTTTAAAGAAGGGTATTTCTTTATTTTATTGCAGGAATAAAGAATTTAGGTGATAAAAGCAAAAATCATAAAAAGGAGCGAATTTGGAGCAAAATCATGCAATTTGTCTTGAGTCGCCGACAGCGAGATCGAGCCCGCCGACGGCGAGGTTACGAGAAGAAAATTTTGAAGAATTTATAACTGTATCGCTGACAGCGAGCCCAAGCCCGCTGACAGCGAGCTAGAGCGGTTTGAAGATCTTCTAGAAGCCTCACCGACGGCGAGCTAGTTCAAATGGTGCAGATACATTGAACCTGGACACTTTTTGAAGGGATGCTTACACACCTCTTGGTCTTTTGCTCACCTCTATATATAGAAGCCGAAATTAAGTCTTTAGTGTGTTATTTAGTGTCCAATCTTTTGTGTTCTAAGTGTGTTAAGTCGAGTTTTGTGTCTTAGTGTGTGTCTTAGAGAGTTCTTGAGTGAGTTGGTGAGTTTTTAGTGAGTCGTCGTTGTCTTGGAAGGAAGAGTCGAAAAGGCTGCGAGGAGTCCGCTTGGGGATAAATTAAGATAAGTATTTGTATTTATTATTTTTAACTTTAAATGAAATCCATGCTTAGTTTAGTTTCCATGCATTCTGAGTAGTTTATTTAGTCTTTCTCCCTGTTATGAAATTAAGTGATTTGATGAACTAAAAATAGAAGTACTTTTATATATTAATAAATTGTGATAATTTTTACTTAAAACTTAATTTACTTTTCAAATCGGCCATTTGATTTGTTAAAATATGTTAATTATCAACTATAGTAAAAATTACATCCGATATTCGGGGAATTCAAAAGCCTTGGAAGGAGGGTGCAAATAAATAGGGAAATAATATCATCGGGTGTAGAATTGAGCATTTTAGTGTGACGAACTAAAATATTCAATTCGGTCCTATTGTTTGAGAGCTGAAGTGTAGATGTTAGCCCTCGAGCGAGGGAACGTGGGAGCTGCGAAGTGGCGGTCGAGTATCCTCCCGACTCTAGCCACGGATTCAGTAATCAAACATAGGATTAGTCAATATTCTTTACACCTGGACCAAACGGTAAAGAATAGGAATGCTCCTATTTGTCACAATACCTTAACATTATATATTTTAATTCATCAATCATTTAAATTTCTAAACAAGGGGAAAGATATTTTTTCTGAATAGTTAAGACTTATTTAGCAATTAGTTTTATTTCCTGCACTTGCAATTCGTATTAATTTTCTACTTAGTTAATTTATCTAATTAAAATACTTAGTTTACTTTATTGCGCTTAAATTCAGAATTCCAAATTTTTGTATATTATTATTATTATTATTATTATTATTATTATTATTTTAAAATTAGCTGTTATTTAATTTTCTCTTTCCTCGTGGGATCGATAACTGGGACTCCACTAGAGCCCCGTATTACTTGATACGATACTTATACTTGCGTAGCATCCACAACATAAACAATTACAATTCTATACATATAATATAGCGGGGTCAAGTTTTTGGCTTCGTTGCAATCAAATTAAAATATCATAATATAAATTTGTGGGTCAAGGAATCTTGCCCTTTTCCTTATTTTTGGCTTGATCCCTCTTCCTCTTTCCTTGAGTAGTAAAATTCACCTTTTCACCTTCTTCCATTGCCAACCTACCTTCCTCTTGAACACACATGGTCAACAGCTCGTTAATTAACCATTTGTCTTTATGTGTGTTATAAGAGATTTTGAAGGGTCCATATGGTTGGGGCGAGTGTTCGAATGAAATGAACAAGGAAAGATTCCGACATTTTAACTTCCAAAGTTTCAAGCTGAGCCGCTATGTCCCTCATATGCATGATATGATCACGCAAGCCTTTAATTCTGGTGAGCTTCATGGATGAAAACTGTATAATTAAGGTGCTGGCCAAAGCCTTGTCAGATGAAGCAAACTGCTCATCAATGGCTTTCAGAAGGTCCTTGACCTTATTATGCTGCTCGACAGAACCACGAATACCAGCAGATATCTTAGTCTTTATGAACATCATAGAGAGGCGATTGGATCGTTCCCATTTTTCATAAAGATTAACAGCATCCGGAATGCTGGTTTCAGTAATGGCAGGTGGTTCGTCTTTTCTTATAGCATAATCAATATTCATCCATCTTAAATGGAGAAGAATTCTCTCTTTCCATACTTTATAGTTATCACCCTTTAATTCGGGAATATCACACTTAAAATCAGAAATATTCACAGGTTGAATAATTGTAAAATTTATCAAATATATATGCTCATTAAACAAAAAATTTGAGACTTAAAAAAAGACATGTTTACCAATGTAAATCATGCTCAAATCAATGAATCTAGTGACATAGAATTTTGCTTGTGAGCTAAAATCCTACTCAATTAGATTCATCTAATAACTTTATGATAAACCTATCAAATTATGTTCCCTTTTATTAATTCCTGTGAGAAGATTAATAAATATAAGTTGATATTTCATTCTAATTAATCATACAAATATAAAAAAATTCCTGTGGGTAGAATTCGTTATATCTCATATGATTAATTACAACTAATATTGTAATGTGATTCATGAACTTAATATATAATTTTAATTAATTAAAGATACTGTGGCTATTCCTTAATTAATTAAAATTATATGAATCAACTATCATTAATTAACTCTTTATTAAGAGCTGAACATTTGCATACAATCATGTATAATACAAATAAAATGAATAACAATGCATAAATATTATTTAACATAATTTTTGCATGTATAATAACCATAAATTTATACGCAAAAAATTTTAAGAAATAAATAAGTAATTTATGCATAATAGTTATTCAACTTTTAAAAACAAACAAGTTCTTAATTATAATTTTAATGTGAATAAATTACATAACTTAATATTGTATGCTTAATTTAACACAAAAAATTAAACATATTTAACAAAATAACTAAATAATTTAGACACATTAAAATACAAAAATGACTCATAATTAATTACAAAATCAATTATGTGCCAAACAGTTCATAAAATTATTTAGAACTTGATTACAACATGATTTCCGATTTTATTTTGGATTAAAAATGTTAAAATTCTAATATACAAAAATTAAAACTTTTTCTCCAAAATCGGGCAACAAGTACGGATATTAATCTTAATGTCCAACCATGATTTAAACTTGTGTAACAACAATTAGATACATTAGAAATCAACGTTCTTAAGGATTTCTAATCATAACTCAATCAATCAATTGCCTAGAATCGAAAATCACGTATAAGTGTATATAAACAGAGTGAAAAAGAGTAAGCAAGACAGAGGTTAAGCTTTCTCTGATACCAAATGATAGAATTTTCATATTCTATACAACTAAATGATATCTCAAAAGATATCAAACTTGTTTATTAATTTCAATAAAATATATTTATTGAAACTATAAGCGGAAGCGATATAGAATCGTACATACCTCCAGCCATAGCTTACACGTACAAAGGCGAACTCTCTGTTTACTCGGTAAAGTTGTGTTATAGATCTTCTAAACTTTTTTCACTCACAACCCGATGGTGAGGAAACAAAAATTTGAGGAGCAAGCTTAGGGATCAAAACATTAAGCATCACATCTATTTATAGGCTTTGCCCATCACAGAGATCTACGGTTGTGATCCCATCATAAAGATCAACGAATGTGAGCAGGGCATACAAAAATGTGAAATATGAAAGGGTTGAACTTAGACTTAATATAAACCACATTCTAGAATTCATTTCCCTTGAAAATATAAAGAATTTATTTCCCTTGAAAACACAAAGGTTTCAAATGGGAATCATAAATAAAAAAAATAAAAAATTAATTAGAGAAATGAATGAAAATTCCAACAAGATATGTAAATATATAGGAATTGAGTGTTTTGTTTGAAAACCTTCCTTAATTTATTTTGTATAAGTTGTACCAGATAACCATTCATTCCAGTCCATTGATTCTTCTTCAATACGTGATTAAAATGTTTTCCGAAAGAAATTGTTATAGCAACAATCTAGCATGTATGTCATTTTGCTCCTTCCATTTAAAAATTCTAGTCGTGCTCTTGGACAATCCAATAGGAATTGAGATATCTTCATCGAGAGATGATTTTTTGCTAAAATTACCTCGTTCTCTCAAAGAACTTTTCATATTTACTATGAAATTAGAAATATCAAAATTATACTTAACAGAATTATTTGATTAGTGTAAACAAAAAACTTAATTATTATCAAAGAAACAATACCGATCCTTTCTTCATGTTTTCTACATCTGGTGTATTCATTTGACAACATTTGATCACGTAAAGAGTATGTTCTATTTGGAATACAATGAGTTGTTTTTACTTTAGAAATAGCGATATGATCTCCAAATTTAGAGATAATTTCATTAATAACAACATCTTCAGAGTTGGTCTTTTTTATTATCATTATTTTTTTTAAAAGTTACATTATTGCCTGAGATAATTGTCAAAATATAAAGTAATTGATGTGAATGAAAAATTTTCAAGGATGACCAAGGCAGCAACAAAAAATTGTAATCCTACTCAAAATTAGTCTTAGCCAACTATTTGTGCATTTAAAAATTTTCCTAGAAAGCCTATTGAGTATATTAAATGGTGCTTAATAATGTTTTTTAAAAAACTTTAAAATAAAACTACTAATTGAGCCTAATCATGTTCCTGAAAATTCTTTAGAATATTTTTTAGGAAAATAACTCCTAAGGAAAACATAAGAATTGTGTGGTATGTATGTGGATATTAATGTAGAAACTAACTAGGTTTAATTGTTAAAGATCATGAAAGTTATTGTTAAGGCCATATGATTTTATCTTGTATGTGCCAAAGTAATTTGCTTTCTAATAGATGTTTTGAATCAATGATCTTCAAGGCTTGTCATTGTGATCAAGATGTATTATATCAAAGTAAACAACATAAGTTATGTCTTAGTGATTGCTTTCAAGTCAATTGAAACTTTATGTATATATCTAAATCTTATATTTAGGTAAAATATACAATATGTGAGTATCTGAATATTAGTACATGTTTAAAATGCCATATCTATTAGATTCTTATTCCTACATTTTTGTATAGGATACCTTCAAGAAACTTATATATGTCATAAAAATAATAGACATTGCATAATCTAGTATTCGAGAAGTGTAGCATGATTACTTATTGAATAAACGAAAGCACAATGCTAGTAATGGACTCACTGATAATATTTATAAAAGTAACAATCGTGAAGAATGATAGAATACTATACACAAAAAATACTTGGTTTTAGTGCAGAACAGGTGTGGTTTGAAAACTACAAAATCAAATATTGCCAGGTAAAAAGCTAGGTAAGCAAAGTAACAGTTGTTCACAGAAGGACATTCACAAGTAAGACTTAACACATCCATTAGACCACAACTATATCAAACATAAATGCATCATTAAAAATATCTGAAAGGAAATAATGTCAAGGGAAAAACATAGTTGATGTTGTAATATAGCAGATACTTGGAGCCATAATTGAGAATGGAGTCAACATAACGAAAACATTTTCCCATTCTTTAGGCTTCAAATGGTAAAACAATCACAAAAAAAAAACAGTAACTAGGTCTAAGATATTGGACCCCCTACAACAGATGAGGGTGAATTCTTCAAGTTACTTATACGTGCAAAAAAGTGCATTTGTCAGTTAAGAACAGTCTTCAAAAAGACTCGCAACATCCAAAAAAAAGTATCATATTGAAACATAAATTCAACTCATTTGCTTGCAGTTACAACCATGAACACATCCAGACCGAGATACCAACTTTTTTGCGAAAGGTAGGGTCACTAAACTTGAAAGGAGTGGAGGATAGAGAACCCTAGCTGTCAAAGATGACAGGAGTGGAGGATGAGGGATGTCGAGCAACAACCATGAAGAAAAACAAGAAATTTGGTGAAGGAGACACAGATGTGACAAGGATGTCGCACAACCTTTCTTTCTCTTTTTTAGATCCTGTGAAATCTACATAATTGCAGAATTTAAGACAAATCAACATCATTTTGGAATTTACCAAATTCCAAAATTTATTGAGCTCCATTTTTGTCTTTGGGTAGGATTTAACATAAATCCCATGTAATCCTACTTAAAACTGACTACCAAACAACCCCTTAGATGATAGAGGGTAGTTTGCATGATTGCTCTGTTGGAATGGAGAAGCTTTTAGGATTTGGCAAAGGTTAAAAATTTATGAAAAAAGCTTCACTTATATTTATCACATTTTCTTGGCTTGATACAAACTCAAAGACTCCACCCCTATTTATACTAGTGGCACCTGTTATATTAATGGCTAGGATTGTGCCACTACAATTCTAATCTAATGGTTACATAATTCCATACCTACCACATAATAATTTCACACCTACCACATAATAATTCCAAACCTACCACGCAATAATTCCACACCTACCACACATTCTAGAATAAGATGAGACATTTTTTTAGAAATTAGGCTCTTATTGAGTTTTATTTAAAAAACTAAAATCAAGTTTATATTTCAACATCCCCTCTTAAACTTGATTTTGTGACTCCAAGTAAACTTCTCATTTTAATAAAGTCTTCACTCTTGAGTGGCTTGGTAAAAATATCAGCAACTTGATCTTGAGACTTCACGTACTGCACTTGTATCTCCTTTCTTTCGATGCATTCTCTGATGTAGTGATAGTGCATATTAATGTGCTTGCTTCTATCATGAAAAACTAGATTATTTGCTAGCACTATTGCAGACTTGTTATGGATACAAATCTTAATCGCCTCTTTTTGAGGTAAACTTAACTCTTTCAATAGGTTTCAAAGCCAAAATCAATTATATCCAAGTGAAAGCAGTATCTCTTATGAAGAACACGAATCCTGTAGTGCTCTTTCTATCATCCATGTCTCAAGACCAATCACTGTCGCTATATCCTTCAAGCTTGAAATTGTTAGATTATGAGTAAAGTAAGCCAAAATCAATTGTACCTTTGATATAACACATAATTCTTTTAGCGGTCTTCAGGTGGGTAGCAGTTGGAGTCTCCATGTAGCGACTGACAAATCCAACAACATAAAGGTCTTGTGCATATCAAGTAGCGCAAACTTCCAACCAAACTCTTGAAAACCATTGGATCAATTCTTTTCCCTCATCATACTTTGATAGCTTGAATCCACATTCTACTGGCGTATTTATAGGTCAGCTATTATCAATCTTGAAATTCTTCAATATCTCTCTTGCATAACCCTCTTAAGAGATGAAAATCTCATCTTTCGTTTGCTTGACTTCAATGCCAAGATAATATGCCATGAGCCCAATATTTGTCATTTCGAACTCCTTTGTCATCACTTCTTTGAACTTTTCAAACATGCTTGGATTGTTTCTGGTGAAGATCAAGTCATCGACATATAAACAAACAATCAAGACATTTTCATCCTCATTCTCGATGTAAAGAGCATGCTTATAAGGACACTTTAGAGATGTTTGTCTATTCGACTATTCCATGCTCTTGGTTCTTTCTTCAGCTCGTAGAGAGCCTTTTTTAGCTTTAGAGCCTTGTCTTCTTGTCCTTTGACTTCATGTCCTGGTGGTTGCTGAATGTAAACTTTTTCTTCAAGTATTCCATTCAAGAAGGCAGATTTTACATCCATTTGATGTATTCTCCACTTTGAGCTGCCAAAGAGATGATTAGTCTAATAGTTTCTAATTGAGCAACAAGGGCAAATACCTCATCATAGTCAACGCCTGCTCTTTGACTATAGCCTTTTACCACCAATCTTGCCTTGTATCTTTCAATTTCTCCTTTGGAATTTTTCTTTTTTTTGTACACCCACTTCACATCAATTACCTTATGGCCTTTATTAAATGAAGCTAGCTCTCATGTGTCGTTCATCTTGATTGCCTTGATTTATTCATCCATTGCATCTTTCCACTTCTTGCTTTGTATGGTTTCTTGGAAATCCATAGGCTCACAGTCTGCAAAGAGACAAAAAAAGGGTAAGATTATCTTGATTGTTAGTTACCTCATAAAGATCTTGTAATCTTCTGAAGCATGGTACTATTTCACTTGAATTTTCTGTTGAAGTTGACGATGATGAGTCACTTTGAGTACTTGTAGTCAGTGTTGTTTGTGTAGTAGGCTCTTCTCTTGCTTGCTTGATCCTTGGCTGCTCTGCGTCTTCTTCTTGAAAGTATGAGAAAAAGTTGTAGTCCTCATCATGTGATCCCCAGTCCCATTCTCCTCCTTCATCGAATATGACATCTTTGCTGATGATTGTCTTCCCTGTATTTAGATTGTATAACATGATGAAAATGAACTTCTCACACTTGTCATCTAGCTTGCTTCTTTTCTTGTCGGGTATGTGTATATGAGTTATGCATCCAAAACTTATAGATGAGAGATTTTGGGCTTCCTTCCACTCCATGCTTCTTGTGGTGTCTTTCCCAACACACTTCTTGTTGGTGATTGGTTAGCCAAATAAACAGTACATGCAACTGCTTCCGTCCAAAACTCCTTCGGCAATCTCTTGCTTTTTAACATGCTTCTTGCCATTTTAAGGAGGGTTCTATTCTTCCTTTCCACTACTCCATTTTGTTGCGGGATCTTGGAACAGTTAGAAGTCGACGTATTTCGTTGGCTTCATAGAATTCTTGAAATTCTTTTGAAGTGAAATCTCCTCCTCAATCAGATTGCATAGCTTTGATCTTGAGACCACTCTCTTTTTCAACATTTGCCTTAAACTTCTTAAATATTCTAAAAACCTCTGATTTTTGTTTTAAGAAATACACCCGTGTTTTTCGTGAAAAAATCATCTATGAAGAGAAAAAAATAGTTGCTCTTACCGAGTGAGCTTGGCTTTATTGGACTGCACACATCTGTATGTATGAGCTCAAGAGGCTTTTGGGCTCTTAAACTTAACTCCCTTGGAAAGCTTTTCCTGAAGTGCTTTCCGAGTAAACATCCTTCACATAATTGATCTGTGTGGTTGATGCAAGGTAATCCTCTCACCATCTCTTTCTTTGAAAGTAATCCGAGTCTTCCGAAATTGAGATGCTCAAATCGAAGATGCTAGAGCTAAGAAGCATCTTTATAAAAAATCTTGAGACATTTGGCAATATCATTTTAAATGTTGAGCAAGAGCATTCTATTTTTAGACATTGGCATCTTAGCAATCAAGTTACCAGTATTGTCTTTTAAGAAGAGAGTATTTTCTTTCAAGTGAATATCATATTTTTTCTCCAAAGTTACCCTAAACTCAAGACGGTGCTCTTCATATTCGACACAAAGTAAACATTATAAATAAATTTATGCTTTCCATTTTTCTGGCGGATGAGGATGTTACCTTTGTCTTTCACCTCTACCTTGACTCATCTCTAAAAGAAACATTGCCCTTACTGATTTATCAAGTTCTACGAATGTGATTCGTTTCTCACACATATGGTTGCTTGCATCGGTGTTCAAGTACCATGTACTATCTTCACCTCTTTCAGTGTCCTTGTATGCCAGCAGTAGATTGCCATCTTCTTCTCTCTTTTCATCTATGTAGTTGACTCTTTCATTAACTTTGTTCTGAGGTGCTCTACATTCTTTCGCATAATGCTCGAGCTTGTTACAATTATAACACTTAATTTGAGATTTATCAAACCTCGAGTTTGAGCTCCTTTAACCATGTCCTCTTATAGGTCTTTCTCCTTTCTTGTAGTTATTGTTGGTACCCCATCCTTGCTTGCTAGCATGACCTCGTCCTTGTCCACTGCCTCTTCCATGTTGGCTTCTAATATTGTTGAAGCTTTCATCTTTCTGAGTTAGTTGGAGATCCGTCTTGAGAAGTTGTTCAGCAATCTCTTCATTCTTCTTCTTATTTTCTTCATGGTTTTGCAATGAACCCAAAAGTTGCTCTATCATCAAGACTTGTAAATCCTTGGTCTCTTCGATAATGGTTGTGATACTATCAAATTTTGAATCTGACGATCGAATAATCTTTCCATGATACCCACATCTTCTAACTTCTCACCATTTATTTTTAGTTGGTTGGAAATGGTAATGACTCTAGAAAAGTAATCGGAGACCAACTCTCCTTCTTTCATATGCAAAACATCAAATTGGCTTCTTAAAGTTTGAAGTCGTACCTTTTTAACCTTCTCTTCTCCCTTATACGAGACCTCGAGTTTCTTCCATGCTAGCTTGGCCGAAGTAGCACTTGAGATCTTCTCAAAACCATCTTCATCTAAAGCTTGATAGATGAAAAAGAGAGCCTTCTTGTCTCTCTTTCTCAAGCTCTTAAACTATCTTTTTATATTGTGGATAGAGCGGACTCGTCACTTGTCTCATCATAGCCGTTCTCCATAACTTCTAAATAGTCGTGCGCTCCAAGGATTGCCTTCATCTTGATACTCCAAATGTTATAAATACTTTCCTTAAGCATCAAGACTTGAAAGGAAACCATACCACTGTTTGTCATTGCTCTATAAAGGAACCTTTAGGCTCTGATACAACTTTGTTGGAATGGAGAAGCTTTTAGGATTTGGCAAAGGTTAAAAATTTATGGAAGAAGCTTCACTTATATTTATCACATTTTCTTGGCTTGATACAAACTCAAAGGCTCCACCCCTATATATACTAGTGGCACCTCCTAAATTAATAGCTGGGATTGTGCCACTACAATTCTAATCTAATGATTACAATAATTCCATACCTACCACATAATAATTCCACCCCTACCACACAATAATTCCACACCTACCACACATTCTAGAATAAGCTTCTAGATGAGATATTTTTCTAGAAATTAGGCTATTATTGAGCTTTATTTAAGTAACTAAAATCAAGTTTATATTTCAACTGTTCTTTCTATTATAATTTCTTGGTTTGTTCTGTCACTTCTAAACAATGACATGCTTTTTATATTTTCTACTTTTTGTTAAAAAAATATTCAATGCTTTGATGCCTTAGAAGTCATTCAGACTTCATCATGGATGGAATAAATGGTGGAAGGAAGACATTTATTGGTTATTTTTTTTTTTCATTTAATTGCAGTCATCAACTAACCCAACTTTTTTTCATTTAGCCCAGCTTTTTATTTATTTCTTTCATCTGTAATGCTTGCTTGTCATTTGTTAATCAACCAATATTTCTTTTATACTTTATAGATAAAGATTCTAATACATTTAATGGTAGTACTCTTCTTGATGTTAATAAGCAAATTGCTAGCGAGATTCATAGAATTATTTAAATGAATGAAGAAGATAATGAGGAAACTAATAAAGAAGAAATGCATGGAGTTAGTGATTGAACAATTAAAAAGAAAAGAAAAGGAAGTTAACTGCATCACTATGGGTTATGCCACTTGGACATGATGATAAGAGAAAGTGTAAATGTAAAAAATTGGCTCAACTCGTTAATGAGATAGCAAATTGGCATTAAAATTTTTGAAACATCATATACAAAATTACCAGAAAAAACTACTCGTGATAATGGTTAACTTTTTTCAATAAATTACCTCCAATTTATCTTTATTTATGTTTGGCGCAAAAATTTTGATTAACAAGAGCTCCATGGTTTGTTATAGGTTGTATTATTATGCACGATTCACCATTCCAGTTTGTTGAAAGGATTGGTACTAAAGCATTACTATGCTATATACGTAGAGATTTATAATTTATCTCAGGAAATATTGTACGAAATGACTGTAAGAAAATGTACATTAAGAAGGAGAAAGTTCATGCTTTACTATATAAATCATTGAGTCGAATTAGTTTGACATGATTTGTGGACTTCAATAAATACTGATGAATTTAGTTGTTTGATTGCATATCTTATTGATAATGTTTGTTAAACCCAAAAGAAAATTATAAACTCTGAATTTATGCCACCAACACATGACAACCTCACATTATTTGAAGTCATGCAATTTTTTCTTACTAATTAAGAAATTGAAAGAAAGATTTTTTGTATCACTTCAAAAAAATGCATTAACAATTAATGACTCTGTTGACTTCTTAAAAAATACATTTGAATGTAAGAGGGGGACTTCAATGTATTGAGAAATTCTGTCATATGCAGCATTGTGCACATATTATAAACTTAATTATTCTGAAAGTGATAAAGAAGATAAAAGATTTTGTTTCTAAGATTCATGAAAGTATTAAATATGTTAAAAATTCCCAAGTATAGATTGTGCATAATAGAATAGTCTTGATGATAATAGAAAATTGAGACAGGATATTTCTACTAGGTGGAACTCAATTTTCATCATGCATGATGAAGCTATGTACTATAGACATGTTTTTTTGCATCTAGGATTGAGTAATTCAAATTATAAAAACTGTGTTTCAAATAGTAAGCAAGGGAAAACGATTCATAAATTTGGAACAAAATATCCAAAATCATATTTTTATTGTTCATGTATTATTATGCCTATGCTGCATCAAAGGACGGAGCACATGTGATCTTGATTTTATCAAACATATGACAATAAAAATGCTTGTAAAGTTTAAGAAATATTGGTCATATGTCTCCATAATATTCACAATTGCTATTTTTCTTAAGCCTAATATATGTTTAATTTTATTGTTGGTGACTACACTAAAGATACTTTAATAGTGAAGGAGAAATTATTCATATTATTTACATTCAAAATCAAATTCACATTGTTCTTCTTCACATAAATAAGATATAAGTCAAACTTTTTATTATGACAATTCAAGGGGCTTTACATCAACAATCATTACATCAGTGTTATTGTATGTGATTATCTTAACTATTTCTTATTATTTTTGTGTCTAACTTATTGGTATTGCTTTAGTATATGTAACATTTACTTTTGTACATAATGAATTTTGACTTTTTTGATGATGAAGATAGCATGCCTATAAAGTCAGAGCTTAAGAATTATTTAAATGAGCCTATACTTGGAACAAAGATGGAATTGGATATTTTGCATTTTTGGAGGTGTAATATAATATAAGTTTTCTATGGTAGAATAATGGCACATGACTTAAGGTCTACCATCTTATACTTCATTTACTTGCATCCCTTGAATTTGAAGTAGGCAGTGAGAACTATTTTTTATTCATTTGCTCGGGATGTCCTACTAACTCTTATTTGTTGTTATTGCCTACATCTTTTCTCTATTACTAAACAGAGCCTATAAAATGATATATTTGATGATAGGGTTTAACAATTAAAATTATTGAAATGCAATCAAACAATATATATATATATATATATATATATATATATATATATATATATATATATATATATATATATATATATATATATAAAAGGAAAGGGCAGAAGAAGCCCCTACATGTTGAGTATGAAAAGATTTACAAAAAGTGGTAGAAAGGCCTCCATACTAACAAAAGCCTAGTGGCAGCCCCTACCATGAGATAAGAAAACAGAAAAATTGCAAAGCCCCTCCCACTCACCAAAACAGTCAAAATCTGGAAAATAAGCTTGCAGCAAGAGGGCCCCCACAACGCCAAGTGATCAGCATGTTGATTCCCTCCCAGAAAAGAGAGAAAATAAGCTTGCATCCTTGAGGTAAATAGGTTTGATATAAGGGCCCAGTAGTAACACTGCAGATGTCCAGCAGGTGAACCAAAGAGATAGCAGCAAAGAACTTCAGAGGCATTCCAAGGTCAAAGCACCAGGGAACATAAAAGGCTCAGAGGGGAAATTTATATTCAATTCTGAAATGGGGGGAACTCAGCTTGTCTCCAGCAATTAAGAATTTTAGCTCATTGGATGGAAGGTTGGAAACCTCAGCTTTGGGGGAAATAGCACCCTCCCGGGCAAGCCAATGGGCAGGTTTGTTACCCTCCCTGAAGTTAGAAGAGAACTGAGTGTGAGGGGTTCTGAGGGCAAGAATGTGTTGCATCCAGTATTTGTGGTGCCACTGTAACTGATGGATATGGTCAATGCTATTAATCAGATCTTGAGAGTCCACCTCAATCCAAATGTTTTGCCAACCAGCAATCTGAGCAAGCTGAAGTGCCCAAAGAACAACAATCAGTTCGATTCAAAGGCATCTTTGGCAAAAACTGGGGCAAGGAAATAAAGGAGACAATTGCCCAGATGATTCCTAAAGATGCCCCCCACACCAGCACCATCATTGGAGAAACTGCCATCAGTATTTATCTTGATGTAATTGCAAAGGGGAGCTTGCCAGCTAACAATTTTTACCTGAAAGGAGACGAGCGAGGGGCTAGAGGGGATAATGAGGGAGGCTGTCGAAGAATTTGAGGGAACCCCTTATGAACAATGAGTTTGCTTATGTAGGACTTGCAATTTCGGCCATAGAGGGGCAACGACAGTAAGGTCTTCAAATTTGGCCTGGTTCCTAGCCATCCATATGAACCAGAGGGCAATGAAATGGATGGTATTAACCTTTGGGATTTCCTCATAGCACCAATGATGATGGAATAACTCCCATTGAAGGTTAATGCTATTATTACTTAGCTGGGATTTTAATTCATTCCAGACATCCTGGGAGAATTTGCACTGGAAGAACAAATGGGGGATAGATTCTTCTTGCTGATGACAAAGAACACAGATGGAAGGACCTCTCAAGCCTTTTAATTTAAGGATATCATCTGTGGGGATAATGCTGTGAAGGGCTCTCCAGCAAAGGAAGGACATGGAAGGGGAGAGGTATTTACTCCATACAGACTTCCCCCACTTGACAGTAGGCCACTGAAAGGAGGAGCTATATAGGTATTTAGTAAAGCTTTGATATTTGGAGACCCCCAGAGTGATACTGTCAGGTTTCCCCCAATGTATAGGAACCGTTGCAACTTGCTGTGCTGACTGGTCCTGCATGATAGCTCTAAGATGTGGAATGGACCAACTAGCACCATCCCAACTCTCAGCAACAGATTGAGAGAGATCAATATTTTCATTTCTAGGGATTAACCAATCTTTTGGACACCAGTTGTCCAACCAGAAATTGATCTCCCCCTTCCCCAGATCCCAAATAAATTTAGCTTCAGCTTCCTGTCTAGCTTTCAGCATTTTGCCCAAATCTTGGAGTCCCCGCTCTTCTGACAGCAAGGGAGGGGTGGACATGCTTGCAGTACTTGCCTTTCAGAAGTTTGACCCATAAGGAGGTCTGTGCTCTAAAATGGATCCATAGCTTAATGAAGTTTACATGCTGCAGGTGGAGGAGACCCCTAAAGCCTTGCCCACCAGCTAGGAGGGGTTTAGCAGTTTTAAGCCAAGATGTCCAATGTAGCTGGTGCCTTTGTCCTGACCATAGGAATCTATTGAATGTTCTTTCCAGTTGCAGATGAGTACTCTTCTTCAATGGTGTCAGTTGAAGTAGGTAAGATGGGAAAGAGGTGAGAATGCTTTTCAGGAGGGTGATTCTGCCACCATTGGACAGGAAGGAATTGGACCAGCAATTGAGTTGGGATTTTATCTTACCCAAGCATTCATCAAATTGTATTTGTTTTGCCCTACCCACAGTAAGATAAGCTCCCAGGTATTTAATTGGAGGTGTTAAACTGGAAAATCCAGTGTGCTCAGTAATCCAATGTCTAGTGGAGGCAGGAGTATGCTTAGAAAATATCAGTTGACATTTCTCTTTGTTGAAAACCATACCAGCCTGCTGTTGAAAAGTCTCCAAGCACCACTTAATCTTTTTGACAACATTTTTGTGGGCAGTTGATAGAAGCATAATATCATCTGCATACATTAAATGTGAGATAGCAATGCTAGATCTATGGTGGTACCTGGAAAGGTTTTGAGGAAGGAGCTCTCTATCCACCAATCTTGAAAAGTAGTCTAATGACAGGATGAAAATAGTGGGAGATAATGGGTCTCCTTGCTGAAGGCCCCTAGTTGCTTTGAATCTCCCCCAAGCTTGACCATTTATTAAGATGGAATGCTCATTTGTTTCCAACCATCTCCTAATAAGATTGCAGAAATGGCTCTTGAAATCTCTGGCAGCAAGGACTTCCATGATGAAATCCCAACTGATGGTATCATAAGCCTTTTGGATGTCAAGCTTGCAAATGAGGTTACCCCCCCTTTGGCTCTTATCAAGATCAAGGAGTAGTTCCTGAGCCAATAGGACATTGTCACTAATAGATCTCCCCTTGACAAAGGCTGACTGGTTTGGCCTGATTAACTTGTCCAGGTGAGGTTGCAACCTGCCCACAATAATCTTACTGATGGTCTTACTAATCACAGTTGTCAGACAAATAGGCCTATAGTGGTTCCAGTTCTGAGTAGTAGAGGTTTTGGGCACTAACACATAATTTGATGCACTGAAATAGCTGGGGAGGGGATGACCCATAAAGAAACTTTGAATGGTTTCCACCACATCATTCGAATCCAATCCCAGGGCTTCTTATAGAAGTCGATCATGTAGCCATCGAGCCCACTGTCTTAGAGCTATCCACAGAATTAAGAGCATTCCAGATTTCCTTAGCTGAAGGGGTATCATCCAGATCTAGGCTGGATGTGAATATAATATCAGCTTGGAAGAGGGATTTATCAATAGATGTCCTGAGACCAGTCTGTTGGGTAAGGAGCTGCTTAAAGTATTGAACTGCATCAGTTGCAATGTTAGGGAGATTAGATAACAGCCGACCATCTTCAGATTTGATACTATGAATATTGTTACACTTCCTTCTGTAGTTAATTTGTGCATGATAAAATTTAGAATTTCTGTCTCCATCAACAAAATGGGCAAGAGCAGCATTTTTGTTTCGAACGACTTCTCGATTAGCAATGGAAACCATAAGTTTAGCTTGGGCATCAAACAGTTGGTTTTCGATAGCAAAACCAGACTGAGCCGGGTTTCTAGGTTGGTGAGAGCATTCTCGCGAGATAATGTACCGGTGAATGTCACCAAAGGAGTTCCGACTCCGATATCCGAGGGCCTTACTGAGTTTAATCTGGAGATAGTTAAGCTTGATGAGAGGAGTAGAGTGAACAATATTACACCAATGCTTCTGGACAATGCAATTGAAATCAGCTTGGGAGGACCAAACATTCAGATATCTGAAAGGAGGAGGGGAGCTGGTCTGGTTAGGGGAGGTAATGGTAATCAAAAGGGGTCTATGGTCAGATTCAACAAAGCTTAAGTGGGTGACATAAGTAAGGAGCCAGGTGGAGAGCCATTGGTGGTTCACTAGGATTCTGTCCAATCTCTCCCATATAGTTCCTCTTCTCCAAGTATACTTTGGACCACTATAGCCAATGTCAAATAGATGTGCATCTTGTATATTTTCAATGAAGTTAGACATCTTAGTCAAATTTGGGGCCCTTCCTTCCAATTTTTCCCCAGGTGATCCAATGCAGTTAAAATCCCCCCCCACAAGCCAGGGGTGATTGAGATTGGAGCCAATGTTGATGAGCTGATCCCACAGAGCAGATCTATCCATATTGCTGCAACCTGCATAGACAAATGTGATGAAACCTTGATGGCCATTAATTTGGAAAGAGGAGTGGAGGAATTGTAGATGATCAAGAAGAAGAGACCAAGTGATTTCCTTTCTACAGAAGACCCAAATCTTGTTGCTGCAGTTGGTAAAGTGGTTAAAACCATGGAATTTATTGAGGAGTTTGCAAGAGTGCTTATGCACCAAAGGTTCAAAAATGGAAAAGCACCATAACTTATGTTTCTTAATAAGGTAGAAAATTCTTTTCAGGGACAAAGGATTACCAATGCCCCTAATATTCCATCATAGCATGTTAATCATTGAGATGGGGGGTGAGAGTTGGATGACTGAGATCTAGTTCTAGATCTAGATCTTCTTCTTGTAGAGCCTGCCAATTCCCCCTCAGATAGAGAAGACCCCAATTTCTGTAATTCAGTGCTTAATTTCTTTTTCTTCTTTGAAAGTTGGGTTTCCCATTTACCCTCAATACCAATCTGCATATCATTAATAACATTGGGAGGGAGAGCCACTGGTGAGGGGTTAGTAGGTTGAGTAGGTGTCACAATTCTGTCTACTTCTCTTCTACACCAGTCACCATTGGACCCAGGGGACTCCAGTGAGAGAGATCTGCTAGGTGACTGTTCCAACAAAATTGGGTGGACTGAATGAAGGGGTGGGCTGACAACAGGAGGATCAGCCTTCTCCCCCACAGCAATAGGTGCAGCAATTTTCAATGGTATGGGAGTATTATCAGGACAGTAGGGGCTAGTCTGAGACATGGGTTTTGATCTTCTGTTATGGGGGGAGACTGCCTGAGAGACTTCCTTATCCTTCCCTGCTGGAGGTGCCACAGATTCAGTGTTAATAATATCAGTACCTGCTGGAGGAGAGGGAGTTTTATTAGCCAAATTAACTGTTCTTCTGTGAGGGGGGTGGAGCCTATAACATCTTTCATTAGTGTGACCAAACATTTTGCAGTGAGAGCAGAAGTGAGGCTTTTGCTGCATGATAATCTCCTGCCAGTGCCCTTCACTAGCTGACCCAATCCAAATCCTTTTTATCTCAGGTAGGGAAATATCCCGTTCTACTTGAATTCTAGCAGATTTTGGCTTTTCCTTATTAATAGTTTCAGCATCCAATCTTAAAGGTGTGCCAAGGGATCTCCCAATTTGAAATAGAGCTGTTTGGTTAAAGTATCTATATGGAAGGTTGGGGAGTTTGAACCAAATAGGCACTATAGGAGGATCTTTACTTGGATCAAAATTTGATGTCCACTTGATAATCTTCATTTCAACTCCAGCAATGCTAACAACTTGTTTTGCAAATAATAAAGCACAGTCTTCCTCATTAGAGAAGTTAATGAGCAAGTGTCTTCCATCTAAAAGACCTATCTTCCAGCTGCCTTTAAAATTGAGGGATTCAAAGTATTTTCTCACTAGCTCCATTTTAGGGTGACCCAACACAAATTTCCCAATGAGGGTGAGTTTGACTTCCTCATCAAGTGCTTCCAATTCCTTGTCAGTAAAAATAACTGCTGGGCAGCCATCCTTGACTTCAAGTGGTCTGATGAAGGGGCAGGATGCTTTACCAGCTGCAGCATCATGTAGCTTTTGTGGGAAGATTAGCTTTGAGGGATCAGAAATAGAGGGGGCATTCCCAACCACACCAGCATAGGTAACTTTAGCCCAAGAAAGATTAGTATCCAAATCAATGGGACAGGCCATGGAGCAGGAAAACAAAACCAGGAGGCCAGGCAGAAAATCCCAAACCACCAACAGGAGACAGAACCCGACCACCAAAGGGGCAGTACTCCAGAAAGTCAGTCCAAGGTAGAGACAGAGAGACCAGAACAAGGCCAAACCAGGAGCAACAGAAGGAGCAAAGGACAAGGAAGCAATGGAACAGTAGAATTTAAAAAAGAAGCAGCCCGGGAAAGGCCAGAAACACAACAAGGCCACCAAAAGCAAGTACAAAGCCAAAGTTGAAACCACCCCACCTTACCTCCCACCAGAGAAGCTCCCAGGAAGACAGCCGCCGACAGGGTCATGGTCGGAACCCTAGCAGAGCAAAATCAAAGGAAGCCATTATATATATATATATATATATATATATATATATATATATATATATATATATATATATTTCAAAAAATTAACGAAAAATGAAGGTTTGCTTATGGTTGAATATAATCGTTTACAACTGCCACAATTATGTAGTGTAATGTCTCAACTTTGTGATTAATTTGTTGCTTCTATAGATTAACATCGTAAGAGTTTTTTAAATCAAGATGGTTTATCTATGTTTGTTTATCTAACTATTTCTTTTTCATTAGGAGTAATTGCATTGGAACGTTTTTAATCATTTTTATTTGCTTGGTATATGATGTTCTCCTACCAACTAATGAATCAAGAGGCAATGATGATAGAAATCCCCAAATAATTGAAAACCCTAAAGGTTCTGATAGCTAAAACTTAAAGAAAGGGCTGAATATTTCTTGTTCTTTGTAAAATTCTTTGTAGCATGTCATTTTGGTATGAAATTAGATTAGTTCCTATGGTAATTAGCAGCTTGGATGGTCTGTTGGTTTTACCCACTGTAAGTAACCACTGTTTCCATTCACTCTACGTCTCTGCCGGACAGAATCTAGTGCTACTTCTCGAAATGCATTAGTGAATGCATGTTCTGGACTGTGTTGGAATGGTTTCACTTTAATTTTAACATATATGCATATCTCATTCATTCTACAGGATAAATTGATGATTGTCTCCTCTCAGTCTTCAAATGGAGGTTCTTCAGGTAGTTGGTTGTTAAAAAATAACAATAAGGATCTTGGAAAAGCCAATGCAGCTACAAGTCTGGTATTCTTTGCTCCTTTTTTTTCAAACTAGTGTTATACAATCTTATATTTCATGTGGAACTTTTGTTCTTATTACCCCTTGCAAGGGAAGATTTTGCTGTGGGGTGTTGATTCTAATGTCTTGCATAAGTTTCTTCAGATCAAATGATAATCTTTCTGTGGTAGCCTCTAGGAGCTTTGCTCGGTATTGGCATCATCAAAGGTGGCATGAGAATTTATGAATGACAGTGAAGTTCTGACCCTGTATGATAATTTAAGAAAAAAATGAATGTTTTGCACTTATCATTTCTTTGTGAATTTTCTTGTAAAATGTAAATTTTATATTCAAGCTTTTCTTCACCATCTCCATGTGTTCCAAAACTAAATATAACATATACTTTTCATGTGAATTGATATTTGTTCTTTCAGAATAATGTCTATGCATTATAATTATATTTGTTTAAATATAAATAGTTTGATTAACATCAATCATCTTTTTAAAGATTAGTAAAAATATCATTATAAATATTTGGGTCAAAGAGTTAAATTTGAGTCAAACAGGTTGCTACCGAGTGGGTTCGGGTGACCCATTTCATAAATGGGTTGGTTTCATGTTTGATTTATTTGGGTTGGGTCAAAGGGTCACACCCGATTACAACCACATTTCATGCCCTTTCTCGGTCTTTATGCATTCTTATTAGTTTTGCCCCATCTTGATTTCTTATTCTTGTGCTTAAACTCTACTTGCTTCATCACCTCCAAAAGAATCTTTAATTTTCTTGCTTCCTCTCTTAATTTTGTTGCTGCCTTACCGTTGGGGGTAGATATCTTTATATACATTTAAGCTGCAACTTAGCTAACTTTAAAACAATAAAATTAATTTAAACATCAAATTCAGCCCAGATAAATTGCTTTATTCATTCTGAAGGTCTGTCTATGAAGAGTTTTTTTTATTAAATTATCGTAATAAAATTTATCATCAATTTCAGAAGATGCAAACAAAAGAAATGAACCCCAAACATGAAACGACCCTGTTAAAGAAATTTTTTTGCTTGGTGATGCCAAAAGGGTTCCATCAATACGTTGCAGGATAGCTTTTTGTACTTCTAGAAAATCTCTTTATAGATAGATAGATAGATAGATAGATAGATAGATAGATATATCTTGGCTTACATTATTTATTGACAAAAGCCATCATTTATAATGAGGCCATACGAATCAGTATACTATGGGAGTTCAGCATCACGAGCACGGATGCCATCAACTGCAGGAGTAGACTCTGCAAGAGGGGATTCTGGAATGCCAAATTTTGGCTTACAGGGATGAACTCTTGGAAAGCATGGCTCCAGGGAAGCAGGATTTTTCAGCAGAGGATGACGTGCATTCACAGTCCTATGGTTGTCTTTGCCGTCTGCAATAATAGAAATTTCCATATAAATTTCTTTTAAATAATGAAATTCGTTTAATATTCAAATTACTCGTGTAGGACTTACTACTAGCAGATACAGAAACCTGATTAAATTTAAGATCTAATTACATCTTTATTCGAACATATGACTCCGTTGTAAGTTTTATATCTGCGGTCTGTGAGCTTTGAGCATTAAATCTTTCGGTATGAGAGGAAATGTCCAATCATCCAGCTACAATCGCATGCAGTAATTTACAACTAAAAGGTAAGATTTTGAAACATACTTTTTGATTAATTACCGATTGCTTTCCATTCAAAGAGTTTTTTTTTTCATGACTAAATGATTTTGCACAATTGAAATTTTATCATGCAGGTAGAGGTAGAGTTAGAGTGGGGGCACTAGAAGATTTTGTCAATTTTAATGAAAATAAAAAAATAGAACTATGTCTTCACTTTCTAAAACATACTCTGCATCTACTATCGAAAAAAGTAAGCCCTTCTTAATTTGTTAAACAATATCTGATAAAAATAAAGAACTAAAATAGTTGATAATAAAATTTTCAACATAGCACCGGCTGCTGTCTTTGCTTCCAAGGTTCCTCCAGCAAAAGGCTGAGCGACGAGAGAAATAGTGAAGAAGAGAAGAACAAAGAAGACAACAGACTTTGAAGCCATACTACTTATCATATTGTCGTTACCTAGCTGCTTGCACTACTTGATAAATGCTGAATGTATATATAGTTGATATGGAGTTGTAATCGACCCTTTTGGACGGTCGGAATAATTTGAGGACTCGACTTTGTGTGGAAAATTATAAAGCGGTTGTAGAAATTTGAAGAGTTCCTATATTGTTGGTTCTAACATTTAATCGTTTTGTATGACTGGAAGTCTCTAAACTGGAGATTTATAGACAACCAGAAGTAAAATATAGAGATGAAAAGCGAAGGGCGAAGGAGTATGTGGAGGTAGAAGTATTGGGTAGGCGTCGCTGTTGTAGAAAAATTAACGTGTTACATTAGTTGGCGTTGATTCAAGTGAGAACAGAGGAAATAAAATCTCCAGTTTGGGATCTCCTCACACGAATACTCTAGTGCAACCTTTTACTCTCGCACATGAGATTAGACGGTTTAAAAGTCTTAAAATTCTTTTATCAGCTCAAGGGTATTATTCTCCTGTGTAAGCACATGAGTGCGCGAACACACACACCAACAAATAGAATATATATCTGCTGCACATCGACACGAATATAGAGGAAGTCTAACGAACAAAAATTACATAGGAGTACAATTAAGGAGGGCTGCACAGACGAAAGACAAAGAGTCCACAGACAAAAAACTTTGGGTCCACGGACGGAAGGCTTAAGGTCAATTATTGAAAGACTTAGGGTCCATCATCATAAAACCAAGCATTCTCTAAGCGGAATACAGAAAGACCTGCCTGACCAACATGCCAAAAAAGTGTGATAGGCGTGAATCATGCCAACAATAAGAAGAGTAACATAAGGAGAAGAAGCCCGCAACAGGGACACTGCAATATAGAGTGCACTAGGGAGTTTGTGCTGAAACAAATTCCAAGAGTTAAAGAATGAGATGATGAATGCATTCATGGAGATATTGGCTAGAGGAATGGAGCAAAACCCCCAATAGAAAGGGCGGGCACTTAATGAGTGAAGGGTACTTTAGCTTGAAAGAAGGATAAGAGATTCCTAGTACCTCGATAGTGCTGGGTCAGTACTGATAGACAAACAACAGTTCCGGAGAAAATGACACCGAGCTAGACAGAGAACTTATTTTCTTGGTAGATTTCTAAAGTTGAACGCCCAAAGAGATTCAAATTTCCCACTCTGGAGTTCTGCAAGGGTCTGACTGATCTGACCGATCACGTAATCTCCTTTGAATTATAAATTTGTTTGCTGAAGATCTCAGACGCATTGAAGTGTCATTTATTCTACATCATGCTAAGTGAACTGACCCTTCGTTAGTTCATTGGATTGCTGCCCAAGTTGATGTCGACTTTATTTTTGGACATCAGTGTTTTGAAACCATACAGAATCAAAGATTTAATTTTTTTTAAAATAATAAAATGTGATATCAAAAGTAATATATTATCTTAAAAAATAAAAAAAATATCATTTAATGATGGTTTAATTTCTTAAACGAAGAAATTTTGGATATTTTCAAGGTTTATGATTAAAACCAACCAATATTTTCCTTATCGAATCTGATGACTAAATATGATTTAAAATTATCAATGGTTCAAAATTCTTATAGGCGTAAGCTCCTATAGCTGATTACATCTTAAGCAACAGAAGTTACTTTTAAAAAATATCGATTAAAGTTGTGATTTTGTCTTCACGAAATTTGTAAGTTTTGTTTCCACGATTTATTATTAGAAATATCAAAAGTTGAACATTTATTTACGAAACCCAAATGAAGAAGAGTAGAAGATGTCGATGATACTGAGAAATTAAGTGACATCTCAACTATCTTATTGTTTGGCATTAATGATTTTGAAAGAGATTTATTTAATATTTCCATAGACATTTTATTACAGATTTGAGACTTATATCACACAATATATGATCATTAGGAAACCTAGAAAGAGAAGATTTATGTTGTAACTTGACGAACAACCTCAGAGTCCTACGTTTTTAGTGAGGTTTACTAAAAGAAGTGAAATTTCAAAAACTTAGTCTAAATAGAAGGAAAATACAACAAAAAAATGCAATGGACTTATAACTCTTCCTAGAACGGATTATCATTGAAACCACTTGATCTTTGTATAACCATTAGAAGATGGTATAGGCTTTTATTTATTAAGAAAAGTATGTCTTACAACTTGATTATAAATCAAACTGCCTAAGTATGACTAGTATGCATAGTCTTAAAATTACTGCAAATATATTGATTAAATTTAAATTTTAAAATTATAAAGCCCACTGCGCTCATGTATTTTATTGTTTTATGTTATCATTTAATGTTGATTGAATGGAGCAAGCTGTGTATATGTATACATGTCCTTGATGATAAATGTTGAGAAGATTTTTTCATATGGCTAAATGATATGTAAAGGCATAACTCACTCTATAAGGTGGTGACTCTCAAAGGACTAGTCACCCATTTTTGTGCAATAAGTGAGAGCTTGAAAGACAAGAAATGTATACAATTTGATATGTAAATGCTTAAGGTGATCATTTCGTGTCTATTACTAAATTCCAAAGAGGTTTCTATTCTATTTTATATAATGCCAATTTTGTTATTTTATATTTATGATGTCTCTATGGTGCAAATGCATGGTTTTCTTTATTTATCATTTTTGTTGTGGGTTTCATTTAATTTTAAAAAATTAAATTGAAATTATTTATTTTTCTGGTATAACAAATAGTTCTTAATGAGCCTGTCATAAATCCAGGCAAAATGAATAAACATCGACCTCAAATGTAGTCAAACCTATCGAATAGAACAATAATAATAATAAAATGACAAATGAGATGCCAATCCTAGACCTATGTTGGACACATTAATCAAAAGGGTCATCAAAACATCGTTGTCGGTATAGTTGAGATTCATCCTTTACTTTTATGTTTGTCTTCCTTTAGATAGTTTGGATGCTAATAATTGACCAACCTTGACAGACACCCTAACTCTTGAAAAGAAATAGAAAAAAAATCTACTTTTACTATTATAGCCTGGGTTTACTACAATAACACTTCAAAATAAGGTTAGCATATCCTAAACTTTTTATGGCGGTCTAAGAACATGTAAAGTAATTCACTGCATAAAGAAAAAAACTATTTGTTCATCTTAACAAATGTCTAGCGAACAAATAAGCACCAGCACAACAAAACAACATCACCGGCCTTGTCCTATGATATTTGAAGATTATAAAACTTAAAAGGGGGGAAATGAACATGAAACCCGATCAGGATGCCAATGGCTTTCCATCATCCCTATCTGTCATCGTCATTTGTTTACTTCATCAAAATAAATTGTTAGCCCAATTTGACTGAAAGATTCTTATCAACAACTATAAGATGTGTCTTCCTAGCAATCTTTGTAGATCTTGGGTGATTTTTGTTCAGTTAGATTTAAGTTTAGGCTTTAGTAATTTTATTGTTAGTTTTCTAATTTACTTTAATTTTTAATGAATTTTATTTATTTCAGATTCTATGTATTCTATTTAAAGTTTATTTAAATTTTGATAATATAATCTTTTGAACTTAATTTATCAAGACCTTGGTCGTATCCCATGGTCCCATAATCCCAGAATCATTAGTATTTTTAGTCTACTTAATTAAGAATAACCAGATAATTCCTTTAACAACCATTGGTTTCCTCCTCCAAGAATACCTCATGGATTGAGTCTATTTATTTAAAGTTTTACTTTAAGTTTTATTATCATTTAGATTTTTCATATTTTATTAATTTTTATCATATTTGATTTTAATTATGCTTTTTAATAAGATAAACTTTTAATTTTGATTTTTTAATAATATTTTCTTTTAATTTTGATTGTATGACGACCCTAATCAAGATTCAATGGTTCCATCATCCTATATTCATTATTGTTTTTAGTTTTCTTAGAAATAATCAGAGGATTTATTGATAGCAACAATGAGTTATCTCATCTAAGAATACCTCGCACACTGAGTTTGTTTAATTGAAGACTTACTTTAATTTTTAATGATTTATAGTTTTAAAGAATTTTATTTGATTTTTTTTCTTTAGATTTATTTCTTTATGACTTTTAAGGTTTTGAATATTTTGACATAAATGTGTTCAAATGAACTATAGAACTTCTGAAATTTCATAGAGATGTTCATAATTAAATTCTAAACAACCTCCATAATTTTCAAAATATACTAATTTCATTTCAAAATTTTATGAATTATTCCAATTATTTTAGTGGGGCTAAACATTAAATATTATTTAAATTTTTTTCATAAGTAATACTTTTAAATAGTTTAGTTCTTATTTGCTTGATTTCATAGTTTTCAAAATAATTAATTCTTATTTGCTTATTTATAGAGTTTCAAAAATGACCAGGGTTGCTTAAGGAACCTCTTCAAAATTCGTCCAAATTCAATGAATTTTCTCGAAAGTAACTGTGGCGCCTAGACGCCGGACTCTGTGACTAGGTCTTCACACCCCTTCACTTTGGATTGCACCTCTTTGCGATTAAAACCATTTTCCTGTGTAAAGATGCATTGTATCACATGTCCTATCTATCAAGAATAACTTCCAGTCTTCTAGAAAGTCTGATAACTGCTTAACACAGTCAAAATAACTACCCAAAGTTGTCAAAAATCTTAACTGCTTCAATATTGAACTTGTACCTAGGCGCCAGATTCTGGCACCTAGGCGCCAGACCTATAATTTTGGCAACTTTGCTTTTTTATCTCTATTTTTGCTCCTTTTTTACTCTTTTTTCCTTCTTGAACTCTTTTTTTCGTCACCTATATCCAAAAACATAAAAAATTTCTTTCATTAAAGCATAATATCCTTAAAAATTGAATCATAAATAAAGCATAAAAATAGGTACTTTTAAGTGGATCGAATTCCCCCAAACTTAAATGTTACTTGTCCTCAAGTAACCCTTTTTATTACATAAAATGTATAACATCTGGAATGAAGTTTAAATATTTAAGATTCATTGTAATTTTTGGCTTTATAAATGCTCTAGTAAATCATTAATCAAATTTCACTAATTAAGGTTAATTTTAAGATTTTAAAGAATATTGAACTACCAAAACATAAGACTTAAATTTTTTCATTTATTTCAAGAATAATTGTAATTTATCATAGTAAGGTTACACAGATAATTTACAAGAAAAAGACTTTCATGAAAACTTTTATAGTAAGGATGCTTGTACATAAAAATTAAGTTAAAAATGTAATTAGTTTTCTTCTTATAAGATAATTCAAGTGAAACAAATTTTTGATTAGACATCTCCTCAAGCTTCTCCTCACATTTATTTTTTTGCTCTTTTCTTTTCTTTTTTTTTCTTTTTCTTTCTTTTTTTCTTTTATTTTCTTTTTAAGGATATTTTTCAATCCCCCTTTTCACAATTTGTGAGGATTACTATATCTGGATAGCCTGTTAATGATTTTGAACTTCACTATCCTTAACTTATATTTAAAAACTTATACATTTTTACTTAATAAATATGACATTAATAAGTATTTTTCAAAAATTATTTCAATCTTTTCTATTTCAAGTATTAATATTGATTCCTTAGTATTTTAAAATACAATTCTCTTTACTATAAAAAAATTTTAATCTTATTATTCTTTATGTTAAATAATTCTATTCTTAAAATCAATCAAAATTATTAAAATTTTAGTTAAGTTTACTAAATTATTTATAAATTCAAAAGTTTAAGTAATCTTAAATAAATTTTTCATTCCTTATGTTATGTTAATATTTTTAAAGAAAATATTAGTAATTAAGGACAAATAATATTTAAATTTCAAAGAATTTTCCCTTCGCCCAAACTTCAGTTTTGGTATAAACATGAATCATGAAAATTTCTAAGCATGAGAGAAAGAATAACATATTTCTATCAGGAATTTTTTTAAGTATATGAAAAAAAAAAATCTTGAAAGGAAAATTTTATTTCTAAACATGCTTTTTATAAATATAAAAGAAGTGTTTAAGCATATATAGAAAAATTTTAGGAAGCAGGATCAATTTCTACAATTTTTTTTATAATTTTAAACAAAAATAAACAAAAATAACTAAACTAAATAGGTGTACTGATCATTGTTCTAAAACAGAAAACAAAACAACTCATTACAGAAATAAGCTCTAACAATCCAACAATCATCAGTACAACAATAAGTGTCTCAGAATCAATACACTATAAACATCAAAAGCACACTAACATCAACAATGCATCAAACATAAAAATAAATCATCACATACATCAAAACTAACACACAAACAAAAAATAACATAAATAACACAACTACTCAATCCTAGAAATCTAATCATCACTAGCTGTCTCCTCATCCTCATCATCATCAAAATAAAAATCTACATTCTTATTTTGGCAATAATCGTATGGTGAGAATCGAGGGCAGGTCGGGAACTGAACTGAATGATCACCCTTAAGGAATCTAACAAGAGTCTCAGAATACTCTGCATCAAAATTACTCTTCCTCTGGGTGTATTCAGAAAGATGATCCACTTTCAAATTTATTGTATCCACTCTACACTGGGTTAAAAGTAACATATTCTGCTGCTCTATAATATTTTCATGCATATTTTCCCAAAAACTAGATGGTGGCTCAGCAGCAGAAGTAGAGGGTCGAGAAGTAGAAGGTCTACCTGAAGTAGGTAATGAACTAGAGGGTGTAGTAGAAATCTTACCTCGAAGTCGATCATAAATACTAACACTGTTCCGTCCAATGGGCTTGGTAGACTTGAGCTTCTCCTTGAATGCTCAAAAACAACTCCAACACTTTCACACAGAGAATAAATCAGAGATGGGAATCCCAATCCCATAGAAGTGCTGGAATGAGCAGTGGCCTCTACAGAATCATAAATAATACTCTCAACATCAATTAGCTTCCTCTCCTGTATGCAGTAGTTGAGGATAGCTCTGTCCTTTATGACCTCACTCAAATGGTTGGATGGAAGGAGGCGAGCAGAAATAAAGTAATGTCAGGCCTTAGAAACACCATTTAACTTAGAAGATGAAAAATTTACCCGTTTCTCGTTTCGGATCTTCTAAGCTCCAGTACCATCAGTCAAATATGCAATAATCATCTCCACATCTCTCTCAGATGGAGATAATCCATTATAGTAACACTCAATGATCGGTGGCGGGCCGTAGAAAATATTGATTCTTTCAGGAGTAAATCCTGCTTCAACTCCTCTCACGAAGATCTCGTAATCTTCGACATCCATAAAATTAACATAAAATTCCCTGACGACATGGATCAAAGCAACATCAGTGAAGTAGCAGAATCGTTGCTAGTTTATTGCAACGATCATATCTTCAATAATTCCACCAGGATTGTAGAAACTCCTCTCTGAGATAAATTTTCTCGTCATAGCAAATACATTGTAAAAAAAATGCACTGCGGCATTAGCGAATTTGCTACCATCAAAATTTTCTCGTTCTTTCCCTCATTTAGATTTCAGAGCCATCTAAACGTAAGAGAAAGAAAATGCAAAATAAATCAAAGGATGAAAAGAATAAACTTATTTAAGCTTTAAAAACTTAAATAAAGCTTTAAATCCATGGATTAAACTACAAAAATTAAAATTTTCAGTTTTGCTCAAAAGTTGAAAAATCCACGGTGAAAATAAAAAATAAATGGATTAGAAGGTAGATCTGACCTCGAGATGAAGAAATTGAGTGATTAGAATCTCAAAAACTCGAAAAACCAACCTAAAAATGGATCCCTGGGTATGTATTTTACAAAAAATAAAGGAAGAAGGAGCTTAGACGTCGTTAATGGCGTCTGTGGGTTTGCCTAGGCGCCAGACTCGTCTTTCCAAAAATTCGATTCAAAAATTGTATTTTCCACCAAAACTTAACAAATTCGACTTCTAATTACTCACATGAGAGTATTACTTCAATTTCTAACTTCCAAACATTTCCAAAAATAATTTAAATGATAAAATAGATCCAACATTCAAACATAAGATATAATCAAACCTAACCAATTCCATTTCAATTTTTTCCATTCCAAGCTCAAGAAATTACAAAAAAGTACTATAAAAAAGTTCAACTCTTTATAAACAACACAAACATCACTATTTCAAAGCAAATTCACAATCAAACAACACACTTTGAACAATGAAAGCAAACACACAAACTAAATATTCGACTCACTAAATCATGACTCGATCACACCTAGAACATACCAACGATCTATTCTTCTCCAAACTTTGAATTTCCATCCCTCTCACACTGAAGATCCCTAAGCCCGCATGGGTAGAAAACTAATGCCCTTGGAAATTCTAAAGCCGTCTTCTCGTCAATCCATTTGTTCTTCGCATACATCGTCACTTGAGAATCTTGAAAGGCCGCCATATGATCAAATTGAAGCTTAGTCTGTCATTCCAAGTGCTCGATTTGGTGATACATCTCATGTAGAAGAGTTCCAACACTTAGCAACTCCGCCTCAAGCTTATCTAGATGACTGAATAATTTCTCCAAACTTATTGTAATATAACCATCAAAATAAGGATAAGGATCTTTAGAAGACTTATCTCTTAACTCATTGCCATGATTTCCTATCTCCATTGCTTCTAAACTTCTCTTTTCTCTTCCAAATTGAGTTGTGCTGGATGAAATTAGGGTTGCTTAGGGATTGAGGACAAAGATAGGGTAGTTTATAGGAAGATTCATGTGAAAAACTAAAGATTTTTGGTTTTTGCATGAACCTGTAACTGGGGCGCTTAGGCGCCAAAATCTGGCTCCTAGGCGCCGGACCATCGATACACAGGTTATGCTGGCGCTTAGGCACCAAGTTTGGGCGCCTAGGCGCCGGAACCATGTTCGACTTCGTTTCGCCTATCGTCAAATTTATAAAGTTTCGGTCTTAAAATAGGTATATTAAAATGGTGTGATCAAAACACACATAAAGATTGAGATAAATTCAATTCACAAACAATCACAATGATAATATATGGGTTGGCTCCCACAAAGCGCTTGGTTTAACATCGTCAGCCCAACCTAATCAGTTATTTTAATCGGGTAGACTCTGCTCGTAAGCCTCCTTGTAAATCGATTTCATTTCTCCCATATAAGGCTTCAGTCTTAATCCGTTAACTTTAAATATTTTTCCCGTCTTGGGATATTTAATATCCACAGCTCCATAAGGGTATACTTTCTCAACTATAAATGGTTCCATCCATTTAAATCTTAATTTTCTAGGAAAAAGCCTTAAACGAGTATTAAACAATAATACTTCTTGTCTAGGCTCAAATATTTTTCTTGAAATCTTTTTATCATGCAATTTCTTCATTTTTTCCTTATAAATCTTTACATTTTTATAGGACTCATTTCTTATCTCTTCCATTTCATTCAGTTGTAACAGTCATTTCTCTCCTACAACATTCAAATTATAATTGAACTCCTTTATCGCCCAGTAAACTTTATGTTCCAGTTCAACAGGTAAGTGACAATGTTCACCATAAACTAACCGATAAGGTGACATCCCGATAGGTGTCTTATAAACTGTTCTATAAGCCCATAATGCAGAATCAAGTCTATCAACCCAGTCAGTTCTTTTAGGATTAATAGTCTTCTCTAATTTTCTATTAATTTCTCTATTTGATACGTTAGCCATTCCCCTTATTTCTGGGTGATAAGCAGTTGTAATTCTATGTTTAATTCCAAAATTTTCAATAATGATTGAATTCTTACATTTTTGAATTGACTTCCCCCATCTGTGATAATTACCCTCGGCATTCCAAATCTTGTAAAAATCATTTTCTTTAAAAATTTCGAAACACTTTTGGAATCACAATTAGGTAAAGCTACAACTTTAATCCACTTTGAAACATAATCAACTGCTAATAAAATATAAATCTTTCCAGATGATGGTATAAAAGGTCCCATAAAGTCTAAACCCCATACATAAAAAATCTTTGTTTCTAATATATAGCTTAGAGACATTTCATCTTTTCTGGATATATTCCCCATTCTTTGACATCGATCACAATTTTTCACATAATGTCCAACATCTTTGAATAATGTAGGCCAATAAAATCCAGAATTTAAAATCTTAAACGTAGTTTTATCTACTCCAAAGTGTCCTCCAAATTCAGAATCGTGACATTTTTGAATATTTGCAAAAGTTTCTTCATAAGGTACACATCTTCGAATCACAGATTCTCTGCCTAGTTTAAATAAATGAGGATCTTGTCAAATATATGATTTAGAATCATTCTTGGATTTCGTAATATATTTGTTATTCAACCCATACGGTAAAATATTGCTAATCAAATAGTTAACTATATCTGCATACCAAGATGTTTGCAATCCTTGAATGACATATAATGTGTTCATCAGGGAATTTCTCATTTATATTTTCTTTAGTAATCTTCTCACTATCATTTTTAATTCTTGATAAATGATCAACAATGTGGTTGTCAGCTCCTTTTCTGTCAACTATTTGAAAATTAAATTCTTGTAAAAGTAGAACCCATCTTATCAATCTAGGTTTAGCATCCTTTTTAGACATTAAATACTTAATAGCGGAATGATCAGTATGTATGATACATTTGGTCCCAAGAAGATAAGGTCTAAATTTATCAAAGACATATACTATTGCTAAGAGCTCTTTCTCAGTAGTAGTGTAATTTATTTGAGTTTCATTAAGAGTTTTGCTAGCATAATATATAACTTTGAAAATTTTCTCATATTTGTGTCCCAATACAGCTCCAATTGCATAATCACTTGCATCACACATTAATTCAAAAGGTTTACTCCAATTAGGTGTAACAATGATAGGTGCAGTGATTAATTTTTCTTTTAGAATATTGAAAGCATTCAGACAATCTTCATTAAATTCAAACTTAGCTTCTTTTTCTAATAAATGACAAAGAGGTTTAGCAATTTTAGAAAAATCCTTTATATATCTTCTATAAAATCCGGGATGACCCGGAAAACTTCTCACATCGATAATGATAGTAGGTGGTTGAAGTTCGGGAATAATTTTCACTTTTGCCTGATCAACTTTCATCCCTTTTTGTGAAATTTTATGTCCAAGTACAATTCCTTCTGTGATCATAAACTGACATTTTTCCCAGTTTAGAACCAAATTTGTTTCATCAAATCTTTTCAGAACTTTTGTTATATTTTCCAAGCAAGACTCAAAAGAAGTTCCAAATACTGAAAAATCTTCCATAAATACTTCAATTCCTTTTTCAATTAGATCATAAAATATTGACATCATACATCTCTGAATAGTTATAGGTGCATTATGACCCGACCAACAATAACGCAGTAATTTTTGCTTCCAAAAGATAGCAAAAAACTTGACCGAATTTATAAATAGCGTCTGGTGTATAAAATTAAAATGTTATACAATTTTAGAAAATATTTTACACACTAGGGGTACTACGCAAGTATACATATCGTTTCAAGTAATATAAGGTTTTCTGTTAAGACCCCAGTATTTATCCCACATAGAAGTGAGGTATGTAATCCTTTAGGCTAATTCCAGTCTATTTCTATAAGACCTAACTTTGGAATGTTGATTAAAATGGGTTTTCTAATAACTAATCCTAAATAAAGTTTTTAAATAAAAAGATAACTTTTCTGGATAAAATGGTTTGAATAATTTTGAGATATTAAAAATTACCTTTCTCTTGCAATTATATAGATAATGTGTAGGAAAGAAATGCTTAGAATTTTATGTAGTAGTGCCAAATAGAAGCATTACTATTCTTTATCTTCACTCGATAGTATAAATAACATTGGCTAATTTATAGATCGGTTCAGGATGTGTTATTAGTATAATGGGTTAATCTAGGCTCACACTTCTAGATGTCTAAGGGTGGCTATGGTCGGCCCTACTAGTGACCCGTTCCCTTTGTATAAACCAAATTATTAGAATTTAGTCTGTCACACTAAAAACTAATCAATTTTGGGCCTAACAAATAATATCTCCCTATTTATTTACACTTCACCTTGAATAACCCGCTCAAGGCCTTTAATTACCCAAAGATCCATGTGATATCTACTAGTTAAGAACTCATCTCCGATTAGTTCTCAAAATTCTTCAACAGATTTTAACAATAAAAGTGATCAATTTGTAAAGTAAATGAAGATCTGGTATGAATATCATCAACATAATTTAATAAGGGAATATCTAAGCAAATCTTAATTCTTAAACTTGCATCTATTTCATTACAAAACAAAAGTAAATGAAAATAATGACATAAGAAGTAAAAGAATTGATAGAATTATGAAATAAAGATAATTTTATCATAAAAATGATTTTCCTACACATGCCACTACTTCATATTAAAAGAAAGAGTAAAGAAAATCACTTACGAAGAACGGATAATTCACGACAGAAAACTCGGTTTAAAACAAAGAAAATCCATTAGAAAGTGTTTACAACAATTACAAGAGAATGAAGAACACAATACTTAGTTTTTTCCCTCTGAAGGAAAGAAGAAAATATCTCCACCAAAGTCTCCCACCGATCCATGCGCCGCTCGTACATCCCTTACATAAATATCTCAAAATCCCTCAGCAATCTCTCCCTAAGATGTAGAAATCTACATCTTCATGACTCTAAAATGACTCTAAAATGACTAAGGGGAAAGAGAGAGAGAGAGAGAGAGAGAGAGAGAGAGAGAGAGAGACAAAGACACACCCTTGCTGTAGAATTGATCCATATTTATAGAGTTTCGAAAATGACCAAGGGTTGCTTCAGACACCTCTTCAAAATTTGGTCCAGATTCAACGAATCTTCTAGAAACAAATTCTGGCGCCTAGGCGCTAGATCATTTTTGTGAAGGGTCGCACCCCTTCACTTAAGAGACACACCTCTTCATTTAAAAATCACTCCAATGTATCTAGATTCATTGTATTACTTGCTGACATGTAGGATTTCGTCCAGAGACTTCTAGAATTCTTTGGAACCACCCAAAATCGTCCAATAACTATCCATAACCATCCATAACCGCCCTTAGACGGTTTCTGGCGCCTAGGCCTTGATTCTGGCACCTAGGTGCCATTTTCTCGTCATCACTGGCACCTAGGTGCCACCCTATGCGCAGCTCCACTGTTTTGCACCGTTTGGCTCCGTTTCAACTCTGTTTCACCCCATTTCAGTTGCGTTGCGTTCCTAACATCTTCACCTACAAGATATACATAAAAACAACCTTTCTCAAAAGTATAATTTTATTCAAAAACATGTGAGAAATATAAAAGATATTAAGCATAGAAAGACATATCGATATGTGCCAAGTCAGAATTTTCTTCCATGTTCATTTTGGCTCAAATTTGCATAGTTTTTGCTTCATTTTCTCTAAAATCATATTTTTATACTTGAAGATAAAAATATGCAAAATACCTTCCTTTAAAGTGTAATACCATTAAAAATGTGCATAAAATGAGCTTGAAATTTACACTAAAAAATAGATAATTTTTAAGTGGATCACATTACATAAACTGAAAGACATTCTTCTAAAGGCAAATGATCCATAAGGACTTGTAAATGTTGTTTTGTCTTAGTCCTCAGGAGCAACGAGTAATTGATGATATCCAGAATATCCATTCAAAAATAAAAATATGAGTGTCCAGCTAATTTATCCAGCATCTGATCAAAGAAAGGTAAAGGAAAATAATCCTTTCTAGTGGTATTGTTTAATTTTTGAAAATTGATGCAAATTCACCATCCAGTAACTTATCTTATTGAGATTAATTAATTTTGATCATTAGCAATGACAGCTACTCTTCATTTCTTCGGAACACAATGAATATGACTTACCCACTGACTATCCGAAGTAAGATAAATAATTCCAGCATCTAACCATTTTAAAATCTCTTTTTAACAGCCTCTTTCATAATTGGATTTAATCTTCTTTGAGGTTCAATAGTAGGTTTATAATTTTCTTCCGTAATATCCTATGCATACAAATTGAAGGGCTTATTCCTCTTATATCTGCAATAGTCCAACCAAAAGCTTTCTTATAGTTCTTCAGAACTCCTATTAATTTTTCTTCTTGATCTTTGCATAGTTCTGAAGATATAATCACAGGTAAAGTAAATGAATTTCCAAAAATGCATACTTTAAATGTGCAGGTAACATTTTTAATTCCAGTTCAGGGGCTTTTTCAACTGAGGGTAAAAGTATATCATTGTTAGTCGTGTCTATAATTTCACAATTATCATAAATATAATGAGTTTCTTTAAATAAATTTTCTTCATTCACTTCTTCAATTTCTTCAGTTAATGACTCATTATATAACATAGATTCATCATTTTTTTCTTCAGAAATGACTTTACATTTTTCTTAATAATTCTTTTCAATTATATAATCAATAATATCCATCCGATATCATTTTTATTTGTCAGGATACCTTATTGATTTCAGAACATTAAATGTTATCTCTTGATCATTAACTCTCATTGTTAATTATCTTTTTTGCACATCAATCATAGCACGTCCGGTAGCTAGAAAAGGTCTCCCTAAAATAATAGGTATTTCTTTATCTTCTTCCATATCAAGTACAATGAAATCTACAGGGAAGATAAATTTATCTACTTTAACAAGGACATCTTCTATAACTCCTTTAGGATAAGTAATAGATCGATCAACTAACTGAAGTGTTACAGTGGTGGGAGAAATCTCTCCTAAATCTAACCTTCAAAAGATAGAAAATGGCATAAGATTGATACTTGCTCCTAAATCACATAAGGCTTTTTCATAAAATTTTTCTCTAATAGCTTATGGTATAGTGCAACTTCCAGGATCTTTAAGTTTCTGAGGTAGTTTCTTTTGAATTATTTCACTGCATTCTTCACTTAATGCAACAGTTTCATAAGCTTCAAATTTCCGTTTCTTGCTTAAATATCCTTCATAAATTTTGCATAACTTGGCATTTGTTCCAAAGCTTCAGCAAAAGGAATGTTGATGGTAAGTTTCTTAAAAATCTCAAAGAACTTAGAAAATTGATGGTGAAGCTTCTGCTGTTTTAGTGTTTGAGAAAAAGGTGGTGGTAGTCTTTCAACTTCCACTTCAATAGAAATTACAGTTTGATCTTTACTTGGAGAAAGAGTTTCTTTAGGTTTTCCAATCTCTTCAACCTCTCTCTTTTTTTCAATTTCATTCTGAATTTTCTCTTTTAATTCCTTTCCACTTCTAAGTTGTACAGCTTTTGCTTGTTCATGGTCTTTTCCAATTTCTTTTGGATTAATTTCGACGTTGCTAGGAAGTGTTCCTTGAGGTCTGTAATTAATTAAATTAGCAATTTGTCTCATCTGATTCTCAATATTTCGAATATCAGTGTTTTGACTTTGTAACTGATTACCTAGTTGCAAGTTCAATTCTTCTAAAGATAACTTTTTCTGTTGATTGTTAAAATCAGGAGGATAAGTAGGTCTAAAGTTTAAACTTCCTTGATTGTTCCAATTCCCAATTGGATTAACTTGATTATTACCCCATTGTTGATGTCCATTATTCCAATTAAAATTAGGGTAATTTTTTCAACCTGGATTATAATAATTCGAATATGGGTTATTAGTTTTACTAGCAATAGCTTGCAATGTTTCCATTGTTCGAGAATCATCAATATTTGCAGAATTGTCATTACTTACATGCGATACGTTAATAACAAAAGTATCCAATTTCTTAGATATCGCAGCCCTTTGTGAAGCTAAAATAGAAAAGACTTCATTATCTTGAATACTCGCCACTCTTTTAGGATTAACCTTTTCATAAGACCATTGAAAATTATTATTAGCCATTTCTTCAATTAAAGTATAAGCTTCATCAAATGTCTTAGCCATTAAAGAACCTCCAGCAGCAACATCTATAATAGATTTAAGTGATCTAATAAGTCTTTTATAAAATGTTTGAATAATTAACCAATCTAGTAAAGCATGATGAAGACATTTTCTTAATAGTTCTTTAATTCTTTCCCATGTTTCATAAATTGTCTCTCTATCAAATTGACTAAATGAAGTAATATCATTTCTTAATTTAGCAGTTTTAGAAGGAGGAAAATATTTAGCAAGGAATTTTTGTGTCATATCTGCCCAAGTTTTAATAGAACAAGTTGCTAATGAGTTCAGCCACATCTTTGCTTTATCTTTTAAGGAAAAAGGAAAGAGTCTAAGCCTAACAACATCATCAGAAACATTATTATATTTAAAGGTAGCACAAAGTTCTAAGAAACTAGCAAGATGTAAGTTTGGATCCTCATTTGGTGTTCCTCCAAATTGATTATTTTGAACCATTTGAATAATAGAAGGTTTAAGCTCAAAAGAATTAGCATCTACAACAGACATTTAAATACTAATATGAAGTTCATCAGTTATATGGTTTGCATAATCCCTTAATGGTTTATAAACATTTTGTTCATTAATTTCTATTGGATTATTGTTATGTAAATTAGCCATTTCTTGATATGTTTGAATTTGTTTTCCTTTTCTAATTCTTTTAACAGTTCATTCTAATTTAGAATCAAAAGGTAATAACCCTTCAGATCCAGAACTACAGATAAAAATTAAATAAAAGGATTTGAGAATAAAATGAAATAAAATAAAATCTTTTTGGTATTTTTGTTTTTGTACATATTTTTGTATTTCTAAAGAAATAAAAGTGTATATAAAATATTTTTAATTTGTAAAATCTTAAAATTGTCTTTTATTTCCCCAACAACGGCGCCAAAAACTTTGACCCAACCCGCAATTACACAGTAATTTTTACTTCCAAAAGATGGCGAAAAACTTGACTCAATTTATAAATAGCAGCTAGTGTGCAAACTCAAAATGTTGTAAAATTTTAAAAAATATATTTTACACACTAAGGGTACTACGCAATTATACGTATCGTTTCCAGTAATATAGAGCTCTATTTGAGTCCAGGTTATCGATCCCACATGGAAGATTAATTTTTAGAAATTAGTAGATTTTCAAATTAAAAATTATTATAATTTTTATTTCTTTTCAAAAATCAGATTTTAAGTTTTATGAAATTTCTACTAGATGCAAATAAAGTAGCAATAAAGTAAAGGTTAATGCAAGTATAAATAAAACAACTTTCTCCTTTTCAACTAATCCAAGATTTTTCAGAAAAACTGTCATTCGTGGAGAACTTAAAATTATGGTATTGTGCCAAATAGAAGCATTCCTATTCTTTACTTTTGCTCCATAGTATAATGAACATTGGCTAATCTATAGATTGATTCATGATGTATTATTAGTAGAATGGGTTAATCTAGACTCGCACTTCTAGATGTCCAAGGGTGGCTATGGTCGGCCCTACTAGTGACTCGTTCCCTTTCTATAAACCAAATTATTAGAATTTAGTCTGTCACTCTAAAAACTAATTAATTCTACGCCCAATAAATAATATTTTCCTATTTATTTGCACTTCACCTTGAATAACCACACATGGCCTTAGATTATCTAAGGATTCATGTGATATCTACTAGTTAAGAACTCATCTCCGGATAGGTCTTAGAATTCTTCAACAGATTTTAACATTTCAAATGACCAGTTTAAAAAGTAAATTAAGATCAGGTATGAATATCATCACAATATTTTTAAAATTAAGTTTAAGTTCTCCAACGAAATGAAATTATCTTTATTATCTTTTCATGGTTGAAAGGAGAAAAAAAGTAACTACTCAGAACACATTGAATTCACACAACAAAACATATTTATAAAACTTTGAACAAAGTTATAAATACTTATTTGAAATGTTCCTTCAAGTGATCCTTTGACTCCTACTGACTCTAATGCAAAGCACAAGGCTTCAACAACACCAACTCTTACAAACTCTCACTTACTACTCAAGTAATTTATTAGCACTCAAAATAACTAAAATAAACTCACTAAATACTTAAGAAGAATATTTGGAGGCTCTCTAGAACTATTTTCGGGCTCGGGAGAGCTCTCCTTTCTGTAGAAATGTCTCATATTTATAGAGCTTCAAAAATGACCAGGGGTTGCTTAATGCACCTTTTCAAAATTCGTCCAAATTCAATGAATCTTTTAGAAAGTAACTGTGGTGCCTAGGCGCCAGACTCCGTGACCAGGTCTTCGCACCCCTTCACTTTGGATCGCACCTCTTCGCGATTAAAACCGTTTTCCTGTGTCCAGATGCATTGTATCACATGTCTTATGTATCAGGAGTAACTTACAGTCTTCTAGAAGGTCTGATAACCGCTTAACACCATCAAAATAACTGCCCAAAGTTGTCAAAAATCTTAACTACTTCAGTATCGAACTGACACCTAGGCGCCGAATTCTCGCGCTTGGGCGCCAGACCTATAATTTTGGCAACTTTGCTTTTTAGCTCTATTTTTGCTCATTTTTACTCCTTTTTCCTTCTTGAACTCTTTTTATCATCACCTATATCAAAAAACATAAAATACCATTCATTAAAGCATAATATCCTTAAAAATTGAATCTTAAATAAAGCATAAAAATAGGTACTTTTTAAGTGGATGAAGGCCTCAATTGAGTTTTTGATACGATTGCTTTGAGTGTGTGCACTTCCTATAAGTGCCAATTTGAGTGCTTCTTTTTTCCCTGTTTGATCTTGAGTAAAAGGGCTCACAGTCTGGAGTTGTGATGCATTAGAGTGATAAGGAAAAATGGTAGAGGAATTGCTTTTATGGTTTTGTGAAGCTAATGAAAGGATCAATTTAGAGTTTTTGTGAGTTTAAATGATGTTGACTCTAAGGTCTTGCATAATTTCCTTCGCATCAATGATAATATTTTTGCAGTAGCCTCTTGGAACTTTGCTCAGTATTGGCATCATCAAAGGTGGCATGAGGATTTATGAATGATAGTGAATTTCTGATCCTCTATGATAATTTAAGAAAAAAATGAATGTTTTGCACTTGTCATTTCTTTGTGCTTTTTCTTGTAAAATGTAAATTTTCTTCTTATGTTGTTCTTCACCATAACCATGTGTTCCAAAACTAGATATAACATATAATTACATGTGAATTAATATTTTTTTTATTTCAGAACAATGTCTATGAATTATAATTATATTTGTTTAAATATAAATATTGTGATTAGCATCAATCATCTTTTTAAAGATTGGTAAAAATATCATTATAATTATATTTAGGTCAATTTGTTAATTTTGAGTCAAACAGGTTGCTACCGAGTGGGTTCGGGTGACCCCATTTCATAAATGGGTCAGGTTCATGTTTGATTTATTTGGATTGGGTCAAAGGGTCACACCCGATTACAACCACATGTCATGCCCATTCTCAGTCTTTATGTATTCTTATTAGTTTTGCCCCTTCTAGATTTGTTATTCTTGTGCTTAAACTCTACTTGCTTCATCACCTCAAAGAGAATCGTTAATCTTCTTGCTTCCTATCTTAGTTTTGTTGCTGCCTCGCCTAATCACATTACTTCCTTACCCGTATCCCTCTTCCGGTTTCTATACATTTAAGCTGCAATTTGGACAACTTTAAAACAATAAAATTAAGTTAAACATCAAATTCAGCTCAAATAAATTGCTTTATACATTCTGAAGGTCTATGAAGAGTTTTTTTTATTAAATTATCGTAATAAAATTTATCATGAAATTCAGAAGATGCAAACAAAAGAAATGAACCCCAAACATGAAACGACCGTGTTAAAGAAATTTTTTTTGCTTGGTGATGCCAAAAGGGTTCCATCAATACGTTGCAGGATAGCTTTTTGTACTTCTAGAAAATCTCTTTATAGATAGATAGATAGATAAATAGATATATATATCTTGGCTTACATTATTTATAGACAAAAGCCATCATTTATAGTGAGGCCATACGAATCAGTATACTATGGGAGTTCAGTATCACGAGCACGGATGCCATCAACTGCAGGAGTAGACTCTGCAAGAGGGGACTCAGGAATGCCAAATTTTGGCTTACAGGGATGAACTCTTGGCAAGCACGGCTCCAGGGAAGCAAGATTTCTCAGCAGAGGATGCGTGCATTCACAGTCCTGTGGTTGTCTTTACCATCTGCAATAATAGAAATTTCCATATAAATTTCTTTTAAATAATGAAATTCGTTTAATATTCAAATTACTCATTTTGGACTTACTACTAGGAGATACAGAAACCTGATTAAATTTAAGATCTAATTACATCTTTATTCGAACATATGACTCGGTTGTAAGTTTTATATCTGTGGTCTGTGAGCTTCGAGCATTAAATCTTTCTGTATGAGAGGAAATGTCCAATCATCCAGCTACAATCACATGTAGTAACTTACAACTAAAAGGTAAGATTTTGAAACATACTTTTTGATTAATTACCGATTGCTTTCCATTCAAAAAGTTTTTTTTTTCATGAATAAATGATTTTGCACAATTGAGATTTTATCATGCAGGTAGAGGTAGAGTTAGAGTGGGGGAACTAGAAGATTTTGTCAATTTTAATGAAAATAAAAAAAATAAAACTATGTCATCACTTTCTAAAACATACTCTGCATCTACTATCGAAAAAAGTAAGCTCTTCTTAATTTGTTAAACAATATCTGATAAAAATAAAGAACTAAAATAGTTGATAATAAAATTTTCAACATAGCACCTACGTCGTCTTTGCTTCCAAGGTTCCTCCAGCAAAAGGCTGAGCGACGAGAGAAATAGTGAAGAAGAGAAGAACAAAGAAGAAAACAGACTTTGAAGCCATACTACTTATCATATTGTCGTTACCTAGCTGCTTGCATGATCTATAAAAAAATACCTTTTTCTTTGTCTTAATTCTTATCAATTTCTAAGGATATTATGCTTTAATGAAAGGTATTTTTTGTGTTTTTGGTTGTAGGTGATGTGAAAAGATCTAAAAAGGAAAAAGAAGCAAAAAGGAGAAAAAAGGAGCAAAAATGGAGCAAAATACAAAAATTATAAAAAATATGGTCTGGCGCCTAGGCGCCAGAAGTTGGTGACTAAGCGCCAGACTCGATACAGAAACTGTCAAGTTTTTGAAAACGTTTGATCTGTTATTTTGACGGAGTGAGCGGTTATTGGACATTCTAAAAGACTGGCAGTTGTTCCTTGATAATAGGACATGTGATACATTGCATTTGGATGCTCCAAAACGGTTTTAATTGCGAAGAGGTGCGAGCCAAAGTGAAGAGGTGCGAAGAACTGGACGTGGTGTCCGGCGCCAAGGCGCCAGATTCCGGCGCCTAGGCGCCAGACAGACCTTCTAGAAGATTCATTGAATGTGGACATGTTTTGAAGAGGTGCCTCAAGGCAACCTTTGAAGCCTATAAATAGGGGTCCATTTCTTCAGAAAACGTGCCCCTCCCATTGTAACCCTTTCTCTTATCCACTTTAGGATCTCTCATCCTTAGAGAGAGAAATAGAGAGAGAAATTTAGGGCCACTTTTGTCTAGTTTAGAGAGTTTATTTTCAAGTTGTTGCATCTGGAGTTCATTACAGTGTGGAGTCAGTAGGAATCAAAAGATTTGTAGAAGAAATATTTGAGATAAGTATTTTATATTTGATTCAAAGTTTATTTATTATGTTTTGCTGTTTATATTCAATGTGTTCTGAGTAGTTAGTTTACTTTCTTCCTTCAATTATGACGAGATAGATAAGATAATATAAAAGATTTGATGGAGAATTGGAATTTAAAATATTTTCAAAACATTGTGATGACATTAATACCTGATCTTACTTTACTTTTTAAATTGGCCATTTAAATTGTTAAAACCTGTTGAAGAGTTTTGAGACCTTGAAGGAGAAGAATTCTTAACTTTTAAATGTCACATGAATCCTTGGGTAGTCGAAGGCCATGTGCGGGCTATTCAAGGTGAAGTGCAAATAAATAGGAAGATAAGATTTAAAGGGCGTAGAATTGATAAGTTTTTAGAGTGACAGACTAAATTCTTATAATTTGATTTATAGATTAGGAAAGGGTCACTAGTAGGGCCGACCATAGCCACCCTTGGACATCTAGAAGTGTGAGTCTAGATTAACTCATTCTACTAACAATACATCCGAACTTGATCAGTAAATTAGCCAAAGTTCTTTGCTCCTTGATCAAAGGGTAAAGAATAGGAATGCTTCTATTTGGCACAATACCATAAATCAAATTCTCCAACGAATATTAAATTATCTTAAAAATCTTAGATTAATTGAAGGGAAGAAAGTTGTTTATTTTATAGTTTTCATAAATCATTTTCTTATTATTGTTTTCTTTATTTGCATCTAGTAAATTAATAGTAATTTATAGTTAAATTAAAAGAAAAAAAGATATATTTTTTATAATATTTTGAAAATTTATCACTATAATTCTTCCCTGTGGGATCGATACTGGGGACTTTGTTTCGAAGCCCTATATTACTTGAAATGATACGTATACTTGCGTAGTACCCCTAGTGTGTAAAAATATTTTCTAAATTTTCTACATTTTGATTTTATACACTAGCCGCTATTTATAAATTGAGTCAAGTTTTTGGCCATCTTTTGGAAGCAAATATTACTGCGTTATCGCGGGTCGGGTCAAGTTTTTGCGCCGTTGCCTGGGAAGAAAGAAATAGAATAGTATAAATTTTCTTATAAATATAAAAAAAATATATATTATTATAAAAAGATGATATATTTTTTTTATTCCTTGCTTTATGCGAAAATTTGGTTCTGAAGGATTAATACCTTTAGATTCTGAATTAGAAAGAACAATTAGAAAAATTAAAAGGGAACACAAATTCAAAAATTTCAAGAAATGGCTACTTTACAAAATCCAATTGAACTTAATGATCAAAATGTTTATAAACCATTAAGGGATTATGCTAACCCTACAATAGATGAACTTCATAGTAGTATTCAAATACCCATCTGTAGATGCTAATTCTTTTGAACTTAAACCGTCTATTATTCAAATGGTGCAAAACAATCAATTTGGTGGATCACCAAATGAGGATCCAAATTTACATCTTGTTAGTTTTTTAGAACTTTGTGCTACCTTTAAATATAACAATATTTTTGATGATGCTATTAGACTTAGACTCTTTCCTTTTTCTTTAAGAGATAAAGCAAAGATGTGGTTAAACTCATTAGCTACTGGTTCTATTAAAACATGGGCTGAAATGGCACAAAAATTCCTTGCTAAATATTTTCCTCCTTCTAAAACTGCTAAATTAAGAAATGATATTACTTCGTTTAGTCAATTTGACGGGGAGACAATATATGAAACTTGGGAATGATTTAAAGAACTATTAAGAAAATGTCCTCATCATGCTTTACCTGATTGGTTGATTATTCAAACATTTTATAATGGATTAATTGGATCTTTAAAATCAATTATTGATGCTGTCTGCTTGAGGTTCTTTAATGTCAAAATCATTTGAAGAAGCTTACACTTTAATCGAAGAAATGGCTAATAACAATTTTCAATGGCCTTCCGAAAGGATTAATCCTAAAAAGATGGCAAGTATTCACGATAATGAAGCCTTTTCTATCTTAGCTTCACAAGTTGCAGCAATGTCTAAGAAATTAGATAATTTATCAATTAATATTTCGCATAATAACTCTACTAATATTGAAGATTCTCAAACTATTGAAACTTTACAAGCTATTGCAAATAAAAATAATCCTTATTCAAATTATTATAATCCTGGGTGGAAAAATCATCCTAATTTTAACTGGAATAATTCACAATAACAATGGGGTAATAATCAATCTCATCCCACTGGAAATTGGAATAATCAAGTTAATTCAAATTATAAACCTCCTGGATTTAATAATCAATGTAAAAAGTTATCAATAGAAGAATTAATTTTACAAATGAATAATCAATTACAAAATCAAAATACTGCTATTCATACTATTGAAAATCAAATGGGGCAAATTGCTACTTTAATTATAACAGACCTTTAGGAACACTTCCTAGTAATGTTGAAATTAATCCAAAGGAAACTAGAAAAGAACATAAACAAGTTAAAGCTGTGCAACTTAGAAGTGGAAAGGAATTAAAAGAAAGAATGCAGAATGAAATTGAAAAAGAGATTGAGGTTGAAGAGATTGAAAAACCTAAAGAAACTCTCTCTCCTACCAATATCGATCAGTTATACCCGTTAATGTGGAAGTTGAAAAACCACCACCACCTTTTCCTCAAAGACTTAAACAAGAGAAATTAGATCATCAATTTTCTAAGTTCTTTGAAATTTTTAAGAAACTTACTATTTACATACCTTTTGCTGAAGCTTTGGAACAAATGCCAACTTACGCAAAATTTATGAAGGATATTTTAAGCAAAAAATGAAAATTTGAAGCTTTTGAAACTGTTGCATTAAGTGAAGAATGCAATGCAATAATTCAAAAGAAATTACCTGAAAAATCTTAAGGATCCTGGAAGTTTCACTATACCCTGTGCTATTGGAGAAAAATTTTGTGGAAAAGCTTTATATGATTTAGGAGCAAGTATTAATCTCATGCCATTTTCTATCTTTCAAAAATTGGATTTAGGAGATATTACTCCCACCACTCGTAACCCTTCGCTTAGCTGATAGATCTATCACTTATCCTAAAGGAGTTATAGAGGATGTCCTTGTTAAAGTGGATAAATTTATCTTCCCTGTAGATTTCATAGTACTTGATATGGAAGAAGATAAAGAGATGCCTATTATTTTAGGGAGACCTTTTCTAGCTACCGGACGAGCTATGATTGATGCACAAAAGGGAGAACTAATCATGAGAGTTAATGATCAAGAAATTAAATTTAATGTTCTTAAATCAATGAAGTTCCCTGATAAAGAGAAATATTATCGAATATATATAATTGATTATTTAATTGAAAAACATTATCAAGAAAAATGTAAAGTCATAGTTAAAGAAAAATTTGAATTTTTAACTGATGAAAATGAAATAGTAGATGAAGAAGAGACTCATTTTATTAAAGATAATTGAGAAACTTTAGACATAACTCAAAATGATATACTTTTACCATCAATTAAAAAAGCCCCTGAACTGGAATTAAAAATGTTACCTTCCCATTTAAAATATACGTTTCTTGGAAATTTGTTAACTTTACCTGTTATTATTTCTTCTAAACTGAGTAAAGATCAAGAAGAAAAACTACTAGGTGTGTTAAAGAGTTATATGAAAGCTTTTGGTTGGACTATTGCTGATATAAGAGGAATAAGCCCTTCCATTTGCATGCATAGAATCTTAATGGAAGAAAATTTTAAACCTACTATAGAATCGCAAAGAAGATTAAATCCTATCATGAAAGAGGTTGTTAAAAAAGAAATTATTAAGTGGTTAGATGCTGGTATTATTTATCCTATTTCGGATAGTCAATGGGTAAGTCCTATTCATTGTGTTCCGAAGAAAGGAGGTGTAACTGTCATTGTTAATGATAAAAATGAATTAATTCCGACAAGACAAGTTACTGGATGACGAATTTGTATTGACTATAAGAAATTAAATAAAGCCACTAGAAATGATCATTTTCCTTTACCTTTCTTGGATCAAATGCTTGATAAATTAGCTGGACACTCATATTTCTATTTTCTGGATGGATATTCTGGTTATCATCAATTACTTATTGCTCCCGAGGACCAAGAAAAGACAACATTTACAAGTCCTTATGGAACATTTGCTTTTAGAAGAGTGCCTTTTGGTTTATGTAATGCACCCGCAACTTTTCAAAGATGTATGATGTCAATATTTTGTGATTTGATTGACAAAGGAATTGAAATATTCATGGACGATTTTTCAGCTTTTTGGAACTTCTTTTGAATCTTGTTTGGAAAACATTGCCAAAGTTACGAAAAGATGTGAAGAAACAAATTTAGTTCTTAACGGGAAAAATGTCGATTCATGGTCACAGAAGGCATTGTACTTGGTCACAAAGCATCACAAAACGGGATGGAAGTAGATCGAGCAAAAGTGAAAATTATTCTCGAATTGCTACCACCTACTATCTATTATTGATGTGAGAAGTTTTCTAGGTTATGCTGGATTTTATAGAAGATACATAAAGGATTTTTCTAAAATTGCTAAACCTCTTTGTCATTTATTGGAAAAAGATGCAAAATTTGAATTTAATAAAGAACGTATTAATGCTTTTAATATTCTAAAAGAAAAATTAATAACTGCACCTATCATTGTTGCACCTAATTGGAATAAATCTTTTGAATTAATGTGTGATGCAAGTGATTTTGCAATTGGAGCTGTTTTAGGACAAAAATATGAGAAAAATTTTAAAGTTGTATATTATGCTAGCAAAACTCTCACTGAAACACAAAGAAATTACACTACCACTGAGAAAAAACTTCTAGCTATAGTATATGCCTTTGATAAATTTAGACCTTATCTTCTTGGTACTAAATGCATAGTTCATACCGATCATTCTCGCTATTAAATATCTATTATCTAAGAAGGATTCTAAACCTAGACTTATAAGATGGGTTTAACTTCTACAAGAATTTGATTTTCAAATAGTAGATAGAAAAGGAACTGAAAACCAAATTGCTGATCATTTGTCTAGAATTAAAAATGATATTATTTCAGAAGAAAATATAAATGAGAAATTCCCTGATGAATCTTTATATGTTATTCAATGATTCAAAACACCTTGGTATGCTGATATTGTTAATTATTTAGTTAGCAATATTTTGCCTTATGACTTGGATAACAAATTTATTAAGAAATTTAAATATGATGATAAATCTTATATTTGGGAAGAACCTCATTTATTTAAATTTGGTAAAGATTCTATGATTCGAAGATGTGTACCTTATGAGGAAACTTTTGCTATCATTCAAAAATGTCATGATTCTGATTTTGGAGGACACTTCTGCATAGATAAAACCGCATTTAAAATTTTAATTTCCGGGTTTTATTGGTCTACCTTATTTAATGATGTGAGACATTATGTGAAAACTTGTGATCGATGTCAAAGGATGGGAAATATATCTAGGAAGGATGAAATGCCATTAAACTATATTTTGTAAGTTGAAATTTTTGATATATGGGGTTTAGACTTTATGGGAACATTTGTTCCATCATCTGGAAAAATTTATATTTTATTAGCGAGTTAATTATGTTTCAAAGTGGATCAAGTCGTTGCTTTACCAATCTGTGATTCCAAAAGTGTTTCTAAATTCTTAAAGAAAATGATATGTTCAAGATTTGGAATGCCTAAGGTAATTATCACTGATGGTGGAAGTCATCTCAGGAATAAAAGAATTCAATCATTACTACAAAAATTTGGAATCAAACATAGATTTGCAACTGCTTATCACCCACAAACAAGTGGAATGACTGAAGTATCAAAGAGAGAAATTAAAAAAAATTTAGAGAAGCAAGTTAATCCTAAAAGAACTGATTGGGTTGGTAGACTTGATTCTGCATTATGGGCTTATAGAACAGCTTATAAGACACCAATCGGAATGTCACCTTACCGGTTAATTTATGGTAAACATTGTCACTTACCCGTAGAACTTGAACATAAAGCTTATTGGGCGATAAAGGAGTTTAATTTTAATTTGAATAAAGCAGGAGAAAAACGATTATTGCAATTAAATGAGATGGAAGAAATAAGAAATGAAGAATATGAAAATACGAGGATTTATAAAGAGAAAATGAAGATGTTGCATGATAATAAAATTTCAGGAAAAATTTTTGAGCCTGGACAAGAAGTATTACTGTTTAACTCTCGTTTAAAACTTTTTCCTGGAAAATTAAGATCTAAATGGATTGGACCCTATATAGTTGAAAAAGTATACCATTATGGAGTCGTGGATATTAAAGATCCCAAAACAGGAAAAATTTTTAAAGTAAATGGAGTAAGATTGAAGCCTTATTTGGGAGATATTAAAAAGATTTATAAAGAAGCTTATGAATTGAGTCAACCTAATTAAAGATTTACTTAAGTTAGGATGATGATGTTAAACCAAGCGCTTTGTGGGAGGCAACCTATAATTATCTTTTGTTATGAAAATTTTTGTGTTTTAATGTAAGGTTATGCCTCGATCTTGATTAATTTTATATTAATTTAGAAAAATTGGATGCTTATAAGTCTTTATTGACTTAGGCTAAAAATTATTTTGAAGTATGTAAGATTTGAAAATAGGATCACTCTATTCTAAATATGAGTAAAAAGGAGATCAAGTTAACCTTCATTATGATTGTTTACAATGTGTGTTATTGAGTCTAAATTACTCTTACCAGTATAATATACCTATCTTGGAGAACGAATTTTTTAAATTTGATGATTAGGCGAAACGGAGTTGAACATAGTTCCGGCGCCTAGGCGCCAGAATTCGGCACCTAAGCGCCAGAATCAACTATGTATCAATAGGTCCGGTGCCTAGGTGCCAGATTCAGCGCCTAATCGCCACGGTTACTGAGTCGTGCAAAAACCGAAAATTTTCAGTTTTTCACATGATTTTTACCTTTAAATCAACCTATCTTCTTCCCTAACCATCAAGCAATCAAAATTACGTCCCTTGCACTTCATTCTTGAGATATTTGAGAAATATTTGAAAGAAATGGAAGGAAGAAATCATGGAGAAGAAGCTAGCGACAAGGTTTCAAAGGATCCTCAACCCTACTTCAATGGTTTTATCGCTGTAAGTTTAGAGAAAATTTCTAGTCGTTTGGATAAGTTTGAAGAAGAGTTTAAAAGCATTGGAGATCGCCTTCATGAGATGTTTCATCAAGTTGAACATCTAGAATGGAAAATGAAACTTCAATTTGATCATTTTGCGGCTTATCAAGATGCTGTCGGCATATTTTTAGGTTTGTGTTGTATTTTGGAAAGGGGGTCGCCTACAGAATTTATCGGCAAATTTTTAATTTAATTTAAATAAATAATTTGAAAAGTAGTATTTGATTTTGAAAATAATTTTTAAATTTGAAGATTTTAAGATATGAAATCAAACCGATCTAACATCCCAAATAGTTTATATAAATGAGCACCGCATCACAAACAGCCTCGAAGATGTGAGGGTTTATATTCGTATGACACAATCATACAAATAGCCTCGAAGATGTGAGGGTTTATGTCGTACAAAACAACCACCTCGGAGTCCTAAGACCGGTTAGGGCTTAATTCGCATAACATGATTATACAAATGCCTAACGAAGAGTTGAGGATTTATGTTGCACTAGGCAAACCTCCTCGAAGTCCTATGGCTTGGTTATTTAAACTAAAGAATAGTTTAGCCGATGTAGACACAAGTTTTGCTGACGACGATAGCTGAGCTGCCCACCATGCTCCGTGCTCCTTGTTATTGCAGAGGATTAGTTTTAGAAGTCATAAATCAGGAGATGAGAGAATTTTTTTGGTTTAGAGAAAATCATAAAATCCAAGTGTTTTTAATATTTTAATTAAAACAAATCTTAAAGTTATTTAAACAGAACCGATTAAGATCCCACGGTTTCGTCATCCCGGCACCGTTATTTTCATCGAATTCACTTAGTCCAGATGAATTTGCTAAACTCAACTGAATAAGTTCCACACTTTCATTTAGACCTTGGGAAATCTCGTTAGCAACACGTGGGTTACATCATCTGAGGTATTCCCGATCATTCAACGAGACGTTTTAATTTAGTTGTGATTGTGGTTTTGTTGTTCTGTTTGTGATTAAATTTTGAGTTATTTTATATTTTGGAATGTTGTGGTGGTGAATTTTATCTTGCAATGACTTTTAATTTTAGTTTTAGTTTCAGTTCAGGGACTACCCTAAAGGTTTTGGTTTTCATGCAACAGTTTTATTTACCATGCAAGAAAAGTAAAGTACAGTGCATGTAAGTAAATTGCAATAAAGTAAATTGCAATAAAATAAAAGCGTACCTGGAGGGCCTTCCCATCATCCCTGGCTGCACTTAAAACACATGTTAAGGCATTTAAATATTTCAACAGATACCTAGGTAAAGCTAAGGGAAGGGTTTTGGTTGTCTACCAAATTCCCAATCCTATAACTAGTCATCTCTTATGACGTCTAGGTTCTTGGTTTGATTTTAAGGATGATTATCTTCATCAAGAACAATTAGATTCAATTGTTCTTCTAAAACATCCCGTCATATTGAGGAAGTGCTTAGGATGAGTCCTAAACATCTTTTCAATATATCTGAGATTGTTTTGAGTGCAAGTAAATTTAGTTGCACAGGTGAATTAATCATTCAGGAGTTTAGTTAAACTTTGTTTCTTGCTCAGTGAACTTAGGTATTTGATTACCTAATGAATGAAGTGATATCTCACTAATACTCTATTTAAGAGTTATAATAATTAAAGCCTTTAAGGGCAAGTTGGTTTATCGAGAATTTTAATCATAATTAATTAAAAGTTTGAGTTAATGGTTTAAAGTGTTTTAATTTAATTATGAGGTTTTAAATAATAATTATAAGTTTGGAATAGTGTTCAAATCATTTTAGATTTAATTCTTAATGACTTCATTTAGGTTTGTTGTTAAATGATTTTAATTTAATTTAATTCGATTTGATTTTAATTAAATTTAAATTTTATTTAATTTTAATTTAATTTTATTTAATTTTATTTTAATTTAATTTTAATTTAATTTAATTTAATTTAATTTAATTTTAGTTTTAATTTTGATTTTAATTTTAATTTTAATTTAACTTTAATTTTTAATTTAATTTTAATTTTTAATTTAATTTTAATTTAATTTTAGTTTTAATTTTAGTTTTAATTGTAGTTTTAATTGTTAATTTGGATTATTATTTTAATTTTTAATTAAGAATTAAATATTGTTAAAGTGACTTATTTAGGGATTTTTAAATTAGAGAATAAATATCCTCTTAATAATATCCCTATTTTAATAATCCAAATTTAAATATATTCTTTCAAAAATCTAAAGCATTTAATTAATTAAAGTTTCATTTTTGATATTTTCAAAGTGTTTAATGGGTTTCTACCCCTTAATTTCCCTAAGTTTTAATCATCCAAGAGAAAATTAAAATCAAATATTTTACCCCCATTTTGATTAAACCTAAAGTTTTAATTAAGGGTTAAAATTCTTAATTACCTTTATGCCCTTTTAAGCTTATTTATTTCATAACTCACTAAATTGAGCTCAAATGAATTTAAAATTTTTATGTCAGCTCACTCACATGTCAATTAAAACATTAGAGGAGAAAAAATGATTTTTCTGAATTTAATTTATTTATATAATTATTTTTAGTAGAAAATAGTGGTTTTCAAAGAAAATTCAACAACATGACCAAGGAAAGGTTTCTGTCCTTAAGAAAATTATGGGATGTTCCTAATGACCAGAGGACCTCTTGGACCAATTTTGGTGATTTTTTGAATTATATTTTATTTATTAGAATTATTTTGAGTTTTAGAGTATTAATTAATTATAAAATAAAATTTTACAACATGCTAATTATTGGAATTAAAATACCTAAAACAGTGACATTAACTTAAAAATTCAATAAAATTTCTCAGAGATGGCCTCTGACCTTGAAAAATTTAGGGAATGTTCCCAAGATCAGAGGCTTCAAAAGCCCTATGGTCTCATGCCATGGTGAATTGTCTATGTAAATGAAGAATCAAAATACTGAAAACAGTAAATAAATTATTAAAAATAAAATTCTCATCCAATTAACTTGATTTCTTTTCCACATTATTCTCCTCTCTTCACTGAGCAAGAGGGTAATTTTATTTTATTTTTGTGATTTTTCTATGCAAAGATACGAATTTTTGAAGTTCTGGTATTTAAATAATTCAAAAAATACCCTAATTTCCTACTTATCCGACTCGGCGCCGCGTCAACCTTCGGCGGATCAGAAGCCCACGCGTCGCGCTCCCATTCGACGCCGCCATTTAAGTCAGCAACCAAGCGTCCCGTGGTTCATGCACCATTGCGCCGTCCGACTTGATCTTGACCGTTCGCTCGATACACGCGCGATCCGACGGCTCTTGGTCATCGTCTACGACTGGTGTGCACCCGTAACCGTCCACCCTAAGATCTCACTCGATTCTCAATGGATTTTCGTGTTCTTATGCTATATGGATTCGCCTTGAAGAGACGAACACATCCATACAGTTTATAGGCTATGAAATTAACCTAAACAAAATGGAGAATCGCTGGAAGTTCAGGAGGATGAGTGAGTTCATACCTTTGCTCAGAGAAGTGAAGCTTCGATCTGAGAGTTGTGTCACCTTCGATTTAGTCCAGGCAAGTTCCAGATGAAGTCTCTGGCTCTGAGGAATTGTCTAAGTATGAAAGTTACCAAGGCCGATCACAAAGCTTGGAGGCTGGAAGCAATGACTGGCCTGGTGAGGGGGCTTTTGCTGGGGAACTTCTCCTCTTGGTCTGGTGAAGGTGTAGGACCAATCAATTTGGAGATTGGCTCACTGTGGTGAAGTGTCCTATTTTTTGGGTGGATTTTCAACTCAGAAATTGAGCTCACAGAGAGGGTTTTAGGGCTGGATTTCAGTGGGGATCAAGTTCTCTATGTCTGGAGAGGGGTCTGGAATGATTTTGGCAGAGTTTTGGTAAGGTTTGGTTCATATCCTTGTTTGGTCGAGAGGTGAGTGGGTTTAAATAGCGATGGCTGGAGGGCCTCCCAGGGGGGTTTAATGGCTTGGATCCACAGCTCAGGGCAAGGGAAGAACAGCTGCAATGGGCATTGGGCATGGGACATCTCACCTAATTCAAATTGAATTTTTGATTCAAATTAAGCCTCTCGGCCTGGTGGTTTCCGGCGGCTGTGGTGGCTGGCCGGCCAGGGTCAGGTCACCATCCTGATCAGGAGGGTCAGGGCTTGAATTTGGTGAAGTCAATTGGAGTTGGCCAAGTGTAAAGGGGCTGAATTGAAATGGAATGGGGAGAGGCTCATTTTAGGTTAAATTGGGTCAACCCATGGTTTTAGGCTTGGTGCACCACCCAAGGCCTGGTTTTGGGTTGAAAAGAATCATTTAGGTCAACTTGGAAGGGGTGTTGAAGTCACCATCCAAGGTGAGGTGGCTAATCTTAGTTTAGAGTGTAACATGGATGAGGTTAAAAATGCTTAATGAAGGTTTAAGAAAGACCCCCCCTCTTCTTGCCATTATTGACTTGGTGAGGTGGAAAGTGGCTCCCATGGCTTGCATGTGGCTTATGCATGGCTTCATGGCTCCATGTGGCTTGGGGCAAAGCTTGGTCAATTTCATGGAAGTAGAATTTAGGAATTTTGGTATTTTGGTGGAGAATTTTTATGAAGCTTGATTTGGAATGGTTTAATGATGATTTTGAAACTTAAGGGTGATTTTGATTAAATGGATGATGTAGAGAAATGTCATGTGGGCTTTGGATTGAAAACTTGGGCTTTTGAAATGGTCTTCGGCGGGCTTTTAAAGTGATTTAAGGAAGTGGGATTTTGGATTTTAAAATGGGCTTTTGGATGAAAATTTTGTGAAGGGCCATGTCAAATAAATGTTGCAATTGGTTTAGGCATGTGTCATGAGTGGTTTGGAACAAGTTTAGAGTGATTTTGAATTGTATTGGGTTGAATTTGGGCTTTTTTGGTAAAGGGGCCAAGGTGGGCCAAATTGGGCTAACTTGGGTTAAGGTTGGGATAAAGTTGGATTTGATGTAAAATTAATGTTGAGAAATGTTCATGGGAGTGTCACAAAGAGTTTCCAACTTTGGTTGGGCTCTAATTTTGGGATTTGGGCCCATTTGGGTTAGGCTTGGGCTTAGGTCAATTTAAGGGATTTTGGTTTTGGGTTAGGTTTGGGTGGAGTTTAGGTTCAAATTTTGGGCAAATCAAGTTAGTGTTTTGTTTATGAGGGTGTTAGGAAGGCTTTGGAAAACATTTGGGGCCAATTGGAGTTGAATTGGATTGGTTTGAGCTAGGTTTAGGTCATGGGCCAAAATTGGGCCTTAGGCTTCAAAGTGAAATTGGGCTCAAATTTCAATCAAATTGGACTTAGATTTGGCCTAAATTGGTATTGGGGATGTTGATTTGAAGTTTAGAATTGAATTTGACCAAAATTGAGGTCAATTGGGGTGGTTTGGTTTGACATTGGGTTTAAAATGGGCCAAATTGGGGGTTTTGGTAAACGTGGGATAAATTAGAAAAATTATCCCATGGTGTAGTTGAAAAAAATGAAAATGGGAGTATTTGGGATTTTTTGGAATTTTTTGGGAATTTTCTGAATTTTTGGATTTTTGGGCTAAGAAGGGCATTTTGGGTATTTTGAGGGTATTGGGGGTACTTTTGGAATTTTTGGTATTTTTTGGCTATGGATGATAAATTTGAGTGGGGGGAAATGTTTAGGATTGATTTTGAGGAATTTTGGGTAATTTAGGTGATTTTGTAAATTTTGGGTAGTTTTCAGGGCTTTTGGTAGGTTTAGTAGGTGTAGGGCCCCGGGGGTCAAAAATTGAAATTTTGGAAAAATGAAGATTGATCAAATTTGAGTAAAATGAAATCAGTTTGGTTGAGCCATGAAGCCATATTAAGCCCATATGAGCCATGAGAGTACTCATTTGAGGCATTCACTATGTTGTTGCTAACCCTCTTAGCCAGGGGCTTAGGGGTTAAGGACCATCCATATGAATTAACTACATGAGTCAGGAAGTCAAGTTGGGTGAGAATGTGGTTTTAGGACTTGGAATGTGTGTGAGAGTGTTGTATATGTGCAAGTCAACCCTCACTAGACCAGGCCACCCAGGGTAGTCCTAAGGCCGAAGAGTCCTATAGGGAACTCATCCTTTAAACCTCCACATTTGATTTCAACCCTCTAGGTGATTAGGGGTCTATAATCAAGCTTGTGGGGTTTGCAGGGAGTCAAGAGGTGTTTGAATTTCTAAAGGGTGGGTTCCACTTCTAGTCCTCTAAGATTAGTCAAAGGAAAAGCCTAAAGCTAGATCCTAAGTACTAAAGAGAGGAGCAAAAGACCTCATCAAAATTGAGGTAAAAAAATGGACCCCCAATAGGTGTGGTGTGCTAACCAAGCACACCGTGCGTATTGGGGTTGACCGAAGAGATCAACAAAACCAACACAGATGTCCAAGTGACAAACTTAGGACGAAGTAGAAGAATTTCCGCTGGGGAGTATCGGGTATGTTTCCAAGGCTGGAGATTCCTGAACTCTCTCTGTGGAATGGAAAAGGAGGTGAACTCCAAATCACAAGATCTAGAGAATTCGATTTAGATTTAATTTTACTTTTAAATTTCAAGTTTCAATGTGTGAGTTTAGATTTTGATTGAAGTTTAATTTAAAATCTATTTAAGGAAATTTTGAATTTGAAATTTGGATTTGAAATGAGAATTGAAACCTGGGTTTCAACCTCGGGATTGCGAAGAGAACTGGAATTTAGGTACCAGCCTCGGAGTGAAAATTAGAGTTTAAGTATTGACGGAAAAAGGATGAGAATCAGAATTTAGGTATTGATCTCGAAATGGGAGTCGAAATTTAGGTACCGACCTCACAAAGGATGAGAATCATAATTTAGGTACTGATCTCGAGAGAGTGAGATTTGAAATTTGAGTATCAAACCTGAAAGAGAATCCAAATTTAGGTATCGATCTCGAATGAGAGTCAGAATTTAGGTACCGACCTCGAAGGAAGAGAACTGTAATTTAGGTACCAGTTTCGGAATTTAGAATTAAAATTTAGGTATCAATTTGAAAGAGAATCGAAATTTTGGTATTGATCTCGAATGAGAGTCGAAATTTAGGTACCGACCTCGAAGGAAGAGAACTGGAATTTAGGTACCAGTCTCGGAATTTAGAATTGAAATTTAGGTATCAATTCGAAAGAGAATCGAAATTTAGGTATCGATCTTGGATGAGAGTCGGAATTTAGGTACCGACCTCGAAGGAAGAGAACTAGAATTTAGGTACCAGTCTCGGAATTTAGAATTGAAATTTAGGTATCAATTCGAAAGAGAATCGAAATTTAGGTATCAATCTCGAATGAGAGTTGGAATTTAGGTACTAACCGTGAAGGAAGAGAACTGGAATTTAGGTACCAGTCTCGAAATTTAGAATTGAAATTTAGGTATCAATTCGAAAGAGAATCGAAATTTAGGTATCGATCTCGGATGAGAGTCGAAATTTAGGTACCGACCTCGAAGGAAGAGAACTAGAATTTAGGTACCAGTCTCGGAATTTAGAATTGAAATTTAGGTATCAATTCGAAAGAGAATCAAAATTTTAGTATCGATCTTGAATGAGAGTCGGAATTTAGGTACCGACCTCGAAGGAAGAGAATTGAAATTTAGGTACCAGTCTCAGAATTTAGAATTGAAATTTAGGTATCAATTCGAAAGAGAATAGAAATTTAGGTATCGATCTCGAAAAGAGAGTCAAAATTTCGGTACCGACCTCGAAATGAGAACTGGAATTTAGGTACCAGTCTCGGTAATTTAGAATTGAAATTTAGGTATCAATTCGAAAGAGAATCAAAATTTAGGTATCGATCTCGAATGAGAGTCAAAATTTAGGTATCTACCTTGAAGGAAGAGAACTGAAATTTAGGTACCAGTCTCGAAAATTTATTTGTATGAAGAGGGACCCAGTCTCATGCCATCAGAACCAAATTGAATAAAGTTCGTGGCTCCGTGTCAATAGAACTAGTCGATCTTCTAAGACAGAGAAGAAAGAGAATTGAAAGGAGTTGGTAAGTGTACCAAGCTGAAAAGACTTGACCTAGCAATAATTCGAGGAAAATTTTCAAATTTCAAAAGAGTTTCAAACAGATTTCAATTGAGAGAAGAACTGAAAGGTTCAAATCAGAGGATTCAGATCAGAATTCAATTTGAGATTTAGATTCATTTTGTTTGTCCTTTAATGATCCCATTTTATTGTTTTTTTGTTGTTTATTTAGTGTTCATGTGAATTTGAAGTTCATTTTAATATTCAGATTTTTAGGAAAAATTCCCACTTATTTTCTTTTCTTTTATGTTCTTCGTTCAAAGTTCATTTAACTCTAATGGCGTTTCCCAGTCAATTTGCACAAAAAGAGGTGAAGGCAAAATATGACGTAGTCATTTTCATTCCAACTTGCTGAAAGTACATCATACAACTTGATCTAGTCATGATGACATTTTTTTCAGAAATTTTATGTCTCATACAATCCATGTAAATTTAAAACGGATTGTGTAAGATTCTTATTGATCCATCCAAAAGCGTCTATCAAAAATCCATGTCTGAATAGTAAGAAACATGGGTAATAACATCACCTTCCATGCCACCCTTGGCAGGAATGCCGCATGGATGTGCATTGGAGGTGTGTTATTTCCCATGTAACTCACAACTCGTAGGGCCGGAGACTCTCCAATTCTGGATCTAGTTAAAAGTGGTAAGACATTTTTCTGTCGTCCATTTTTCTAAAAGTAACTGAGATCCGCTCCACAGGCACTCCTGGAATGCAATGCTTCGCCACGCCTGCTCCGTTTCCTTTTAACACCAGGACGGAACCTACCGGTAGTGGTATCTCCACCGGCCCTCGGAACTCACCGGGTCCTGCAATCCGGAGGTCAGATCCGAACATGATGTTACCCTGGTTAAGGAATGACACTGTGCAGAAGGGTCTAACAAAGTCATGATGGTCTATATGCGGAGGTATGCAGTCGCCTTCCTTGTAGATGTTGATAATGCAGTTGTTGGGTATGCGATCTGCAGGCAGTACCCTCCATGTTATCATCCTTTTCACCATTCTCTTGATGATTCTTGGCATTGGATCCACCTCACTACGACGGAGTATCCCTGGTGGATTTCCTTTTCTGTCTATGGCAAAATTGTAGCAACATCCGCATTGGATTGTAACTCTTCCCTTTCCTGGCATCCATCTTCGGGGTTCTGAATATGACTTTTCTCTCAGGCGCCGGATCGACCCATTTTCACGCAATTCGAGGATGCGATCCACAATTTGTTGTTGCTCGTAATCCGAGAAAACATCCGTATGTAGCTCGAGGCCTTCCAAGATGTTGACCCTCTTGTTTCCAATTCTTTCAAAGTATTCGAAGGTTTTCTTCTCGATTAGTTGCATTTTCTCCGGCTCGTATTCGGGATTATCTGAAGTCCTCGGTGTCTAGTAACATATTGCGGGATGTATGGCTCAACCCCAGCACGTTCTTCTGCATGTCTCGGCTCCTCGGGGATAGTCTCCGTAGGGACATCCTCCGGGGTTGCTTTCGCAACAAGACTCTTCGGATCCGGTACATATGCTCGGCGTCGAGGTACCAGCTCTATTTCTGCTTTTCTTGATATTTCTTTTATCTGTTCTGACTTTCTTGGAGTTGGCTTTCTTCTTTCTGGTTCCTGACGAACCGGTCTCCTTGGAGCATTTGCATTAACGGTATCCACTGTCTGTTTATGTTGATCTTCTGCTAACTTGGTCAACATTTTGAGAATGCGACGATTCTTATTTCTTCGCTGGGTAGCAGTGAGAGTAGCTCTCCTTACCCCTTGAATTTCTGTGGGAATGACACTGACAAGCCTACCTTCTGCTGTGGTGACCACGGACTTAACTTTCTTATCTTCTCCGGTTGCATGCGCGGAGTTTGTTTTTCTTTTCTTGTTGCTGTATTGGTGGCTCGGCCCACCCATTTTCATCACTGTCTGGCTGTGAAGTTCTTCTCGATCAACTGGGATCCAATCATTTTCTTCATATTGTAAGTCTGTCGGTGTGAAGTCCGAGTCAATCTCTATCACTGCTCCATCCCTCACCCTCTTTTCATCGAGTGCTAGACTCACGCCATTTCTAAAGTTTAGAACCAACCGCCAGTTTGACATTTCCCTACGAAAAAAAATAAGGAAAGGATCAGGGGTTGTACTAAGAACAAGAACAATAAGAAAAACACTTAAAAAATTCTTATTCACTTCTTTTAAATTTAAAGGAAGTAGGAAGAGATGAGGAAATATCAGGAATGAATGGACTTAAGAGGAAAAAATTGACATTTTATTATTATGATTTCCCATGTTTTCTTTTTAACATTTTCGTTGATGAGATTTTTTTTTTATCATCCATTTTATTTTGTTTTGGGTTCGGACCCAGTCACAAAGTGATTACTTCACCCGTGTTTCAAGGGATAAGATTCTATTTTAGAGGCCACCATTCGAAACATCAGGTTGCGTAATACTTCTTTAAATATCGTCCATTGATTGGAAGCATGGGTCTTTCTCCATGGCAATTCACAAGCTGGTAGGAACCTCCTGAGTAGACTGTCTCAACCACGAACGACCCTTCCCATGTTGGTTCAAATTTACCACCTATCTTGCGATGTGCAAGAATAGGTCTTCTGAGAACAAGAACTAAGTCACCGACTCTGAAAGTTCTTGGGCGGACCAGTTTATCATGGGCCTGGATCATCTTGGCTTGATACAGTTCCATATTCTGCTGTGCGGAAATTCTTCTCCCTTCCAAACTTTCCAATTCTTCCAGTCGTAGTCTGGCATTTTCTTTTGTAGTGATCTTTTCTGCAACTGCAATTCGGAGTGACGGAAGCTGAACTTCCAAGGGCAAGACGACCTCGGACCCGTACACTAAAGCGTAAGGTCTAGACTGAGTAGGTGTCCTAAATGTTGTCCTGTAGGCCCATAAGGCTTCTAACAACTTCTTGTGCCAATTTCTCTTGTTGTCGTACAAAGTTTTCTTTAAAATTTGAACGAGAGTTTTATTAAAAGCCTCGGCCAAGCCATTTGCTCTTGGGTAGTTGATTGTTGAGTATCGCCAATCGATCCAGTGTCTTCTGACAAAATTGTTAATCTTTGTACTTTTGAATGCAATCTCATTATCTGAAATGATTCTGCGTGGTACCAAAACGGTAGACTTGGTTCTTGAAAAACTGTAGCACGTGGTGTGCCTTCACTTCTCTAAGTGGTATAGCTTCTGCCCATTTAGAAAAGTAGTACGTAGGCTGCAAGAATGAAGCGATGTCCTCTTGAAGAAGGCAGTTCTATCGGACCCACTATATCTGTGCCCCAACACTCGATTGGCCACGACACGATTGTCAGATGTAGCATATTTGGAGGTTGGTGTAGAACCACTCCGTGCACTTGGCACTGGTGACAGCTTTTGGCAACTTTCATACAGTCGGTCATCATTGAGGGCCAGTAGTACCCTAGTATTTTAATCTTCATTTTCATTTTCGGACCCGACTGATGAGCTCCACAAAGTCCTGAATGCACTTCTTTAACGATTTCACGAGCCTCGGACCCGCTCAGGAATCTTAGCCACATCTGATCAAAAGACCTTCTATATAATGTATTGTTTATTAATGTGTAAGACAAAGTTCTTTTCTTGATTTGATGGGATAACGACTTATCATCCGTTAGGTTTCCTGTCTGCAAGTAGTTTATTAATGGCTGCCGCCAATCTTCTGTATTTTCTGTCACTGCTGCAATTGTTTCTTCTGCTTTTCTTCTGATTTATGTATTGTATCCATGTCGAGCTGTGATAGGACCTGTCGTCCTTGAGCTGACACTTCAATCGACTCATCCTACGACGAGCAAATTCCTTTGCAAGGCGGGCTAGCACATCGGCGAGAGCATTTTTTTTTCGGGAATCTTGTAGATTGTTACATTTGGGATTTGTTCCAACAATTTAATGGAGTACTGAAAGTACTGCTCGAGCCTTGGTTTCAGAATTTTGTACTGTCCGGAGACCTTTTGAATGATCAACTGAGAATCTCCGTAGATGTTGATGTCAGTTATTCCCATCTGAATGGTTAATTCCAATCCGGCTATAAGGGCTTCGTATTTCGCCTCGTTGTTTGTACACGGTTCTGTTAAGTGGTAGGAGTATTTAAACAGCCCCTGCTCCGGTGTTATAAAGATTAGTCCGATTTCTGCCTTACCGGGCACTATCGTTTGCAATTCTTTGTTCTTCTGTGTTGAGGACGCACCATCGAAGTATAGTTCCCAACGTCGATCATCAGGGTCTTCTAGGTTCATTATCTGCTCATTAGGCAAATCGTCGTCGAGAGGAGAATCTGCCGGTAAAGGGTGTGCTGCGAGGAAGTCTGCTAGGACTTGTCCCTTTACGGCGCGAAGAGGAACGAAAGTTATGTCGAATTGCAATAGTATCATCGACAACCTGGCAAGTCTGCCAGAAAGTGTCGGTCGGGTCATCAAGTATTACAATGGATTAAATCTCGAAATAAGGTTGACCTTATGAGAAAGCATGTAATGCCTGAGCTTCTGTGCAGCGAAGATTAGGGCCAAGCAGTGCTTCTCAATACGAGGATACTTTACTTCCGTCGGGATTAGACGAAGGCTTAAGAAGTAGAGAGCATTTTCTTTTCCCTCATCATTGACCCGGGCTAGCAGGGCACCAAGGGAGTCGTCTAAAGCCGCGGTATAAAGTATCAACGGTCTACCTGAGGCCCGGGGCTGCTAAGACGGGAGGTGTCATTAAATATTGCTTAACGTCCTTGAAAGCCCGCTGGCATTTCTCATCCCGAACGAATTTGGCGTCCTTTTTAACTAATGCGAGAAGAGTGATGCACTACGGCAAGTTCGAGATAAAGCGTCGAAGATATGCCAACTTCCCTTGAAAGGATCGTAGTTGTTTCAAAGTTTTGGGAGGAGGCATTTATAAAATAGCTTTAATCTTTTCCGGAGTCGATTTCAATCCCGCGATGTCGGACAACAAATCCTAAGAATTTCCGGAGGTGACGCGAAGGCTCATTTTAAGGGATTCATCTTAAGGTTGTATTATCTCGGTCGCTCGAAAATAATTCTCGAATCATACAGGTGATCTTCCTTCAGTTTGCTTTTGATGACCACATCATCCATGTAGCACTCGACTTGGTTGTGAATGAGATCATCAAAAATCTTCGTCATCGCTCTTTGGTATGTTGCTCCTGCGTTCTTTAGTCCGAACGACATTACTGTGTAATAATACACTCCGATTGGCGTTCTGAAGGCCGTGAGCTTTTTGTCTTCTAGTGCCATCTTTATCTGGTTGTATCCTGATGATCCATCCATAAATGAGAAGATTTCATGCGTCGAAGCGATGTCGATCATCAGTTCTGGGATTAGTAGTGGAAATTCATCATTTGGACATGCTTTATTCAAATCTCTGAAATCCACGCAGATTCTGATCTGACCATTCTTCTTTCTCACTGGTACCACGTTGGCTAACCAAATTGGGTATTGTTCTTCACGGACAAATTTAGCGTCTATTAGCTTCTTAACTTCGGCTATTACTTATTACTCAATTTCTAGACGCATTCTCACGGGGTTTGTCGGTGGAACGGAAGTAGGATCCACTCTAGCTCTGTGAGCTGCGACTTACGGAGCTAATCCTGGCATTTCGTCGTAACTCCAAGAAAACGGTCCTTGAATTCGATTAATAGCTTGATTATGTTTTCGGAGTCTTCTTTATTGAGTAAGGAGCTAACAAAGGTAGGCCTAGGCTCTTCGCTAGTACCTAAGTTAAGTTACGGTAACTCGTCTATAGTAGATTTGATTTCTTCTTTGAACTACGGTGGAGCGTCTCGATTTGCGGATCTTCGAGATCTTTTGAGGCTTCCAAGCGGTCTTCATCGGGTTCGTAAGTGACAACCAAGCAAAATCCCGTATCGTCGAGTGATCTCTCGTGCCGAATCCGAGACCATGTTTTGAATTGGGAGGCCGACCGACATTATTCCATAATTTTTCAAAGTGTTGTGATCGGCCTTTTGTTCATTATCGAGGTAAGACACCACGTTGAATTAAATTTTGAACACAGGGAGAGTACCACTCAAAAGGAGTTCCATTAATTCAGATGAAGTAACTTCTTCAAATTGTACATCTTTTTCAGTATTGGATGAAGAAGCACCACGGTAAAACTTGATTGGTTTAGTACCACCACCATGCACTTCCTTGACCACCATACCCTCGATCTTATTAGAATGGATCGGGGACAGGGACATAGTATGTACATAATGGTTAATCTTCTCATACATTGATTTATATTCTTCATTCTTTTCATCTTCGAGAGAAATCTTGAACTGTGGTTTCTTCTAATCTATTGTTGCTGTTTCTTTCTTGATTTCTTCTTCTTCTTCAGAGTTATTCTCCCAATCAACATCGATGACAGGTTTCTTTTGTCCAACTGTTCCAACGTTTCTTCCACGTCCTCGTCCCCGGCCTCGACCTCGGGTGCGAGTTCTGGAGAAATCTTCACCATCTCGCCGTAAGGGAGTGGTGAGTAAGCTGTTGGACTAGAACTTCGGAGTTCTTCATCGTCTCGAATTTCTTTTACTTCATTTGGTATGGTATTTACGGAAAAGATTGTTTTCTTTGGGGGCGCGTAGTAGGCCGCATCTTCATGAATTCCAATTTCGTGCACAGAGAATGGTTACAAATCACCTTTGATGCACTGTTCCCCTCCTTCGTAATACTTTATGCACTGGTGTAGAGATGACGGTACCGTCCAGTTTTCATGGATCCATGGCTGACCCAGTAGAGCGTTGAACGATGTCTCAGAATCAATTATGTAGAATTTTGCGGTTGTCTTTGCTAAATCACCGGTCTTCATTAGTAATATTATCGATCCAAGAGCTCTTTCTCCTTTTTGATTGAAGCCTCTTAAGAGCATCTTGTCTGCTTCAAGCTCGCGAGCATCAATTTCCAAATATGCTAGCGTCTGAAGATTCATTATGTTGATTGATGCTCCCGGATCAACCAACACTCTGGAGAGTGTAAACTTTCCAATAGTGACTGAAATGTATAACGGTCAGTTGTGATTTGTTGTTCTCAGTAATAAATCATTGTCCTTGAAGGTAACACCTCGCTGTTCTTTTAATGAGCAAACCTTATCGAAGGAACTACCGACCATTTGGGCTAAACAAATCTCTGGATCAAGTAAAGCCTTGATCAGAGCCTCCCTCATCTCCTTTGACAGGATCAGAGTGTCGTATATGCTTTGTTTAGCTGGTAATTTCCTAAGATGGGCTAGCACGTTGTAGTCTACTTTATTACCATGTTCCTCGGCTTCTTCCTGAATGTGCAGTTCGTCTGCTGGGGTTTGCTCTTCCTGAGCAACCACCTGCTTTTCTTTATCCTTTGGACCCATTCTCGGGGGTAGAACTTTTCCACTTCTTAAATTTACTTCGGTTATTTCTTCGAATTTGGTGTTGAATGCTGCCGGTGTATCCTCTTGAATTGAAACAAGCGGCTCTTCGAAGTTGCTTCGGTGTCAGATGGTTCTAATTCTATCGTGATCGGAGCCCCTCGGAATTCACGAATGGACTCGTTGCTTGTCGAGATTTCGTAGCCTCCTTTGTGAACATCTTCTTCGTCATGGTCGTCGAGGTTATGTATGATTTGAGAATCGTTATTTGTATTGGAATCGAGATCTGTATTAAGTCAGTTGTCGCTAGTTACGTAATCATTAGAAACAGCCAAAACGTAGCCAACGCCATAACCCTTATCATTATAAGATCCCGCCGGGGCGAGCAGATAATCATACAGAGTCAGGAGTTCGAGAGATTTCTCCCCCGAATCGGAAATAACCATCCTAGGATAAGCAGCCCCTAGTCTACCCTTTGGAGCCTTCGTCTTCTTTTCTTCCACGATCTTCGCCTCCTTCTGGGGCGGTTCTTCAATCGCAAGTGATAGTGCCGGCTCGACAGGTTTCAAACTTTGAGTTGAAGTGTCTACCGAAGCGGTTTGGATGTGATCCAAAATTTTCTTTGATGACTTTGTTCAGAAGGTACTCCATCCATCATCGATCGTGTACGTGTTTATCAGAACAATGGGATCCGTTAAAATAACGTTGACGGAACCTCCTTTTTGGGTTTCCTTCATGTATTCCTTTGGGATCATTATGTTCCCTTTCCGGAGATTTTCATCAAGCCAACTCTTGAAAGTGATGCAATCCTCTATCTTCTGTCCGAGCTTCTAGGGGTAAGGGCAATAGTTCGGATGATCTTTCTTATTGACTTCCTCCGGCTTTTTGGGCTCGGCGGTGAAAATCCGGTGTCTTCGTTAAGCTACGGAACATCTTCGCTACTGCTTCAGTTTTGAATGGATATTTTTTATTTAGAAGTTCTCTTAAGGTACGCGATGAACGAGGCGGTTGTTCATAATGCTGAGGCGACTGATAGCTCGGTCGAGGTTCGTTGATAGCCTTCTTGAGGATTCTTTGATAGCCTACTTTGAGGTTGGAGATAACCTTGTTGAGGTTCGTTGATAAGTCCGTTGTGGTGGTTGATAACTATCTTTGTGGCCGCTCGTTGTATCACGAACCGGTTGCTTGCCGCTTATCTCTTGCCGTGACGATTTCTGATTTCTTTTCGAATGTTTTCACAGTTTTCTGCTTATCGTTCTTGTCCACGAAACTTGCTATTTTGCCTCTTCTTGTAAGCTCCCGACCTTGCTAAGCAACTTCTCGAAAGTCTTGATTGTAAATCCTTTAAGGAGAAGTGCTATCAGGCCATAGATACTCTTAAGTAGGATGCCAACTGCATGTTGTTCTTGAAGCTGTGGTTCAGACTTCATGCTTAAGTTTCTCCATCGAAGTATGTAATCCACTAAAGTCTCGTTCGGCTTCTGTTGCTCCACCACTAGATCACCGATAGTGATGTGGTGCTGAGCCCCGACAAATCGTTTAACAAAGAGATTCTCTAGTTTTGAAAAGGTCTTTACTGAACCGTTTGGCAATTCTACGTACCAGGTCGAAGGCAATCACGATAAGCTGGCGACGGACGCGTCGGAAGAGTAAAGCGTCACTCCCACCGGCATTGCAGCAACTAGCACGAAAATGTGCAATATGCTGCCGAGGGTTTCCTGTTCCATCAAAAGTCTTAAATAGAGGTGGTATGAAGCCTTTCGGGTATTGGACTGCATCGAACTATTCGGGGTAAGGTCTACCGTTTGAATAGATACTCCACTCTTAGATTGTGCCAGGGCCTCTCGCACCCGCTGTTCTACCATGCTCTTAATGTCCTTTTCTGGAATCATGCTTTGTGCAGGATCTTTCTTTGGTTGTTCGTCTCCAGTTGATGGATGTGATCTCTTTTCCTTCATACGCGATATGGATAATTTTTGGGGGTGTCTCTTTCGAGGTTGTGCACGACTGCGGAGAGTGGCTAAGGCGGCGACCATCTCTTCCATCCTCTTTGCCATACGGGAAATTGTGTCATCTCTTTCCCGAATCCGTGCTCTCATCACTTCCAGTTCATCTCTTTCCACGTGCACAGAGCACCTTGGGAAACTGACGATGCTCGTGTCTCAACCATGTTGATCTCGGCATACTCCTCATTCATGAATTCTGATGAGTCAACTTCATCTCCTAGTTCTTCTTCTCTTTCTTTTGCTAACCGTCGGATGTCGGTCCTTAACTTGTCCATGGCATCCTCTAATGGCCTTTTCCGCACGGTCTCGCATTCATCTTGTGACGGTTGTTGAACTTCCTTCCTGGGAGTCCCCTTTATTGCAGTAGCACTTTCTTCTGATTCAAGTCTCCTGACGAGACTTTTCTTCTCGGGACATTGTTTTGGTCTTAGCTCGCCGGTAGTAGGTCGCCATACCATCCTTCTCGTGGCGGAAGCCTGGGACCGGATGATCTGTCGGCTATATCTTTGGAAGGTGGTATCCTCCACTAATTTGTAGACCTAATACAACAACGGGTGAGCTGGCTTTTATATTCTTCTTTGGTTTCTCTGTGGCGGCAACGGACTACGTTCGCGGTTCGAGGTGGGATTTAGGCGGCACCGGTCCATCCTTCTTAAAATTTCGACACGGGGCATCTTTCTTTCTTTGCCGATCTTTCCATCACGGCTTGCGGCCGAGTCAATGGCGTAGTTTTATCCCTTTTCCTCTTGTGATTACTTTAGTATGCAGGTCGGGGTAATGCAGCGGCGATCCTACGGACATTCTCTTCATCTAATGCGGCAGAGAGAGGGTGAAACCTGCTCCCTTCCAACAGAGGTATATACTCAGGCAGTTCTTCTCTTTCCTTATGAGTTTCTTCTAGAAAAGCAACTTCGGCGGCTTTGGCTTTCTCGGTTCGGCAATCTTTATGCTTATTTCTCCTTTGAGTCCGGAGTTAGGGGTGCGACTCTTGAGCTGGACCCCGATCTCAAAAACAGGTGGTATTGTAGCAAAATGCGTACCCTCCGCGGTGACGGGCTCATCGCAGACTTAGATTTCCTTCCCCTTCATTTTGGTAGAAGTCGGGGTAGGTGCAGAGATGACTAGACCGGTGGGGGTAAAGACAACAGTCCTCCTATGATCAGTAGTACTCCTTTCAACTGGAATCCTTTGCAGGGGAGGGAATTCTTGAGTCGATTTTAGGTTGAACTCAATCACGGGCTTTTCAGTTTCTGACACTTTTTCCATTAGTGTGAAGAGAGTGACGTCAGCGAACTTGACATTTGTGTTGCTGAATCCTTGTCCGAAACGGATGATCCCATTGTCGGGCAGCTCATCCTTATAAATGGCAAAGTCCATTCCATTGGTGAAGGAGAAGATTAGCTTTGGGGCAGTCATTTTCTACAGGGCAGATTCCGAGTATTAGTCCTGAATTATGCTTCCTTTCGTCGTAAAGTTTAGGACAAAAAAGAGAGAGTCTGAACACATTTTTGTTTATCTTAGTGTATTTGTGATTTTTAAAAGAGATTGTTTATTAGGAGGTTCGTTTGTTAGAAACAAAACGATTAAAGGAAAAAAGGTTGTAGAAAAGGTAAAGGGCCCGATTTAGAATTGGAAATGAAGAGAAAGTCTTATGCAAGACTTCTTGACTCGAAGGACCGCTCCTAAACTAACACTGATTGGGGTCGGCCCACCTCGGAAAAGAGGTAAAAGGATCTCGGAACCTCACCATTTAGGGGTGTCTAAACAGTGGCTCCTAAATCCGAGAGGGGTTGGCTATACTCGTTCTAGACAGAAATGAACGGGGTATTCCAACGGAAGAATGGTAGTTTTGGTCCACTAGGGATATGGACACACTACGGATTTATGAAAGCAAAACCATCTAATCAAAAATGGAGAGATGAACTAGTCCCCAGCGGAGTCGCCAGAAGTTGTCGGCATATTTTTAGGTTTGTGTTGTATTTTGGAAAGGGGGTCGCCTACAAAAATTGTCGGCGAAATTTTAATTTAATTTAAATAAATAATTTGAAAAGTAGTATTTGATTTTGAAAATAATTTTTAAATTTGAAGATTTTAAGATATAAAATCAAACCGATCTCACATCCCAAATAGTTTATATAAACGAGCACGATATCATGAGCTCAGTGTATACTATCACGAAGAATAGACACGAGTGCTTGATGATGGGGCTCGATTAAATAAACTAGGAGATTTGTGACATCCGTTTGGTACTGCGAACCAATTATATAAGCCGACAAGTTCCCTTATTTAATATAAAGAATTAAACGAGTTTATATTACACAGGTTCTTAAAGTTCTCTATAAGGGCGAGCCACTTATAGTTAATTACATCTTAAATGACGGGAATCATTTAAGAAAACTCTCGATAATGATCAGTGGTTTTGCTCTCAAGAATTTTAAATTTTAAGGTTTTCAAAGGATTTGAGTTTTGGAAATTTCAATAGGGAATGGATCAAATTTGGAAAAGTTAATTTCAGGAGTTCAAAGGAAGAAAAGTAGGAGAAGCTGAGGATCCAAGAAGAATCTTGGCAACTTCCTAAACTATCCTATTGTTTGGCTTCAATTTGGGAGTTTATTTAATGTTGTAATCTTGCCAATTTTAATTAATTAGGACTTATATTCATATGACACAATCATACAAAATAGCCTCGAAGATGTGAGGGTTTATGTCATACCAAACGACCACCTCGGAGTCCTAAGACCGGTTAGGGCTTAATTCACATAACCTGATTATTCAAATGCCTAACCAAGAGTTGATGATATATGTTGCACTAGGCAAACCACCTCGAAGTCCTATGGCTTGGTTATTTAAACTAAAGAATAGTTTAGCTAATGTAGACACAAGTTTTGCTGACGACGATGGCTGAGCTGCCCACCATGCTCCGTGCTCCTTGTTATTGCAGTGGTTTAGTTTTAGAAGTCATAAATCAGGAGATGAGAGAATTTTTTCGGTTTAGAGAAAATCTTAAAATCCAAGTGTTTTTAATATTTTAATTAAAACAAATCTTAAAGTTATTTAAACGAGACCGATTAAGATCCCGCGGTTCAGTCATCCAGACCTTGTTATTTTCATCGAATTCACTTAGTCCGGATGAATTTTCTAAACTCAACTGAATGAGTTCCACACTTTCATTTAGACCTTGGGAAATCCCGTTATCAACACGTGGGTTACATCATCCGTGGTATTCCCGATCATTCAACGAGACGTTTTAATTTAGTTGTGATTGTGGTTTTGTTGTTCTATTTGTGATTAAATTTTGAGTTATTTTATATTTTGGAATGTTGTGGCGGTGAATTTTATATTGCAATGACTTTTAATTTTAATTTTAGTTTCAGTTCAGGGACTACCCTAAAGGTTTTGGTTTTCATGCAACAGTTTTATTTACCATGCAAGAAAAGTAAAGTATAGTGCATGTAAGTAAATTGCAATAATGTAAATTGCAATAAAATAAAAGCGTACTGGAGGGTCTTCATCGTCATCAATTTGCACTTAAAAAACATGTTAAGGCATTTAAATATTTCAACGATTACTTAGGTAAAGCTAAGGGAAGGGTTTTGGTTGTACTATCAAATTCCTAATCGTATAACTAGTCATCTCTATGACGTCCTAGGTTCTTGGTTTGATTTTAAGGATGATTTTCTTCATCGAAGAACAATTAGGTTCGATTGTTCTTCTAAAACATCCCGTCATATTGAGGAAGTTCTTAGGACGAGTCCTAAACATCTTTTCGATATTTACGGGATTGTTTTGAGTCCAAGTAAATTTTGTTGCACGAGTTGAATTAATCATCAAGGAGTTTAGTTAAACTTTGTTTCTTGCTCGGTGAACTTAGGTATTTGATTACACGATGAATGAAGTGACATCTCACTAATACTGCTATTTAAGAGTTATAATAATTAAAGCCTTTAAGAGCAAGTTGGTTTATTGAGAATTTTAATCATAATTAATTAAAAGTTTGAGTTAATGGTTTAAAGTGTTTTAATTTAATTATGAGGTTTTAATTAATAATTGTAAGTTTGGAATAGTGTTCAAATCATTTTAGATTTAATTCTTAATGATTTCATTTAGGTTTTTTGTGAAATGATTTTAATTTAATTTAATTCGATTTGATTTTAATTTATTTTTAATTTAATTTAAATTTAATTTTATTTTAATTTAATTTTAATTTAATTTAATTTAATTTAATTTAATTTAATTTTAATTTTAATTTAATTAAATTTAAATTTAATTTAATTTAATTTTAGTTTTAATTTTGATTTTAATTTTAATTTAACTTTAATTTTTAATTTAATTTTAATTTAATTTTAGTTTTAATTTTAGTTTTAATTGTAGTTTTAATTGTTAATTTGGATTATTATTTTAATTTTTAATTAAGAATTAAATATTGTTAATGTGACTTATTTAGGGATATTTAAATTAGAGAATAAATATCCTCTTAATAATATCCCTATTTTAATAATCCAAATTTAAATATATTCTTTCAAAAATCTGAATCATTTAATTAATTAAAGTTTCATTTTTGATATTTTCAAAGTGTTTAATGGGTTTCTACCCCTTAATTTCCCTAAGTTTCAATCATCCAAGAGAAAATTAAAATCAAATATTTTACCCCCCATTTTCATTAAACCTAAAGTTTTAATTAAGGGTTAAAATTCTTAATTATCTTTATGCCCTTTTAAGCTTATTTATTACATAACTCACTAAATTGAGCTCAAATGAATTTGAAATTTTTAAGTCAGCTCACTCACATGTCAATTAAGACATTAGAGGAGAAAATGTGATTTTTCTGAATTTAATTTATTTATATAATTATTTTTAGTAGAAAATAGGGGTTTTCAAAGAAAATTCAACAACATGACCAAGGAAAGGTTACTATCCTTAAGAAAAATATGGGATGTTCCTAATGACCAAAGGACCACTTGGACCAATTTTGGTGATTTTTTGAATTATTTTTTATTTATTATAATTATTTTGAATTTTAGAGTATAAATTAATTATAAAATAAAATTGAAGTTGAAAAAAAGATTTTATATTTTTCATAAATCTCTCTGACCTCAAGGAGTTTAGAGGAACAAATTTTATAATTTTCTGATTTTTCTTTAATTTATTAGAATTATTTTAGTGAAAAAGGTTAAAAACTTATTTTCAAATATTGAAAATTACATTAAGCTTTTAAAATTCAGTATCTTACCCTAGGGACTTAGGAAAAATATATGGTTTGTTCCTAAGTGATTAATAGTCAAAATTTGACATTTTTATGATTTTTAATATTTTTGTGATTTTTATTATTTTTAATTATTAAAATATTAAAATATTGTGGAAAATCAACTTTTTTAGAAAATTTCAATTTTAATTTTTCTGAACTCCCTTGATATCAGAGAAGCTCCAAAATCATTTTTGTAAATTTTTGAAAAGTATTTTTGTAGTTATGAATTTTTAAAGTTCCATTTTTCTTATGAGGCTTAATCAACCCATTTGGTGGGGCTAATCAAGTCCAATTGGTTTCAAACTTTTATGTAAGGTTCTTCTGACCCTAAAGAGTAATGGAGAATTGTTTTTAAGTCAATTTGATGTGTGGTTAACCCTAATTAAATCAAATTCAATTTTAGGGGTTTAGGCCAATTAAGGTTATCATTAATGAATTAACTCAAAATATATTTTTCATAGGGTCCCTGTCGGCATATTTCTAGGTTATGTGTTTTGAAAAGGGGGTCGCCTACATAAATTGTCGGCAAATTTTTAATTTAATTTAAATAAATAATTTAAAAAGTAGTATTTGATTTTGAAAATAATTTTAAATTTGAAAATTTTAAGATATGAAATCAAACTGATCTCACATCCCGAATAGTTTATATAAACGAGCACCGCACCACAAACCGTATATCTATCATGAGAGAATAGACACACTGCTTGATGATGGGGCTCGGTTAAATAAACTAGAAGATTTGTGACATCCGTTTGGTCTGCGAACCAATTTTATAAGCCGACAAGTTCCCCGCAATTCCTTCCCTGCTAATATAAAGGAATTAAGCGGGGTTTATATTACTGGGTTCTTAAAGTTCCTTATAAGGGCGAGCCCTATAGTTAATTACATCTTAAGTCACGGGAATCACTTAAGAAAACTCTCGATAATGATCGGTGGTTTTGCTCTCGAAAATTTCGAAAGTTTAAGGTTTTGAAAGGATTGAATTTTGGAAATTCGAAAGAAAATGACTCAAAATTTGGAACAATTTATTTTTGAGAATCGAAGGAAGAGAAGTAGGAGAAGGCGAGGATCAAGAAGAATCTTGGCAACTTCCCGAACTATCTTATTGTTTGGCTTAGATTTGGGAAAATCCTAATATTATCTTAGATTTCGATCTTGCCGATTTTAGTTAATTAGGACTTATATTCGTATGACATAATCATACGATCGGCTAGAAGATGTGAGGGTTTATGTCGTACCGAACGACTACCTCGGAGTCCTAAGACCAGGTTAGGGCTTAATTTACATGACATGATCATGTGAATGCCTAACGAAGAGTTGAAGATTTATGTTGCACTAGGCGAACTACCTCGAAGTCCTATGGCTTGGTTATTTAATTCTAAGAAAGTTTATGTTGAAGTAGATCCGAGTTTTGCTTGATGACGATGGCACGTCTTGCCCACCATGCTCCGAGCTCCTTGTTGTTGTAGAGGTTTAGTTTTAGAAGTCATAAATCAGGAGATGAGAGAAGTGTTTTGGTTTAGTTAAGATCCAAGTGTTTTTAATATTTTAATTAAAACAAATCTTAAGGTTGATTAAACAGAACCGATTAAGATCCCACGGTTCCGTCATCCCGACACCGTTATTTTCATCGAATTCACTTAGTCCGGATGAATTTGCTAAACTCGATTGAATGAGTTCCACACCTCCATTTAGACTGTGGGAAATCCCGTTAGCAACACGTGGGTTACATCATCCGAGGTATTCCCGAACATTCAACGAGACGTTTTAATTTAGTTGTAATTGTAGTTTTATGTTCTGTTTGTGATTAAATCTTGAGTTGTTTTATATTTTGAAATGTAGTGGCGGTGAATTTTATCTTGCAGTGATTTTTAATTTTATTTTGGTTTCAGTTTAGGGACTATATCCTAAAGGTTTTGGTTTTCATGCAACAGTTGTTTATCATGCAAGAAAAGAAAGTGCAATGCGATTAATTAAATTGCGAGAAGGTAAATTACAATAAAATAAAAGCGTACCTGGAGGGTCTTCCCGTCATCCCAGCTGCACTCGAAACACATATCAGAGCATTTAAGTATTTATAGCAATTACTAGGTAAAAGCTTAAGAGCAAGGTTTCGGTTTTCTACGAAGATCCTAGTCACTATAGTTAGTCATTCCTATGACGTGCTAGGTTTTTAATTTTGTTTATGGATGATTTTCTGCACCAAAGAATAATTAAGTTCGATTATTCTTATAAAACACCCCGTCATATTGAGGAAGTTCTTAAGACGAATCTTAAACATCTTTTCGATATTCTTTGGAATTATTCTAAGTCCAAACAGATTTAATTAATCAGGTGAATTAATCATCCGAGGTTTAATTAAGTTTTGTTCTTTTGCTCAGTGAACTAGGACATTTGAATATCTTATAAGTGAAGTAACACTTCACTTAATACTCCATTTAGGAGTTATGACAACAAAAGCTTTTGAGGGCAAATTGATGTTTAAGTGGTTTGTGATTTAATTTAATTTTAATTAATGGGTCTAAGTTTGGAATAGTGTTCAAGTTGTTTTTAGACTTATTTTGAATTCTTTATGTCATAGGTGATGTTACATTTAATTCAATTTAATTTAATTTAATTTGATTTAATTTAATTTGGTTTTAGTTTTATTTTAATTTTTAATTTAATTTTAATTTTATTTTAATTTGATTTTATTTTTTATTTAATTCAATTTAATTTAATATGTTTTAATTTAATTTAATTTAATTTAATTTAATTTAATTTTAATTTTAATTTAATTTAAAATTTAATTTAATTTAATTTTTATTTTAATTTAATATTTTATTTTTTATGTTTTAAAGATGATTTAATTTAATTGTTAAAGTATTAATTTAATTGAAATTTTGGAAGGATTTAATTTAAATGTTTTAATTTTAATTTAATTTAATGATTAAGTCTTTTAGTATTTTAAATCTTGAGTTTGAATTATCATTTTAATTAGGAATTAAATATTATTGAGGTGATTAATTTAGGGATTCTTAAATTAAAGAACAAATGTCTTCTTAATAATATCCTTATTTTAATAATTTCAATTTTTATTAATCTTCAAATTTAATTAATTAATTGATTAAGGTTTATTCTTAAAAAAATGATTGGTGGGTTTCTACCCTTTAATTATTTACATTTTAATAATCCAAATCAGATTAGGATCAAACATTTTACTCTTTCATTTTATTAAGCCTAAAGTTTTAATTAAGGATTAAAATTTTAATTACCATTTTGCCCTTGAGCTTAATAATTCCATAACTCACTAAATTGAGCTTAAATGAATTTGAAATTTTTATGTGGTTTCACTCACATGTCGGTTAAGACATTAGAGGAGAAAATATGATTTTTACTGTATTTAATTTATTTATATAATTATTTTTTGTGGAAAATAGGGATTTTCAAGGAAAATTCGATAAGATGACCAAGAAAAATTTTACTATCCTTAAGAAAATTATGGGGCACTCCTAATGACCAGAGGACCATTTGGACTAATTTTGGTGATTTTTTAAATTTTATTTTATTTATTATAATTATTTTGTGTTTTGGAGTATTAATTAATTTAAAAATAAAATAAAGGTTGAAAAATGAATTTTATATTTTTAAAAAATCTCTCTGATATCAGAGAAACCAGAAAATCAATTTTTACAATTTTCTGATTTTTATTTGTTTTATTAGAATTATTTTAGTAAAAAGGTTGAAAAATACATTTTTAATATTAAAAATTACATTAAACCTTTAAAATTCGATATCTTATCACTAGGGACTTAAGAAAAATATTTGGTTTGTTTCTAAGTGTTTAGAATTCAAAATATGACATTTTGGTGATTTTTAATATTTTTGTGATTTTTATTATTTTTTAATTATTAAAAATATTAAAATAATGATAAAAATCAACTTTTTTAGAAAATTATAATTTTTAATTTTCCTAAGTTCCTACGATATCGAGAGAAGCTGCAAAACCATTTTTGTGAATTTTTGAAAAGTATTTTGTGAGTTATGAATTTTTAAAGTTTGATTTCATTCATGGGGCTTAATTAACCCATTTGGTGGGGCTAACCAAGTCGAATTGATCTCGAATTTTTATGTGGTGTTCTCACATCCCTAGAGGACGAGTGGAGAATTATTTTTACGTTAATTTGATGAATGGTTAACCCTAATTAATTAAAGTTCAATTTTGGGTGTTTAGGCCGATTAGAGTTGTTGAAAGTGAATTAGCTCAAAAATTATTTTTCTTAGGTCCCTACTAGTCATAAGAAACATCACCAAATTTTCCTAGAATTTATCTCTCGACATGCTTAATTATTGGAATTAAAACACTCAAAACGATAACATGCATTTGAAAAATCAATAACTTCTCATAGGGATGGCCTCAACCTTGGAAAATTCGGGGAATGTTCCCGAGTTCAGAGGCTTCAAACGCACTATGGTCTCATACCATGGTGAATTTCCTATATACATGGAGAATTGAAATAGTGCGAGAGAGTAAATAAATCATTAAAAATAAAATACTTAATGAAATTACTTGATTTCTTTTCCACATTACTCTCCTGCGATTTCATTGACGAGAGGGTATTTTTATTTTATTTTTAGGATTTTCTACACGAAAGTTATGGATTTTTGAAGTTACGGGTATTTAATAAATAAGAAAAATCCCTATTTTCCTACTTATCTACGCGGCACCGCGTCGGCCTCGGCGACTCACGAAGCTCCATGCGTCATCTCTCGATTCGGCGCTGCCATCGACTCGGCCGTCCCGGGACCCGCCTTTCACGTAACATCTTCCGGTCGGACGCGTTCAGGCTGTCCATCCGATACGCGCGCGATCCAACGGTTCCCGGTCATCGTCTACGGCCGGGTGCGAACCCATGTCCGTCGACCTTCTAACCACTAATTTCTCGCTCGATTCTCGATGGATTTTCATGTTCTTATGCTCTATGGATTCGTCTTGAAGAGACGAACACATCCATACTGGTAAACATGCATTGAAATTGATTCAATTAAATGGAGAATCTCTGTAAGCTCGGGAAGAAGAGTGAGTCCATACCTTTGCTCGGAAAGTGAAGCTTCGATCTAAGAGTTGTGTCACCTTCGATTGGGTCCGAGCGAAGCTCCGGATGAAGTCCCCTGGCACAGTGAATTGTCTAGATATGATTTCGATCACGAGTAGATCCACAAAGCTTGGATGCGGAGCAGCTGGGTGGCACTGGAGAGGGGCTTTCCTTGGGGAACTTCTACTCTTGGTGCGGTGAAGGTGTAGGACCAATCAATTTGGAGATTGGCTCATTGTGGTGAAGTGTCCTGGTTTTGGGCTTGAATTTCGACTACTGAAATTGAGCTCGCGAGAGGAAATGGTAGGTGGATTTCAGTGGGGATCAAGTTCTCCAGGTGTGGGGAAGAGTCTGGAATGATTTTGACAGAGTTTGTGTGTGATTTGGTTCAGCACCTCCCATGGCTGAGAGGAGGTGGTGTTTAAATAGGCATGGCTGGAGGGCTTCCCAGGGGGGTTTGAAGGCTGGGATCGAGTTTGCTACAGTGAGGAGAAGAAGAGCTATCTTGTCCATTTGGGTTGAGACGAGTCGGCGAGTGAGAATTGATTTTTGGCTCACTTGGAGCTCTCGACCATGGTGTTTTCCGGTGGCACGGTGGCCGGCCGGCCGAGCGCTGGTCACCATCTTGACCGGTGGGGTCGGGGGTTAGCAATGGTGCGATCGGTGGAGTTTGACATGTGTAAAGGGGCTGAATTGAAATGGAATGGGGAGAGGCTCATTTTGGGTTCAATTTGGTCAACCCATGTATTTGGGCTTGGTTCACCTTTCCATGGTCTGATTTTGGGCCAGGGGGATCAGTTGGGTCAGCTTCCATGGAGTGGTGAAGTCTCCATCCATGGTGAGGTGGCTAAACTTGTTTTAGTGTGTGACATGGTTATGGTTAAAAGGCTTAATGAAGGATTAGGAAGGGGGCCCTCCTTTTGCCATTAATGGCTTGGTCACATGTCAAACCTTCCATGGCTTCATATGGCTTGTAAATGGCTTGCTCATGGCTCCATGTGGCTTGGGAGAAAGCTTGGTCATTTACATGAAAAGGGTTTTAGAAATTTTGGTAATTTAGGGGTGATTTGATGGGATTTGGCATATGGCTTGATTTGGAATTATTTCATCATGGATTTAGAACTTAGGAGATGGTTTTATCAAATGGATGATGATAGAGGATTGTCATGTGGGCTTCAAGATGGATTTTGGGCTTTTTGAAATCATTTTGGATGGGCTTTTAGGAAGGCTTAAGGGAATGAGCCTTTAGGTTTAAGAATGAATTCATGGATGGGAATTTTGTAGAAGTTTGGGCCAAATAATTATTGGGTTTGGTTTAGGGATGTGTCATGAGTTATTTGAAATGAATTTGAGGTGGTTTGGGTTTGAATTGTGTTGAATTTGGGTTCATTTGGTAAATGGGCCAATGTAGGTCAAATTGGGCTAATTTGGGCCAATATTGGGCTAAGGTTGAAATTGAAATTGGATTCAAATGTCAATCAAATTGGACTTGGATTTGGTCTAAATTGATATTGTGAATATTAAATTGAAGTTTAGAATTGAATTGGACCAAAATTGGGGTCAATTGGATAGATTTGATTTGACATTGGGTTCACTTGGGTTAAGAATGTGCTAAATTTGGGGTTTTGGTAGAATTGGGGTAAATCTACAAAATTGGCCCTTGGTGTAGTTGGACAAAATGAAATTGAGAATATTTGGTATTTTCTGGAATTTTCTGGGAATTTTCTGAATTTTTGAATTTTTTGGCTAAGAGGGGCATTTTGGGTATTTGGAGGGTATTGGGGGGATTTTTGGAATTTTTGGTATTTTTGGCTATGGATGATCAATTTGATTGATGAGGAAATGATCAAGGTTAATTTTGAGGAATTTTGGGTGATTTGGAAATTTTGGAGGATTTGAGCAATTTTAAGGGCTTTTAGTAGGTTTGATGGGTGTAGGGTCCTCGGGGTAAAAAAATTGAAATTTTGAAAAAAAGAAGATTGATCAAATATGAGTGAAATTGAAGAACTTTGGTTGAGCCATGAAGCCATGTTAAGCCTATATGAGCCATGAGAGGACTCATTTGAGGCATTCACTATGTTGTTCCTAACCCTCTTGCCGGGGGCTTAGGGGTTAAGGTCCATCAATATGAATTACCTACATGAGTCAAGGAGTCAAGTTGGGCATGGGTGTGGTTTTAGGATCCGGATTGTGTGTGTGAGAGTGTAGAGTGTGAGTGTAGTGAGTGTGTAAGCTAACCCTCACCGAGACCAAGCCACTTAGGGTGGTCTCAAGGCGATGAGTCCTATAGGGAACTCATCCTTTAAACCTTCACATTTGATTTCGACCCTCTAGGTGATTAGGGGTCTACAACCAAGCTTGTGGGATTTGAAGGGAGGCAAGAAGTGGTTCAAATTTCTAAGGGATGGGTCCCGATTCTAGTCCTCTAAGATAGTCGAAAGGAAAAGCCTAAGGCTAGATCCTAAACACTAAAGAGGGAAGAGAAGACCTCATCAAAAATGAGGTCAACAAATGAACCCCCAATAGGTGTGGTGTGCTAACCAAGAGCACCGCTCGTATTGGTGTTGACCGAAGAGATCAACAAAACCAACACAGATGTCCAAGTGACAAACTTAGGACGAAGTAGAAGAATTTCCGCTAGAGAGTATCAGGTAAATCTCCAAGACTGAAGATTCCAGAACTCTCGTCGGGGAAAAAGGAGGTGAATTTCGGATCATAAGATTTCAAGAGATTGGATCTTAGATTCGTTTCATTTTTATCTCAAGTTTTAATTTTGAGTTTGAATTTTGATTTGAGTTTCAATTTTGGTTTTATGCGGAGAAAATAGTAGGGCGGAGGCCCACCGAATGCATTTGTATCTTGAGGAGGAAGTAGGACTCGAACCTATTCCGAATGTGTATGCTTGAGAAGGGTTAGGGCGAGCCTATCCCAAATCTTTGAGATGGGAGTACGGCGGAAGCCTATCCCGAATGCTGAGATGGGAGTATGGCGGAAGCCTATCCCGATTGCTGAGATGGGAGTACGGCGAAAGCCTATCCCGAATGCTGAGATGGGAGTACGGCGGAAGCCTATCCCGAATGCTGAGATGGGAGTACGGCGAAGCCTATCCCGAATGCTGAGATGGGAGTACGGCGCAAGCCTATCCCGATTGCTGAGATGGGAGTACGGCGGAAGCCTATCCCGAATGCTGAGATTCAGTTTATGCGGTGGTTGTGAAAAATTTTGTCGATATTTGATTTATCTTTGTGACTATGAAGAATTTTCGTCGAGATTGAAATGAGATATGAAAGTGTTCCATATCCCATCGGAGTCAATCAAAGTCTGATTGCTTGGCGAAGGGTACGAACCTATGCCATCCGAATCAAATTGAAGATTCTTCATGATTCTGAAATCATCCCGAGAGAGGGTTTCAGAGGAGGTCTGGAATAGATCTTGATTTGAAGAATGATTGGAGGATTTGAAAAGATGGACATAAACTGGAATTCAATTTAAGCTTTAGATTTGTTTTGTTTGTTCTTTAACTATCCCATTTTTTTTATTTTTGGTGTTCATGTGGATTTGAAATCCTTTTTAATGTTTGGATTTTTATGGAAGAGAGTTCTCATTTATTTTCTTTTTCTTTTCTGTTCTTCGTTCGAAGTTCATTTAACTTTGATGGCATTTCCCAGTCAATTTGCACAAAAAAGAGGTGAAGGCAAAATGTGACATGGTCACTTTCATTCCAATCTTGTTGAAGATACATCATACAACTCGATCTGAAATATCTCTCATACAATCTATGACTCAAAACGGACTATGTATGATTCTTGTTGATCCATCCAAAAAATGTCTGTCAAATCCATGTCTGAATAATGAGATACACATTTAATAACATCACCTTCCAAGCCATCCTTGGCAGGAATGCCGCATGGATGTGCATTGGAGGTGTGCTATTTCCCATGTAACTCACAGCTCGTAGGGTCGGAGATTCTCCAATTCTGGATCTGGTTGGAAGTGGTATGGTGCCTTTCTGTCTTCCATCCTTCTAAAAGTGATGGAGATCCGCTCCACTGGTACTCCCGTTATGCAATGCTTTGCGACGTCTACTCCATTTCCTTGTAATATCATGACGGAACCTACCGGAAGTGGTATCTCCACCGGCCCTCGGAACTTACCCCGGCCTGCTATCCGGAGGTCAGATCCGAACATGATATTGGATTGGTTCACGAATGAAACTGTGCAGAAAGGTCTGACAAAGTCGTGGTGATCTATGTGTGGAGGTATGAGTCGCCCTTTTGATAAATGTTGATGATGCAACTGTTAGGTATGCAGTCTGCTGGCAGTACCCTCCACATTATCATTCTTTTAATTATTCTCGGCATTGGATCCACCTCACTGTGACGGAGTATCCCTGGTGGATTTCCTTTTATGTCTTTTGCGAAGTTATAGCAACATCCACATTGTATTGTGACTCTTCCTTTCCCTGACATCCATTTCCGGGGTTCCGAATAAGTCTTTTCTCTCAGACGGCCTGCTCGACCCATCTTCTGAAGTTCTAGAATGCAATCCACAATCTGCTTGTTGCTCGTACTGCGAGAATACATCCGTGTGTAACTCGAGGCCTTCCAAAATGTTGATTCTTCGCCTTTAATCCTTTCAAAATATTCGAAAGTCTTCTTCTCAACATTTTGCATTCTTTCTAGTTCATATTACGGGATGATCTGCAAGTGACGAGGCCTAGTAACGTATTGCGGGATGTATGGCTCAATCCCGTCACGTTCTCCTGCATACCTTGGCTCCTCGGGGATTGTCTCCGTCGGGACATCCTCCGGGGTTGCTTCGGCAACAAGGTTCTTCGGATATGGTATCTCTGCCTGGCATCGAGGCACAGATTCTATCTCTGTCCTTCTTGGCACTTCTCCGATCTGTTCTGATTCTCTCGGCGTTGATTTTCTTCTACCTGGTTCCTACCGAACCGGTATCTTTGAAATGTGTATGTCTGCGAAGGTGGTTGTTTCCTCGTGTTGATCTGCTGCTAGTTTAGTCAACATCTTGTGGATACGGCGATTTTTATTCCTTCTTTGAGTAGCAGTGAGCGTAGCTCTCCTCACTTCTTGAATTTTTGCGGGCGCGACGCTGACGAGCCTGCCCTCTGCCATGGCAACTACTGACTTGATTTTCTTGCTTTCTTCAATGTTTGTCTTTCTTTTCTTGTTGCTGGATTGGTGGCTTGGGCCACCCATCTTCATCACTTGTCCGGCTATGAAGCTCTTCTCGGTCCACTTGGGACCCGGTCATTTTCTTCATCTTGTAGGTTTGGCTGGTGTGAAGTCGGGAATCAATTTCTATCACTTGCTCCATCCTTCACCCTCTTTTCATCGAGTGCGAGACTCACACCATTTTTAAAGTTTAGGACCAGCCGCCCGTTCGACATTTCCTGCGAAGAAAACAAGGAAAGGATCGGGGGTCGTACTAAGAACAAGAACATTAAGAAAGTATTTATCATTGAAGATTCTTATTCACTTATTCCAATTTTAATTTTTAAGGAAAATAGGAAAAGATAAAGAAAGATCAAGAAAAAGATTTGATTTGAAAGGAAGGGTAAAACTTTATTATTATGATTTTCACATATTTTATTTTTAGTACATATTTTATTTTATCCATTTTTTATGTTTTTGGGTTCGGACCCAGTCACAAAGTGATTGCTTCACCCGTGTTTCTAGAGATAAGACTCTATCTTAGAGGCCACCCTTCGAAACATCAGGTTGCGTAATACTTCTTCAAATATCGTCCATTGATTGAAAGCATTTGTCGTTCTCCTTAGCAATTTACAAGTTGGTAGGAGCCTCCTGAGTAGACTGCTTCAACTACAAACGGCCCTTCCCAAGTTGGTTCAAATTTGCCTCATATCTTGCGATGAGCAAGAATAGGTCTTCTGAGAACAAGAACTAAGTCACCAAATTTGAAAGTTCTTGGGTGGACCAGTTTATCATGGGCCTGAATCATCTTAGCTTGGTACAGTTCCAAATTTTGTTGCGCTGCAAGTCTTTTTCCTTCCAAGTTTTCCGGTTCTTCCGGTCGTAATCGGCATTTTCTTACGTAGTAATTTTATTTGCAAGCTACGATCTCGAGTGATGGAAGTTGAACCTCTAAAAGTAAAACTGCCTCGGACCCGTACACCAAAGTGTAAGGTGTAGACTGAGTAGGAGTCCTAAAAGTCGTCCTGTAGGCCCATAAGGCTTCTAACAACTTATCGTGCCAATGTCTCTTGTTGTCATCCAAAGTTTTCTTTAAAATCTGAACGAGAGTTTTATTAAAAGCCTTGGCCAAGCTGTTTGCTCTTGGGCAGTAGATTGTTGAATATCGCCAATCGATTCCATGTATTCTGACAAAATTATTGAATTTTGTGTTTCTAAATGCGGACCCATTATCTTAAATGATCCTGCACGGTACTCCGAAACGGTAGACAACTTGATTTTTGAAAAACTGTAGCACGTGGTGTGCCTTTACTTCTCTGAGTGGAACTGCTTCTACCCATTTAGAAAAATAGTCTGTAGCTACAAGGATGAAGCGATGTCCTCTTGAAGGAGGTGGTTCATCGGACCCAGTATATACGTGCCCTCGACACTCGAATGGCCATGACGCGGTTGTCGGATGTAGCACGTTTGGAGGTTGGTGTAGAACCACTCCGTGCACTTGGCACTGGTGACAACTTTTGGCAATCTTCATGCAATCGGTCATCATTGAGGGCCAGTAATACCCTAGTCTTTTAATTTTCATTTTCATTTTCATTTTCGGACCCGACTGATGAATGCCACAAAGTCTTGAATGCACTTCTTTGACAATTTCATGAGCCTCGGACCCGTTCAGGCATCTTAACCACATTTGATCAAAAGACCTTCTGTATAATGTACTGTTTATTAATGCGTAACACAGAGCTCTTTTCTTGATTTGATGTGCTAATGACCTATCGTCTGGTAATCTCCCTGTTAGTAGGTAGTCTATTAACGGTTGACGCCAATCTTCTGTGTTTTATGTCACTGCTGCAACTGATTCCTCTGCTTTTCCTGATTTCTGCATCATATCCATGTCGAGCTGTGATAGGACCTGTTGTCGTTGAACTAACATTTCAACTGACTCATCTTGTAAGCAGGCAAATTCTTTTGCAAGGCGAGCTAGCGCATCCGCGAGAGCATTTTCTTTTCTAGGGATCTTGTAGATTGTTATATTCGGAATTTGTTCCAACAGTTTCATGGCATACTGAAAGTATTGCTCGAGACTTGGCTTTAAGATTTTGTATTGTCCTGCGACCTGTTGAATGATCAACTGAGAATCTCCGTAGATGTTAATGTCCGTTATTCCCATTTGAATGATTAGTTCTAGTCCTATTATGAGGGCTTCGTATTCTGCCTCGTTGTTTGTGCACGGCTCTGTTAAGTGGTAGGAATATCTTAACATCCCCTGCTCCGGTGTTATAAAAATTAGTCCGATTCTGCCTTCACAGGGCACTTATCGTTTGCAATTCTTTGTCTTTCTGTGCTGAGGATGCTCCGTCGAAGTATAGTTCCCAACGTCGATCATCAGTGTCTTCTAGGCTCATTATTTGTTCATCCGGCAAGTCGTCGTCGAGAGGCGAATCTGTCGGTAAAGGGTGTCTTTGCAAGGAAATCGGCTAGAACTTGTCCCTTTATGGCACGAAGAGGAACGAAAGTTATGTCGAATTGCAATAGTATCATCGACCACACGGCAAGTACGCCGAGAAAGTGTTGGACGGGTCATCGAATATTGCAACGGATTAACTTTCGAGATAAGGTTGACCTTATGAGAGAGCATGTAATGCACGAGTTTACGTGCGGCGAAGATCGGGGCCAAACAATGCTTCTCGATTGGAGGATACTTTACTTCCATCGGAATCGAACGACGGCTTAAGTAGTAGAGAGCATTTTCTTTTCCCTCATCATTGACTTGGGCTAGCAGGGCTCCAAGGGAGTCGTCTAGAGCCGTGGTATAAAGTATCAACGGTCTACCTGAGACTGGGGCTACTAAGATAGGAGGTGTCATTAAGTATTGCTTAATTTCCTCGAAGGCCCGTTGGCATTTCTCTTCCCAAACGAATTTGGCGTCCTTTTTAACTAATGCCGAGAAGGGCTGACACCTACCTGACAAGTTCGAAATAAAGCGTCGAAGATATGCCAGCTTCCCTTGAAAGGATCATAGCTGTTTTAAGGTTTTGGGAGGCAGCATTTCTAAGATAGCTTTAATCTTTTCTGGATCAATTTCAATCCCGTGATGTTGGACAACGAATCCTAAGAATTTCCTGGAGGTAACGCCGAAGGCGCATTTTAAGGGATTCATCTTAAGGTTGTATTGCCTTAGTCGCTCGAAGACATTTCTCAAATCATACAAGTGATCTTCCTTCAGTTTTCTTTTGATGACCACATCGTCCACGTAGCACTCGACTTGGTTGTGAATGAGATCATCAAAAATCTTTGTCATTGCTCTTTGGTATGTTGCTCCTGCGTTCTTTAGTCCGAATGGCATTACTGTGTAGCAATACACTCCGATTGGTGTTCTGAATGCTTGAGCTTTTCGTCTTCTGGTGCCATCTTTATCTGGTTGTATCCTGAAGATCCATCCATGAAAGAGAATGTTTCATGTGTCGAAGCGATGTCGATCATTAACTCTGGAATTAGTAGTGGAAATCCATCCTTCAGACATGCTTTGTTCAAGTCTCTGAAATCCACGCAGATTCTGATCTGACCATTCTTTTTTCTGACTGGTACCACATTGGCTAGCTAAGTCGGGTATTGTTCTTCACGGACAAATTTAGCGTCGATTAGTTTCTTAACTTCGGCTATTATTTGTTCAATTTCTAGATGCATTCTTCTGGAAGCTTGTCTGACTGGATCGGAAGTAGGATCCACTCCTAGCCTGTGAACTGCGACTTCTGGAGCTAATCCCGGCATTTCGTCGTAACTCTAAGCAAAACGATCCTTGAATTCCATTAATAGCTTGATCACTTCCTCGGAATCTTCTTTATTGAGTAAGGAGCTAACAAAGTTTGGTCTAGGCTTTTCTTCAGTACCTAAGTTAACTTCCATTAACTTATCTATTGTAGATTTGATTTCTTCTTCGAATTACGGTGGAGCGTCTCTAATTTGTAGATCTTCAAGATCTTCTGTAGTTTCCAAACAGTCTTCATTAGGTTTGCAAGTGACAACCAAGCAAAATTCCGTTTCGTCAACTGAACCTACTGTGCCGAATCCGAGACCATGTTTTGAATTGGGAGGCCGACCGGCATTATTCCATAATTTTTTAAAGTGTTGTGATCGACCTTTTGTCCATTGTCGAGGTAAGACACCATGCTGAATTAAATTTTGAACACAGGGAGAGTACCACTCAAAAGGTAATTCCATTAATTCGGAAGAAGTGACATCTTCAAATTTTACATTGCTTTTAGTATTGGAAGAAGAAGTGCCACGGTAAAATTTGATTGGCTTTGCACCGCAGCTATGTACTTCTTTGACCACCATACCCTCGATTTTATCAGAATGGATCAGGGTCAGGGTCATAGTGTGTACATAGTGGTTGATCTTCTCGTACATTGATTTGTATTCTTCGTTCCTTTCATCTTCGAGAGAAATCTTGAATTGTGGTTTCTTCTAGTTTATTGTAGCTACTTCTTTCTTGACTTCTTCTTCTTCCTCAGAGCTGTTCTCCCAATCCACGTTGATCACTGGCTTTCTCTGTCCAACTGTCCTAGTCTCTTCCATAACCTCGTCCCCGGCCTCGACCTCGGATGCGAGTTCTGGAGAAACTTTCACCATCTCGTCGTAAGGGAGTGGTGTGTGACTGTTGGACTAGAACTTCAGGTTCTTCATCGTCTCGAACTTCTTTTGCTTCATTTGGCACGGTGTTTCTGGAGAAGATTGATTTCTTCGGAGGTGCGTAATAAGCTGCTTGTTCATGGATTCCAATCTCATTTATAAAGAAAGGTTGCAAATCACCATTAATGCACTGTTCTCCTCCTTTGTAGTATTTTATACACTGATGCAGAGACGATGGTACCATCCGGTTTTCATGGATCCATGGTCGGCCCAGTAGTGCGTTGAACGATGTCTCAGAATCAATTATATGGAATTTTGCGGTTGTCTTTGCTAAGTCACCGGTCTTCATTAACAGTGTTATTGATCCAAGGGCTCTTTCTCCTTTCTGGTTGAATCCTCTTAGTAACATCTTGTCTGCTTCAAGCTCGCGAGTATCAATTTCCAAGTATGCTAGCGTCCGAAGATTCATTATGTTGATTGACGCTCCTGGATCCACCAATACTATGGAGAGCGTAAACTTTCTGATTGTAACTGAAATGTACAACAATCGGTTGTGATCGGCTGTCCTAAGTAGTAGATCACTGTCCGTGAAGGTAACACCTCGCTGTTCCTTTAACGAGCAAACCTCGTCTAAGGAATCTCCGGCCATCTGAGCTAAGCAAATCTCTGGATCAAGTAAGGCCTTGATTAGAGCTTCCATCATCTCTTTTGATAAGATGAGAGCGTCTTAGATGCTCATTTTGGTTGGTAGTTTCCTAAGATGGCTAGCACGTTATAGTCCACTTTGTTACCATGTGTCTCAGTTTCTTCCCGAATAGGTAATTCTTCTGCTGGGGTTGATTCTTCTTGAACAACCACCTACTTTCCTTTATCTTTTGGACTCATTCTCGGAGGTAGAACCTTTCCGCTTCTTAAGTTGACTTCTGTGATTTCTTCTGAATCTAGTACTGATTTTACTGGTGTCTCTTTTTGAATCGGTATGACAGGTTCTTCTGGAGTTGCTTCAGAATCTGAAAGCTCTAACTCTATTGTGATTGGAGTTCCTTGAAATTCACAAATAGATTCATTGCTTGTTGAACTTTCATAGCCTTCTTGGTGAATGTCTCCTTTGTCATCGTGATTGTCGAGGTTATTTATGATTTGAGAATTGTTATTGGTATCAAAATCGGGATCCAGATTAAATTGGTTGTCGTTAGTTACGTAATCGTTAGAAACAGTCAAAAGGTAGCCAACGCCATAACTCTTATCATTATAAGATCCTGCCGGAGCGAGCGAATAATCATACAAAGTCAGAGGTTCGAGGAATTTTCCCCCGAATCATAAACAACCATCCTAGGATAAGCAGCCCCTAGCCTAGCCTAGGGAGCCTCGGCCTTTTCTCCTTCTTCGATCTCCTTCTTTTCTATGATATTTTCTTCCTGGGGCGGTTCTTCAATTGCAAGCGATAGCGCCGGCTTGACAGGTTTCAAACTTTGAATTGAAGCACGCGCCGAAGCGGTTTGGATGCGATCCAAAATTTTCTTCGATGACTTTGTCCAAGCGGTACTCCATCCATCATCGGTCGTGTAAGGGTCTATCGGAACAATGGGATCCATTGAAATAACATTGACAGAACCTCCTTTCTGGGGTTCTTTCATGTATTCCTTTGGGATCGTTATGTTCCCTTTTCGGAGATTGTTGTCAAGCCAACTTTTGAAGGTGATGCAATCCTCTATCTTATGTCCAAGCATCTGGTGGTAAGGACAGTAGTTGGGATGGTCTTTCTTATTAACTTCTTCTGGCTTCTTGGGTTCTGGCAGTCGAAAATCTAAAGTCTTCATCAAACTACGGAACATCTTTGGCACTGCCTCATTCTTGAATGGATATTCTCTATTTATAAGCTCCTTTAACGTGCGGCTGTGGGCGAGGCGGTTGCTCATATTGTTGAGTTGGTCGATAACCGGGTTGAGGTTGTTGGTAGTTTTGCTTGAGGTTGTTGATAGTAGGCTGCGGTTGCTCCATTGTATTTGCATTGATTGCTTGCCCTTATCGACTGCCGCGACGATCCCAAATTTCTTTTTAAATGTCTTCACAGGCTTCTGTTTGTCTGTTTTGTCGACGAAACTTAGTTGCTTCGCTTCCTCTTGCAAGCTCCCGGCCTTGCTTAACAACTTCTCGAAAGTCTTAATTATAAATCCCTTAAGGAGGAGTGCTATCAGGCCATGAATGCTTTTAAGCATGATACCGATTGCATGCTGCTCTTGTAGCTGTGGCTCACACTTCATGCTTAGATTTCTCCATCGAAGTATGTAGTCCACTAAAGTTTCGTTCGGTTTCTATTTCTCCACCACTAAGTCATCGATGGTGATATGGTGCTGAGCTCCGGCAAACCGTTTCATGAAGAGGTTTTCTAATTCTGAAAATTTCTTTACCGAACCGTTCAATAACTCTGCATATGAATCGAAGGCGATCCCTGACAGGCTGCTGACGAATTGTCGGAAGAGTAAGGCGTCACTCCCACCGGCGTTGCAACAACTAGCACGAAAATGTGCAACATGCTTGTCGAGGGTTTACGGTACCATCGAAAGTCTTGAACGAGAGGTGGTACGAAGCCTTTTGGGTATTGTACTCGCATCAAATTCTTCGGGGTAAGGTCTACCCGTCCGAATAGATGCTCGCTCTTAGAGCGTGCTTAAGGCTTCTCACACCTGTTGTTCCACCACGTTCTTGATGTCCTTCTGCGGAATCATATTCGGGTAGAATCTTTTTCGAGTCGATCGTCTCCGTTAACGGATGTAATCTCTTTTCCTCCGTACGTAATATGAATAACTTACGGAGGCGTTTCTCTTAGGGGTTGAGCCTGACTCTGAAGAGTGGCTAGGGCTGCAGCCATCTCTTCTATCCTTTTTTTCCATTTGAGAGATCGTATCATCTTTTTCTCGAATTTGTGCTCTTAATGCTTCTGGTTCGTCTCTCTCTGCAGCTGCCGGAGCACCTTGAGAAGCTGACGATGCTCGTGTCTCGACCATGTTGATCTCCACATATTCGTCATCCATGAACTCCGACGAGTCAACTTCATCTCCAAACTTTTCTTCTCTTTCTCTTGCTAATCGTTGAATGTCGGTTCTTAGCTTTTCCATAGCGTCTTCCAATGGTCTTTTTCGTGCGGTTTTGCAGTTATCATGCAATGGCTGTTGGGTTTCCTTTTTGGGAGTCCCCTTCATTGCTGTGGCGCTCTCTTCGGATTCGAGTCTCCTGACGAGACTTTCCTTTTCAGGTCATTGTTTCGGTCTCAATTGGCCAGTAGTAGGACGCCATACCATCCTTCTAGCAGCAGAAGGCCTAGGACATGATGGTCTGTCGGCTGAATGCTGGAAGGTGGTATGCTCCCTGATCTGTAAACCTGAAAGAACAACAGGTGGACTAGCCTTCATCTTCTTATTTGGCTGTTCTGTGGCGACAACGGGTTCTACTCGCGGCCCAAGACGGGACTTAGCTGGCACCCGCCCTATTCTTCTTAAAATCTACGATACGGGACATTTCTCTTTCTTTGCTAACTTCTCTATCACGATACGTAGTCAGGCAAATGGTGTAATCCTAGCCCTTTTCTTTCGGCTGTCGCTATAGTATGCGGGTCGAGGTAATGTAGAAGCAATCTTGCGGACATTTTCCTCGTCAGCTGCGGGGGAAAGGGGATGGAATCTAATTTCTTCCAAAAACGGTGTATACTCAGGCAATGGTATGTACTCAGGTAGTGGTGTGTACTCAGGGATTTCTTCTAAGAAAGCGACTTCAGCAGCTCTGGCCTTTACGGCGATCTTTACTACCTCTGTTTCTTCTGCGAGTCCGTGTTAGGGGTGGAACTCTTGACTCGGACCCAATTTCAAAAATAGAAGGTCTCGCACGGAGATCTGTACCCTCTACGGTAACATGCTCGTTACAAATTTGAATTTCCTTCCCTTTCAGTTTGGCGGAAGCCGGGGTAGGTGCAGAGACGACTAGACCAGTGGGGGTAGAGATAATAGTCCACCTATGGACAGTAGTATTCCTCTCAGTTGGAACCCTTTGCAGGGGAGGGAACTCTTGAGTTGACTTGAGGTTGAATTCGATTAAAGGTCTTTCAGTTTCAGATACTTTGTCTGTAAGTGTGAAAATGGTAACGTCAGTGATCTTGACATTTGTGTTCTCGAATCCTTGCCTAAAACGGATGATCCCATTGTCGGGCAGCTCCTCCTTGTAAACAGCGAAGTCCGATCCATTGGTGAAGGAGAAAATCGGCTTTGGGGCGAGATATTTTCGCGAGGTAAATTCGATTGTCGATCTCGAGTTATGCTTCTTTTCATCAGGACGAAAAGAAAAGAATCGAACAGTGTCCGAACACATTTTTGTTCATGTATTTATAAAAAAAGAGTTATTTGTTAAGAGAGTCATTCATTAGAGGGTTTGTTTATTAGGAATGGAATCTTCAAAGGTGTAGAGAAGGTAAGGAATCCGGTTCGGAATTAGAAAGGAAGAGAATGTCTTATGCAAGACTTCTCGACTCGAAGGACAGCTCCTAAACTAACACCTATTGTGGGTCCACCCCACCTCAGAGAAGAGGTAAAAGGATATCAGAACCTCTCCGTTTAGGGGTGTCTAAACAGTGGCTCCTAAATCCGAGAGGAGTTGGTTATACTCGTTCAAGACATAAATGAACAGAGTATTCCAACAGAAAAATGATAGTTTGGTCCACTAGGGGCATGACTCACTACCGATTTATGAAAGCAAAGCCATCTAATCAAAATGGAGAGAGGAACTAGTCCCCAGCGGAGTCGCCAGAAGTTGTCGGCATATTTTTAGGTTATGTGTTTTGAAAAGGGGGTCGCCTACAAAAATTGTCGGTGAATTTTTAATTTAATTTAAATAAACAATTTGAAAAGTAGTATTTGATTTTGAAAATAATTTTAAAATTAAAAATTTTAAGATATGAAATCAAACTGATCTCACATCCCAAATAGTTTATATAAATGAACACCGCTCCACAAACTGTATATCTATCCTGGAGAATAGACACACTGCTTAATGATGGGGCTCGGTTAAATAAACTGGAAGATATGTGACATCCGTTTGGTCTGCGAACCAATTTTATAAGCCGACAAGTTCCCCTGCTTAATATAAAGGAATTAAGTAGGGTTTATATTACCTGGGTTCTTAAAGTTCCCTATAAGGGCGAGCCCCTATAGTTAATTACATCTTAAGTGACGGGAATCACTTAAGAAAACTCTCGATAATGATCGGTGGTTTTGCTCTCGAGAATTTCAAAGTTTAAGGTTTTGAAAGGATTGAATTTTGGAAATTCAAAAGGGAATGACTCAAAATTTGGAACAATTTATTTTTGAGAATCCAAAGGAAGAGAAGTAGGAGAAGCTGAGGATCCAAGAAGAATCTTGGCAACTTCCCAAACTATCTTATTGTTTGGCTTAGATTTGGGAAAATCCTAATATTATCTTATATTTCAATCTTGCCAATTTTAGTTAATTAGGACTTATATTCGTATGACATAATCATACAATCAGCCTAGAAGATGTGAGGGTTTATGTCGTACCGAACGATTACCTCGGAGTCCTAAGACCGGTTAGGGCTTAATTTACATGACATGATCATGTGAATGCCTAACGAAGAGTTGAGGATTTATGTTGCACTAGGCAAACTACCTCGAAGTCCTATGGCTTGGTTATTTAATTCTAAGAAAGTTTAGCTGAAGTAGATCCGAGTTTTGCTGATGACGATGGCCGTGCTGCCCACCATGCTCCGAGCTCCTTGTTGTTGCAGAGGTTTAGTTTTAGAAGTCATAAATTAGGAGATGAGAGAAGTGTTTTGGTTTAGAGAAAATCTTAAGATCCAAGTGTTTTTAATATTTTAATTAAAACAAATCTTAAGGTTGATTAAACAGAACCGATTAAGATCCCACGGTTCCGTCATCCATACACCGTTATTTTCATCGAATTCACTTAGTCCAGATGAATTTGCTAAACTCAGCTGAATGAGTTCCACACCTTCATTTAGACCGTGGGAAATCCCGTTAGCAACACGTGGGTTACATCATCCGAGGTATTCCCGATCATTCAACGAGACGTTTTAATTTAGTTGCAATTGTAGTTTTATGTTCTGTTTGTGATTAAATTTTGAGTTGTTTTATATTTTGAAATGTTGTAGCGGTGAATTTTATCTTGCAGTGCTTTTTAATTTAGTTTTGGTTTCAGTTTAGGGACTATCCTAAAGGTTTTGGTTTTCATGCAACTGTTGTTTATCATGCAAGAAAAGAAAGTGCAATGCGATTAATTAAATTGCGAGAAGGTAAATTGCAATAAAATAAAAGCGTACTCGGAGGGTCTTCCCGTCATCCCAAGCTGCACTTGAAACACATATCGAGCATTTAATTATTTATAGCTATTACCTAGGTAAAGCTAAGGGCAAGGTTTCGGTTTTCTACCAAGATCTAGTCCTATAGCTAGTCGTTCTCTATGACGTCTAGGTTTTTAATTTTGTTTATGGATGATTTTCACGCACCAAAGAATAATTAAGTTCAATTGTTCTTATAAAACACCCCGTCATATTGAGGAAGTGCTTAAGACGAATCTTAAACATCTTTTCAATATTGTTGGAATTATTCTAAGTCCAAACGGATTTAACTAATCGAGTGAATTAATCATCGAGGTTTAATTAAGTTTTGTTCTTTTGCTCGGTGAACTAGGACATTTGAATATCACTATAAGTGAAGTAACACTTCACTTAATACTCCGTTTAGGAGTTATGACAACAAAAGCTTTTGAGGGCGAATTGATGTTTAAGTGGTTTGTGATTTAATTTAATTTTAATTAATGGGTCTAAGTTTGGAATAGTGTTCGAGTTGTTTTTAGACTATTTTGAATTCTTTATGTCTTAGGTGATGTTACATTTAATTTAATTTAATTTAATTTAATTTGATTTAATTTAATTTGGTTTAGTTTTATTTTAATTTTATTTTAATTTTTAATTTAATTTTAATTTTATTTTAATTTGATTTTATTTTTTATTTAATTTAATTTAATATATTTTAATTTAATTTAATTTAATTTAATTTAATTTAATTTAATTTAATTTTAATTTTTAATTTAATTTAAATTTAAATTTAATTTTATTTTAATTTTAATATAATATTTTATTTTTTATGTTTTAAAGATGATTTAATTTAATTGTTAAAGTATTAATTTAATTGAAATTTTGGAAGGATTTAATTTAAATGTTTTAATTTTAATTTAATTTAATGATTAAGTCTTTTAGTATTTTAAATCTTGAGTTTGAATTATCATTTTAATTAGGAATTAAATATTATTGAGGTGATTAATTTAGCGATTCTTAAATTAAAGAACAAATGTCTTCTTAATAATATCCCTATTTTAATAATTTCAATTTTTATTAATCTTCCAAATTTAATTAATTAATTGATTAAGGTTTATTCTTAAAAAAATGATTGATGGGTTTCTACCCTTTAATTATTTACATTTCAATAATCCAAATCAGATTAGGATCAAACATTTTACTCTTTCATTTTATTAAGCTTCAAAGTTTTAATTAAGGATTAAAATTTTAATTACCATTTTGCCCTTCAAGCTTAATAATTCCATAACTCACTAAATTGAGCTTAAATGAATTTGAAATTTTTATGTGGCTTCACTCATATGTCAATTAAGACATTAGAGGAGAAAATGTGATTTTTCTGTATTTAATTTATTTATATAATTATTTTCTTGTGGAAAATAGGGATTTTCAAGGAAAATTCAATAAGATGACCAAGGAAAAATTTCTGTCCTTAAGAAAATTATGGGGCACTCCTAATGACCAGAGGACCATTTGGACTAATTTTGGTGATTTTTTGAATTTTATTTTATTTATTATAATTATTTTGAGTTTTAGAGTATTAATTAAGTTAAAAATAAAATAAAGGTTGAAAAATGAATTTTATATTTTTCAAAAATCTCTCTGATATCAGAGAAACCAGAAAACCAATTTTTATAATTTTCTGATGTTTCTTTGTTTTATTAGAATTATTTTAGTAAAAAGGTTAAAAAATACATTTTTAATATTAAAAATTACATTAAACCTTTAAAATTCAATATCTTATCCTAGGGACTTAAGAAAAATATTTGGTTTGCTCCGAAGTGTTTAGAATTCAAAATATGACATTTTGGTGATTTTTAATATTTTTGTGATTTTTATTATTATTTTTTAAGTATTAAAAATATTAAAATAATGATAAAAATCAACTTTTTTTGAAAATTATAATTTTAATTTTCCTAAGTTCCTCTGATATCAGAGAAGCTCCAAAACCATTTTTGTGAATTTTTGAAAAGTATTTTGTGAGTTATGAATTTTTAAAGTTTAATTTCATTCATGGGGCTTAATTAACCCATTTGGTGGGGCTAACCAAGTCCAATTGATCTCGAATTTTTATGTGGTGTTCTCCTATCACCTAGAGGACGAGTGTAGAATTGTTTTTAAGTTAATTTGATGAATGGTTAACCCTAATTAATTAAAGTTTAATTTTGGGTGTTTAGGCCGATTAGGGTTGTTCAAAGTGAATTAGCTCAAAAATTATTTTTCCTAGGTCACTCCGGTCATAAGAAACATCACCAAATTTTCCTAGAATTTATTTCTCAACATGCTAAATATTGGAATTAAAACACTCAAAACAGTAACATGCACTTGAAAAATCAATAACTTCTCATAGGGATGGCCTCTGACCTTGGAAAATTCAGGGAATGTTCCCAAGTTCAGAGGCTTTGAAAGCCTTATGGTCTCATACCATGGTGAATTTCCTATATGCATGGAGAATTGAAATAGTGCAGAGAGTAAATAAATCATTAAAAATGAAATACTTAATGAAATTACTTGATTTTTTTTCCACATTACTCTCCTCTATTCACTGAGCAAGAGGATATTTTTATTTTATTTTTAGGATTTTTCTACACAATGTTATGGATTTTTGAAGTTCTGGGTATTTAATAAATAAGAAAAATCCCTATTTTCCTACTTATCTACGCGGCGCCGCGTCAACCTCGGCAGCTCCGAAGCTCCACGCGTTGTCTCCTGATTCGGCGCCGCCAACTGACTCAGCCTTCCCAGGACCCGTCTTTCACGTAACATCTTCTGGTCCGATGCGATCCGAGCCGTCCATCCGATACACGCGCGATCCAACGGTTCCCAGTCATCGTCTACGACTGGTGCGAACCCGTGACCGTCGACCTTCTAACCCTAATTTCTCACTTGATTCTCAACGGATTTTCTTGTTCTTATGCTCTATGGATTCGTCTTGAAGAGACGAACACATCCATACGGTAAACATGCATTGAAATTGATTCCAATTAAATGGAGAATCTCTGTAAGCTCGGGAAGAAGAGTGAGTCCATACCTTTGCTCAGAGAAGTGAAGCTTCGATGCGAGAGTTGTGTCACGTTCGATTAGGTCCAAGCAAGCTCCAGATGAAGTCCCTTGGCCTGGTGAATTGTCTAGATATGATTTCGACCACAGCCGATCACAAAGCTTGGAGGCTGGAGCAACTGGGTGGCCTGGAGAGGGGGCTTTCAGCTGGGGAACTTCTACTCTTGGTGCGGTGAAGGTGTAGGACCAATCAATTTGGAGATTGGCTCACCGTGGTGAAGTGTCACGGTTTTGGGCTTGAATTTCAACTGCGAAATTGAGCTCACAAAGAGGAAATGGCGAGGGGATTTCGGTGGGGATCAAGTTCTCCAGTGTGGGGAAGAGTACGGAATGATTTTGGCGGATTTTCCGTGTGATTTGGTTCGGCACCTCCCATGGTCGAGAGGAGGTGGTGTTTAAATAGGCATGGCTAGAGGGCTTCCCGGGGGGTTTGAAGGTCAGGATCGAGTATGCTACGAGTGAGGAGAAGAAGAGCTATGCTGTCCATTTGGGTTGGGACAAGTCGGCAAGTGAGAATTAAATTTTTTGGCTCACATGGAGCTCTCGGCCATGGTGTTTTCCGGGGCACTGGTCACCATCTTGACCAGTGGCGTCAGGGGTTGCAATGGTGCAGTCAATTGGAGTTTGACATGTGTAAAGGGGCTGAATTGAAATGGAATGGGGAGAGGCTCATTTTGGGTTCAATTTGGTCAACCCATGTATTTGGGCTTGGTTCACCTTCCCATGGTCTGATTTTGGGCCGGGGGATCGGTTAGGTCATTGCCATGGAGTGGTGAAGTCTCCATCCATGGTGAGGTGGCTAAACTTGGTTTAGTGTGTGACAGGGTTATGGTTAAAAAGGCTTAATGAAGGATTAGGAAAGGGGGCCCTCCTTTTGCCATTAATGGCTTGGTCACATGTCAAACCTTCCATGGCTTCATATGGCTTGTAAATGGCTTGCTCATGGCTCCATGTGGCTTGGAACAAAGCTTGGTCATTTACATGAAAAAGGGTTTTAGAAATTTTGGTAATTTAGGGGTGAATTGATGGGATTTGGCATATGGCTTGATTTGAAATTATTTCATCATGGATTTAGAACTTAGGAGATGGTTTTATCAAATGGATGATGATAGAGGATTGTCATGTGGGCTTCAATATGGATTTTGGGCTTTTTGAAATCATTTTGGATGGTGTTTTAGGAAGGCTTAAGGGAATGAGCCTTTAGGTTTAAGAATGAATTCATGGATGGGAATTTTGTAGACGTTTGTGCCAAATAACTGTTGGGTTTGGTTAGGGATGTGTCATGATTGATTTGAAATGAATTTGAGGTTGTTTGGGTTTGAATTGGGTTGAATTTGGGTTCATTTGGTAAATGGGCCAATGTAGGTCAAATTGGGCTAATTTGGGCCAATGTTGGGCTAAGGTTGAAATTGAAATTGGATTCAAATGTCAATCAAATTGGACTTGGATTTGGTCTAAATTGATATTGTGAATATTAAATTAAAGTTTAGAATTGAATTGGACCAAAATTGGGGTCAATTGGGTAGATTTGGTTTGACATTGGGTTCACTTGGGTTAAGAATGGGCTAAATTGGGGGTTTTGGTAGAAGTGGGGTAAATTGACAAAATTGGCCCATGGTATAGTTGGAAAAAATGAAATTGAGAATATTTGGGATTTTTTGGAATTTTCTGGGAATTTTCTGAATTTTTGAATTTTTTGGCTAAGAGGGGCATTTTGGGTATTTGGAGGGTATTGGGGGGTATTTTTGGAATTTTTGGTATTTTTGGCTATGGATGATCAATTTGATTGATGAGTAAATGTTCAAGGTTAATTTTGGGGAATTTTGGGTGATTTGGAAATTTTGGAGGATTTGAGCAATTTTAAGGGCTTTTAGTAGGTTTAATGGGTGTAGGGTCCCCGAGGTCAAAAATTGAAATTTTGAAAAAAGAAGATTGATCAAATATGAGTGAAATAGAAGCACTTTGGTTGAGCCATGAAGCCATGTTAAGCACTATATTAGCCATGAGAGGACTCATTTGAGGCATTCATTATGTTGTTCTAACACTGCTTAGCTAGGGGCTTAGGGGTTAAGGTCCATCCATATGAATTACCTACATGAGTCAAGTTGGGTATGGGTGTGGTTTTAGCATCTGGATTGTGTGTGTGAGAGTGTAGAGTGTGAGTGTAGTGAGTGTGTAAGTTAACCCTCACCAAACCAAGCCACTTAGGGTGGTCCTAAGGCCAATGAGTATTATAGGGAACTCATCCTTTAAACCTTCACATTTGATTTCAACCCTCTAGGTGATTAGGGGTCTACAATCAAGCTTGTGGGGTTTGTAGGGAGGCAGAAGTGGTTCAAATTTCTAAGGGATGGGTCCCGATTCTAGTCCTCTAAGATAGTCGAAGGAAAAGCTAAGGCTAGATCCTAAACACTAAAGAGGGAAGAGAAGACCTCATCGAAAATGAGGTCGACGGTCCTCTAATCCTAAGAAACATCACCAAATTTTCTTAAAATTTATTTTACAACATGCTAATTATTGGAATTAAAATACCTAAAACAGTGACATGAACTTGAAAATTCAATAACTTTTCACAGAGATGGCCTCTGACCTTGAAAAATTTAGAGAATGTTCCCAAGATCAGAGGCTTCAAAAGCCCTATGGTCTCATGCCATGGTGAATTTTCTATGCAAATGAAGAATCAAAATATTGAAAACAGTAAATAAATTATTAAAAATAAAATTCTCATCCAATTAACTTGATTTCTTTTCCACATTATTCTCCTCTGTTCACTGAGCAAGAGAGTATTTTTATTTTATTTTATGGTATTTAAATAATTCAAAAAATACCCTAATTTTCTACTTATCCGACTCAGCGCCGTGTCAACCTACGGTGGAACGAAAGCTCACGCGTCACTCTCCCATTCCCGCGGTTCATGCACCATTGCGTCGTCCGACTTGATCTCGACCGTTCGCTCGATACACGCGCGATCTGACGACTCCTGGTCATCGTCTACGACTGGTGTGCACCCGTGACCGTCCACACTAAAACCCTAAGATCTCACTCGATTCTCAATGGATTTTCTTGTTCTTATGCTCTATGGATTCTCCTTGAAGAGACCAACACATCCATGCAGTTTATAGGCTATGAAATTAATCTAAACAAAATGGAGAATCGCTGGAAGTTCGGGAGGAGGAGTGAGTTGATACCTTTGCTCAGAGAAGTGAAGCTTCGATTTGAGAGTTGTGTCACCTTCGATTGAGTCCACACAAGCTCCAGATGAAGTCTCTGGCTCTGGGGAATTGTCTAAGTATGAAAGTGACCGAGGCCGATCACAAAGCTTGGAGGCTGATCCATGAAAAAGAAGTACCTATTTTTAGTGTTCATTTCATGTTCACTTTATGAATATTTTTAAAAATATTACACTATAAAGAAAGTAATTTTGCATATTTTTGTTTTCAAGTATAAAAATAAGATTTTAGAAAAAATTAAGCAAAAACTATGCAATTTTAAGCCAAAATGAGCAAGAAAGAAACTTTTGACTTAGCACATATCAATATATCTTTCTATGCTTACTATCTTTCGTATTTCTCACATGTTTTGGATGAAATTATATTTTTGAGAAAGGTTGTTTTTATGTATATCTTGTAGGTAAAGGTGTTAGGAACGCAACGCAACTGAAATGGGGCGAAACAGAGTTGAAACGGAGCCAAACGGACCAAAATGGTGGAGCTGCGCACAGGGTGGCGCCTAGGCGCCAATGATGACAAGAAAATGGCGCCTAGGCGTCAGAATCAAGGCCTAGGTGCCAGAATCATCCAGAAACGGTTATTGGACGAGATTTTGATGACTTTGGGAGTTATTTTGACGGTGTTAAGTAGTTTCTTGATCTTATAGAAGCCTGAAAGTTATTCCTAATATATAGGACATGTGTTACAATGTATCTAGACACATTGGAACGGTTTTAATCATGAAGAGGTGCGGCCCAAAGTGAAGGGGTGCGAAGACTTGGTCAACGGAGTCCGGCGCCTAGGCGCCAGACTCCGGCACCTAGGCGCCAGAGACACCTTCTAAAAGATTCATTGAATTTGGACACATTTTGAAGAGGTGCCTCAAGGCAACCCTTGGAGCCTATAAATATGAGTCCACTCCTTCAGAGAAAATCGCACCATATAGTCTCTTTCTTCCCCCTTAGTCATTTTAGTCATTTAGAGTTATGAAGATGTAGATTTTTACATTTTGAGATATTTATGTAAGGGATGTACGTCCGTCGCATGGATCAGTGGGAAACTTTGGTGGAGAGATCTTCTTCTTTCTTTCAGAAGGAAAAAGCTAAGTATTGTGTTCTTCATTCCCTTGTAATTGTTGTAAACACTTTCTAGTGGATTTTCTTTGTTTTAAACCAAGTTTTTTGTTGTGAATTATCCTTATTTCGTAAGTGATTTCCTTTACTCTTTCTTTTAATATGAAGCAGTGGCATGCGTAGGAAAATCATTTTTATGATAGAATTATCTATTAGATGCTTCTAGGTGACAGATGGTTGCATAAATATAATAGAATACTAATAAAATAAGTTCCTTCTTGACACTTAATTTATTATATAGTTCTATCAATTTTTTTACTTCTTATGCCATTATTTTCATTTACTTTTATTTTGTAATGAAACAGATGCATGTTTAGGAATTAAGATTTGCTTAAATATTCTCTTATTAAATTATGGTGATGATAATCATACCGGATCTTCATTTACTTTACAAATTGATCACTTGTATTGTTAAAATCTTTTGAAGAATTCTGAGACCTAGAAGGAGATGAATTCTTAACTAGTAGATATCACATGAATCCTTGGGTAGTAGAAGGCCTTGTGCGAGTTATTTAAGGTGAAGTGCAAATAGATAGGGAGATATTATTTATTTGGCGCAGAATTGATTAGTTTTTAGAGTGGCGGACTAAATTCTAATAATTTGATCTATAGAAAGGGAACGGGTCATTGGTAGGGCCGACCATAGCCACCCTTGGATATCTAGTAGTGTGAGCCTAGATTAACCCATTCTACTAATAAAACATCTTGAACCGATCTATAGATTAGCTAACATTCTTTATGCCTGGACCAAAGGGTAAAGAATAGGAATGCTTCTATTTGGCACTACTACATTAATTCTAAGCATATCTTTCTTACACATTATCTATGTAATTGCAAGAGAAAGGTAATTTTTAATATCTCGAATTTCTCCAAACCAATTTATCCATAAGTTATCTTTTTATTTAAGAATTTAATTTAGGATTAGTTATTAGAAAACTCATTTTAATCGACATTCCAAATTTAGGCCTTATAGAAATAGACTGGAATTAGCCTAAATGATTGTTTACCTCGCTTCTCTGTGGGATCGATACTGGGGTTATAAAAGAAAACCCTATATTACTTGAAACGATACGTATACTTGCATAGTACTCCTAGTGTGTAAAATATTTTCTAAAATTTTACAACATTTTGATTTTATACACTAGCCGCTATTTATAAATTTGGTCAAGTTTTTGGCCATCTTTTAGAAGTGAATATTACTGCGTTATTGCGGGTCGGGTCAAGTTTTTGGCACCGTTGCCGGGGAAGCTTCGGTAAGAACTTTTGGTGAATTTTAGTTGAAATAATTAGGTTTAGACTTGGAAAATTGTAGTGTCATAAAAACTGTTTGTTTGAAAAATAAGGTGTTCGTGAAAATGTTTTGTTGTGTTGAATATATTTTATTTATTATTTGTTTAATTGTTAATGTACTATTTGTTGTGCTCTGTATGCGAAACAAAGGATCTAAAGGACTTGTGCCTTATGATACCGAGTTAGAAAAATGGAAAAAATTAAAAAAATAGAAGGAACTCGAGAAACTAGAAATGGAAATTGAAAACTTTCAAGATAATAACTTAGAAAATCATCATACTTCATTGAGGGATTATGAAAATCCTACGACAGATAAAATTCACTCAAGTATACAAAACCCTGTCGTAGAAGCTGACTCGTTTGAAATAAATCCCGAGATTATCCAACTTGTGCAGAAGAACCAGTTTGGGGGAACAACTTTGGAGGATCCCTATTTACACTTATCATGTTTTCTAGAATTTTGTGCTACATTTAGTTATAACAGCATGTCAGACGTTGCTGTTAGACTAAGGCTTTTTCCTTCCTCATTAAGAGATAAGGCTAAAATGTGGTTATACTCATTAGCACCTGGTTCTATTAAAAATTGGGAGGAGTTAACTCAGAAATTCCTAGCTAAATATTTTCCACCTTCAATGACTATTAAACTTAGAAATGATATTATCTTATTTTGTCAATATGAAGGAGAATCAATATACGAAGCATGAGAAAGATTTAAGGAACTCCTAAGAAAGTGTCCACATCATGCTCTGCCCGATTGGTTAATCATTCAAACTTTTTATAATGGGTTAGTAGGATCCCTTAGGTTTATAATTGATGCTGCTGCTGTTGGATCATTAATGTCAAAACTATTTGATGAAGCATATGCATTAATTGAAAAAATGGCTACAAATGAATTTCAATGGCCCTCTACAAGGGTAAATCATAAAAATGTAGCTAGTGTTCATGATATAGATGCGATTGCAATTCTTGCATCTCGGAGTTCTTCGAAATATCAATGAAGTTGGACCAATTTGGAATGAACCAGCCTCAATTTACTCCAGTAAGTGAGGAAAGTTCATTATGGAATATGATTAATTCTAACTTATCATGTGAAACTTTAAATACCACAAACAACCTATATTCTAACTTTTACAACCCAGGTTGGCAGAATCATCCTAAATTTAACGGGAATCATACTACTGATGGTGAAAACCAAAAATGGGAAAATAATCATGCGAATCCTAATGAAAGTTGGAATAATCAGGGGACCACAAACTATAGACCTTCATATCCACCGGACTCTAACAATGATAAAAAATTTGAGGATAAGGAGATGTCTATGGAAGAAGTGGTATTGAAAGTGGGAAACCAGTTGCAAAGTCAAAATGCTGTGATTATAAATATAGAGAATCAACTGGGACAAATGGCTAATTCACTTAGCAGTAGACCCCAATGAGCACTTCCTAGCAACATTGAGATCAACCCTAAAGAGAACACTAATGAACAAGTAGAAGCTGTCCATTTAAAAAGTGGAAGAGAGATAGAGGATGTGGTTAGCAAAGAGAAAGAAGTTGTGAGAAAAACAAAGGAAACTAAAAGACCTGAAAAAAATGTTTCTACGGATCTGGAAAAATTAATATCTCCAACTAAAATTAATTTAGAAAGACCACCACCTCCATTTCCTCAAAGACTTAAACAGTATGAGTTGGATAAGAAATTTTCAAATTTCATGAAAGTTCTTAAGAAGTTAACGATAAATATTCCTATCACTGAAGCTTTGAAACAGATGCCAAGTTATGCAAAGTTTATGAAGGAGATATTAAACAAGAAAAGGAAATTTGGGAATTATGAGATAGTTGCACTAAATGAGGAGTGCAGCGCTATACTTCAGAAAAATTTTCCTCGGGAACTTAAAGATCCTTGTAGCTTTACAATTCCTTGTGCAATTGGAAAAAAATTATGTGGAAAAGCTTTATGTGATTTAGGAGTAAGCATTAATGTGATGCCTCTATCTATATTTAGAAGGTTAGGTTTAGTCGATATTTCTCCCACTACTGTAACCCTTATGTTAGGCGATCGATCTATCATTTATCCAAAAGGATTTATAGAAGACGTGCTTGTTAAAGTGGATAAGTTTATCTTTCCTTTGGACTTTATTGTATTAGATATGGAGGAAGATAAAGAAATTCCAATTATTTTAGGGAGACCTTTCCTTATTCTTGGACAAGCTATGATAGATGTGCAAAAGGAAAGTTGACTATGAATATTAATGACCGGGAAGTAACTTTTGATGTATTAAAGACTATAAAACATCGAGCTGAGAAAATTGATGATTGTTTTTGGATGGATGAAATTGATTATCTAAATAAAAACCATTTCTAAGAAAGTTTTGAGAGTAAGATAACAGATGAGGTCGGAATGGATTTTCATGATGATTCAAAAATGTTATTTAAAGAAGACTGTATGCATGTTCAAGAGAGGTGTGAACAGATTGACGTCACAAAAAATAGTAAACTTTTAATTCCATCTGCTGAAAAATCTCATGAACTTAAGATGGATGTACCCAATATAATTTTAGAGCCTACCTATTTAGGGAATTCATCTACACAACCAGTCTTTATATCTTTGGATTCGAGTCGATCATAAGAAAAACCTGAATTGAATGATGAACATGATAAAATTATTGAACTAAGACTTGGAAGAGAATTTGAGGATATATTTCAAAAGAACTTTGAGTTGAGAAAAGAGGATAGACCATTGGAAGAAATTCCTAAGGAATTAGAAAAACCTATTTCCTCAACTAAGATAGATCCTCCATCATTTAATAATTATAAAGGGAAAGAATTGGAAGATAATTTGAAATAGAAGAGTAATATAGAAGAATTTAATCCTGAATCTGAATTATCTAAAGAGAATCCTATCTAAAATTTGGGAGATATTGAAGTATCTTATAAAGATCCATTTCTTATAAATTTCAAGGATGATATTAATATGAAAATTCATAAAATCAATAGAAGAATATATGATCTAGAAAGAAATATGAGGAACAATGATATAAATCAAACTAAAAATGAAGTGCTAAATGAAAAATTAAATTTTAAAGATTTTACAGGAATCCCTGGATCTGGAATGATTGGGCGATTGATCAAGCATTATTAAAATGGAATTATGATCCAGGAGGAAACATTTGTTGGGCCCGTGACGTTAAAATCGAGCGCTATATAGGAGGCAACCCATAGTTATCAGTGTGCATTGATTTAGTGTGCTTGAGAGTCATGATTGTTTATGTTTATGTTTTGTGTTTGCTTTAGTGCAGATTAGATTTGTGAGGTTATGCCTTGGTCTTGACTAAATTTGTATATGACTTCTGGTGGTAGTAGGCTGACGAGTCTGTTATAACTCAATTATCAACTGGAGCTGAGCATTACCTTAAAGCATGTAGAGTTTAGACTTGGACCACTCCATGTCAACTCTGTCACTTCCTTTAACTGACTTTGTTTTCGCTGAGTAAGGTCGCGAACTTATTTTGTAAACAAATTATAGATGAACTGCACTACTTTATTAATACACCCACGTTATTAGTGTAGTTTCTTCCGTTAGAAATTGAAAGTAAGGACGGAAAATGTGAGTAGAAACGGAGATCAAATTAACCTCAGTTGATATTTGTTTATGAATCTGCGAGTCTAGATATTTTAGTTTGTGTGTTTGTATTTGTGTTTGTGTTACAACAATTTAGAGATTTGAAGAACACTTAAATATATATTCCCATGCCAATGTTTGTCATGCTTATTTAACTTTTCTTTAATTTAATTTTATTCTAGCATGTTAGTTTAGATTTACTTTCTGTTGCAAATTATTCTGTCCTGATGAATACATGTAGATGTTATTGATAGACAATTGTGGTAGATAGAATTTCTGAACTATTTTTCTTCCTGCTTATATTTTTTGTGCTGAATGCTATACATATTAAAATTCAAGTTTGGGGGTAGGAAGAAAAATATATTTTAAAGTTAGTATACTTTCTTTTGAGTTTAATATTATTGTACGCATGTTTTAGGCTAGATTTACCTTCTTCTGCAATCATTCTATTCTGATTATGCATGTGTTTAAATTTGATAGGATGTTGTAGTAGTTAGTAGATTTAACTTTTTTTTTTCCTCCTACATTTAATGGAATTAATTGCAAAATATTTTAAAATTCAAGTTTGGGGGGATGAAAAATGAATTTTGAAAAACTTAAATTTTATTTGTCCTCAAAACTGCTATAAATAAATTTTATTTTGATTGAAAATAATTATGTGTATGAAGTTATATTAGGAAAATAAAATTTTGAATATAGAAATGAGTAAGAAAATTTAGTTAAAATTTATAGTAGTGATGAAAAATTTAAAGTTAAATTTTTCTTAGTGAAGAAATGATAAATATTGTGTAACCATCTTTAGTAAGAAAAGTTGTATTTTTAGAAAAATAGAAGGATTAGACTTTTGTTTTCAATATTTAAATTTCTTTTATTGAAAAATAATTCTCAAAACTGTTATTATATTTCTAAGTAAAAGTATATATCTACCTTATGCTTTAGGAAAGGAAGGGTGGAATTCAAAATTATTAAAGGCCTATTTAGATATAGTAATCCTTGCCTTAAAAAAAAGGAAGAAAAAAAAAAGAAAAGAAAAAGAGAAAGAAAAAGAAAAGAAAAGAAAAGAAAAGTATAGTATGTGAAAAAGGAAGGAGAAGCTTGAGGATTAAGGGCCTAATCAAAAATTGGTTCCACACCTAAGCTTTTTAAAGTATAAGATTTGAGAAAATCTTAAGCATTAAAATATAATATAGTTAATATAATTATTTTTAATAAAGATTTTTAAGTAAAGAAAATAAAATTCCTAACCCCTATATTTTGAAAAATTTACAAGCATTTACGAATTAGATAGCAACACATATTTTCATACTCTTTCATCTAAGAGATTTCTAAACTTTAAATTGGTCTCATTTACTAAAATTTTTTCTAAATTGGACTACTATATTTCTAGAATAAAATTTTAGAAACTCCTTAAGAAACTCATACACATGATTTACTTATTTGGTTTTTAATGATTATAGTGTTACTTGAGGACAAGTAACGTTTAAGTTTGGGGGATTTTGATGCATGAAAAAGAAGTACCTATTTTTAGTGTTCATTTCATGCTCACTTTATGCATATTTTTAAAGATATTACACTATAAAGAAAATAATTATGCATATTTTTGTTTTCAAGTATAAAAATATGATTTTAGAAAAAATGAAGCAAAAACTATGCAATTTTAAGCCAAAATGAGCGAGAAAGAAACTTCTGACTTAGCACATATCAATATGTCTTTCTATGCTTACTATCTTTCATATTTCTCACATGTTTTGGATGAAATTATACTTTTGAGAAAGGTTGTTTTTATGTATATCTTGTAGGTAAAGATGTTAGGAACGCAACGCAACTAAAATGGGGCGAAATGGAGCCAAACGGAGCAAAATGGTGGAGCTGCGCACAGGGTGGCGCCTAGGCACCAAACCCGGCGCCTAGGCGCCAGTGACGACGAGAAAATGGCGCCTAGGTGCCAGAATCAAGGCCTAGGCGACAGAATCATCCAGAAACGGTTATTGGACGGGATTTTGACGACTTTGGGAGTTATTTTGACGGTGTTAAGTAGTTTCTAGACCTTCTAGAAGCCTGGAAGTTATTCCTAATATATAGGACATGTGATACAATGTATCTGGACACATTGGAACGGTTTTAATCGCGAAAAGGTGCGACCCAAAGTGAAGGGGTGCGAAGACTTGGTCAACAGAGTCCGGCGCCTAGGCGCCAGATTCCGGTGCCTAGGCGCCAGAGACACCTTCTAAAAGATTCATTGAATTTGGACACATTTTGAAGAGGTGCCTCAAGGCAACCCTTGGAGCCTATAAATAGGAGTTCACTCCTTCAGAGAAAATCGCACCATATAGTGTCTTTCTTCCCCCTTAGTCATTTTAGTCATTTAGAGTTATGAAGATGTAGACTTTTACATCTTATGGAGAGATTGGTGAGGGATTTTGAGATATTTATCTAAGGGATGTACGACCGTAGCATGGATTAGTAGGAAACTTTGGTGGAGAGATCTTCTTTTTTCTTTCAGAAGGAAAAAGCTAAGTATTGTGTTCTTCATTCTCTTGTAATTTTTGTAAACACTTTCTAGTGGATTTTCTTTTTTTTAAACCAAGTTTTCTGTTGTGAATTATCCATGTTTTGTAAGTGATTTCCTTTACTCTTTCTTTTAATATGAAGCAGTGGCATGCGTAGGTAAATCATTTTTATGATAGAATTATCTATTAGATGTTTCTAGGTGACAGATAGTTGCATAAATATAATAGAATACTAATGAAATAAGTTCCTTCTTGACACTTAATTTATTATATAGTTCTATCAATTCTTTTACTTCTTATGCCATTATTTTCATTTACTTTTATTTTGTAATGAAATAGATGCATGTTTAGGAATTAAGATTTGCTTAGATATTCTCTTATTAAATTATGGTGATGATAATCATACCGGATCTTCATTTACTTTATAAATTGATCACTTGTATTGTTAAAATCTGTTGAAGAATTCTGAGACCTAGAAGGAGATGAATTCTTAACTAGTAGATGTCACATGAATCCTTAGGTAGTCGAAGGCCTTGTGCGGGTTATTCAAGGTGAAGTGCAAATAATTAGGGAGATATTGTTTATTGGGCGCATAATTGATTAGTTTATAGAGTGACAGACTAAATTCTAATAATTTGATCTTTAGAAAGGGAACGGGTCACTGGTAGGGCCGACCATAGCCATCCTTGGACATCTAGTAGTGTGAGCCTAGATTAACCCATTCTACTAATAAAACATCTTGAACTGATTTATAGATTAGCCAATATTCTTTATGCCTGGACCAAAGGGTAAAGAATAGGAATGCTTCTATTTGACACTACTACATTAATTCTAAGCATATCTTTCTTACACATTATCTATGTAATTGCAAGAGAAAGGTAATTTTTAATATCTCAAATTTCTCCAAACCAATTTATCCATAAGTTATCTTTTAATTTAAGAATTTAATTTAGGATTAGTTATTAGAAAACTCATTTTAATCTACATTCCAAATTTAGGCCTTATAGAAATAGACTGGAATTAGCCTAAAGGATTGCTTACCTCGTTTCTCTGTTGGATCGATACTGGGGTTATAAAAGAAAACCCTATATTACTTGAAACAATACGTATACTTGCGTAGTACCCCTAGTGTGTAAAATATTTTCTAAAATTTTACAACATTATGATTTTATACACTAGCCGCTATTTATAAATTGGGTCAAGTTTTTGGCCATCTTTTGGAAGCGAATATTACTGCGTTATTGCGGGTCGGGTCAGAGGCTGGAAGCAATGGCTGGCCTGGTGAGGGGGCTTTTGCTGGGGAACTTCTCCTCTTTGTCTGGTGAAGGTGTACGAACAATCAATTTGGAGATTGGCTCACTGTGGTGAAGTGTCTTGTTTTTTAGGTGGATTTTCAACTCAGAAATTGAGCTCACAGAGAGGGTTTTAGGGTTGGATTTTAGTGGGGATCAAGTTCTCTATGTCTAGAGAGGGGTCTGGAATGATTTTGGCAGAGTTTTGGTAAGGTTTGGTTCATATCCTTGTTTGGCCGAGAGGTGAGTGGGTTTAAATAGAGGTGGCTGGAGGGCCTCCCAGGGGGGTTTAATGGCTTGGATCCACTGCTCAGGGCAAGGGAAGAACAGCTGCAATGGCCATTGGGCATGGGATAACTCAGCTAATTCAAATTAATTTTTTGATTCAAATTAAGCCTCTCGGCTACGGTGGTTTCCGGCGACTGTGGTGGCTGGCCGGCCAGGGTCAGGTCACCATCCTGATCAGGAGGGTCAGGGCTTGAATTTGGTGAAGTAAATTAAAGTTGGCCAAGTGTAAAGGGGCTGAATTGAAATGGAATGGGGAGAGGCTCATTTTGGGTTCAATTTGGTCAACCCATGGTTTTAGGCTTGGTGCATCACCCAAGGCTCGGTTTTGGGCTGAAAAGAATCATTTAGCTCGGCTTGGAAGGGGTGGTGAAGTCTCCATCCAAGGTGAGGTGGCTAAGCTTAGTTTAGAGTGTAACATGGATGAGGTTAAAAATGCTTAATGAAGGTTTAAGAAAGACCCCCCTATTCTTACCATTAATGGCTTGGTGAGGTGGAAAGTGGCTCCCATGGCTTGCATGTGGCTTATGCATGGCTTCATGGCTCCATGTGGCTTGGGGCAAAGCTTGGTCAATTTCATGGAAGTAGAATTTAGGAAATTTGGAATTTTGGTGGAGAATTTTCATGAAGCTTGATTTGGAATGGTTTAATGATGATTTTGAAACTTAGGGGTAATTTTGATTAAATAGATGATGTAGAGAAATGTCTTGTGGGCTTTGGATTGAAAACTGGGGCTTTTAAAATGGTCTTGGGTGGGCTTTTAAAGTGATTTAAGGAAGTTGGCTTTTGGATTTTAAAATGGGCTTTTGGATGAAAATTTTGTGAAGGATCATGTCAAATAAATGTTGCAATTGGTTTAGGCCTGTGTCATGAGTGGTTTGGAACAAGTTTAGAGTGATTTTGAATTGTATTGGGTTGAATTTGGGCTTTTTTGGTAAAGGGGCCAAGGTGGGCCGAATTGGCCTAACTTGGGTTAAGGTTGGGCTAACATTGGAGTTGACGTAAAAATTAATGTTGATAAATGTTCATGGGAGTGTCACAAAGAGTTTCCAACTTTGGTTGGGCTCTAATTTTGGGATTTGGGCCCATTTGGGTTAGACTTGGGCTTAGGTCAATTTAAGGGATTTTGATTTTGGGTTAGGTTTGGGTGGAGTTTAGGTTCCAATTTTGGGCAAATCAAGTTAGTGTTTTATTTATGAGGGTTTTAGGAAGGCTTTGGAAAAGATTTGGGGCTAATTGGAGTTAAATTGGATTGGTTTGAGCTAGGTTTAGGTCATGGGCCAAAATTGGGCCTTAGGCTTCAAATTGAAATTGGGCTCAAATGTCAATCATATTTGACTTAGATTTCATCTAAATTGGTATTGGGATGTTGATTGGAAGTTTAGAATTGAATTGGACCAAAATTGAGGTCAATTGGGGTGGTTTGGTTTGACATTGGGTTCACTTGGGTTTAAAATGGGCCAAATTAGGGGTTTTGGTAAAAGTGGGATAAATTGGCAAACTTAGCCCATGGTGTAGTTGAACAAATGAAATTGGGAATATTTGGGATTTTCTGCAATTTTTTGGGAATTTTCTGAATTTTTGGAATTTTGGGCTAAGAAGGGCATTTTGGGTATTTGGAGGGTATTGGGGGGTACTTTGGAAGTTTTGGTATTTTTTGGCAATGGATGATCAATTTTAGTGGGGGGGGAATTTTTAGGATTGATTTTGAGGAATTTTGGGTAATTTAGGTGATTTTGTAAATTTTGGGTAGTTTTAAGGGCCTTTGGTAGGTTTAGTAGGTGTAGGGGCCCGGGGGTCAAAATTTGAAATTTTGGAAAAATTGAGATTTTGGAAAAATTGTGATTTTGGAAAAATTGAGATTTTGGAAAAATTGAGATTTTGGAAAAATTGAGATTTTGGAAAAATTGAGATTTTGGAAAAATTGAAATGAAGATTGATCAAATTTGAGTAAAATGGAATCACTTTGGTTGAGCCATGAAGCCATATTAAGCCCATATGAGCCATGAGAGGACTCATTTGAGGCATTCACTATGTTGATCCTAACCCTCTTAGCCAAGGGCTTAGGGGTTAAGGACTATCCATATGAATTAACTACATGAGTCAGGAAGTTAAGTTGGGCGAGAATGTGGTTTTAGGACTTGGAATGTGTGTGAGAGTGTAGTTTATGTGCAAGTCAACCCTCACCAGACCAGGCCACCCAGGGTAGTCCTAAGGCCAAAGAGTCCTATAGGGAACTCATCCTTTAAACCTCCACATTTGATTTCAACCCTCTAGGTGATTAGGTGTCTATAATCAAGCTTGTGGGGTTTGCGAGGAGTCAAGAGGTGTTTGAATTTCTAAAGGGTGGGTTCCACTTCTAGTCCTCTAAGATTAGTCAAAAGAAAAGCCTAAAGCTAGATCCTAAGTACTAAAGAGAGGAGCAAAAGACCTCATCAAAATTGAGATCAACAGATGCTTAAGTTGAAATATATGTGAAGAACAAGTGGATTGACGAAAAGACGGCTACGAATTTTCCAAGAGCGTTAGTGTTCTTTCCAAGTAGAATACACAATTTCCCTTGTGAAGATTAGAATATTCTGGTAATGAGATAGTTATTATATGGTTTGTTGAGTCGTTGTATCGATTTAGAGACTCGATTGTGTTTTTTTGTGTATTTGCTTTCATGTTCAATATGTGTTGTTTTTGCTTAGAAATTATTGTGTTTGGTTGTGTATTAGGAACTTGAATCAAGTCTAATACTTATCTGGAATGTATTGAGTCAATATTGATGATTATAAATGGAATTTAGTGAGTTTGAATGAAACCTTATGTTTGATTGGTGGATTAAATATTTAAATTTTATAAATTTTTGAAAAAATGTTGTGGAACTTAGAAATTGAAGCCCTACTCTGATATGAGTAATTGAAAGTTGAATTTATGAATTTTGGTGGAAAATTAAATTTAAAAATAATTTTTTGTGAAAGGCAAGTCTGGAGCCTAGGCGCCCTAATTCGGCGCCCAAGCGCCAGTTCGGCCTGTATCCAAAAATTTACTTAAATAACCCCCAAAAGCCATTTTTGACGCCTAAGCTTCATCTTCTTCCCCATTTTCGTGAAAATACATCCTTTAGATCCATTTTATGGTCAAAACATCAGGGATTTGAGCGCGAAACCACTCGATTTCATCGTCTCAAGGTCAGATCTACACTTTATACCATTTGCTTTCGATTTTCACCATAGATTTCCCTAGGTTTTGCTAAGAATCGAAAATTTTGAAAATTTTTTCCATTTTTAGTGATTTCTTTGGATTTTTAAACTTATTTTAAGTTTTATAAACTTAAAAAGAGTTTAAATCTTTGATTCCTAAATTTGTTCTTGTTTTCTTTCACGTTTAGATGGCTCCAAAATCTAAACGCGGGAAGGCACGAGATAACTTTGATAGCAATAAATTTTCTTCTGCGGTACGCGCATTTTCACTTCCATGAATTTGAGACATCCAGAAAGTTCATTTCAGAACGAAGTTTCTATCATCCTGGAGAAATGATCGAAAACACTATCGTTGCACACAATTGACAACGATTCTGTTATTTCACTACTGTTGCTGTTATCCCAATTGTTCGAGAGTTTTGTGCAAATTTTTGGGATGTCAAAGATTATGAAGTCTTCTTTAGAGGTATCGGAGTAGGATTTAGTCCAGAAAGAATCAATATATTTTATGGCCTGCTGACACGCCTAAAATATATACACTTTTTGCTATATCATTTTACTCATTTTTGATGATATTACACTTTAATGGAAGATATTTTGTATGTTTATTGGTTTTATGTACAATAAATGGTTATTGGAGTAAAAGGAAACAAAAACTATGCAATTTGGAGCAAAAACGAGCAAGAAATGAAATTACGCACGACACCTTTCGATAAGTCTTTTGATGCTTAATCTCTTTTACACTTCTTGCATATTTTTGAATGAGATTACACTTTAAAGAAAGGTTGTTTTTATGCTTATTTTGTAGGGCTATCTGTTACGAACACAACGCAACTAAAATGGGGAGAAACAGAGCTAAAACGGAGCCAAACGGAGCGAAATGGTGGAGCCACGCAGCAGCCTGCTCGACGACGGCGAGATTTTCCCGAGACCACCAAAATATGGCCAAAAAAGCCTCCGACAGCGGCATCGAACCCGCCAACAGCGGCCCGGACTGCCATGAACCGACATTTGGCGGTTTTGGGCCAATATTCGACGTATTTGGACGCTTTTTCGAAGGGGTGCTTAAGGAAACTCTTCAGAATTCGTCCATGCTCTTTAAAAATGACAAATTTGTGTTAGAAATGTGTAGATTAGAGGGATAAAAAATAGAGGAAAGGAGAGAAAAACTTAGAGGAATGTTTAGGATTCTTAGATTAAGATTAGAAATGTAGATTTCTACCCTTTTGGAGAGATTGGAGATGAGATTTTGAGAGAATTTGTAAGGGATTTCGCTAGCATTGCATGGATCACCATGAGACTTTATGGGAGAGATCTTCGTCTTTCTTTCAAGGGGAAAAAACTAAGTATTGTTCTTCATTATCTTATAATTTTTTAAACATTTATTTAGTGGATTTGCTTTTGTTAAATGAAGTTTCCTTTATGTTTGCTTCATGCTTTGTGACGCATCTCTCTTACTCTTTCTTCTTCTTTGGAAATAGTGGCATAAGAAGATTATGCCATTGTTTTCCTTTTACTTTTCTTTTGCAATGAATAGAAATCATGTTTAGGATTTTGTGATGCTTGGTAGAAGTAAATTTAATTATAAATGTGATGGTTTTTACTTGCACTTCATTTACATTGCAATAAGGGCCCATTGTAGTGTTAAAATTCGTTGTAATTCCATCGACCTAAAAGGGCAGTGTAATTCTCAACTAAGTAAAACCACATTCAAATTCCATGGATGGTGAAGTTCATGGGGATTGAATGCAAATAAGTAGGGAAATATAATTATCGGGCGTAGAATTGGAGATTTTAGAGTGACAGACTAAAATCCTCAATTCGGTCCTATCGTTTGGGTGCTGAAGTGTAGATGTTAGCCCTCAGGCGAGGGGAACGTGGGAGCTCCGAAGTGGCAGCCGGTATCCTCCCAGCCTGGGCACAGATTCAGTAACCAAGCATAAGAATAGTCAATATTCTTTATGCCTGGACCAAAGGGTAAAGAATAGGATTGCTCCTATTTGGCACATACAATATTAAATGCATCTCAATCCTATACATTATCTATTTCATTACATAAGAATAGTAGTTTTTAATATCTCAAAATTCTCCAAACCAACTCATCCAAAAAGGGTTATATTTAGAATTGTTATTTGCATTTAGTTATAGTTACTATTACATTTAACACTTGCATTTAGAAGTAGTTGCTAGATAAAACACAATTTTAATCGACATTCCAAACTAAGGACTATTAGTAGTAGACTAGAATTTGATTAAAGACTTCTTACTTCACTTCCTCGTGGGATTGATACTGAGGTTTTTAAAGAAAACCCTATATTACTTGAAGCGATACGTATAATTGCATAGTACCCCTAGTGTGTAAAATATTTTCTAATTTTTATATCATTTAAGATTTTGCACACTAGCCGCTATTTATAAATCGAATCAAGTTTTTGGCCATCTTTTGGAAGTTAATTTACTACGTAATTGCGGGTCGGGTCAAGTTTTTGGCGCCGTTGCCGGGGAAGCTTCGGTAAGAACTTTAGGAGAAGTTCAGATGAAGTAATTAGGCTTAGACTTGGAAAACTTTAGTGTCATAAAATTATTTTTATTTTTGTGTGAAAAATAAGTTGTTTGTGAAAATTCTTAGTTGTGTTGAATGTAGTTCATCTGTTATTTGTTCAATTGTTAATGTATTGTTTATTATGTTGCGTATGTGAAACAATGGATCTGTAGGACTTGTGCCTTATGATCCTGTATTTGAAGAAAATAAAAAAATAAAAAATACAGAAAGGACTCGAAAAACTAGAAATAGAAATGGAAAACTTACAAGATAATAACTTAGAAAATCATCATAAATCATTGAGGGATTACATAAATCCTACTACAGATGAAATTCACTCTAGTATACAAAACCCTGTCGTAGAAGCTGACTCATTTGAAATAAATCCTGAGATTATCCAACTGGTGCAGAACAATCAGTTTGGGGGAACTCCTTTGGAGGAACCATATTTACACTTATCAAATTTTCTAGAACTTTATGCTACATTTCGTTATAATGACATGTCAGATGATGCTGTTAGACTAAGGCTTTTTCCTTTCTCACTAAGGGATAAGACTAAAATGTGGTTATACTCTTTAGCACCCAGTTCTATTAAAAATTGGGAGGAGTTAACTCAAAAATTCTTAGCTAAGTATTTTCCACCTTCAAGGACTACTAAACTTAGAAACGATATTATCTCATTTTGTCAATATGAAGGGGAATCAATATACGAAGCACAGGAAAGATTTAAGGAAATCCTAAGAAAGTGTCCACACCATGCTGCACAATTGGTTAATCATTCAAACATTTTATAATGGGTTAGTAGGATCCCTTAGGTCTATAATTGATGCTACTGCTGGTGGATCATTAATGTCAAAATCATTTGATGAAGCGTATGCATTAATTGAAGAAATGACTACAAATGAATTTCAATGGCCCTCTACAAGGGAAAATCATAAAAATGTAGCTAGTGTTCATGATACGGATACGATTACAATTCTTGCATCTCAGATTGCTGCAATATCAAGGAAGTTGGACCAATTTGGAATGAACCAACCTCAATTTACTTCTGTAAGTGAGGAAAGTTCATTAGGGCGTATAATTGATTCTAAATTATCATATGAGACTTTAAATACTATAAAAAACCCATATTCTAACTTTTATAACTCAGGTTGTGAGAACCATCCTAAATTTAACTGGAATCATACTACTGATGTTGGAAACCAAAAATGGGAGAATAATCATGCAAATCCTAATGGAAGTTGGAATAATAAGGGGAACACAAACTATAGACCTTCATATCCACCAGATTTTGACGATGATCAACAATTTGAGGATAAGAAAATTTCTATGGAAGAAGTGGTATTGCAAATGAGAAACCAGTTGCAAAGTCAAAATGCTACAATTAGAAACATAGAGAATCAACTGGGACAAATTGCTAATTCACTTAGCAATAGACACCAAGGAACACTTCCTAGCAACAATGAGATCAACCCTAAAGAGAACACTAATGAACAAATAGAAGTGCATCAATTAAAAATTGGAAGAGATATAGAGGATGTGGTTAGAAAAGAGAAAGATGTTGTGAGAGAAACAAAGAAAACTAAAAGACCTGAAGAACATGTTTCTAAGGATCTAGAAAAATTAATATCTCCAACTAAAATCAGTTTGGAAAAACCACCACGTCCATTTCCTTAAAGACTTAGACAGCATGAGTTGGATAAAAAATTTTCAAAGTTCATGAAAGTACTTAAGAAGTTGACGATAAATATTCCTTTCAACGAAGCTTTGGAACGGATGCCGAGTTATGCAAAGTTTATAAAGGATATATTAAATAAGAAAAGGAAATTTGGGGATTACAAGACAGTTGCACTAAGTGAGGAGTGCAGTGCCATACTTCAGAAAAATTTTCCTCGAAAATTTAAAGATCCTTGTAGCTTTACAATTCCTTGTGCAATTGAAGAAAAATTATGTGGAAAAGCTTTATGTGATTTAGGAGTGAGCATTAATGTGATGCCTCTATCTATATTTAGAAGGTTAGGTTTAGTCGATATTTCTCCCACTACTGTAACCCTTCAGTTAGCTTATCGATCTATCATTTATCCAAAAGGAGTTATAGAAGATGTGCTTGTTAAAGTGGATAAATTTATCTTTCCTTTGGACTTTGTTGTATTAGATATGGAGGAAGATAAAGAAATTCCAATTATTTTAGGGAGACCTTTCCTTGTTACTTGAACAAGCTATGATAGATGTGCAAAAAGGAGAGTTGACTATGAATATTAATGACCAGGAAGTAACTTTTGATGTATTAAAGACTATGAAATATCCTGCTGAGAGAAAAGATGGTGATTGTTTTTGGATGGATGAAATTGATTATCTAAGTAAAGACCATTTCCAAGAAAGTTTTGAGAGTAAGTTAAAAAATGATATTGAAATAGACTTTCATGATGAGTAAAAAATGTTATGTAAAGAAGACTGTATGTATGTTCAGGAGAGGTGTGAAATGATGGACGCTACTAAAAATAGTAAACTTTTAATTCCATTTGTTGAAAAATCTCATGAACTTAAGATGGATGTAACCCACACAATTTTAAAGCCTACCTATTTAGGGAATTCATCTACACCACCAGTCTTTATATCTTCAGATTTGACTCAATCACAAGAAAAACCTGAATTGAATGATGAACAAGATAAAATTATTGAACTAAGACTTGGAAGAGAATTTGAGAATAAATTTCAAAAGAACTTTGAGTTGAGAAAAGAGGATAAGGATATTGGAAGACCATTGGAAGAAATTCCTAAGAAATTAGAAAAACCTATTTCCTCAACTAAAATAGATCCTCAATCATTTAATAATTATAAAGGGGAAGAATTGGAAGATAACTTGAATCATAAGAGTGACATAAAAGAATTTGATCCTGAATCTGAATTATCTAGAGAGAATCTAATCCAAAATTTGGGAGATATTGAAGTATCTTATAAAGATCTATTTCTTATAAATTTCAAGGATGATATTAATATGCAATTTCAGAAAATCAATAGAAGAATATTAGATCTAAAAAGAAATATGAGGAACAATGACATAAATCTAACTGAAAATGAAGAGCTAAATGAAAAATTAAAATTTGAGGATTTTGTAGGAATCCCTGGATTTGGAAATGATTGGGCGATTGATCGAGGATTACTTAATTGGAATTTTGATCCAGGTGGAATCATTTGTCGGGCCCGCGACGTAAAAACCAAGCGCTTTATGGGAGGCAACCCATAGTTATCAGTGTGCTTTGATTTAGTGTGCTTGAGAGCCATGATTGTTAGTGTTGTATGGTGTTTGCATTAGAGTGGATTGAATTGATGTTTATGTGTCATTATGGATTGATCAGTTTGATTGATGATTGATAGATGTTTGGATTGTTAGTAGTTTGATTTGATATCTGTCTGTGTCATGAGGGAGGTGATTCCTTAACTTCTTATTATGGCTAGAATTGATCTCTTGTAGTAATTGGATTAACGAGTCCACTGTGACTTGGGTCTCACCCAGACTTAAGTTTTACAAGAGAAATCATGAATTTCAAACATTGATAATTCCATCTTAATTTGTTACTTCATTTCTGCAACTTTATTTTCATTAGATAGGAGTCATGAACCTATTTGATGAATACTATGTGGATGATCTCACACTATCTTTATAATCGTTAGAGGTGCTTAATTATAAAGATTAGGTGATGCCTGAGATTGGTGTCCGGAAACCAATTTATCAGGGGTAATCTTATCTTTGGGATTATAATCTATAAAATCTTTTAAAGTGCCTAATTTACTAGTGTAGTGATTCCGTTAGAAATTGGAAGTAAATTAGTGAGATGTGATGAGTTCAAGGAAAAATTGACCTCATTTATCATTTGTGATTGTATTTGAATTGTGTGTTTATGTTTGCGTTACAACTTTATTTAGGTATTGAAGAACATTTTTATATTCCCATGCTGATACATGCTATGCTAGTTAGACTTTGGTTTAGTTAATTTCATTCTAGCATGATTAGTTTAGATTTACTTTCTACTACATATTGTTTTGTCCTAATGAATACTTGCGAATGATTTTGATAGACATTTGTGGTAGATAGAATTTCTAAATTGTTTTCTTCCTGCTTATATTTTCTGTACTGAATGCTATATATGTTAAAAATTAAGTTTAGGGGTAGGAAAAAAAAAATTTTAATGTGAAAATACTTCCTTTTAGAGTAATTTTATTACAAGCTTGTTTTAGGCTAGACTTACTTTCTCCTACAGTCATTTTACCCTGATTATGCATGATATGAATTTGATAGGATGTTGTAGTAGTAAGTATATTCAGCCTTTACTTTTTCTTCCTGTTATATTTTAAGGAATTAGTTGCAAAATATTTTAAAATTTAAGTTTGAGGGGAAGAAAAATATTAACTCTTATTTGTTCTCAATTATTATATTTTCAAAAATTATTAGCATAACTTTTGACAATTGAACCTCGCTTGAGATAACTAAAATTTTTATTTTTGTTGAATATTATGTAAGGATTGGATGAAAGTTTTTAGTAATAAAAGTTAATTTTTTAAGGATGAGATATTTGGTATGAAAGAATTTGATTATAGTTAACTATTTAAAGTAAAGAAAACAATATTTTTGAAATGTTAAGAGACTTAAAGTATTGTGTGTTAAGAAGAGATTGTGACTTTATGATGAATAATAAAGCTCATACCTAATTATAAAGTAAGGATGTCTTTCAAGTTTGAACTTTAGAAAGATGAGAGTGAAGTTCAAAATCATTACAGGCTCTCAGGATATAGTAATCCTCATTTTAATATATATATATATATATATATATACATATATAGAAAAAGAAAAGAGAGTAAAAGAAAGGGGATTGAAAATAATCCCAAAAGAAAAGAAAAAAAAAGGAAAGAAAAATATTTATGAGGAGAAGCTTGAGGAGATGTCTAATAAAAAATTGGCTTCACTTGAGTCACCCTAAAGGGAGAACTTGATTTCATTTCTGAATTTATATTTAAAGTATTAGCCTACATTCTGATGAAGTTTACATGAGCTCCTTTTTCACATAATCTTTCAAGGAACTTTTAATTTAACAAATTATGGTTTATCTTGAAATAAATAGAAGACTAGAACCCATAGACTTGATTGCTGAATATTCTTATACCTATAGCGTTAACCTGAGTTACTGAATTTCTTTCTAAAAATCTAACCAATATATTCTTTTGAATAAAAAATGTTATTATATTACAGGTGAAAAGTACATTGCTTTGAGTTATATTTATATGTAGTAAAAAAGTTACTTGAGGACAAGTAACAGTTTAGTTTGGGGGATTTTGACACGCCAAAAATATATACACTTTTTGCTATATCATTTTACTCATTTTTGATGATATTACACTTTAAAGGAAGGTATTTTGTATGTTTATTGGTTTTAGGTACAAGAAATGGTGATTGGAGTAAAAGGAAACAAAAACTATGCAATTTGGAGCAAAAACAAGCAAGAAATGAAATTCTACCCTGACACCTTTCGATAAGTCTTTTGATGCTTAATCTCTTTTACACTTCTTGCATATTTTTGAATGAGATTACACTTTAAAGAAAGGTTTTTTTATGCTTATTTTGTAGGGCTATCTTTTACGAACACAACGCAACTGAAATGGGGCGAAACAGAGCTAAAACAGAGCTAAAACAGAGCTAAACGGAGCGAAACGGTGGAGCCGCGCAGCAGCCTGCTCGCCGACAGCGAGATTTTCCTAAGACCACCGAAATATGGCCAAAAAAGTCGCCGACAGCGGCCTCGAACCCGCCGACAGCGGCCCGAACGACCATGAACCGACATTTGGCAGTTTTGGGCCAATATTCGACGTATTTGGACGCTTTTTCGAAGGGGTGCTTAAGGAAACTCTTCAGAATTCGTCCATTCTCTTTAAAAATGGCAAATTTGTGTTAGAAAGGTGTAGATTAGAGGGAGGAAAAATAGAGGAAAGGAGAGAAAAACTTAGAGGAATGTTTAGGATTCTTAGATTAAGATTAGAAATGTAGATTTCTACCCTTTTGGAGAGATTGGAGATGAGATTTTGAGAGAATTTGTAAGGGATTTCGCTATCATTGCATGGATCGCCGTGAGACTTTATGGGAGAGATCTTCGTCTTTCTTTCAAGGGTAAAAAGCTAAGTATTATTCTTCATTATCTTATAATTTTGTAAACATTTATTTAGTGGATTTGCTTTTGTTAAATGAAGTTTCCTTTATGTTTTCTTCGTGCTTTGTGACGCATCTCTCTTACTCTTTCTTCTTCTTTGGAAATAGTGGCATAAGAAGATTATGCCATTGTTTTCCTTTTACTTTTCTTTTCGCGATGAATAGAAATCATGTTTAGGATTTTGTGATGCATGGTAGAAGTAAATTTAATTATAAATGTGATGGTTTTTACTTGCACTTCATTTACATTGCAATAAGGGCCAATTGTAGTGTTAAAATTCGTTGTAATTGCATCGACCCAAAAAGGCGGTGTAATTCTCAACTAAGTGAAACCACATTCAAATTCCATGGATGGTGAAGTTCATGGGGATTAAATACAAATAAATAGGGAAATATAATTATCGGGCGTAGAATTGGAGATTTTAGAGTGACATGCTAAAATCCTCAATTTGGTCCTATCGTTTGGGTGCTTAAGTGTAGATGTTAGCTCTCAGGCGAGGGGAATGTGGGACCTCCGAAGTGGCAGCCGGTATCCTCCCAGCCTGGCCACAGATTCAGTAACCAAGCATAATAATAGTCAATATTCTTTATGCCTGGACCAAAGGGTAAAGAATATGATTGCTCCTATTTGGCACATGAAATATTAAATGCATCTCAATCCTATACATTATCTATTTCATTACATAAGAATAGTAGTTTTTAATATCTCAAAATTCTCCAAACCAACTCATCCAAAAAGGGTTATATTTAGAATTGTTATTTGCATTTAGTTATAGTTACTTATTACATTTAACACTTGCATTTAGGAGTAGTTGCTAGATAAAACACAATTTTAATCGACATTCCAAACTAAGGACTATTAGTAGTAGACTAGAATTTGATTAAAGACTTCTTACTTCACTTCCTCGTGGAATCGATACTGGGGTTTTTAAAGAAAACCCTATATTACTTGAAGCGATACGTATACTTGCGTAGTACCCCTAGTGTATAAAATATTTTCTAATTTTTATATCACTTAAGATTTTGCACACTAGCCGCTATTTATAAATCAGGTCAAGTTTTTGGCCATCTTTTGGAAGTTAATTTACTACGTAATTGCGGGTCGGGTCACCTGTCACCGACTATTGAGTGTTATTATTCTGGATTATCACCATCTGAGGGAGATTTGGATATGATCATTGTTTATTTGACTGACGGTACTGGATCTTGGAAGATCAGAAACGGAAAAAGGGTAAACTTCAAATCCTCCAAATTAAATGGTATTTCTAAAGCTTGACACTATTTTATTTCTACAAGATTGTTACCTTCCAATCACCTGAGTGAAGTGACTAGAGATCGAGCGATCTTAAACTACTGCATTCAGGAGAGGAAGCCTATTGATGTCGGGAGTATTATTTATGATTCTATGGATTCTACTGTGAGATCCAGCACTTCTGTTGGATTGGGATTCCCATCTCTGATTTATTCATTATGTGATAGTAATGGAGTCACTGCTGATATTTCTGAGGAGAAGTTAAAGTCTACCAAGCCAATTGGGCAGGAGAGTTTTAGTATCTATGATCGTCTTCGAGGGATGAGATCGACCGCTCCTACTTCTGCACATACACCAGGTAGACCTTCTACTTCTCGACCCTCTACTTCTTCTGAGCCACCACCGAATTTTTGAGAATCAATGCATGATCAGTTTTTAGAGCAGCAGCAGGAGTTATTTTTCAAACTCACTGCAGGATTGATACTATTGATAGGAAACTTGATCATTTATCTGATTATACCCAGAGGAAGAGTAGTTATGATGCTAAGTATGATGATGCCCTAGTCAGATTTCTGAAGGGTGAACATGATGTTAGTTTCCCTACTTTTCCTAGTTTCACACCATTTGTTGATCCTAAGGACGTAGAATTTTCCTTTGGTGATGATGATGATGATGATGATGATAATGAGGTTACAGGTAGTGACTAGTAGTTATAGATCTTTATGATGAGCTACTCTGTTAGTTTGTTTTATTTGTTTTGTTTGTTTAGTTTTGTGTGTGATGTATTTTGATTTGTTTAAATATCTGTGTGGATTGATTAGTGTTAAGATTCTGTTGTTAAAATATTCTTAGTATATTGTGTTGAGACTGAAGTTCGAGTTAATTTATATGTTTGTTTTAGCCTACTGTTTAGTACTTAGTAATTTTGCTCTGCTTTAATTTTGTTTCAAATTCAGTATCATCATAAAATTAGCCTGCTTACTTTTTATACATGCTTCAGTTTTATCTTAAATATTCATAAAAGCATGAGTAAAAGTAATTTTTCTTTTTAAGATTGTTTTTAAATACTTATAAAAATTTTTATGATTTTCTTTCTCTCATACTTTCAAATTTTCATAGTATACCAAAACTTAAGTTTGGGGGAAGGGAAAATACATTCTAATTTAAATTTTATTTGTCCTTAAAGAGCTAATATTTTCATTAAAATAAAAACTTTTTAACATAAGTTAAGGAATGAAGAATTTATTTGAGATCACTTTTATTTTTGAAATTATAAACAATTTAGTGAAATTAACCAAAATTTTACTAACTTTGATTGATTTTAAGAATAGAATTATTTAACTTAAAGAAGAATAAGATTAAAGAATTTTTCTATTCATGATAGAAATAATAGAATTTTAGAAATATTAAGTAATAAAAAATTATCACTTGAAAAAAAAGATTGGAAATCTTTTTGAATTCTTATTTATGTTATAATAATTAAGTGGAAATGTATAAGTTTTGAAAATATAAGTTAAGGATAGTGAAGTTCAAAACCATTAACAGTCTATCCAGATATAGTAATCCTCTCTATATATATTATTAAAAAAAAAGAAGAGAAGAGACAGAAGCTTGAGGAAATGCCTAATCAAAAATTGGCTTCACTTGAATTATCTTATAGGAAAAAAACTAGTTACATATTTTACTTAATTTTATACATGAATATTTATTTAGAAAAGATTTTTCAAGAAAATCTTTTTCTTGTAAATAATCTATGAGACCTTAATATAATAGACTTCTATTATTTTCAAAATTAATGAAAAGTTTGAAATCTTATGATTTGATAGTTAAATATTCTTTAAATTCTTAAAATTAATCCTAGTTAGTGAAATTGGGTTAATAATTTACTTAAGACTTTATAAAATCAAAAATTATAAGGAATCTTAAATATTTATCTTTTATTCCAAAGGTTATATACTTTATATAGTAGAAAGAGTTACTTGAGGACAAGTAACATTTAAGTTTGGGGATTTTGATCTATAAAAAATACCTATTTCTTTATGTCTTAATTCTTATCAATTTCTAAAGATATTATGCTTTAATGAAAGGTATTTTTTTTTGTTTTTGGATGTAGGTGATGTAAAAAGATCTAAAAAGGAAAAAGAAGCAAAAATGAGCAAAAAGGAGCAAAAATAGAGCAAAATACAAAAAGTATAAAAAATATGGCCTGGCGCCTAGGTGCCAGAAGTTGGTGCCTAAGCGCCAGACTCGATACAGAAACTGTCAAGTTTTTGACAACATTTAATCGGTTATTTTGACGGAGTGAGCGGTTATTGGACATTCTAGAAGAGCGCGGTTGTTCCTTGATAATAGGACATGTGATACATTGCATTTGGACGCTCCAAAACGGTTTTAATCGCGAAGAGGTGCGAGCGAAAGTGAAGAGGTGCGAAGAAGCTGGACGTGGTGTCCAGCGCCTAGGCGCGGATTCGGCGCTAGGCGCCGAACGGACCTTCTAGAAGATTCATTGAATGTGGACATGTTTTGAAGAGGTGCCTCGAGGCAACCTTTGAAGCCTATAAATAGGGGTCCATTTCTTCAGAAAACGTGCCCCTCCCATTGTAACCCTTTCTCTTATCCACTTTAGGATCTCTCATCCTTAGAGAGAGAAATAGAGAGAGAAATTTAGGGCCACTTTTGTTTAGTTTAGAGAGTTTATTTTCAAGTTGTTACATTTGGAGTTTATTACACTATGGAGTCAGTAGGAATCAGAAGATTTGTAGAAGAAATATTTGAGATAAGTATTTTATATTTGATTCAAAGTTTATTTATTATGTTTTGCTGTTTATATTCAATGAGTTATGAGTAGTTAGTTTACTTTCTTCCTTCAATTATGACGAGATAGATAAGATAATATAAAAGATTCGATGGAGAATTGAAATTTAAAATATTTTCAAAACATTGTGATGACATTAATACCTGATCTTACTTTACTTTTTAAATTGGCCATTTAAATTGTTAAAACCTGTTGAAGAGTTTTGAGACCTTGAAGGAGAAGAACTCTTAACTTATAAATGTCACATGAATTCTTAGGTAGTGGAAGGCCATGTGCGGGCAATTCAAGTTGAAGTGCAAATAAATAGGAAGATAAGATTTAAAGGGCGTAGAATTGATAAGTTTTTAGAGTGACAGACTAAATTTTTATAATTTGATTTATAGATTAGGAAATGGTCACTAGTAGGGCCGACCATAGCCACCCTTGGACATCTAGAAGTGTGAGTCTAGATTAACCCATTCTACTAAAAATACATCCAGACTTGATCTGTAAATTAGCCAATGTTCTTTGCGCCTGGATCAAAGGGTAAAGAATAGGAATGCTTCTATTTGGCACAATACCATAAATCAAATTCTCCAACGAATATTAAATTATCTTAAAAATCTTAGATTAATTGAAGGGAAGAAATTTGTTTATTTTATAGTTTTCATAAATCATTTTCTTATTATTGTTTTCTTTATTTGCATCTAGTAAATTAATAGTAATTTATAGTTAAATTAAAAGATAAAAAGATATTTTTTTTATAATATTTTGAAAATTTATCACTATAATTATTCCCTGTGGGATCGATATTGGGGTCTTTGTTTCAAAGCCCTATATTACTTGAAACGATACGTATACTTATGTAGTACCCCTAGTGTGTAAAAATATTTTCTAAATTTACTACATTTTGATTTTATACACTAGCCGCTATTTATAAATTGAGTCAAGTTTTTGGCCATCTTTTGGAAGCAAATATTACTGCGTTATTGCTTGTCGGGTCATTGCACTTCTTGATAAATGCTGAATGTATATATAGTTGATATGGTGTTGTAATCGACCCTTTTGGACGGTTGGAATAATTTGAGGACTCGACTTTGTGTGGAAAATTATAAAGCGGTTGTATAAATTTGAAGAGTTCCTATATTGTTGGTTCTAACATTTAATCGTTTTGTATGACTGGAAGTCTCTAAACTGGAGATTTATAAACAACTAGAAGTAAAATATAGACATGAAAAGTGAAGGGCGAAGGAGTATGTGGAAGTAGAAGTATTGGGTAGGGGTCGCTTTTGTAGAAAAATTAACGTGTTACATTAGTTGGCGTTGATTCAAGTGAGAACAGAGGAAATAAAATCTCCAGTTTGGGATCTCCTCACACGAATACTCTAGTGCAACCTTTTACTCTCGCACATGAGATTAGACGGTTTAAAAGTCTTGAAATTTTTTTATCAGCTCAACAATATTATTCTCTTGTGTAAGCACATGAGTGCGCGAACACACACACCATCAAATAGAATATATATCTGGTGCACATCGACACGAATCTAGAGGAAGTCTAACGAACAAAAATTACATAGGAGTACAATTAAGGAGGGCCGCACAGACGGAAGACAAAGGGTCCACAGATGGAAGACAAAGAATCTACAAACAAAAAACATTGGCTCTAAGAACGAAAGACTGAAGGTTAATTAATGAAAGACTTAGGGTCCATCTTCGTAAAACTAAGCATTCTCTAAGAGGAATACCAAAAGACTCGCTCGACTAGGTGCAGACCTCTACGAGCCGAGGTTGAATGCCGGACCGAGCAAAGGCCATCCAAACCATATACTAAAGCCCATCAAGCCAAACAGAGGCTTTGAATTGTCATAACCTAACTCAATGGATGAATGCAACATCCTGAGTTATCTAACAAATGCACCTGAGATTCTATATTGAGGATTGTCAACTAGCCATCATAGAACTACAAAGAGCATCCCCAATGGATCACCTTCCCATGGAGTAACCTGTCAATTAGATTGTGGTGATTCATCATTTGCCCAATAGCCTAGAAATGATCTGCTCCCTTTTTAGGGCACAATAGTTGTATCTAGACCAGTATAGTCGAATGACAGAACTAGGTCGACTGATTCTATTATCACCGAACCGAATACCATCAAGGGTCGACCAACAACCTCGATTCAATGAAGATAAACGAGAAGGTCTTGCCAAACCTAGATTATTTAACTCCAGCCAACCGACTTATAGGGTGGTGGAACTGAAGGCATATATATGTAATATACCTAAAATATCATATAACACACTAGTTAAAGCAGCGAAAAACATGTAAATTCATATATTGTACCCCCTTTTCTATAAATAGGGGAATCAATTTCTTAAAAATGATTAATCAACAATTCACATTACTTTCATTAGTTTGCACTTTCCTCCCTGTCTCTCTCTTTCTTCTATCTTACATTCAATTCCTTTGGTGTGCTTAACAGGTAAATTATAAAATAATATCCTAAAAGGTGTAATAGGCATGAATCATGCCAACAATAAGAAGAGTAACATAAGGAGAAGAAGCCCGCAACAGGGACACTGCAATGTGGAGTGCACTAGGGAGTTTGTGTTCAAACAAATCTAAGAGTTGAAGAATGAGATGATGAACACATTCAAGGAGATATTGGCTAGAGGAAGGGAGCAAAACCCCCGATAGGAAGGGAGGACACCTAACAAGTGAAGGTTGCTTTAGCTTGAAAAAAGGATCAGAGATTCCTAGTACCTCGATTGTGCTGGGTCAATACTGGTAGGCAGACAACAGTTCTGGCGAAAAAGGCACCCAGCTAGATAGAGAACTTATTATCTCGGCAGATTTATAAAGTTAAATGCCTGAAGAGATTCAAATTTCCCACTTTGGAATCCTGCAAGGGTCTGACTGATCTGACTGATCATGTAATCTCCTTTGAATTGTAAATTTGTTTGCTGAAGATCACAAACACGTTTAAGTGTCATTTATTCTTCATCATGCTAAGTGAACTGACCCTTCGTTAGTTCATTGGATTGCTGTAATCGTGATGTCGACTTTATTTTTGGACAACAGTATTTTGAAACCATACAGAATCAAAGATTTAATTTTTTTTAAATAATTAAATGTGAAATCAAAAGTAATATACTATCTTAAAAAAAAAATTCAATGGTTTAATTACTTAAACAAAGAAATTTTGGATATTTTCAAGGTTTATGATTAAAACCAACCAATATTTTTCCTATCAAATTCGATGATTAAATATGATTTAAAATTATCAATGGTTCAAAATTCCTATAGGCGCAAGCTCCTATAGCTGATTACATCATAAGCAACAGAAGGTACTTTAAAAAAATCTCGATTAAGGTTGTGATTTTGTCTTCATAAAATTTCTAAGTTTTGTTTCCATGATTGATTATTAGAAACATCAAAAGTGGAACATTTATTTACGAAACCCAAATGAAGAAGTGTAGGAGATGTCGAGGATACTGAGAAACTAAGTGACATCTCAACTATCTTGTTGTTTGGCTTTAATGATTTTGAAAGGGATTTATTTAATATTTCAATAGACATTTTATTGGAGATTTGAGACTTATATCACACAATATATGATAGCTATAAAGCCTAGAAAGAGAGGATTTATGTTGTAACTTGACGAACAACCTAAGAGTCTTATGGTTGTAGTGAGGTTTACTAAAAGAAGTGAAATCTCAAAAATTTAGTCTAAATAGAGAGAAAATACAAAAAAAATGTAATGAAATTATAACACTTCCTAGAATGGGCTATCATCAAAACCACCTGATCTTTGTATAACCATTAGGAGATGGTATAGGTTTTTATTTATTAAGAAAAATATGTCTTACAACTTGATTATAAATCAAGCTGCCTAAGTATGACGATTATGGATATTCTTAAAATTACTGCAAAGATATTGATTAAATTTAAATTTTAAAATTATAAAGCTCACTGCGCTCATGTATTTTATTGTTTTATATTATCTTTTAATGTTGATTGAATAGAGCAAGCTGTGTATATGTATAGATGTCCTTGATGATAAATGTTGAGAAGATTTTTTCATATGGCTGAATGATATGTAAAGGCAGAACTCGCTCTATAAGGTGGTGACTCTCAAAGGACCAGTCACTCATTTTTGTATAATGAGTGAGGGCTTGAAAGACAAGAAATGTATACAATTTGACATGTAAATGCTTAAGGTGATCATTTCGTGGCCATTACTAAATTCCAAAGAGGTTTCTATTCTATTTTATTTAATGCCAATTTTGTTATTTTATATGTACGATGTCTCTATGATGCAAATGCATGGTTTTCTTTATTTATTATTTTTGTTGTGATTTTCATTTAATTTTGAAAAATTAATTTGAAATTATTTATTTTTGGGGTAAAAAAAATAGTTCTTAATGAGCATGTTAGAAATCCAAGCAAAATGAATAAACGTCGACCTCAAATGCAGTCAAACCCATCAAATAGAACAATAATAACAATAAAATGACAAATGAGATGCCGATCCTAGACCTATGTTGGACTCATTGATCAAAAGTGTCATCTGAACATCGTTGTCGGTATAGTTGAGATTCATCCTTCGTTTTCATGTTTATCTTCCTTTGGATAATTTGGATGCTAATAGTTGACCAAGCATGACAGACATCCTAACTTTAGTAAAGAAATAGAAAAAAAATATACTTTTACTATTATAGCCTGAGTTTACTACAATATCCCTGCAAAATATAGTTAGCTTATCCTAAGCTTTTGATAGCATTCTAAGAACATGTAAAGTAAATCAATGCATAAAGAAAAAATTATTTGCTCATCTTAACAAATGTCTAGAGAACAAAAAGATTCTATAGAAGCCCAGAAATGAAGAGAGCAATCCAAGGGACTATGGAAGATTCCATGGTATTCTAGAAAAAATTGGAAATAAAGAGAATATTCTAAGAAAATCTTGAAGGTTCCACATAATTCTAGAAATATGCTGAAAGAAACAAGTTTCAAGAGAACTTTAGAATATTCTAGAGAGTTCTAGAATCATATATGTAAAGATAATGTATAAATATCTAGAAATTAGTATATTCTAATGCAATCTAGAATGTTCCTTATGCTTAGGAAATGACCATAAATAGAACTCCATCCCCTTCATTGTATCTGTCCAAGGTTTCTAAGTAACCAAGTGCAATCTGCACTCCTTAATGAATTGTTCCTTTCTTTAGTACTTTTTATATACCTCTTCCTAAAAAGTTTTGTTCCTTACAAGTCCAAGAATTACAAGTGTTAGGATGATTCAGTACTAAGGAAAAGTGCTAAAGCAACATGAGAAACTTAAGAGAAGTTTGTCTGTTACAGTTGTTTAGAGCAAAGGATTGAAGGTATGGAAAATTGCGTTAAAGATTACATCATGGAATCCGAAGCCACTAATGTGGAATCATCACGACAAGGGTGAGTTCATCAGGAAAAATGTGATATAGCTGCATCTAAACCACATGGGAGGTCTAAGGAGATTATGCATGACTTTGATTTACACTTTCCTCAGATGGATGAGGCAGTAAATAACATGGATGCCCAGATAGATATCCTGGTCAAAAGATGGATGGACTCGAGGAGGAGGACATCACTATCCAATGAACGATCAGAGGTATGATGCTCCAACTAGAGGAATCCTTAAAAGACCAAATGGAAAAGATGCAGAAGAATTTAATGGAGGAGCTCCGATCTCATGAGGAAGAGGTAAAAAATATACATGCCAGCTTGGAGGGTTTGTGTGGAGACATATCACTATGCAAGAGAGCACTAGCGAATTTCACCAGCCACCATACTTTTGAAGCCAAGAGCATTGAGATGTCAAAACCTAAGTGTTTTTTAGGAGCTCACAATGCGAAGGAAGTGGATAATTTTTTATGGGAACTTGAGCCATACATTGGAGTGATGGGGATTACAAATGAAGATACAAGAATGCAATTTGCAACTCCTTATCTCCCAAACATCATTATGTTGTGGTGGAGAAAATGACGAGGAGATTTTATGAAATGTATGTGCACCATATGCACTGTCGATGACTTCAAGCACGAGTTAAAGAGACAATTCAATCCTAAAAATTCAAAGGATGAGGCTAGAGCCCTATTGCAATGGCTCAAATAAACGGGATCGATTTGAAATATATTAAGGAGTTCACTAGCTTAGTCCTTGAAATACTCGATATATCTGACAAGGATGTTTTCTTCAACTTCATGGATGGACTCTAATAGTGGGCGAAGATAGAGCTTAGGAGGTGTGGAGTGCAAAAGCTTTCCATTTCCATTGTAATCACAAAAAGCCTAATTGATTACTCAAAAAAGTCTATAAAGCCTAAAAAGAAGAAGAGTACCTATGTCAACGATGGGGAGACAAAGATCAACACAAGGAAGAGACCTGCTGAGAATCAACCACATGCAAGGCAAAAGATAAAGGGTAGTCTAATAACAACCAAACCAAACCGCATAACAACTACTTTCTTTGTTGAGAACCTCATTGAGCAAGGGAATGCCCTCAGAAGAAGGTTCTAAAATCTCTCCTTACAAGCCATCAATAGGAAGCTTGTAGTGATACAATGACACAAGTTCTATACAACTTCTGAATGGGATGCAAACTCCAACAAAACACCAAGAAAAGGGATTTCTCTTCATGGAGATGGTAAACGGCAGGAGGACCATTATAGAAATGGTGCACAAATGTGCTTCTCACATCTTCATCTCCGCTGAAGAAGAAAAACGGTTGTGTTTGCAGATAATTGAAGGAGAATGCTCTATCAAGATAGTCAATAAAGCAGTTAAGCTAATCCATGGAATAGCCAGAGTAAAGAAAAGTATTAGAGCTTGGCCAGATATCTTACACTTCTTAGTCATTCTAATAAATGATTTTAAAGTTGTTTTAGGGCTAAACTTCTTAGCCTGCTAGTCTATCTTCCTCTTTTCCAATAGCAAGTACATCATGGAGGGCAACCATGTTTTCCTAGCATCGATAACAAAAATTAGCAAGAAAGAAGCCAAATAATATCGGTCGTACAATTTAAAAAGAGCATCCGACGAGATGAGAAGGTTTACTTGGCTATTCTTCATGACTCCAATGAAGAAGGAAAGCCCGCAGAAGACATGCCAAGGGAAGTGGTGGCAGAGCTTGAGGAATATAAAGATATTTCACCACCACCAGAATTACTAAAAAACTGCCATCAAAGAGTAAGATAGATGATCCCCAAATATTCACCCTTACGTTTTACAACTTGTATTTCTTTCCAATGATATTATCTCTTTCTTTGCAACAACGCAAAAAACTTGACTCCGCCGAATTTTTATGCTTACGATTTAGATATGAAATTAAGCTTTAATTATTTATAATATGGGATACTACACAAGTATACATATCATTTATCAAGTATATATGATATTTTGATTAAGCCCGAACTCGCAGGGAAATGTCTAAAATTTTAAAGAAATAAGAAAAAAAACTTTTTACTTTTTAAAATGATTTTGTAAAGTATGTTTTAAGATATAAAGTTTTTCAAATTTATTTTTGGTATTTTCTGAATAAAAAGTAAAGCAAACAACTAAATTTAATGCAACTATAAACTAGTATGAAAGAAAATGAGAATAAAATATCTTTTTTTCTCTTTCAATGAATCAGTAATAATTACGGAATTTCATTGTGGAAGTATCTAAAAAGTGTTGTGCCAAATAGAAGCAACTGTATTCTTTACCCTTACTTGGTTCTATAAAGAATATTGATTAATTTAAAGTTTTGAAATCATGTAGATGGGTTACGCAGGGAAGATACTAGCTCTCATTCTAGAGTTCTCTCGATTCCCTCCACTTGGAGGCTAATATCACATAACAAAATTTAAAACATCAAACCAAATTAGGGGGATTTAGCCTGTCACTCTAAAATCCTCTAATTTTACTCCCCAAAATAAATATATCTTCCTATTTATTTGCACCGAATCATATGGACTACAATTCTCACCCATACAATTACATGTGATTCTTTCCAATTATTGATTGAGAAAATACCACATTGGTTCGTACATGTTCTCACAATAAATTTTAACATCTTAATTGGTAATCATATACTTCTTCAAACATTGAAATCCTATACTTCACACAACTTCCTTCCATAATTTAATTACTTCATCATTTAAAAGGAAAAAGATAAAGAAAATTACTCAGAATTCATGGAGAAAACAAAATCACAACTTGATTTGAAAGTAGAAATCATAGTGAAAACATAACAAGTTGTACTTTAAAACCAAATGTAAAACAAGATAAACACTTATTTGCAAATCCTCTCCACAAGACTCTTAAAGTTCCTTTTAAACCTTGCTTTCCCTTTACAAGATACAATAGTGGTTGGCACCCAACTCCGTTGACTCCGTTGACTCCAAATCTCTATTCTACTCTTAATAAAAACTAGATACAATTGATAATAAAAGTGGTGAAGTAGAAATGTGTGCTCTCAATAACTCTTTAATAAAAACTTTACTCTTAACACTAATCACACCCTTCAACAACAATCATTTTTTTTATCTCTAAGTCTTCTTTGTAAAATTTTTCAAAAGGTGCCTTATTGTCTCTTCAAAATATGTCCAGATTTAATGTATCCACTAAGAATGCATCCATCCATTCAAATTTTAAATGAATTTTGGCGCTGATTGGATGTTATTGAAGTATAAACCAAAGGATGCTTCAAAATCCCCTTTAAATTTGCGCCAAAATCAAATAAAATGCGTCACTTTAACTGTGGTGCCTATGCACCAGCCATCTGGCACATATGTGCTAGAGGCCAACTTTGCACACCTTTCAATTTTTGCTCCAAATTTGATCCTTTATTGCTCCTTTCATCATAGTCACTCATTTTCATCATACCATTAAGAAAAATACAAAAATTCCTTCCATTAACTGCAATATCATAAAAAATAGGTATAAAAATGTATTTTAAAACACTATAAATTTTAGGTGTATCAAAATCCCCCAAACTTAAAATGTTACTTGTCCTCAAGTGACATTTAATCACATAAAAAATCTTAACATGCAAATTATGTAAATGAGTTTCTTTAGGAAGGTTTTAAAATTTTGTTCTAGAAATGAAATAGTTCAATTTAGAAAAAATTTTAGTAAATGAGATCAACTTAAAGTTTAGAAGGTTCTTAAGTAAATGATAATGAAAAATATTAGTTCCTATTTAATTCAGAAATACTTGTAGATTTTTAAAAATATAGGATTCAAATATTTCATCTTCCTCACTTAAAAATTTTCATTTGGAAATAATTTTACTTACTATATTATAACCTTAAGCTTTAGATTTTCTCAAAACTTATTTTTTAAACTTTAGGTATGGAACTAATTTTTGATTAGACCCTTAAATCCTCAAGCTTCTCCTTCCTTTTAACATACTATTTTTCCTCTCTTTTTCATTTTCTTTTTTTTAAGGCATGAATTACTGTATCTGGATAGCCCTTTAATGATTTTGAATTCCACCCTTTCATTTAAAATAAATGTCTGATATATATATCTTTTACTTAAAAATCATAGTAATAGTTTTGAAATTTATTTCTCAATAAAAGAAATTTAAGCTTTAAAAAATAAAAGTCAAGTCTTCTATTTATCCAAAAATACAACACTTCTTGCTAAAGATAGTTTAACTATGTTGAACATTTCTTTACTAAGAAAATTTTAACTTTAAATTTTTTCATCATTACTATAAACTTTAACTAAATTTTCTTACTCGTTTACATATTCAAAATTTTGTTTTCCTAAGATAACTTCATATACATAATTATTTTCAATCAAAAATCAAATTTTATTTATGTATTATTAAGAACAAATAAAATTTTAGTTTTTGAAAATTTGTTTTTAAATTCCTCCTAAACATTAATTTTTAATTAGGATAAAACATTTAAGCATAAAAATGATACATTTGTAAGAATTAAAAATCTAGAATAACATGCTTGCAGGAATTTTAATATTTTAAATATGCAAGTATAACAGTTTAAAAACAAGGAGCAAAAATAAATCAAATTTTGTTTTTCATAAAATAGAAATTTCAAAATTTCAAAGGACTTCTACAATAGTGAAGGTTTTCAAAGCAAATACACACCACAAATCATAACAAACTAGAAAATAAATGGTAGCAAATTTTGAAACGTTTATACAAGCTATATAAATAGTGGTTTCTAATAGTGTTCTAAATTTTTCTAATATTTATAGGAAGTAAATTAGACACTACTAAAAACATAAACACTAGAAACACATAAAAACATTTACTACCATAAACACATCACATATTACGACATAAAACATCTGAATGTGCATAAAAGAAGTAGTCAAACTATAATCAACACAACATCAAAGTCCATAACAAAATACATCACATCCCATATGAGAACATCAAATAAAAGCATCACAAACTCAACACAACAATCTTAATCATCATCCTCATCATCATCATCTTCATTCCAGTCTCTGGATGGCACATAAGGTATATAATAAGGATGAGGAGGCAACTCAGCACTATGATCTCCTCTAATCAGTCTATCTATGTACTGATGATAGTTCTCCTCATAATCATCATGTTTCTGAATATATCTCTTAATATTCTCTACCTTTCAATCCATATCTCTAAAATACTCTCTAGTAAGACTCACCTTCTACAAAATCTTTTGTAATAATCTAGTTTGTGAATCTCTTGAGGATGATGCATTTGTAGTAGAAGCACGAGAAGTAGAAGCAGCAGAAGCAGAAGCACTAGAAGCTCTAACAGATCCTCTTTTCCAACCAAATACTGAATCTACAGTGTAAGTGTTCACATTTACACTAGTAATAGGTTTATGTGGCTGAAGAACCTCTTCCCATGTTTTAGACCTAGCACCAAACTGCTCACATATCGAGTGAATCAGTGAAAGAAATCTCATACCTGTTGTAGTAGCATCTCTAGTACAGTTCAAAATATAATAAAAAATAATAGCCCCAACATCTAAAGGCTTTCCCTGTTGAATACAATGGTTCAGAAAAGCTCTCTCCCTTGTAACTTCACTGACATGACTTGAAAACAGAAACTTAGATGAGATGAAGTGATGTCATGCCTTTGAAGTGGCATTCAACTTAGATGCTTGAAAATTCACTCTTATTTCTTTGTAATCTTCCACAAACCTCTTCCATTAGTAAGAAAGGCAATAATCTCATCTATCTCTCCCTTAGAAGGTTGATAATTCACATAAAAACAAAACATCACAGGAGGTAATCAGTAAAAAGTATTAATTGCCGCAGGTGAAAAATCCACTTGTTGCCCCCTAACCATCACCAAATTTTCCTCAGTTGCTAGCAAGTTTGCATAGAACTCTCTCATCACAGAAACAACTGCAATAGCGGAGAAACAACAATATATATCTCCTCATGGCTTGCTAAATACTCATTCTGGAATCAATTTCCGAGGTGCGAGTGCATCAATGTAATGATTCTCTGCTTTAGAACTGACAAATTTGTCAGAATCAAAATTTGCTTTATCTTTCGAGCATTTCGACTTTGGAACCATCTAAAATTCACCATAAATTCCAAATTTAAACTAAACTTGTTAACTCAACTTCCGAACGCAAACTCCACTAAATCTATGTGATTTCTCATACCTTTTCTCAAATTTTCACCATGAATAGTGATTTTTTATTTTTCAATAATGTACTCAAAATACATGATGAAAATAAAACATTTTTACTTAGGAGTAGTGATCATACCTTAAGGAATTCAAGTCCAACAAATTTCGACGAAATCGGCTATAAAATGATCTAATTTGATGATGCCCTAGGCTCCTATTTTGCAAAATCAAGAGGTTGAAGGTGATGGGGGTGTTCAAAATGGAAAATTTTGGGTTTTTAACTGCATAAAAATCAATTTCTGCGAACCGATGCCTAAGCGTGAGGCATACGACGCTTAGCCGCCAAATCTGGCACTTATGCGCCGTTGGTTTGGAACTTAGGTGCCAGTGTGAAAATTTTGACAATTAAGTTAATTCCATCAAAAAATCGAGCTAATCACCTTTAATAACTTCAAATAATTTGTTCTTCCCATAAACTCTTCTAATACTCCAAAAGTACACTAACATTTCAATGAATCCACACAAATCTCACACAAACACAAACTCATATTACTTAAATATCAAAACACACTTAATACAAACTACAAATTTCTATTCAAATACTTTGGATGAAATTCCCCAATACATAAGTTCAAACACATGTAATTAAACACAAACTAACATCATTGAGATGTAACAAACACATGCAAAATGCAACACACACATACATTAAAAAAAAACACACAGTTAAAACACTAAACACACATAATCACAAGACCACACATAACTTAATTCCAATCTCCATTAGGTGGATTATATCCAGAACCACCATTAGTTCTATTTGAAACATCTGAAATGTAAATATGATAAAACAGGTGATGATTAAAATCTCTTACATCTCCTTCTTTTTTGCATTTGTTCTTCAGATACATCGCTCTATCCGCTTCTTCCACATGATTTGTTTGACTGAAATGTATTTTGAGTTGTCATCCAATGTGCGCTAAATGTGCACTAATTTTATTTACCTTTGCATCAAAATACTCCACATCTGCCTCTATCTTTGTAATCCTTTCTACTATTCCTTAAATACTCATAGCCAGAAATCTATTATATAACTCTTGCACACTATCACAAATAAACTTCTTCTTGTTGGCATCCTCTTTCTTCTAAACTTCTCTCTCCCGAGAAGAATTTTTTGCACTCAATATACTCTTTCAGAAGACTCATAAATGAAAATAAGAACTGAGGCGAGTATCTCATAAATTCAGGGCCTTTTGATAGACTTGGGAAGGCACAAAACTGACCCTAGATGTGTTAAAACTCCCTAATAACTCCAAAAATTACTCACCCATGATTTAGGCTTATAGAACATCATTTTTCACATTTGTTATAACTGTGGCGCCTATGCGCCAACCAGCGGCGAATAGCCGCCAGTGCACATTTTTGGACAGTTCTGCCAAATGTAAAAATCTTCATTCTGACTCCTCTAAGTCATTAAATAAGGTCAAATAAACACCACTATAACATAAAAACTCAAAAAATGCTACCACATTTCTCAAATCAAACCAAATAAAAGCACATAAAGCAAACATAAAGCAAAGCACGCCGATAAATATGAGTTGCCTCCCACAAAGCACTTGGTTTAACATCATCAGCCTGACATACCCAAAGCTTATTCTGAGTGACCCAACATCAGTTTCTCATCAGTTTAGATTGATCGACTGATAATTAAGGTTTAATTCTATGACCGTTCACTTTAAATATTTTTTCAGTCTTAGGATCTTGAATATCCACAGCTCCATATGAATAAACTTTCATTACAACAAATGGGCCCATCCACTTGGACTTAAGTTTCCAGCAAAAATTCTCAATCTAGCATTTAATAGCAAAACTTTTTTCACTGGCTCAAGTTTTTTAGTAAGAATCTTCCGATCATGCCATAACTTCATCTTTTCTTTATAAATCTTAACATTTTCATAAGATTCATTCCTTATCTCTTCAAGCTCATTTAATTATAACAATCTCTTTTCTCCAGCATCTTTCAAATTAAAATTGAACTCTTTAATAGTCCAATATATTTTATGCTCAAGTTCAACTGGTATATGATAAGCTTTTCCAAAAATTAGCCTATATGGGACACTCCTATAGAAGTTGTGTAGGCAGTCCTATAGGCCCACAAAGCATAATCCAATTTGATTGACCAATATTTTCTAGTTGGATTAACAGTCTTTTCCAATATTCTTTTAATTTCATGATTGAATAATTTAACCAAACCACTTATCTGCGGATGAAAAGCATTAGCAATTCGATGGTTAATATGATAGTTCTTTACTAACTTCTCCATAATCAAATTTCTAAAATGACTTTCCCCATTAGTTATGAATATTCTTGGTATTCCAAATCTACAAAATATATTCTTATTTAAAAACTTTACAACACTTTGAGTATCACATCGAGGTAAAGCAACAACTTCTACCCATTTAGATACATAGTCTACTGTTATCAAAATGTATGTATTTCCGAAAGATGGTATAAATGGTCCCATGAAATCTAATCCCCAAACGTCAAATATTTTAAATTCCAACATATAATTGAGGGGCATCTAATTTCTTCTAGAAATATTGCCTACACGTTGACATCGATCACAATTTTCAATATAAATATCAACATCCTTAAAAATTGTAGGCCAATAAAATCTAGATTGTAAGATTTTATATGCAGTTTTATCAACTCCAAAATGTTCCTCATAATTAGAATTATGCCATTTTTGAATAATTTCATAAGTTTCTTCTAAAGGCACACATCATCGAATAACCAAATCCTTTCCTTGTTTATATATAAATGGGCTATCCCAAAAATAAGTCTTAGCTTCAGATAAAAATTCTTTCCTCTCCTGGTATGTCAAACCATAGGGTAAAATATCACTGACAATAAAGTTTACAATGTCGGCATACCACAAAACACTCCACTCATTAACAACGAATAATTTTTCATCAGGAAAATGTTCATTAATTTCTTCAGCATCACAGAGAGATTTTTCAGTTTCAAGCATGGACAGAAGATCATCAATTTGATTATCAGCACCCTTTCTATCTACTATCTTGAAATTATATTCTTGTAAAAGAAGAATCCATCTAATAAATCTTGGTTTTTTATCCTTTTTCTTCATTAAATACTTAATAGCAGAATGACCAGTATGGACCACAAATTTAGTTCTAATTAAATATGATCTGAATTTATCAAAGACAAATACTATAGCTAATAACTCTTTCTCAGTAGTGGTATAATTAATTTGAGCTTCATTAAGAGTTTTACTAGCATAGTAAATCACTTTGAAAATTTTATCATATTTTTGACATAAAACAACTCCAATAGCATAATCACTAGCAACACACATTAATTTAAAATGTTTTTCCCAGTTAGGTGAAACTAAAATAGGTGCAGTAATTAATTTTTCTTTTAAACTTTCAAAAGCATTTAGGCAATCATCATCAAAATTAAAAATCACATCTTTTTCTAGTAAATGACATAAAGCCTTAGAAATTTGTGAAAGGTCTTTAATATAACACTTGTAAAATCCAGCATGTCCCAGAAAACTTCTAATTCCCCTTACATTAGTTGACAAGGTAAATAGGAGATCACTTCAATTTTTGCAAGATCTACTTCCATACCATTTTCTGATATACGATGTCCCAAAATAATACCTCCTACTACCATAAATTTGCATTTCTTCCAGTTAAGGACCAAATTAGTTTCTTCACAGTGTTTTAGAATATTTGATAGATGTTCTAAACATGATTCAAATGAAATTCCAAACACTGAAAAGTCATCCATAAAAACTTCAATTCCTTTTTCTATTAAATCACAGAAAAATGCCATCATACATCTATGAAATGTAGCAGGGGCATTACATAAATCAAAGGGCATTATTATAAAAGAAAATGTACCATAAGGACTTGTAAATGTTGTTTTCTCTTGATCCTCAGGAGAAATTTGAATTTGGTGGTAACACGTATATCCATCCAGAAAACAAAAGTATTTATGCCCACCCAGTCTATCCAACATCTGATCTAGAAAAGGAAGTGGAAAATGTTCCTGGTGGCAAAGATTAATTTTCTATAATCAATGCATATTTACCATCCTGTAACTTGTCTTACTAGTATTATTTCATTCTTTTCATTCATAGTCATAGTAACTCCTCGTTTCTTAGGTATACAGCGAATAGGACTAACCCATGCACCATCTGAAATATGGTAGATAATTCCAACATCCAACCACTTTAAGATTTCTTTATTAACAACTTCATTCATGATAGGATTTAATCTCCTTTGAGGATTAGTATGAGGTTTGTAGTTATCCTCCATAAGGATTCTATTCATATAAATTGAAGGACTGATTCCTTTAATATCAGCTATTGTCCATCCAAAGGCTTTCTTATATTTCTTCAAAATTTCAAGCAAACTCTCTTCTTCTCTTTCAGTTAATTAAGAAGAAATTATAACTGACAAAGTTGAGGAATCACCTAAAAAGACATACTTTAAAAGATTAGGAAGCATCTTTAAATCAAGTTCAGAAGGTTTTTCAAACGATAGATCAAAAGATTTATCTTTTTCAGTCATGACCAACATTTCAAAATTTTCATGAACATAATTTAACTCTTCCTCATAAAAATCTTCAGAATCTTGTAATTCCTCTTCTTGCTTGTGTTCCAATTCTTTACTTTCAAATTTCTCTTCATAACTTGACATGAAATGACAATCACTCAAATATTTGATAATATCAATCCTATAACATGTTGACCTCATTTTTAATGAGGTCTTCTCTTCTCTCTTTAGTACTTAGGATCTAGTCTTAAGCTTTTCCTTTGACTATCTTAGAGGAATAGAGATGGAACCTACCCCTTTAGAAGCTCAGCCAGTTCTTAACTCCCTACAAACCCCACAAGCTTGATTATAAACCCCTAATCACCTAGAGGGTTGAGATCAAATGTGGAGGTTTAAAGGATGAGTTCCCTATAAGACTCTTTGGCCATAGGATCACCCTGGGTGGCCCGGTCTGGTGAGGGCTGACCTGCACATACATTACAATTTCACACACATTCCAAATCCTAAAAATATTCATGCCTAGCTTGGCTTCCTGACTCATGTGGATAATTCATATGGATGGACCTTAACCCCTAGGCCCTTGGTTAAGAGGGTTAGGAACAACATAGTGAATGCCTCAAATGAGTCCTCTCATGGCTCCTATGGGCTTAATATGGCTTCATGGCTCAACCAAAATGATTCCAACCAAAATGATTCCATTTCACTCACACTTACTCAATTTTTATTTTTCCAAAATTTCAATTTTTGACCCCGGGGCCCCGGACCCACCAAACCTACTAAAAGCCCTTGAAACTACCCAAAACCACCAAAATTTCCAAATCACCCGAAACTTTTCCAAAATTAACCTTGAACATTTCCCAACCAATCAAATTAATCATTTACAGCCAAAATTACCAAAATTTCCAAAAATACCCCCATTACCCTCCAAATTACCAAAATGCCCCTCTTGACCCAAAAAAATCCAAAAATTCCAAAAATTCCCAGAAAATTCCAGAAAATCCCAAATATTCCCAATTTCATTTTGTTCAACTACACCATGGGCCAATTTTATCAATTTACCCTACTCTTACCAAAACCCCCAATTTAGCCCATTTTAAACCCAAATGAACCCAATGTCGAACCAAATCACCCCAATTGACCTCAATTTTGGTCCAATTCAATTCTAAACTTCAATTCAATATCCCCAATATCAATCTAGACCAAATACAAGCCCAATTTGATTGGAATTTGAATCCAATTTCATTTTAAGCTTAAAGCCCAATTTTGACCCATGACCCAAACTGAGCCCAAACCAACCCAATTCAGTCCCAATTTAACCCAAATCTTTTTTAAAACCTTCCTAGCATCCCAAAAAACAAAGCACTAACATGATTTTCCTAAAATTTGGACCCAAACCCTACTCAAATTCAACCCAAACCCAAAATCCCTTAAATCGGCCTACACCCAAATCTAACCAAAATAAGCCCAAATCCCAAAATCAAAACCCAACCAAAGATGAAACCTCTTTGAAACACTCCCATAAACATTTCTCAACATTAATTTTACATAAAGTTCAACATTAGCCCAAGCTTAGCCCAAGTTAGTCCATTTTGACCTATTTTGACCCTATCACTAAAGAGACCCAAATTAGACTCAATTCAATTCCAAATCACTTCAAATTGATTCCAAATCACTCATGACACAACCCTAGACTAAACCCAACATTTCTTTAGCCTAATCCTTTACAAAATTTCCACTTACCAGTTTGTTTTTAAACTTAAAAGCCCATCCCCTTAAACCATTCTAAAAGCCCACCTTTACTAAATTTTAAAAGCCCAAACCCATCCTAAAGCTCACACTACAATTTCATCTCATCTTCACTCAATTAATATCACTCCCTAAGTGCTAAATCCATCATGAAAATCAAACCCAGACGGTATTATGCCAAATCCCATCAAATAACCCCAAAATTTTTAAAATTTCATAAACCCTTTTCCATGAAAGTTGACTTGACTTTTCCCAAGCCAAATGTGAGCCATGAACAAGCCATTCTCAAGCCACATGAAGCCATGGGGGTTTTGACTTGTCATTAGTCCACTTATGGTAAGAGGAGGGAGTTCTTTCTAAAACCTCCCTTAAACCTTTTTAACCTTATTTATGCTACACATTAAACCATGTTTAGCCACCTCACCATGGATAAGGACTTCACTACCCCAATTCAGTTGACCCAAATGATTCTCCCTCAGCCCAAGGTCAAGCCTTGGATGGTGAACCTAGCCCAAAACCAAGGGTTGACCCAAACCAAGCCAAAATCACCCCTTGCCCATTCCATTTCAATTCACCACCTTTACACATGGCCAACTCCAATTGACTTCACCATTGCCAAGCCCTGCCCTCACTGGTCAAGATGTTGACTTGACCCTGGCCGGCCAGCCACCACAGCCGCCAGAAAACCCCATGGCCGAGACCTTGGGAGGAGCCCAACATTGAAATTCTCCCTTGCTGAGCTGCCCCATGCCCAATGGCTGCCATGGCTGTTCTTCCCTTGACCTAAGCAGCTGAGCCAAACCATCAAACCCCCTTGGGAAGCCCTCCAGCCAGCCCTATTTAAACACCACCTCCTCTGGGCCAAGGGAGGCACTGAAACAAACCATACAAAAACTCTGCCAAAACCATTCCAGACTCTCCCCCACACCTGGAGAACTTGATCCCCACTGAAATCACCCTGCCATTTCCTCTCTGTGAGCTCAATTTCAGAGTTGAAATTCAAGCCCAAAACCGGGACACTTTACCACGGTGAGTCGATCCTCGAATCGATTGACTCTACACCTTCACCGGACCAAGAGGAGAAGTTTCCCAGAAAAGCTCCCTCACCAGGGCCAGCCATTGCTTCCAGCCTCCAAGCTTTGTGATCGGTCGTGGTCACTTTTGTACCTAGGCAATTCACGGAGCCGAGGGACTTCACCTGGAGCTTGCTTGGACCCAATCGAACGTGACACAACTCTCAGATCGAAGCTTCACTTCTTTGAGCAAAGGTATGAGCTCTCTCTTCCTCCCGAGCTTCTGGAGATTCTCCATTTGATATGAATCAATTTCAATGCATGTTTACCATATGGATGTGTTCTTCTCTTCAAGACGAATGTTGACCTCATTTTTGATGAGGTATTCTCTTCTTCTTTTTAGTACTTAGGATCTAGCCTTAGGCTTTTCCTTTGACTATCTTAGAGGACTAGAATTGGGATCCACCACCTAGAATTTCAAACCACTTCTTAACTCCCCGCAAACTCTACAAACTTGACTATAGACCCCTAATCACCTAGAGGGTTGAAATCAAATGTGGAAGTTTAAAGGATGAGTTCCTATAGGACTCTTTGGCCTTAGGACTGCCCTGGGTGGCCTGGTCTGGTAAAGGGTTGACTTACACACACACTACATTTATACACTACACTTTCACACACCTATACCTAACTTGACCTCCTGACTCATGTAGGTGATTCACATGGATGGTCCTTAACCCCTGAGCCTTTGGCTAAGAGGGTTAGGAACAACATATTGAATGCCTCAAATGAGTCCTTTCATGACTCATGTGGGCTTGATATGGCTCCATGGCTCAACCAAAATGATTTCATTCCACTTATATTCACCCAATCTTCGATTTTTCAAATTTTCAATTTTTGACCCCCGGGACCCTACACCCGCTTAGCCTACCCAAAACCCTTGAAACTACCCAAAATTTGCAAAATCACCTAAATTGCCCAAAATTCCTCAAAACCAATCCCAAAAATTTCCACATCACTCAAATTGATCATCCATACCCAAAAATACCAAGAATTCCAAAAATACCTCCCAATACCCTCCAAATACCCAAAATACCCCCCTTGACCCAAAAATCCAAAAATTCAGAAAATTCCCAGAAAATTCCAGAAAATCCCAAATATTCCCAATTTCATTTTTCCAACTACACCATGGGCCAATTTTATCAATTTACCCCACTTTTGTCAAAACCCCCAATTTGACCCATTTTAACCCTAAGTGAACCCAATGTCAAACCAAACCTACCCAATTGACCCAAATTCTGGTCCAATTCAATTATAAACTTCAATTCAACATTCCCAACACCAATCTAGACCAAATCCAAGTCCAATTTGATTGACATTTGGATCCAATTTCACTTTTGGCCTTAAAGCCCAATTCGGACCCATGACCCAAACCTAACCCAAACTCACCCAATTCAACTCCAATTAACCCCAAATCTTTTCTAAATCTTCCTTAACATTCCCACAAACAAAACACTAACATGATTTGCCCAACATTTAGACCCAAACCCCACTCAAATTCAACCCAAAGCTAAAAGGCCCAATCTTGACCTAAACCCAAACCTAACCCAAATGAGCCCAAACCCCAAAATCAAAGCCCAACCAAAATCAAAACCTCTTTGAAACACTCCCATAAACATTTCCCAACATTAATTTTACATCAATTTCAACCCTAGCTCAACATTGGCCCAAATTATCCCAATTTGACCTATATTGGCCCATTCACCAAAGGAGCCCAAATTCAACCCAATTCAAACCCAAATCACTCCCAATTTGCTCCAAGTCACTCATGACACATCTATGAACTAAACCCAACAATTATTTGGCCCAAGCATTTACCAAAATTTCATCCCAAAAATCCATTTTAAAATCCAAAAGCCCACTTCCCTAAACCATTTTAAAAGCCCATTTTCACCAAATATAAAAGCCCAAAATTGGCCCTAAAGCCCACATGACAATTTCTTTTCATCATAACTTTAATTGATATCACCCCTAAGTTTCAAAATCATCATTAAACCATTCCAAATCAAGCTTCATACAAATTCCCATCAAAATACCAAAAATTTTCTTAAATCCATTTCCATGAAATTGACTTAACTTTTCCCAAGCCAAAGATGAGCCATGAAGCCATGCATGAGCCACATGGAAGCCATGAGAGCCTCTTTACATGTCACCATGCCATTTTGGGCAAAAGGAGGAGACTCTTTCCTTAATTCCTAAAGGTGATTAACCACTCCCATGATTCCACTAAACCTTGCTTAAGCTTAATTGTACTTGGATGGTGACCATTCCCCACTGATTAAGCCGACCTAAATCACTTTCTATTCAGCCTAAACCAAGCCTTGGGTGGTGCACCTAGCCCAAATGGATGGGTTGACCAATTTGAGCCAAAATGAGCCCTCTCCCATTCCATTCTAATCCAAGCCTTTTACACATGGCATTTGCCAATTGCCTACACTAAACCCCGCCACGACCCACTCGAACAAGATGGTGACCGAGTGCACGGCCGGCCGACCACTGTGTCGTCGGAAAACACCACACCCGAGAGCTCACATGTGAGCCAACTTTGGAATTCCACCTTCGTTGAGCCGCCCCATGCCCACGTGGCCACCATGGTCGTTCTTCCCATGCCCGGAGCAGTCGATCCCAAGCCCTAACTCTCCACGGGAGGCCCTCCACCCTCTCCTATTTAAACACCACCCCCTCTCGGCCATGAGAGGTGCTCGAACCGGATCTTGCGAAACTCGCCAAAATTATTCCGAACACTCTCCATACTTAGAGCGAGTTGATCCCTAGTGCCAATTTCCCTAATCCCCACCAACGGAACCCAATTTCTCGACCAAAATTCCACCCAAAACCAGGACACTTCTCCACAGTGGATCAATCCTCAAATTGATTGGTCCTACACCTTCACCGGACCGAGGAAGGAGTCCACCAGCAAAGCCCCCTCTCCGGGCCACCCATCCGATTCCGGACTCCATGCTTTGTGATCGGGCTTGGTCGAAATCATACCTAGGTGATTCACCGGACCGGGAGACTTCATCCGGAGCTTCGTCGGGATCCAATCGAAGGTGACACAACCCTCAGATTGAAGCCACACTTCTCTGAGCAAGGGTATGGCCTCACTCTTCTTCCCGAGCTTCTGAACATTCTCCATTTTCATTGAGTCAATTTCATGCCACATAAACCGTATAGATGTGTTCGTCTTCTCGAGACAAATCCATAGAGTATAAGAATGTTAAATTTGGTCAAGTATCGAGTGAGATCTTAGGCCTAGAAGACGGACGGCTCTCGGGTGAGGACGCTTGGGGACAATGAACGGATGCCGTTCATTTAATACACGCGCGGACGGACGGCCAGGATCGCATCGGATCAGGAGATGGAACGACACAGCGGGGCCCCGGAGCGCTGAGTCAGATGGCGGCGTCGAACCAGAACGCGCCGCGTGGCCGTTCGGAGATGCCGAGGATGACAGGGCGCCGCGTGGATAAATAGAAAATTAGGGTATTTTTTGATTTATTTAATTCCCCTAAACTTCAAAAATCCATAACTTTGTGTAGGAAAATCAGAAAAATAAAATAAAAATACCCTCTTGCTCAGTGAACAGAGGAAAATAATGTGGAAAAGAAATTATTTAATTTCACCAAGTATTTTATTTTTAATGATTTATTTCCCATCTGCATTGTTTTAATTCTCCATGCATATAGGAAATTCACCATGGCATGAGACCAAAGGGCTTTTGAAGCCTACGAATTTGGGAACATTCCCTGAATTTTCCAAAGTCAGAGGCCATCCCTATGAGAAGTTATTGATTTTTCAAATTCATGTTGCTGTTTTGAGTATTTTAAATCCAATAATTAGCATGTTGTGAAATAAATTCTAGGAAAATTTGGTGATGTCTCTTATGACTGAAGGACCTCTAGGAAAAATAGGTTTTGAATTAGTTTATTTAAAATAACCCTAATTGGCTTAAACACCCAAAATAGCTCCTTAATTAATTAGAGCTAACCATACATCAAATTGACTTGAAATCAATTCTCCACTGACCTTTAGGATTAGAGGAACCCACCATAAAAATTTGATGTCAAGTGGACTTGGTTAGCCCTATTAAATTGGTTGATTAAGCCATTTAGTCAATTTGAACTTTAAAATTTCATAACTTTTAAAATACCTTTCAAAAATTCACCAAATTGGTTTTGGAGCCTCTCTGATGTCAGGGGAATTTAAGAAAATTAAAATTTTAATTTTCTAAAAAAAGTTGATTTTTTGGTATTATTTTAATATTTTAATAAATAAAAAATAATAAAAATCACAAAAATAATAAAATTCACTAAAATATCACATTTTGAATTTTAATCACTTAGGAACAAACCCCATATTTTTCTTAGGTCTATTTGGTGAAATATTAAATTTTAAAGCCCTAAGGTAATTTTAAAATTAAAAAAATATATTTTCTAGTATTTCCACTAAAATAATTTTAATAAATCATAGAAAAATCAGAAAATTGTAAAAATTGATTCTTTGATTTCCTTTATATCAGAGAGATTTTTGAAAAATATAAATTCCACTTTTCAACCTTTATTTTATTTTTAAATTAATTAATACTCCAAAATTTAAAATAATTATAATAAAAATAATATAATTTAAAAAATCACCAAAATTGGTCCAAGTGGTCCTCTAGTCATTAGGAATGTCCCATAATTTTCTTAAGAATAGAAACTTTCCCTTGGTCATATTATTAAATTTTCCTTGGAAATTCCTATTTTCCACCAAAAATAAATAAATAAATAAATTAAATACAGAAAAATCACATTTTCTCCTCTCATGTCTTTATTGGCATATGAGTGAAGTCACATAAAAATTTCAAGTTCATTTAAGCTCAATTTAGTGAGTTATGAAATTATTAAGCTTGAAGGGCAAAATAGTAATTAAAAAATTTCAACCCTTAATTAAAACTTTAGGTTTAATAAAATTAACAAATAAAATATTTGATCTTAATCTGATTTAGACGATTTAAATTCAAATAATTAAAGGGTAGAAACTTACTAAATAATTTGAAGATAATTAAAATAAACCTTAATTAAATAATTGATTAAATTTGGAAGAATAATAAAGTTGGAATTATTAAATAGGGATATTATTAGGAAGAGATTTATTCTTTAATTTAAAAATCCCTAAATTAATCATCTCAATAATATTTAATTCTTAATTAAAATGATAATTCAAATTTATGTTTTTTTTTTAAATGTTAAAGGACTTAATCATTAAATTAAATTAAAAGGTTAAATTATTAAACTCTTTTTAAATTTTCAATTAAATTAAAATTAAAGATAAAACTCAATTTAAGATTAAATTAAATTAAATCAAACAATTTAAATAAATTAAATGAAAATAAATAAATAAATTAAATTAAATTAAATTAAATAAATAAATTAAATTAAATTAAATAAATAAATTAAATTAAATTAAAATAAATAAATAAATTAAATTAAGTTAAATTAAACTAAATTAAATTAAAAAATATTAAATTAAATTAAATTAAATTAAAACATAAATAAATTAAATTAAATTAAATTAAATTAAATTAAATTAAAATTAAATCAAATTAAATTAAATTAAAGGAAATTAAATCAAATTAAACAAAAATAATTTAACATCAAATCAAATTGAATTGAATTAAATTAAAATTAAATTAAAATTAAAACTAAACCAAATTAAATTAAATTAAAGTTAAATTAAATTAAAGTTAAATTAAATTGAATTAAATAACATCATCTAAAACATAAAGAAATTAAATATAAAGCAACTTGAACACTATTCCAAATTTAAACCCTTTAACTGAAGTTAAACTAAATCACAAACCATTTGAACACCAATTTGCCCTCGAGAGCTTTGGTTATCATAACTCCTAAATAGAACATTAAATGAAATGTTACTCCACTTATAGGATATTCAAATGTCCTAGTTCACTGAGTAAGATAACAACAAAACTTGAATTCCCGGACGATTAATTCATTTGTATAATCAAATTCATTTGGACTTAAAACAATTCTAGCAATATTGAAAAGATGTTTAAGATTCTTCTTAAGCACTCCCTCAATATAATAGGATGTTTATAAGAACAACTAAATTTAATTATTCTTTGATGAAGAAAATCGTCCTCAAACCAAAACACAAAGACCTAGACGTCATAGGAAATGACTAGCTATAGGATTAGGAATTTGGTAGAAAACCATAACCCTTCCCTTAGCTTTACCTAGGAACTTGCTTAAATATTCTAATTGTGTTTAAGTGCAGCTTGGGATGACGGGAAGACCCTCGAGGTACGCTTTTATTTTATTGCAATTTACCTTATTGCAATTTATTTAATCGCAGCGCATTTACTTTTCTTGCATGATAAACAACTGTTGCATGAAAACCCACACCTTTAGGATAGTCCCTAAAACTGAAACCAAAACTGAATTAAAATTCATTGCAAGATAAAATTCACCGCCACAACATTTCAAAATATAAAACAACTCAAAATTTAATCACAAACGAACACAAAACTACAATTACAACTAAATTAAAACGTCTCGTTGGATGATCGGGAATACCTCGAATGATGTAACCTACGTATTGCTTAACGGGATTTCCCACGATCTAAATGAAAGTGTGGAACTCATTCGGTTGAGTTTATCAAATTCATCCGGACTAAGTGAATCCGATAAAAATAACGATGCCGGAAGGATGGAACCGTGGGATCTTAACCGGTGTCATTATAATCAACTTTAAGATTTGTTTTAATTAAAATACAAAGAACACTTGGAAATTAAGATTCTCTCTAAACCAAAACACTTTTCTCATGTCCTGATTTATGACTTCTATAACTAAACCTCTGCAACAACAAGGAGCTCGGAGCATGGTGGGCAGCACGGCCATCGTCATCAGCAAAACTTGAGTCTACTTCAGCAAAACATTACTAGAATTAAACAACAAGGCCATAGGACTTCGAGGTAGTTTGACTAGTGCAACATAAATCCTCAACCTTTTGTTAGGCATTTGCATTGCAAATTAAGCCCTAACCGGACTTAGGATTCCGAGGTAGTCGTTCGGTACGACATAAACCCTCATAACTTCAAGGCTATTTGTATGATTCTATCATATAAATATATGTCCTAATTAATTAAGATTGGCAAGATCAAAACATTAAATAAATATTAGGACTTTCCTAAATCCAAGCCAAACAATAGGATAGTCGGGGAATTACCGAAGTTCGCTTCGAATCTGTAATTTCTCCTGCTTTTCTTCCTTTGAATTCCCAAAACAAAATGTTCCAAACTTGATCCATTCCCTATTGAAATTCCAAAATTCAATCCTTTGAAAGACTTAAACTTTGAAATTATTGAGAGCAGAATTATTGATTATTATCGAGAGTTTCTTAGGTGATTCCCGTCACTTAAGATGTAATTAACTATAGGGGTTTGCCCTTATAGGGAATTTAAAAAAAACCCAGGTAATATAAACCCTGTTTAATGCTTTCATATTAAGCAGGGGAATTTGTCGGCTTATAAAATTGGTTCGCAGACCAAACGGATGTCACAAACCTTTCTAGTTTATCTAATCGAGCCCCATTATCAAGCAGTGTGTCTATTCTTCGGGATAGATACACGGTTTGTGGTGCGGTGCTCGTTTATGTGAACTATTTGGGATGTGAAATCAGTTTGACTTCATATCTTAAAATTTTAAAACTTAAAATTATTTTCAAAATCAAATACTACATATATATTTAAATCAAATTTTCGCCGACAATTTCTGTTAGGCGACCTCTTTTTCAAAATAAAACACATAACCTATAAAAATAAGCCGTACAACGAATCCATAGAGCATAAGAACACAAAAATCCGTTGAGAATTGAGTGAGTTCTTAGGGTTTTAGTGTGGACGGTCACGGGTGCACACCAGTCGTAGACGATGACCAGGAGCCGTTGGATCGCACGTGTATCGGATGGACGGCTTGGATCGCGTCGGACCGGAAGATGTTACGTGAAAGGCGGGCCCCGGGACGGTTGACTCAGATGGCGGCGCCAATCCCATCACGACACGCACCCCTTCGGAGCCGTCGAGGTTGATGTGACGTTGAGTGGATAAGTAGAAAAATAGCGTTATTTTTCTATTTTTTAAATACCCAGATCTTAAAAAGTGCATAACTTTGTGTAGAAAAATCCTAAAAATAAAATAAAAATACCCTCTTGCTCAGTGAACAGAGGAGAATAATGTGGAAAAGAATCAAGTCATTTCATCAAGTATTTTATTTTTAATGATTTATTTACTCTCTATGGTATTTTAATTCTCCATTTGCATAGACAATTCACCATGGCATGAGACCATAAGGCTTTTAAAGCCTCCGACCTAGGGAACATTCCCTGAATTTTCTAAGGTCAGAGGCCATCTCCATGAGAAGTTATTGATTTTCCAAGTTCATGTTACTGTTTTGAATATTTTAATTCAAATAATTAGCATGTTGAGAAATAAATTCTAGGAAAATTTGGTGATATTTCTTATGACTAGAGGAACCTAGGAAAAATAGGTTTTGAGTTAATTCACTTGGAATAACCCTAATTGGCCTAAATACCCAAAATTGAACTTTAATTAATTAGGGTTAACCACACATTAAATTGACTTGAAAATAATTCTCCACTAATCTTTAGAATTAGAGGAACATGACATAAAAATTTGAAATCAATTGGAAATGTTTAACCCCACTAAATGAATTAATTAAATTACATAACCAAAGTTAAACTTTAAAAATTCATAACTCACAAAATACTTTTCAAAAATTCACAAAAATGGTTTTTGGAGCTTCTCTAATATCAGAGGAACTTAGGAAAATTAAAATTGTAATTTTCTAAAAAAGTTGATTTTTATCATTATTTTAATATTTTTAATAATTTAAAAACAATAAAAATCATAAAGATATTAAAAATCACCAAAATGTCACATTTTGAATTCTACTCATTTAGGAACAAACCAAATATTATTCCAAAGTCTCTAGGGTAAGATATTGAATTTTAAAGGCTTAATGTAATTTTTAATATTAAAAAATATATTTTCCAACCTTTTTACTAAAATAATTCTAATAAATCAAAAAAAAATCCAAAAAATATAAAAAATTTTTTTTAGACTCCTTGAGGTCAGAGAGATTTAAGAAAAATATAAAATCCATTTTTCAACTTTAATTTTTTTTTAAAATTAATTAATACTCCAAAACTCAAAATAATTCTAATAAATAAAATATAATTCAAAAAAATCACCAAAATTAGTCCAAATGGTTCTCTAGTCATTAGAAACATCCCATAATTTTCTTAAGGATAGAAACATTTCCTTGGTCATGTTATTAAATTTCCTTGAAAACCCTTATTTTCCATTAAAAATAATTACATAAATAAATTAAATACAGAAAAATCACATTTTCTCCTCTAATGTCTTAATTGATATGTGAGTGAGGTTATATAAAAATTTCAAGTTCATTTGAGCTTAATTTAGTGAGTTATAAAATTATTAAGCCTGAAGAGCAAAAGGGTAATTAAAAATTTAAACCCTTAATTAAAATTTTAGGATTAATCAAAAGGTGAGGGTAAAATATTTGATTTTAAACTGATTTTGGATGATTGAAACTTAAATGATTGAGGGTAGAAACCTACTAATCATTTCAAATATAATTAAAATAAAACTTTAATTAATTAATTAATTGAAATTTTGGAAGAATAATAGAAATTAGAATTATTAAAGTAGGGATATTATTAAGAGGACATTTGTTTTTTTAATTTAAAAATCCCTAAATAAATCACTTCAATAATACTTAATTCTTAATTAAAAAAAATTAAAAGAATAATCTCAATTAATAATTAAAACTAAAATTAAATTAAATTAAATTAAAATTAAATTAAAATTAAATTAAATTAAAATAAAAAACTAAATTAAATTAAATTAAGATTAAAGTTAAATTAAATTAAAATTAAATTAAAATTAAATTAAAATTAAATTAAATTAAATTAAAATTAAATTAAATTAAATTAAAATTAAAATTAAATTAAAATTAAATTAAATCAAATTAAATCAAATTAAATTAAATTAAATTAAATTAAATTAAATTAAAATCAAATCAAATTAAATTAAAATTAAAATAAATTGAATTAAAATTAAATTGAATTAAATTAAATCAAAATCATTTAATAACAAACCTAAATGAAATCATTAAGAATTAAATCTAAAATAATTTGAACACTATTCCAAACTTAAAATTATTAATTAAAACCTCATGGTTAAATTAAAATACTTTAAATCATTAACTCAAGCTTTAAATTAAAAATGATTAAAATTTTTCAACAAACCAACTTACCCTGAAAGCTCTTATTATTATAACTCCTAAATGAAGTATCAAGTGAAGTGTTACTTCACTTATAGGATATTCAAATGCCCTAGTTCACTGAGCAAGAAAACAAAACTTAAACTCCTGGATGATTAATTCACTTGTATAATTAAATTCTCTTGGGCTTAAAATAATCCCAGAAGTATTGAAAAGATGTTTAGGACTCATCCTAAACACTTCCTCAATATGATGGGATGTTTATAAGAACAATCAAACTTAATTGTTCTTTGGTGAAGAAAATCATCCTTAATAAAACACAAAAACCTAGACGTCATAGGAGATGATTAGCTATAGGATTAGGACTTTGGTAGACAACCAAAACCTTTCCCTTAGCTTTACCTAGGTACTTGTTGAAACAATTAAATGTCTTAACATGTGTTTTAAGTGCAGCTTGGGATGACGGGAAGACCCTCCAGGTATGCTTTTATTTAATTGCAATTTACTTTATTGCAATTTACTTACATGCACCGTACTTTACTTTTTTTTGCATGATAAACAAGAGTGTTGCATGAAAACCAAAACCTTAAGGATAGTCCCTAAACTAAAACTAAAATTAAATTAAAAGTCATTACAAGATAAAAATCACCGCCACAACATTTCAAAATATAAAACAACTCAAAATTTAATCACAAACAGAACAACAGAACTACAACTACAACTAAATTAAAACGTCTCGTTGAATGATCGGGAATACCTCGGATGATGTAACCCACGTGTTGCTAACGGGATTTCCCACGGTCTAAATGAAAGTGTGGAACTCATTCAGTTGAATTTAGCAAATTCATCTGGACTAAGTGAATTCGATGAAAATAACGGTGTCGGGATGACGGAATCGTAGGATCTTAATCAGTTCTGTTTAACCAACTTTAAGATTTGTTTTAATTAAAACATTAAAAACACTTGGATTTTAAAATTTTCTCTAAACCAAAACACTTCTCTCATCCTTTGATTTATGACTTCTAAAACTAAACCTCTGCAACAACAAGGAGCTTGGAGCATAGTGGGCAGCACAGCCATCGTCATCAGCAAAACCTGACTCTACTTAAGCAAAGCCTTTCCTAGTTTTAAACAACCAAGCCATAGGATTTCGAGGTAGTTTTTTTATTGCAACATAAATCCTCAACCCTTTTGTTATGCATTTGCATAATCATGTTATGTAAATTAAACCCTAACCGGTCTTAGGACTCCGAGGTAGTCGTTCGGTACGACATAAACCCTCATATCTTCCAGGTTATTTGTATGATTATTCATACAATTGTAAGACCTAAATAAATAAAATTGGCAGGATTGCAACATTAAGTAAATTCCCAAATTTAAACCAAACCATAAGATAGTGTGGGAAGTTGCCAAGATTCTTCTTGGATCCTCAGCTTCTCCTACTTCTCTTCCTTTGGATTCATGAAAATAACTGTTCTAAATTTGATCCATTCCCTTTTGAAATTTCCAAAATCCAATCCTTTGAAAACCTTAAACTTTGAAATTCTTGAGAGCAAAACCACTAATCATTATCGAGAGTTTTCTTAAATGATTCCCGTCATTTAAGATGTAATTAACTATAGTGGCTTGCCCTTATAGGGAACTTTAAGAACCCAGGTAATATAAACCCTGCTTAATTCATTTATATTAAGCAGAGAAACTTGTCAGCTTATAAAATTGGTTCGCAAACCAAACGGATGTTACAAATCTTCTAGTTTATTTAACCGAGCCCCATCATCTAGCATTGTGTCTATTCTTCTGGATAAATACACGGTTTGTGGTGCGGTGCTCGTTTATATAAACTATTTGAGATGTGAGATCGGTTTGATTTCATATCTTAAAACTTTTAAACTTAAAATTACTTTCAAAATCAAATACTACTTTCTAATATATATATATATATATATATTTAAACTAAATTTAAGATTCACCGATAATTTCTGTAGGCGGCCCCCTTTTCAAAACACATAACCTAAAAATATACCGACATAACATTCATCATCTTTACGTCTTGCAGGATATTTCATTGACTTTGAAATATTGAATGTAACAGTTTGATCATCAACTCGCATTGTTAATTCCTCTTTTTGCACATCTATCATCACTCTGCCTGTGGCTAGGAAAGGTCTCCCTAAAATTATGAGCATATCTTTATCTCCTCCATATCCAACACAATGAAATTAACATGAAAGATAAATTGATCCACTTTCACCAAAACATCTTCTATAACTCCTTTAGGATATGTGATCGAATGATCATCTAATTGCAAAGTTACAGTAGTAGGGGTTATTTTTCCTAATCTCAGTATTTTCAATATTGATTACAACATAAGGTTAATGCTTGCACCCAAATCACATAAAGCTTTTCTGAAAAATCTGTCTCCGATTGCACATGGAATTGTAAAACTTTCAAGATCTTTAAGCTTTTCAGGAAGCTTTTTCTGAATTATTGCAAGCACTCTTCATTAAGTGCAACAGTCTCATTATCTTCAAACTTCCTCTTTCTGTTGAGAATATCCTTCATAAATTTTATATAGCTTGGCATTGTTCTAAGGCTTCAACAAATAGAATATTGATTGTAAGCTTCTTAAATATCTCCAAGAATTTTGAAAATTGCTTATCCAGTTTTTGTTGTCAAAGTCTCTGAGGAAATGGAGGTGGTGGCTTTTCTAAATTAACCTTAGTTGGAGAAATAGGTCTTTACAAACCTTTCGGAGCGTCCTCTTTTAGTTTTTCAATTTCTTCTTTATCTACTTCAGTCTCTTTTTGAACTCTACCTTCCAACTCTCTTCTACTTCTTAACTGAATAGTTTTTACTTGCTCTTTAGTCTTGTCTCTTGGATTTACTTCAGTATTACTAGGAAGCGTTCATTGGGATATATTACTTAATGAATTAGCAATCTGTTCCAATTGATTCTCAATATTTCTGATTGTAGCTCCTTGACTTTGTAATTGATTTCCCATTTGTAACACCACTTCTTCAATAGACAACTTCTTCTCTTTAAATTGTGAAGTATTGTTAAAACTTGGAGGATAGGTTGGTCTATAATTATTATTCCCTTGGTCGTTCCAGTTTCCCAATAGGTTTACTTGGTTGTTCCTCTATTGTTGATTACTACCACCCTGATTATTGTTATTCCAGTTAAAGTTTGGATGGTTTCTTCAATCTAGGTTATAATAATTGGAATATGATTTATTAGGCTTACTTGTGGAATTCAAGGTTTATGATGAAGTTTGAGAATCAACCATTGGTCCTAATGAATTTTCTTCAATCACGGAAGTCGGCTGAGAAAAATTCATCCCAAATTGGTCTATCTTCCTTGAAATTGTAACAACTTAACTTTCTAGCATCGCAAAATCATCATTGTCATGAATGTTGGTTACCATTTTAGGATTGAACCTTTCAGAACTCCATTAAAAATTATTAGTCATTTATTCAATTAAAGCATAAGAATTAGCAAACTTTTTAGATATTAATGCCCACCAGTAGCGACATCGATAATAGATCTAACAGATCTAACTAATCCATTGTAAAATGTTTTAATTTTTAACCAATCTGGTATTAAATGACGAGGACACTTTATTAATAGATCTTTAAAATGTTCTCATGCTTCATATATAGATTCCCCATCAAACTGACAAAAAGATGTAATACCATTTCTAAGCTTCGCAGTCTTCGATGGTGGAAAACATTTAGCAAAGAATTTTTGTGCTAAATCACCCCAAGTTCTGATAGATCCAGGTGCTAACGAATTTAACAAAATCTTAGCTTTATCCCTTAGTGAAAAAGAAAGAATTCTAAGTCTAATAACATCGTCCGAAACACCGTCGTATTTAAAAGTAGCGCCCAATTCTAGAAAATTGGTAATATGTAAATTAAGATCTTCAGTTGGTGCTCCCCCAAACTGATTATTAGATACCACCTAGATAATAGCAGGTTTAAGTTCAAATGATTTAACAGCTGCAACAGGGTGTTGAACACTACCATGAAGTTCATCCATTCTAGGGTTAACATAATCTCTTAAAGGTCTAAATTCTTGATGGATTTCAACATTTTGATGATCTTGATTTGTCATTTCTTGAATATTTTTATCTTTTTCTGTATTTTAATTTTTTAAAATTTTCTAATAGTTCTCTCTTATTCAGAATTGTAAGGCACATGTCCCTCAGAACCTGAACTACCCATACATAATTAACAAAATAAAATAAAACACACTAATAAAAATAATGAAAAGTAAAAACTTTATTTTTCTTAATTTTTCTTTAAATGATATTTTAATTAATTTCCTCGGCAACGACGCCAAAAACTTGATCCCCGAATATTTACCCTTATATTTTACAATTTATATTTCTTTCCAATGATATTATCTCTTTCTTTGCAATGGTGCCAAAAACTTGACTCCGCCGAATTTTTATGCTTACGATTTAGATATGAAATTATACTTTATTTATTTATAATATGGGATACTACCCAAGTATAAGTATCGTTTATCAAGTAATATAGGACTTTTTGATTAAGCCCCGAACCCAGAGGGAAATGTCTAAAATTTGAAAGAAATAAGAAAAATAACTTTTTACTTTTTAAAATGATTTTGTAAAGTATGTTTTAAGATATAAAGCTTTTCAAATTTATTTTTGGCATTTTTTGAATAAAAAGTAAAGCAAACAACTGAATTTAACACGACTATAAAATAGTATGAAATTAAAAGAGAATAAAATATATTTTTCCTCTTTCAATGAATCAGTAATAAATATGAAACTTTGTTATGGAAGTATCTAAAAAATGTTGTGCCAAATAGAAGCAATTATATTCTTTACCCTTACTTAATTCTATAAAGAATATTGGTTAATTTGAAGTTTTGAAGTCATGTAGATGGGTTAGGCAGGGAAGATACTAGCTCTCACTCTAGAGTTCGTTCGATTCCCTCCACCTGTGAGCTAACATCACATAACAAAATTTAAAACATCAAAACAAATTAGGTGGCATTAGCCTGTCACTCTAAAGTCCTCTAATTTTACTCCCCATTATAAACATATATTCCTATTTATTTGCACCCAATCATATAGACTACAATTCTCACCCATACAATTGCATATGATTCTTTCCAATTGTTGATTGAGATAATACTGCATTAGTTCTTACATGTTTTCACAATAAATTTTAACATCTTAATTGACCAAATCAAGAGGTAAATGAGGTGCAAGGCAGTGAATCATCACAACTTCTTCCAACAATGAAATTCTATACTTCACACAACTTCTTTCCATAATTTAATTACTTCATCATTAAAAAAGAAAAAGATAAAGAAAACTACTCAGAATTCATTGAGAAAATACAATCACAACATGATCTGAAAGTAGAAAACATTGTGAAAACACAGCGAGTCTTACTTTAAAACCAAATGCAAAATAAGATAAAAACTTATCTGAAAATCCTCTCCACAAGACTCTTGAAGTTCCTTTTAAACTTTGCTTTCCCTTTACAAGATAGAATAGAGGTTGGCGCCCAACTCCATTGACTCTGAATCTCTATTCTACTCTTAATAAAGAGTAGATACAAGTGATAATAAAAGTTGTGAAGTGGAAAGGTGTGCTCTCAATAACTCTCTAACATAAACTTTACTCTTAATCACACCCTCCAACAACAACCATTTTTCTAATCTTTAAATCTTCTTTTTAAAATTTTCCAAAAGGTTCCTTGGTGTCTTTTCAAAATATGTCCAAATTCAATGTATCCACCAAGAATGTATCCATCCGTTCAAAATTTAAATAAATTTTGGCGCTGATGAGAAGTTTTTGAAGTTTAAACCAAAGGTTGCTTCATAAACCCCTTCAAATTTACGTCAAAATCAAATAAAATTCGTCACTTTAACTGTGGCGCCTATGCGTCAGCCATCCAATGCATAGGCGCCAGAGACTAATTTTGTACACCTTTCAATTTTTGCTCCAAATTTGATCCTTTATTGCTCCTTTCATTATAGTCACTCATTTTATTCATACCTGCAAGAAAAACACAAAAATACCTTCCATTAAAATGCAATATCATCAAAAATAGGTATAAAATTGTATTTTAAAACACTATATATATTTTGTGTATCCATAGACCAGCAGACTGAGCTGGAACTAGGGACTAAATCGTTAGCCATGAAACCTTGTTGCATGGTACCTCTCTCCCCTACAACCAGGTACAAGGGAGAAAGCCCAACCTTCTTCAGAATCGTCAAATCCTGGAATAAAGGTCCCACCTCATTTATGTCCATCCAAGATTTCTTAGCAACCAAGTGTAATCTTTCATTACTTGGTGAATTGTTCTACTCTTCAATAGTTTCTCCCTACTTCTTCCTATAGAGTTTTAGTGCTTACAAAACCAAGCATTTCAAATGTTAGATTGATCTAATACTAAGAAAGAATGCTAAAGTTTTACGGGCGACTCAAGAGAATTTTTTCTAGGATATAGAGCTCTCTTCGAGATTAGGAAATCACAATAGGGGCACATGTGACGAAAAAGAGAATATCATTTGCGATCAAGAACAAGTGATATTGACCATCATATTTTTGCAAACAGGTGGTAGAGCATTTAGTGTTTAAGCATGTGAAATTTTGCCAATCTAGACCAATAATAAATTATTTATAATTAAAATAGAGATAGTGAAAATGACTTTAAAATTTTAATTTGCTTTTTCATTTCTTCTATAAAAGAAAAAAATACAAAAACAAAGGTTGTAATGCACTTCAAATAATTTTAACCTAATAGCCCCTAAGAGAATGTAAAACTCCATTACAATAAATTTAGCTCCAATTATCCTTATTCCTTTTATTTTTTTCCAATTTTTTCACCTTATTCAAGGATTTGGGGCCATTGGATGCCAGCTTTAATAGTGTAATGTAAACTAATACAAGTAATAATGTAATTTCAATATTTGCTTGGATGAAATCCGAATGCTGCATAAAGTTTCAATGAACTTTTAAATAATCTTTATTCCAAGTTTGATGTAATTCACTATATGTTAATTATACTGCATTAATTTGTCAGCAAATCAAACCACTATATTTCTCGGTTATATCCTCCCATCGACTAGAAGTAGGACAAGATTTTTCTTAAATAATCGAAATTTAAGCAGCGTGCGTACAAATGAATAATTGCTATAAAGTTTGTTCAAAGAAATAAATAAAACACATCAGTTAATAACAAAATAAAAATTATCAAATTACGTACATTTGATCATTTAAACAGATATATAACCAAACATTAAAAAGATCCGAAACTGAACAGAAAATGTTTAATGATGTGCTTTTTATTTCATTTAAAAAAAATTAGGATCTACTAATCAAAAATTTATTTAACCATTTCATATTTCTATAATTGACAGAAAAAAAAAAAAAAAAAAAACTAGACTTTTGAACATGGTAATCTTGTAATGAGATTCATTGAAAAATAAATATAACATTCATAAGATAATTGGATAGTTCTATAATTAAAAAAAAATAAAAACTATAACACTTAAAAGAACTAGCTGTACATTAATTAGGTAATTGCTCCTCATTACCTTTCCTAAATGGCTTTGCCTGTGCCCGCTCGATTCCTGGATCCCGGCCGAATTCCTTTCTTTCGCTAGAATCCCGCCACTTCTGGTTTCACGATTCAAGGTAATAGCTTTTGGGGCCGAATCTAGCTGTACATTTACGTAAGGTGTTTGTTTCTGCAAGGAGCTACTCCCATCGGTTGTCTTATTCTAGGCTGAATGCTTACGGGAAAAGGAGTCAAAAGGCAGCTATTCTCTTTGGTGTCTTCTGTGTGGCTTATTGGTGGAGATAAGAGAGGGAAGGATAGAAGAGAGAGTTTTCTTGTAAGTCGATGTGATTGACCGTGTCATCCTCAAAGCAATAAAATCCTCTACAACTCCGTTTATGTATGATTTTTACCGAACCACGTAAATCTATGTCTTGTGTGTTTTCTCAGTCCAAATTTTCACTTTATTGTTGTCGGTATTTCAGAATAATTGGTATCAGAGCCAAGGTTCAGATCTGAGGGAAAATGATGGTCGGAACCAAAGTAATGGTATCGAGGACCAAGATGTTTGATAACACAGAGTTTTGTTACTGGAGGATGCAGATGAATGACTACCTCTGTGGAAAGAAACTTCATATTTTATTATTAGGAAAACGATCGGATAAAATAGATGAGGCTGAATGGAATCTGTTGGATCAACACGTTCTGGAGGTTATTTGATTAACTCAGTCGAGATCCGATGCACACAACATCATCAAAGAAAGGACAACTGCATATCTCATGACAACTTTGTTATGTATGAATGAAAAGCTGTCAGCGAATAATATGGTGCATCTAACAAAAATGTTGTTCAACTTGAAGATGACAGACTGTACACGCGTTGCACAGCATCTGAATAACTTTAATACTATCACAAATCAATTGTCGCCAGTTGAAATGAAATTTGATGATGAATATATATACTGATATTGTTGGTTTCATTGCGAAATAGCTGAGAATCCTTGAAGATAGTTGTTAGGAAGTCTATAGGTAAATCTAAACTGAAATATGAAGATATTCGTGACTTGATTTTTGCTGAGGAGGTGTGCAGGAAAGATTTTAGCGAGATCTCAGGTTCTAGTTTAGCATTGAATATTGATTACAGAGTGAGATCACAAGACATGAACACAAATAGAGGAAGATCAAAATCAAAGCACAGAAGCAAGAACAAGTCAAAGCCTGGTCAGAAAGCTACCTGCTATAATTGTGGTAAAGCTGGGCACATAAATAATAACTGCAAAAACTTAAGAAGACAGAGAACGTCAGTGTTAATGTTGTAACTGAAGAAGTACTGAATGCAGTACTGCTTACAATTCAAAGTTATGTTGATTACTGGATATTAGATTCAGGAGTTTCTTTCCACACATCTTCTCACTGAGAGTTAATGTGGAATTATGTTGCAAGTGAATTTGGGAAGGTATATATGGCTGATGGAGAACCTTTAAATGTGGTAGGGATGGGAGACGTTGACATTTTACTCCCTAATAAGAGCAAATGAACTTTCAAAGGTTAGACACATTCATGGGTTGATGAAAAACCTTATTTCTTTTAGGCAGCTCGATGAAGGTGGTCATTCAGTAGTGTTCTCAGTTAGCTCCTAGAAGATTACAAAAGGGGCACTGATATTGGCACGGGGTAAGAAAATGAATATGCTATATATGACTACTGGTTTAATTAACAGTGTTGACACTACCATTGCAGAGGGCACAACAGATTTGTGGCATTGCAGGCTTGGTCACATGAGTCAGAGAGGTATGAAAGAACTTTAGTCCAGAGGCAAGCTACCAGAACTGAAGTCAGTTGATCTCAGCATGTGTTAGCGTTGCATTATGGGAAAACAAAAGAATGTCAGTTTCTTGAAAAAGTGGCGGAGCTCCAAAAGAAGGAAAACTTGAACTTAAACACACAGATGTGTGAAAATCTTCTCCACTAGGATCTCTTGGAGGCTCTCATTACTATGTCACATTCAATGATGACCACAGCTGGAAGTTATGAGTTTATTTCATGAAGCAAAAATTTGTTGTCTTTAATGTGTTCAAAACCTAGAAGGCCATGTTGAGATAGAGACAAAGACATATTTAAAACTGGAATGTTTGAGGTCTGACAATGGTGGTGAGTACATAGATGGTGGGTTCAAGGAGTACTATGCAGCTCAAGGCATCAAAATGGACAAGTCCATTCCTGGAACACTACAACAAAATGGAGTTGCAGAACACATGAACTTAACCATTAATGAGCGTGCTAGAAGCATGAGATTGTACGCTGAACTACGACCAACTTTTTGGGCATTACTTGATCAACAGGGGGCCAACTGTTCCATTAAACTATGAATTGCCTGAGGATGTCTGGAGTGGGAAAGAGGTTAAATTCTCTTACCTTAAGACTTTTGGTTATCTTTCTTATGTTCTTATTAATTATGATGCTCGTAACAAGCTCAAGGCTAAGTCAAAGAAATGTTATTTCATCGGTTATAGAGACGAGACATTTGGCTATCGTTTCTGAGATGACCAGGATCGAAAGATCATAAGAAGCAAAAATGTGATTTTAAATGAGAAGATCATGCACAAGGACAAGTCCAGTATAATTTCTGAATTTGCTCCTCATAAATCTGAGTTGTTAATGATTTATGATCTACCAGAGGTCACAGTGCAGTGATGGAAGTGATGAGGAGAGTGAGTCGGGGACCATTCCTATTGTTCCACAGTCAGTTTCAAAGACGTCCACCCCTACAACTACAACTCGCGGGTCAGTAAGGAATAGACATTCTCCTCTGCGTTACTCACCAAATTTGAATTACATTCTGTTGACAGATGGTGGAGACCACAGCGTTATGAAGAAACCTTACAGGATAAAAACTAGAGCAAGTGGGAGCTGGCCATGAAAGACGAGATGAATTCACTGCTAGAAAATCAGACATGGGAGCTGACAGAACTTTTGCCATGAAAAAAAACATTATACAACAAGTGGGTGTACCGGGTGAAGATTAAGCATGATAGCAGTATGAGGGGCTAGACTTGTTGTGAAAGGCTTTCAGTAGAACCAGGATATTGATTAGTCTGAGAGCTTTTCTGTTGCGATGAAGCTTACAACCATTAGAATAGTATTGTCAATGGTAGCTATCAAAGATCTATTCCGTCAGCAGTCCTATCCCTCTTAGGTCACATAAGCCAGCGCTCTAGATAAGGATCAAAGCTATATTGGATAAGGCTTCCCAGATCGAGTTTCTACCGTCTTGTTAGTCGCATGAACGAAATCCGAAGGCCTTGTCATATGTTGAGCCAGGTGAATCATCCACATCGGTAGCCAGGCTGGATCGGGATACTCTCCGGGAAAGGCTCAAGAACCGAATCGGTAATGGCTCTGGAACTGGTCAGATGTGAAGATAGTCAATCTTCAACGAAACTTTAAAGAAGACATATACATGCACCAACCTGAGGGGTTTGTGGTATAGAGTAAGGAAGATTCAATCTGCACACTAAAGAAGAGCTTGTATAGCATGAAGCAAGCTCTGAGGCAGTAGTACAAGAAATTTGATAATTTAATGCACAATGCATGATACATCATATGTCAGGAAGATCATTGCTCTTTGTCAGACATTTTGAAAATTCTTATATGATTCTACTGTTGTATGTGGATGACATGCTTATTGCAGGGGCCATTATTGATGAACTCAATAATCTGAAGAAGCAGATGTCAGAGCACTTTACAAGGAAGGATTTAAGAGCTACAAAGCAAATCTTTAGCATGAGAATTGTCAGAGATAGAGCCAGAGGTACATTGAGACTTTCACAGACTGAGTTTGTGTAAGAGGCACTCAACAGGTTCAATATGGACTAGGCCAAACCAGATGACACACCTGAAGGCAATCACTTCAAACTCAGCAATAATCAGTCACCAAATTCATAGGAGGAACGAGACCACATGAGTAAGGTTCCTTACGCCTCAACTAATTGTTTACTTATGTATGATATGGTTTGCACAAGACAGGATATTACTCATGTAATGAGAGTTGCGAGCAGATACATGGGCAACCCAGGAAAGGAACATTGGAAAGCTATGAAGTGGATCTTGAGATATCTAAAAGGCTCTTCAGACAACTGTCTATGTTTCTTAGGAAAGAATTTAGAGGTACATAGCTATGTTGATGCTGATCTAGCTAGAGACATTGATAGCAGAAGAAATACTACTAGTTATGTTTGTACACTTGATGGCACTGCAGTGTCGTGGGGCTCTAATCTATATAAAACAATGTCTTTATTTACTACAGAAGCTAAGTATATTATAGTGTTAGAGGCTGAAAAGGAGATGATATGGCTACATGGCTTCATGGAAATATTGGGTAGAAAAAGTAGAACGACCTCTCTACAGTGATAGTCATAGCGCTATATTCCTTGACAAGAATCAAGCATTTCAATACAGGACTAAGCACACTCATACCAGGTACCACTTCATAAGATCATTGCTAGAGGATGGATAGTTGCTACTTGGGAAAATTTGTGAAAACAAGAACCCTGTTGATATGTTAACTAAGGGTGTTACACTTAAAAAACTGAAGTTGCGATAAACTTCAGTTGGTCTTCTAGTTTGTAGATAGGGACTTTGAATTGCAGAGGTGAGGGATAACATATTTGAGGAAAATAACGATGCATCTAGTAGATGAAGCAGTCAGTGTCCTAATCTCCAAATGGAAGAATTATTGAGTATTCCTCTTCCCTTCTGTTTTTCAGCTTCTGCATACATGGCAGTAATTGGGATTTTATACTCGAATTAATTGCTAAATTAATTGCTCCTCATTACCTTTCCTAAATGGCTTCGCCTATGCCTCCCCGCTCGATTCCTGGATCCCGCCCGAACTCCTTTCCTACGCTAAAATTGCCCCACTTCTGGTTTATTGATAGCCTTTGGGGTGGAATCTAGCTGTACAATCACGCAAAGAATTTGTTTTTGCAAGGAGTTGCTCCGCTCAGTTGTCGTCTTCTATGGTGAGTGCTTACGGGAAGGGGAGTCAAAAGGCAGCTATTCTCCTTGGTGTCTTCCGTGTGGCTTACTGGTGAAGATAGAGAGAGGGAATGAGAAGAGAGAGTTTTTGTGTGAATCAACATGGTCAACGGTGTAATCCTTAAAACAATAAAATCCTCTGCAACTCCATTAGCTTAGATAATTTGTCGAACCACGTAAATCTGTGTTATGACTCTGTTTTGTGAATTTCTCGTTCAATTTTTCAATTTATTGTAGTAATTTTTTCACAACAGCAATGTGCTGCACTTTCCAGACAGTTTGATTAGACTGAATCCACGAAAAAAACACGATCAAGTATAAGTTAAGTAGCTTATGTTATTAGCATGAAATAAAAATCCCAGGAAAGCAAACATGAATCTTATGCAAAAATTTGAATTATTTTCTCTCCTTACCCATCAAATAGCAACTCCTCAGGTTACATGTATTTAAGGAAGCGAGACTGCCCCAAAAGAGGCTCCTGAATTAAGACAAACATCAAAGACTAAAATTGTTTTCTCTTGTTCCTAAAAAGCTTCTCTCTCTTGACATAAACATAGAATAATCCAAACAAAATTCCTACAGCAACAAAGGTAGAAACCCATGGGAATGACGGATCCTTGAAACAAACAAGTGACGCATCAAGCTCCCGAGTTGCACAGTAAATTACGATATGCAAACCATAGAGATCAAGATCAGAAGACCTCGGGAAAAAAATGGCCTTGTCATAATCCAGTTGGGACATTGCAGAAAGAAACTTTTCCAGACTTATATTTAAGCAAATTCCACCTCCGAACAAATTCCACATAACTACTATGCTTGAGAAGCTTCTTATCACCTCCATAAGTTGCCATTGATTCCAACAAATCAATCAAACTGGTGATTGTATAATTCAAACTGAGAAGGAGAACATTTCTTCTAGCCGCATCCCTTTGGACAAATGAAATTGAGGATAATTCTGAGAAGGGACCAAATGGAGTCTGTCCAACACTCCAAGTATAGTCTACAATCATATTATTATGTTCTGGGCTCCATGTAAGATGAGTTGGTGTAACTCCCCACATACTCTGAAGAACTGAACCCACAATAGGACGATTCAAATTACGAGTATGTGTGATCATATGCCTCCCATTACAGCTGTAGTAACTTACCGTCTCAACGTTCCTTGTCCTCACAACAATCACCATATCCCTAAATGCGACAACTTGGTGGAATCGGTCGAGCAAGGTGATCTTGTCATAATCCAAATCAAAGACAAATACAGGGAGCACCTTCCCATACACATCATTGGTTATCCCCGCCGCTCTATGAATATCAGAAATGGATCCTGCTAGCACCTTATTCAACTGTTTTGAGTCTAAATACTCGGTCACAATCAGAGTATAATTCTCAAAGAGAAACCTTGATGTGTAGGAGTACATTGATTTGGCAATTGCAAACGAACAGATTGGGCATTCTGAGTATTTCACGCTATATGATTTGAACTGTAAAGTTTGATCTTTGAATGATAAGTCACCCTCTCTAAGTGTTTGTTCAATGATAGCCTAGTCAAGACCAGCTGTATCCCGATCATTAGATCCATGGATATGAATGAATTGCACTAGAAGAATAGTCTCCAAGAAGAGGGGGATTCTTAAAGAGGGAACCAAAAGTGTCTGGTAAGCGCTTAGCATGAGCGAGGCAAGATCAGCAAGCAAGAGCTTTTCCGATCTTCGACTCTTATGAAGAGAGGACAAAGGATGAAACTCACCTCGGGGAAGTAAACCTTCTCCGGAGAGCGCTGGGCCATAGTCTACTAGCCCGGCTGCGAGGTCAATCCACATGTACCACTCCTTCCCGGTCCAGATCGTCCCCAGACTCTTAGAATACGACGGAGAAGCATCCTCCGTATCATAGAAGTAGGCGTATCGCTTTGACTGTTGATCGAGATTCAACAAATAGATGTAGAAGCCCGGGGCCGAGTTGGACGACTCCTTCTCAAAATCATGACAGACAATGCGATCCACAACAGAGTACGGAACAGGATTCAGGAAGGAGCGGTGTAACGGAACCGTGGACGAATCAATGTGGGAGCGGATGGCAGTGGATATCTCAGAATCGAGAGGGGAGTGCGTAGCTTCAAGGTGCAGTGAGTGGGAGATGGCAAGGTGGTGGGAATTGGAGCCGATAACCTGAAATTGGGCGGAGGAGAGCGCTGCGGACGCGATGGATTGGAGTAGAGAAGGTGAGGAGGCCGAGAAGGGACCGACGAGCTTGACAAAAACAGGGATAGGGATCTTGAAGGAGAGTAGCTGGGAGATTAGGGCTTTGTGGTTGGAAGAAGGGGCGGAGACAGACAGGGATTTCTTGATGGATGTTGGAAGGAAAGTGAAGGAGTCGTTGACGACAAGTGGGTCGCGTATGTACTGCTCAGAAAAGAAGGCGTCAATGCCGAGGCTTGTGGTAGATGAGAACGTGGGGATTGAGGAGGAGATGATGGATAAGAGGATGAGAAGGAGGTATGGGGTTGAGAGTAGTGATTTAAGCATCTCTTTAAGAGGTAAAAAGGGTTTCAAGCGGATTGGGGCTAGAGCTGGGGAGCTGTTGAAGACGGTAGGGAAGAAGAGGAGGGTGCTTTGGTTTTTTGGAGTACGACGAAATGGAAGAAGTACATATAAACCATGAAGTCTAAGATGATGAGTCGAAGAACGATTAGGAACAGAGAGTAGAACAAAAAGACCACCAATATAAAATAAAAGTTAAGTTGTCATATTCATCCATTAAAGTGATAAATTTTCGCATCATTTATCGTAACCCATAATAAAAAATAAAGTTAACACATTTACATATGTCAAATTTATC